>CM076936.1:5773519-6973519 GCA_039566165.1 Maruca vitrata | reverse complement strand
ATGATTATTTGAAATAAAAATCATGATGCTATTGCACAGGCTGTTCACAGTAGTCGATTATGTGCATGATAATTAAAATATAGAATTATTAGGTACCTATATAATTTATGAAGACTGATTGAAACTAATAAGTTAAAACACTTAAGTTTCCATTTAAAGATGTGTTTTGCAACTTGTAGGTACTCTGAACATCTACAAGTGTTATCATAAATCTCGAGGATGCAACGTCGAAGTACAATTGATGGTTAAACAAACTTACCTAAAGTGAAGTTTGACCGTAATTGTACGAGACGTTGCATCCGAAGAGATTTATGATAAGTTCCCACCCTCCCTAATAGCCCTTTTATAAGTATCACTATTGCAAAACTAGCTCTAAAACGAATGACACAAGACGTCAATGTCACAGGTGAGCGGTAAAATGAGGATGACTTATGTCTTTTTAATAGTTTATTTTTTCAGTATTCTAAAATAGTGTTCGATGCCTAATACATTGAAGAGTGGACTACAAGTGTTATCATAAATCTCTTCGGATGCAACGTCTCGTACAATTACGGTCAAACTTCACTTTAGGTAAGTTTGTTTAACCATCAATTATTTAAAAAATATTTGGACTAACTCCAGAAATATGCCAATTTCCTTAAAATGAAGAAAATGTAAGTTGTATTTCTTGTTTCACACAAGTTTATATGGGATGCAAAAACCACCTTATGTTTGCTACTTTTTAAAGAAATGAGCATATTTCTGGAGATGGCAACATTTTTTTTTTAAATTGAACATTTCTTACATCTTTTGCTGGCCAGTGTATACGAAAACGCTACCCCCGTGGAAAGTATTCTTATTCATAAAAAAAAATCATAAAATTTCATACATCTATTACAATTTTCAAAGTGCGTCTTACCGCCACACGGTCAGTTTATAAAGTTATTATTCCCCTTAACTAGGTCTAAAGTAAACTACAACCATCCAGATTAAGCTATAATATCCCGGGCGATATAATAAAGCTCAAAATATGCGGAGTGCGTCCCGAGAGTAAATATTGTGACCACGTGTGGCCGTGCGGGGAGACCGGGGCTTGTAGTCCAGTGTGGAGCGATGCTATAGATATGTAAAATTATATAGCTTTTGTGTGAGTAACGTTAGAGTAGAAAGTGGCAGACACAGTGGGAGTTAGGTGCAGTGTAGGTATATGTGAGATTATTTATATAGAACTTAAATACTTTTAAAAATATTGACATACTACATAGGTTTATTCGAGGCAATCACATTATAAAAATCCAGTTCGAAGTCATAGGATCAAAGTTATGTGACAACAAAAAAACTAACATGCATTTGATAGGTTTATTCGAGGCAATCACATTTTGAAAACCTTGTTCGGAGTCTTTGGATCAAAGTTATGTGACAAAAAAAAAAACTAACATGTATTGTTTCTAAAAAAATAATTTAGAGACCCGTGCGTTTCTCAAACTCTGTACAGCGATAATTATAAAATTCGTTTTACTTCAAATGTGTAGTAGAATAAAACATATTGACTGTATATGGTTGCGCAAATCATATAAAGTCAAAGTCAAAGTTTTCAAACAGGATATCCTATTATGTAGGTACTACATATTCATTACATAAAATCTATTAACTTAAACTATATTGCCAATCATCATTATTAATTGATGTTTATTGCACTTATTAATTAACATATTTTTGTAAGTATTTATTTTAATATACCCTTATTTAGTAGGTATTCGTCTATTGAATAGAAGCTGTTAGTCGTTAGATAATTTTTAAGTTTTGTTTTGTATGAGGTATATTTTTCTTCATTTCTTATTTCTGACGGTAAGTTATTATATATTTTTACTGCCATGTAGTATGGACTTCTGTTTAACATATTTATTCTACTAGAAAGTTGGAATAATTTATTTTTATTGCGTGTGTTTATAGAGTGCGTCTGATGAACTTTTCTAAATGTTTCGATGTTTTTAAATACAAATATACTGATATCGTAGATATATATACACGGTAGGGGGAGAATCTTATATTTTATAAAATGTGGTCTTAATAATAATATAAATAAATAAATATTACACAACATCACATCGTGTTTTCTTCTTTATGTTTAATACATGCGTTATACAGTAAAGAAACGGTGATAATTACAATTCACCACGTTATGTCGTGGGCGGTCGGTACTATAACAATATAATGTCTGTGTTTTCTGATCCGGATTTAGGTCAATTATTTATAGCATATCTTGTAGTGTGACCTCAATCTTCCTTAATAATAAAGTCTCGTTGTCACGAGCAAGCGGGGCCATCTCATTACGTTAAACTGTTTCAGTTAGCTTTAAATATAGCACTTTGGCTGCACACGGCACTATTCTGTCTCCTATAATCAACGGTCTTTTCAAGTACTTAGACGTACAAACATACAAATGTGTTCGGAATCATCTTAATGGTAGAGCCTATGAATTTCATCTTAATGGTAGAGTCTATGAAGTAGTTGCTAGCTCAATGGCGTACCGAGGTGGAATCGTTTTTCGTAGGGACTGAAATGGTCCTTCTATAAGGATTTCCTCCACAAAGCAATAGTTGTATTTCACGTAGTAAGTCACGAAAAGACATAGTCTAATTGAGATATAAATAATATAGTGAAATACATAAGATCAAATAATTTATTTTGCAAATAGACTTCATGAAATTCTTTCGCATGTCAAGTTGTACAAGTTTAAGTTTGAGCTTTAAGCTTAGTGCAGAATCACATCAAATTCCTACCCAGATAATTATAAATGTTCTCATTATATTATTTTGTAATTTTTAATGTGTGTGGGTTTTTGAAGGCGGTTTTTCTACAGACCTAGTAGTGTATATGCAAGGACAGGATTTTAATAGTTATTTTAATGTTGTTTTAGTCTTCTTCTTATCGTATGGTTGATGAACAACCTGGTGTCAGAGTTTAAACCGCTCGTAGGCCTCTGACATGGCTTCACACACCATTGAAAAATTTCTCAGGTGTGCTGGTTTCCTCACGATGTTTTCCTTTCACCGTTAAAGCGTCGATGGTACATATGAATTTCAAATTTCAAAAACACATTGGTGCCTGGCGGGGTTTGAACTGGCGACCTCTCGCATGGCAAGCAACGACCTTAACCACTCGGCCATCGACGCTTTTGGTTCAGTACTCGGAATTAAATTTTCTAATCGAGCATCTCGTATCATTCTACAAATAACTTCGTCGCAATAATCAATATCGAACAAAAATCAGAAAACTGAAAATATCCGGGATATTAACCATGTTGTTTTGTTGAATGTGTGTAACCATGACAGTTTAAAATTATATATCAAACAAAAATAGCATTAAACCTAAGAATCTCATAAAAATCGTCTAGATCGTCCATAGACAAAGAGCTAGCCAAACCCAATGTTATCTATGGACACGGTCAAGCATTGTCTATTCCCGTCTGTCAGCGGGTCAACGCCCCCCACCCTAAACAATAAACTGATCAGGTTTTATGACTTGTTTACATTAATTTATGAGGACGGAGCTTATTGGACTAATTCGGTGTAGTGGTGTTACCGATTCATCGATGGAAATCGATCCTTTCGATATCGATACTAAGGAGGAATTGGGGTGAGAGCCATTCGCTCCCCCGCAAGTCCGGTGATGATGACGAGGCTACTTCAAGCCATCATCATATCAGTTAGGAAGAAACTAGGTAGAAAAGTTATTTATGCTGATTTGAGTTAGGTATGTATGTGTATGATAATCACAATTAGAATCGTTTATTTCGATAGCTGAATTCACTTTGTTTTTATGCTACACTATAATATTATAAATCTGAAGAGTTTCTATGTTTGATTGTTCGTTTGAACGCACTTATCCGAGGAACTACTGGTTTGAATTGAAAAAAAAATATTTTTAAAAAGATTAGACCATTTATCGAGGGAGGCTTTAATCTATATAAAGCAGTGAACAATGGTGACCAATGTGTAAGAAATGGGGGAAAACACGGCCAACGTTAAAGTTAGTTAGAGGAAGCCTTATGGAGATCTTAATGGAGATAAATCAATCAGGACATTATTATGGTGCACAAGTGTGCGCAAGCGACTTCAAAGGAAAGACGTCTTAAGTTCTTAAGGAAAGAGGAGATGTTCTCAATGGAGGACACACGCTAAAAGCGACCTCAACACCCTCACCACATGGGTTCGATTCCCACTCGGGACAAATATTTGTGTGATGAACATCGGTGTTTGTTCCGTGTTTGGGTGTGATTATGTATTTAAGTATGTATTTATAAATATATATGTACTAGCGACCCGCCCTCGCTTCGCTTCGGGTATATCTCTATCTCTATATAATATATTTTAACCCCGTAAGGGATTTTACATACTGAAGTTATATCCCAATAACTCCCGTTCCCATGGGAATTTCGTAATATCGCGTTGGAAGTAAGCTTAACGTTCATTAGGGTACCTGCATGCCAAATCTCAATCGTCTATCTATATCGCGGCTTAGATTTTTTCATACAAAAGTTTTTTTCCTATTACTCCCGTTCCCGTGGGAATTTTACAATATCCCGTTGCAACTAAGCTTTTAATTTACTAAGGTACCTGCATGTCAAATTTCAAGCGTCTAACTTATGCGGTTAGTATTTTTCATACAAAAGGATTTTCCCGTTATTTCCCGTTCCCGTGGGAATTTCGGGAAATCCTGTCCTAACGGATGCCTACGTCATAACATCTACCTGCATGCTAAATTTCATCTCGATCCGTCCAGTGGCTGTGACGACTTCGTCCGCGTAGAGATGTTTAACGGCTAAAACATTACTTCTTTATAGCGCAGTCGGTTAAAAAGTAGCCTATAACCGTTTCTAGGCTCTGGACTATATCTGTACCAAATTTCGTTTAAATCGGTTCAGTACTTTATGCGTGAAAGCGTAACAGACAGACAGACAGACAGACAGACAGACAGAGTTACTTTCGCATTTATAATATTAGTAAGGATGTTTATCAGTCTCTGACGCCCATAGTACAAGCTTTGCTTAGTTTGGGGTCAGATGACCGTGTGTGGAAATGTCCCAGATATTTATTTATTTACATCTAATAAAAGTGAAATGAAATGAAATGAAATAATTTATTCTGCAAGTAGATTTCATGAAATTCTTTCGCGTGAAAACACTGATTGCAGATAAATAATAATAATTTTAAAAAAGTGTGCGCGTAAACACATCTGCACTCTCTGTTTACTTAGTCTCATGAGAAATCGGGCGCAGGACCACTGGCTTAATATCCTTTTTTCTTGTCCTTTACGCACGGGCGTGTAACCGCCAACTTCCTGATTCCGGCTTGAGTATTTCTTTACAGATAAACTCAAGTATATGACATGAATTATACAAGAACTGAATAATATATTCGACTATGTATCCTATCGATATCATAGCAACATCGGTACATCACTAAGGTAAACTTAACACCACTTAATTTTGTTTTCTTGGGGTAAGCACAGTGAATATTTAGTTAATACAAGTTTAAGTGTCACTATCTATAATTTGATTTTTAATACTTTTCTTACTAATTGTTGTGTGTTGTTTGTTTGTTTACTTTTTATTCCTATCAAGTTTTTAGGCGTATGACAATGTATAGTATAATAAAGGTAGAGTTACTTTCGCTATTTACCCGACTACAGCGAAGCGAAAAGGAGGGTAATGATTTTGACCTGTTTGCGAGTATTACGTTCATCTTCAGAAATCCAACTTCATACTAAATATTACCAAAAAAGCCATTATCTTTAATTACTAAAATTTCCAATTATTTTACTACATACTCGTATGTAGTTACTTTCATGACCAAATAGGTCAAACAATGAAGAAAGGTCAAATCAAAAGTACCCGTAACCGACGAGCATGCATGAAGAGGTTGATGGAAGTGGAAAACGCGAAAGTGGTGTGCTAGGACCGTAGCATGAGGAAGTGATTTCTGCCTACCCCTCTGGGAAAAAGGAGTGATTCTATGTATGTATGTATGTACGTATTATCAACTATTCAATGGGAAGTGTTTGTATGTGTGCCCATGGGTAGTATACGTTTAAATATCTCGACTGGCTTGGTAGAACAATGGTAAGTGACCCAGGCTTATTTCCTACGTTTCCAAGAGTCGTGGGTTCCATCCGGGACAAATATTTGTGTGACGAACATCGATGTTTGTTCCGTGTCTGGGTGTGTTATTAAATATATTTAAGTATATTTGTGTATCTGTTACGGTAAAAGTGGATAGAATGGTTATTATGTATAATTACCGGTAACTATGCATAATTACTAGTGTTCGTGGTAAAGGTGATGAAAACTATCGAATTAATCACATTGACCGGTAATTATATAAAATTACGATACCCTTTGTGTAAATGTGGTAAATAATAAAATAAAACTGACTTGAATGGCTCGGTGAACCAATTAATTTGTTAGTGACCCAGGCTGGCGATTCCAAGAGTCGTGGTTTCGATTCCCACTCGGGACAAATATTTGTGGGATGAATATCGGTGTTTGTTCCGTGTCTAGGTGTGATTATGTAGTTAAGTATGTATTTATAAATAACTTTTCTGAAAACATTTAAACCGCGTAAGATAGATGATTGAAATTTAGCATGCAGGTACTCTAATAGACTTAAAGCTTACTTGCGACGCAATATTGCAAAATTCGTAAGGTAAAAACTTTTGTATGTAAAATCCTGTAGTCCACGCGAACGAAGTCACGGGCACAGCTAGTTAAAAAATAAACCAGTCAAGTATCTAGAAACCAAATTTCATGGTTGGTTTTTTTTAAAAAATATTATCTTATAAAAATAAAGTTAAATAAAATTAACACATTGGCAGGAAATTTTCAGTGGAACTCTTAAAATTCTTTCTCGTCAATATATTTTTGCCGGTTTGAGATTTGTGACATTTGGAATTGCAGAGTACTTGTGATGTTTGTCAACATTTACCACAGTCGAGCGGGAGTTTTATATAATTACCGGTAAATTTGAATAATTCACTACATTTACCATGTGCGTTGGGAATTATCTATATTTACCGGTGATTATAGATAATTACCGATTGCTCACATTGACCGTAACATATCCACTGTTGATTCTGATATGTGTAAACAAGTGCTTAAGCTACTTACCACGGGATCAGTTCTATGTATGTGTAATATTTTTTTATTTTGTATCTTTAGATTCTTTTCCTACAAGTATAACCTAAAATATTCTCCAATTTAAGTCCGAAACAAACCATGTTCAGTAAATTGCGAAGTCTTATAAAAACAAAACAAAAAAAAATGTCTGCGATCTAAATAGATTACTGCAGCATAGAAAAAAGATAATTAAATAAAGTAGGGACCTAGGTATGTGAAGCTAAGTGCCCGCCTAGGTAATTGTATAAAAGTCCACGAGAGCTTTTAAAAGCTGAATTGAATTTGATACACGTCATTGTGTAGTCAAGTATCCATTTATAAATGAGCGCTTTCAACAGAGCGTTTTGTGTTTATTTCTGGGGGTGTTTCCATAACATCACTATCAGTATATGAACATATTTCATTATCAAAACAACTAGGCATTAATTAATTTGGATAATTATTTTTCATTCAACATCTGTTTTGTATGCTTGAATAAATAAATAACCACTGTATATAGCTTTTTAAATTGTTTAATCGAATTTGAAGAAAAAAACAATATTAATGTCGTTGGAAATATAATAAAATTGCATAATAAAAATAAGAAATAACAATGTACCAAATAAAAAAAAATTAATAATACAATAATAAAGTACATATTAATTATTATAATGGAAAATATTTTTTTCGGGAGACTGACCGACAGTCAGGCTCATTTTTCTTCCGATGATTTTGTATAATTTATTCAACCGACTTTTTGTAGGACGTTGCTCTATTGCAATCAGTGCGTTCCACTTATCTCCTACAAAAAATCTGTAACCGATTATCGAATGTGGGTAGATAGCTTTAATAAAACACAAATCACAAATGGATTAGAAGTAATAAATATTTGGGCTTTTTGTACTTAAGGTTATCAAATACTTGTAGTCAGGATCAAAATGGTTTAATGTTTAGTACTTCACCGAAGAGAACCTTCATTCCAAATCATTTGAACTTCAACAAAATTTATTAATGCCACAGTATATTACTAATCCGCAGTATAACGTTTGTAAAGGGGTTGATTATAGCATAATATTTATCATATATACATATAAGACCCGACCAATTAGACGATGCTGGCCAATCTCAATTTAGTATGCGCGCAAACACAAGAGCACTCTCGGTTCCCTTACTCTCATAGTTCGGTGAGATGGCAATCCGACATGACCGATGAGAGATCGGGCGCAGGACCACCGGGTTAACGTGCTTTCCGAGGCACGGGCGTGCAATCGCCAGCTTCCTAACTCCGGGCTAAGTACTCTCTTTACAGAAAAACACACACAAGTTTCGCCCGACCCCGGACTCGAACCGGGGACTTCTCGGACCTTAAGCGCTTTGCGCTTGCTACCAATAGACCAACGAGGCAGTGAATATCTATCATACATGAACATTTAACAAGATGGACTAATTGAAACTTGCTTTGTTTACGTGAAGGATGCCGAGGACATTTTTTTAATGAAGAATCTTTGAAATCTTTATGTAGCGCTGACCAACGCCTTATCGCAATAGTTTAGGGTAGGCCCGACGTTTCGAACTCTTTACAGCGCTCGTGGTAACTGGCAAGACTAAATGACCGAGATGGCCATCTTTAGAATATGTTTAGAATAACAATACACGCGAGTTAAATCCATAAAATTGATTTTATTTAGAATAAGTATCCCTCTTTTGTTTTAGTTAAACTTATTTATTTTACCACGTCGCGTTGTAGTTTCATTAATATTATATTGCATACTTAAATTATTTAATATTTATACAAATGAACGGCATATTGGCCAAAATCGTTTTAATTGGTAAAATAAAACAAAAAATATAAAAGGTATCTCAGTGCGTTAGTGAATAGTATCACTACATAGTATAAAGCAAAGTAGCTTTCAGCGTCTGTCTGTGTGTTAGTTATTATATTTATGCTTAAATCTTTCTTGACTGGCTCGGTGGAACAGTGGTTAGTGACCCTGGCTGGCGGTTCCAAGAGTCGTGGGTTCGAGATAAATATTTGTGTGACGAACATCGGTGTTTGTTCCGTGTCTGGGTGTGTTATTAAGTATATTTGTGTATCCACTGTCGTTTAAGATTTCCATAACACAAGTTCTTAAGATACTTATCACGGGATCAGATCGATGTATGTGATGTTGTGAAAATATTTATTATTTATTTATCTTTGAAACTGCGCAAGGAATTTTGATGGGGTTTTTTAATTAGATAGAGGGGTTCAAGAGGAAGGTTTTTATGTAAAATATACCCAAAACGTAGTGAGGGCGGGTTACTAGTGAAACAATAAACATATCAGTATACAGAGATAAGATATCCCACCGTTCACCAATCGCACTATGTTGATTCAGACTGAACAAGACATTCAAAATTAGATTCCTCTCAAGTGAACCCGAAGCAAATGTTATTAATTCAATTACTAGCCCATCTTGCTAAGTAACTTCACAAATTATGTTTATACCCTTTTTCTCCGTATTACCTTAATTTGAAATTAATTTAATACGCCGGTAGGGGGCGGCACTGTGCCACATTGATTAACAGGGACGGATTTGAGGTGTTAATTAAATTTCTTAATATGTATTGGTTTTTACTGAAATATTGCTTCTATTTGCTTAGTCCAATCTCTTAGGATGAATTTTTAATGTAACTTTTTTCAATATATGTATAAAACATAGTCACTATCAGCTGCTATGTACGCTGAGTTAGATCATAAAATTTACGCTATGGACTTGGTGCGGTTTTTCATAGATTGAGTAAATTGTATTAAAAAATTTTCCTCCCATACAAAATGCCAATTTTATATGTAAGGACCTAATTATTTGCACACACCCATTACTGAGCCGGAGCCGGAAGAAAGTTGTACTTTAGTTACCCATCAATTAGTTTGAACATTTAACTATTAACAGTTAACTACTTGTTACCTGTGGGACTACCATGAGTTTAAAACTTACGCACTCGATATCGCCTACGTAAATATGTCTATGAAAAACTTGTACAGCGCCGCTGGTGGTTACGCGAAGAACTAAAATCGGCCGTAGGTATGAAAAAAAACATATCGATAGGTTTTTAACGTACGTAAGTTTTCGATAGCCAACTCATGGTAGGCCCTCTGTTCCCCCTTTAACCATCAAACAGCGGCATTGCGCCCCCTAACGTCTAATAGAGGAAGATCCCAGAGCCGCCAGACATCACTTATTTTCTAATGGACAAAATATATACGATTGAGTAGTAGTGGGGTGTACTATCATCATATGAAAGAAAAGAAAGAAAGAAAGAAAACATTTATTGATCACATACATTTACAAAGTTTAACAAACACACATACAGTAGATGTGATCAATAGGTTCTGCCTCAGCATGTGCTGCAGCGGCTGCTAGGCCGCTACAGCGCTGATATTCTGGCAGAACCTTTATAATTAAAAAAAAATAAATACATATACAAGATACAAGAACATAGAAATAAAAGTCAAGAACAAGAAGTTATAGTCTAACAATACAAATATGTATACATATACTAAAAACAGATAGAACAGAAATAAAAACAAATAATGGTAAGGACAAATGGAAGATACAATTTAATAAGTTAAAAGTGTGCCATTTCGCTTTATACCCAGAGCCATTATCCAAGACCAAACAACTGTTAAATATAGAGTTTTGTCTATGGACATAGGCTCCGGATTGGCCATTGACAAGAACAGGTAAAGAAAAAAAAAAGAAAAAAGTAAACAAAAACGGGGTTCACAAAGACACAAATTTATAGAACATGTTGAGAAAAGTTTATAAATTGAAATAGTATTAATATGTACACACGGAAATTTAATTACAACAATAAAAAAGTAAATGCTATTGTTGTTGTATCTACTTGCGGGTGAGTGCTTTGAACTAATAATCCAATAAGTGCATTGATAGTTAGCATAGGATAGCAAGTGCAAAAGTTTGAGGCTGTGTGGTTGTTTGGTTCGACTAACAAGGCAATTTGTGTTTTTACAGAGCGACAATATAGGGTATGTTTTATGAAATGAACAACCTGCCACATATAGGTATAAGGATAAATGTGTTAAGTGGAGCACGCAAAAAGAAGTGAACAAGAAGAAAGAAAAATAGAAAAATGATGATAGAAAAATATGACTAGTTGCTACCTTGACCAGACGGCCATTTTTCAGATATCAACCAATCAAGGTACATAGACACACTGCTCACCTCACTTAAATTCTGATGGCTGATTTTAACATATATTTCACACAATATCATTAAAAATCAGGTTTTATTACTCCCAGACACATGCGGTCGGCGGTTTTACCTTACAGACGCTTTAAAGCTATGAACAAATTTTTACTTTTACTTAATTTTACTTATTTTGTGATGCTTGATTTTTATATATGTTATTCAAACAACTATTTTAAAACGTTTTGCAAACGATCCAAGGGGCCAAACATTCACCAGACCCAACTGTTTTAGATTTTTTTTTAAATTGAATTTAGTTAAGTTTTTCTAATAAAATAGTTTGTAAGGTACAATTCTATAATTATTGCGGTCAGATGAGCACTTTTTAGTTGTTTGAATAACATATATAAAAATCAAGCATCAGAAAATAAGTAAAAGTAAATTTTTTTTCATAGCTTTAAAGCGTCTGTAAGATAAAACCGCCGACCGCATGTGTCTGGGAGTAATGAATCCTGATTTTTAATGATATTGTGTGAAATATATGTTAAAATCAGCCATCAGAATTTAAGTGAGGTGAGCAGTGTTTCTATGTACCTTGATTGGTTGATATCTGAAAAATGGCCGTCTGGTCAAGGTAGCAACTAGTCATATGATGATAGTACACCCCAACACTACTCAATCGTATATATTTTGTCCATTAGAAAATAAGTGATGTCTGGCAGCTCTGGGATCTTGGACCATAACATTGTAAGTACCTGTGTCTGTCGCATTCCGAAAGCAAATCGCTTGTACGCCCAAAGCGAGCGATTTGTGCCGTCTTCACAAGGGACCTGAAACAAGATTGAAAATAAAAAAGACGTGTGGCACTCGGGGACTGCCGCGGTATAGCTATTGCATAGCATCGTCCGATTTCGGAGCAGCTCGTCTCGATTCGTGCGAGTTTCGTAGAGTCGTACAATACGTCTAACCGCACGCACACAAACACCGTGCCGAAGTCTACCGAACTGAAACGACGTTAGACGATTGTGAGGTTTTTTTCGTTACGGAATTTCTTGGTTCGGTCGCCGGGCTCAAAGCCCGCGATAAAAGCTATGCAATAGCTTAAAAGATGACTGAAATACCACGTATAACATACTCTCACACCCACTGGAATAATTCAAACGCGGCATATCCGCATATGGAGCAATGTCAGATATGCGCTTATAAATTGCACCGATTAAGTATCACGTTCGGGACGGTGGGACATAGCGGGACAACCATTGTCCCAGCACCGTGACAGATGGGACACTTTTGTGCAGATTTAATTTTACCACCGCAATTTTGATGGTAAGCAGCGCTTAAAATTCTCTACCTGTTCGCTGAGGGTTACAAAGTTTCAATTCAGGATTGTTGTCTTAGTTAATTGGTTTTCTTAGCGGTTTAGGAAGGGTAAGTGGGTTCGAAAGTGGTTATGTTTGACCTAATGTTAGGTATATCTAGGGTAACGTTAGGTTTAACTGCCTCGATAGACCAACTATTGGTAGCAAGCGCTGCGTAAGGACCGAGAGGTCCCCGGTTCGAGTCCGGGGTCGGGCAAAATTCATGTGAGTTTTTCTGTAATGAAATTACTCAGCTCGGACTTAGGAAGTTGGCGGTTGAACGCCCGTGACTCGGGAAGCACTTTAAGTCGGAGGTCCTGCGCCCAATCTCTCATCGGTCATGTCGGATTGCCGTCTCACCGAACTATGAGAGTAAGGAAACAGAGTGCACTTGTGTTTGCGCGCACACTTGTGCACTAATATGTCCTGCGCACTTGGCAGATCTCAATTGAGATCGACGCCTTATAGGTATAAAGGGTACATGATGTGTAAGTATTTGATTTACTCTATGGCCGTTTAGTAGAGTTCGATCTCCGCATGAGACAAATATTTTTTTGATGAACATTGGAGTTAGTAACTTGTCTTACTCTGCAATTTATACAATTAAAGTAGGTATATTTGTGTAATCAACTGCTATTTCTGATGCGCAACACAAGTGCTTAAGCAAACTAGCAGTGAATCAGAACAATAAATTTGTGATGTTAAATATTTTTGTACAGAAAACATTTACCATCAAAAATTTGTAAGTTCTTTGTTAGAATAATACTCTTGAATGAAAAACAAATGAAAATCATACAGCTTCTTTGTACTAAAGGCAGTGTTATGCATAAAGAATAATATATATTATGCAATTTAAACTCTCCATGATAACAAACTTCGGATGAACAAATCAATATTTATATTAAACGAGAATCTTTTATAATCCACCTGACTTATTGGCGAAGAAGCCAGGTTATGTAAAAGTTTTAATCAATCGAATACGTTTCGTTGAAATATTACTCCGAACCCCCTTTGAAACAATGAAAACCCCGATCTGGGGAGTGACTTCGATTACTTGTAAAGGTACCAGAATGAGGTAGGAGTGGAAACAAAAAGTTAATCATCACAGAATCGGGGGAGACAATGGCCGCACCCGTTGGAGGGAGCCATAAAGTATTGAAAACACCGAGAGTGTTCCAATCAATGTACATGTAGAGTCGGGTAATGAAGTGATTTTTGAGTTGACTCCATAGCACAGGTATACATGTAAAGTAATCTATATGTAACATTAAAATATTATAAAGCTGAAGAGTTTGTTTGTTTGAACGCGCTATTCTGAAACTACTGGTACGAATTGAAAAAATATTTTTGTGTTAGACTATCTGATATAAGATATCTGACATTTATCGAGGAAGGCTTTAGGCTATATATATCAAGCTGCGACCAATAGAAGTGAAGAAACAATGGAAAGTGTTAAAAGCAGGGAAAAGCCCGGACGAAGTCGCTAGCTAGTTTTACTAAAAAAGATAGAATGAACCTTTATAAAGGAACCTTCAGAAAGGACTAGGTAAATAAAAAAATATGCGTTAAATTGACACCAAGTGCAGCAAGTGCACCAAGTGCACCAAATGAGTTACTGAACGATCTGACTCAGTTTTACACATCTCTAACATATAGATATGTCACCGTAAAATTGCAAATAAGGATAGATTGCAATCTATCTCGCGAGATTGTGAACTGTCGAATAATTGTGAACCATAACATGATGCTTACAATTTATCGTGTGATTATTCATCTGATTGCAATCTATCGAAGTGAAACTGATGAATTGCGATCTTAAATATGTCACTTGTCAATGATGTCAATGCCTGATTGGCAGTCATAGGCATAGCCTATAGCCGACCAATCAGGGACAGCCTTAGGACAGCCGTCCGAAGGCTGTCCCTGATTGGTCGGCCTTAAAGTCAACCGTGAACTATAGTTCACAATTATTCGACAGTTCACAATCTCGCGAGATAGATTGCAATCTATCCTTATTTGCAATTTTACGTTGACAGATATACTCTTGGGAGTCCGATGTGGGATGCGCACGGGGGAAGGGCTGTATGAATCTTTTGGATTTGAAGATTGCAAGTTATGCAATTTTCATCGCATTTTTTGTTTATTTAGGATTCTCTTTAGTCGCGATAATCGATTCAAAAGCGCCCTATTGCGTATAAAGTTTTGATACATTTTCTTAATATAAAAAAAAATTGGCTTCCTGTCCATGAAATCAAATAAAAAATTATAAATTTTATTCATTTAAAAAAAAGGGCTTGTTTGTAATATCTGTTTACTATTAAAAATCTGAATCCATTTGAACACGAAATTAGGCAGAGGATAGTATAATATCGAGAACATAATATTATGTACCTAATTAAAACTAACTACATTTAAACCGTCTTTGCTAAAAGGGAGTAATGTGACGCAGTAAACAATTTCATTTGGTCAAGTTCCCGGCAGAAGATAAAAAAAAGTATTACCGATGAGTCAACAATAAAAATAAATAATTATGCATACTGCAGCGGGCTATCGCATATAAATGCATTCCTCTACCCACACTGACCATCTAACTGGCCGACCCGATTGATTCCTTCATAGCCCTCCGTAAAATGCAAGCTAATCCCATTTTACGATTTCATTAAATTCAAAATTAGCTCAGCATACGTCATGCATAATAAAAAGCTGTAAAATTGTAGTTCACATAGATCAAACATGGAATTGTTCGTTTTATTAGATTTTAGGGTTCAATGTCTGCTACCGTGGGACCCTATTAAGATGCCTAAGTTGTCAGTCTGTTGGTTTGACTGTCACGAGACTCAAGATTAACCGCAAAAATAATATAACTTGTAACTGTCACGGTTACTCATTTAGAGAACTGAAAATGTCGGGATACTTACCACGTTGTTTTCTTTTTGTTAAAGTAGGCTGTTGATATTTTCACACATCATGATGCACTCGTATGTGTTTATTTCCTATTTTGTTACGACCAAAAGTGTTAAAAATGTGTATTTAAGAATAGCTTCCATGTAACAAAAGGGTTTTTAAGCTATTGCATAGCTTTTATCGCGGGCTTTGAGCGTGGCGACCGAACCTAGAAATTCCGTAACGAAAAAAACCTCACAATCGTCTAACGTCGCTTCAGTTCGGTGGACTTCGGCACGGTGTTTGTGTGCGTGCGGTTAGACATATTGTACGACTCTACGAAACTCGCACGAATCGAGACGAGCTGCTCCGAAATCGGACGATGCTATGCAATAGCTATACCGCGGCAGTCCCCGAGTGCCACACGTCTTTTTTATTTAGTTTAATGGTACAGAACCCTTCGTTTACGAGTTAGACTCGCATCAGTAGCGGTACCATGAGTTGGCTATCGAAAACTTACGTACGTTAAAAACCTATCGAGTTGTTTTATTCATACGGCCGATTTAAGTTCTTAGCGTGGCCACCAGAGACGCTGTACAAGTTTTTCATAGACATTTTACGTAGGCGATATCGAGTCCGTCACTTTTAAACTCATGGTAGCGCTACTGGTCGGTTTTATAGTTATCACATCAAGAATGCGAGTATTAGTCTTGAGTATTTTGAAATCGTCAGATTGCATATAAATCATACTACATATACTAAAATGTATGTTGTCATGGTAATGAATCAGAACGTTTAGGTTTTGGTTTCATCATAGCAATATCAATGAAATGAAATGAAATGAAATGAAATAATTTATTCTGCAAATAGATTTACATGAAATACTTTTGCACGTCAAGTTGTAAATAAATTAATCACATATTACATAAAAATTCACAAGTTACATAATTCATTGATGTCCAAGCGAGCAGCTCATCATGTCCATGGATCTTTATCATTTAAGTAGTCTTCTACTTTATAATATGCTTTTTTCACAAGATACGACTTAATAAAAAGTTTGAAATTATAAAAAGGTAAATCAATAACATTTTAAGGTTCTGAAATCTATATTTTCAGGTAATCTCAAAATAATGTAAGTTTATACTTATCAAATGAACGTGTACAGGCAAAAGTAAAGTGAGTGAAAACAGTTTTGACCCTATCCGGGATTTAAACTCGGTACCTTTAGTAAAGATGGCCGTGTCATGGTTGTTGCTTGGCATTCGAGAGGTCGCCAGTTCAAACTTCGCCACGTACCACAGTGTTTTTCTAATTTGAAATTCATTTGTACGATTGTTCGGCGCTTTAACGGTGAAGGAAAACATTGTGAGGAAACCTGCACACTTATGAAGCAATTCGTAGGTTGTGTAGTCAACCAACCCGCACTTGGTCAGGGTGGTTAACAAAGGCCTTATCGCCCTGTCAACCGTTCCGGCGAACTTGTAAGTCATGCTGTGGAATCTGGTGTTCCGCAAGGGTCCGTATTGGGGCCTTTGCTATGGAACATTGGCTTTAATTGGTTGCTGCGCGGTGCTCTTCCCCCGGGGACGGGCGTCATATGTTACGCCGACGACACTCTTGTCACTGCTCGAGGGATAAAGTTTGAAGAGGCAGCGCGTCGAGCTACGGCAGCAAGTGCACTGGTTGTACAGCGGATTGGCCTCTTGGGCCTGCGTTTGGCGTTGGATAAAACCGAGGCCGTATACTTCCATGGACCTCGAAGGGGACCTCCCCCCAACTCGTACATCTCGGTTGGGGGAACCCGGGTAGCGATCCAGCGCCAAATGAAATACCTAGGGCTGGTCCTGGACGCGCGGTGGCAGTTTCTCCCGCATTTTAGCGGACTGTCATCGCGCCTCCTAAAGGCGGCAAGTTCGCTGGGTTGGCTTCTTCCAAATCTGGGAGGGCCTAGGGCCAAATGTCGGCGGCTATATGCCGGCATTCTTCGTAGCATGGCCCTATATGGGGCACCTATATGGGCGGATTCCCTTCATTTTAGAGGAAATGCCGCCCTACTCCGTAGACCTCAGCGAGCAATTGCTTGTCGTGTGGCGCGCGCGTACCGGACTGTAGGGTTTGCAGCAGCCATTGCCCTGGCAGAGACACCACCATGGGAACTAGAGGCCCACGTCATGGCCCAAACTTACTGTTGGCAGGCTGACTTAAAAGATCGAGGTCTTCGCCCTGCTCCTGAGGAGCGTGGGGCATTTGTTAGAGAGGCGCGCGATGATCTTGTTCGCGCATGGTCAGTGCAAATAGCAAATGCACCGTCAGGACGCCGTCTGCTGGATGCACTTGGGCCAATACTAGAACATTGGCTCGAGCGGGGGCACGGATTTTTGACATATCGCCTGGTGCAGGTTTTGACTGACCATGGCTGTTTCGGTAAATTCCTGCATCGCATCCAGCGGGAGGACTTACCTATCTGCCGAGCATGTGGAGCGGACGTGGATACGGCGGACCATACGCTTTTTGAGTGTCCGTCGTGGTCCCAGGAGAGGTCGGCCCTTACATCTGTGGTCGGCCAAGTACTGTCTCTTCCCCAACTACTTAGTGGGATGGTAGAGAGACGAGAAGTTTGGATGGCAACTGCTTCCTTCTGCGAGTCCGTCATGTTGCAGAAGGAGGCGGCGGAGCGTGAGAGGGAGAATGACCCCTCAGCTCCAGCGATCAGAAAGCGTAGACCGGGGCGCGCGCGGCGCATTTACCAGCGCCAGACAGCGCACTCCAGCGGAGACCAGCAGGCGGCAGGCGTGGGGACGCCGCCGCCTGCATTGCACAGGCCTCCGTCGAGGGACGGGAGCGACTCCGTGTACCGAGTCGCCCTGTCACCCCCCTCAGCGGGGGACTTGGGTGGAGCCCGTTAAAGGGCGGAACGCTGGCGGCGTTGTGGTAGTTGGGCTATGCTAGGAACCATGACGCCGC
Organism: Maruca vitrata; assembly: GCA_039566165.1. Taxonomy (NCBI): domain Eukaryota; kingdom Metazoa; phylum Arthropoda; class Insecta; order Lepidoptera; family Crambidae; genus Maruca; species Maruca vitrata. Next base: position 6,954,989 of record CM076936.1, on the reverse strand, counting down.
TTAAGCGATGAGGTATACCGCGGAGTTTAGTGGGTACACCCCTGGGCATTGCACCTTAGCCCAGGAGCAGCTGCCGGTTTTCCATCTCAGCATCGGCAGCCGGGAGTCCCACACACCACCTTGGGTAAACCCCTGCCCATGGTGAAGGTGCATCAAGCATTCTCCGCGTTAAAAAAAAAAAAAAAGGCCTTATCGCCCTAGTATAGGGTAGGCCCGTGCCCCAGCAGTGGGGACGTATATGGGCTGATGATAATGATTGACCTTTATTTATTAAGCTTCGATTGTACTAACTATGACGCTTTAATATACCTACTAACATTAACGATGTTAGAATAAAAGCAGAAGAAATCCTAATCTGTCTCGATCGAGAATCGAAGCTGGACCATACGCGCCTTTCGATAATCTTCTTCATCATCATCATCAGCCTTTTATCATATGCCACTGCAGGGTATAGGCTCCTCCGTAGAATGCCATGCACTTCGGTCCTACGCCAGTCTCATCCAGAGACTCGAGATCGATAATCTTACCTAATAACAAAACATCAAAAAGCTTTCAACAAATTGCAACGGTGTTTCTTTATAAAAGCAATACGAACCACTTAAAAGTAATACAAAAGTAATCTATCGAATTCTAGACAATTTTTGGAAGGTCAAGATACCACACTATTGACCTAGGTCCAAAGTCAGGTCAACCTGAAACTAATAAGAATGTCGACAGCATTTACAAGTTAGTGCTTGCCTAGAAATCTTTTAATAAAACGCTTACTGTGGTTGACCAGAGACTAAATTTATTTCTATATAGACCTTAAGTAGGTAAGTACACATAATACATCATAGATGGCGCTAGCAGTAGATTAAATACATTATTTTGATATTAATTCTAACATCTCCTCTTATCAAAATAATCTGAACTTTGGTATATACATTTTATTTATTTATTACAATCCAAATTAAAGCAAAAGAAAGAGTTTATAATATACAGACAGTCATCTATTCAACAATGTTTTGAATACCTAACCTTTTTACAAAATAGTTATGTTTAACACTGTCTAAACCTTTAGTCAGCATGTCTGCTGGCATTTCAGATGTTGGCATGTATACTATCTTTATGAGATTGTTAGCAACTGCTTCTCTTACAAAATGATGACGCACATCTATATGCTTAGTTCTTTTATGAAATAAAGGATTTTCAGACAGCTTCTGAGCACCTTGATTATCATTATACAATATGATTACATAATCACAATTGTCTACAATTTCAGAAAACAAGTTTTTTAAATAAATTGCCTCCTTACAGGCTTCAGCAATGGCCATATATTCTGCCTCTGTACTTGACAAGGCTATAGTACGTTGCTTTTTACATTCATATGAAATAACGGTTCCAGAAAGTTTAAAATAGAAACCTGTATAGGATCTTCTATCTAGTGTATTCGAAGCCCAATCCGCATCAACAAAACCCTCTAACTTACAATTATCTTTGGTAAACATTAGGCCATAAGATTTTGTTTTACATAAGTATCTTAGAATGCGTTTTGCATGCTGCCAATGAGTATAGGAATATGAGTTATTAAATTGGCTCAAGTAACTTACACTATAGGAAATATCTGGGCGAGTTAAAACACTTAGGTACATTAAGCTTCCTATTAGTTGTTGATATGGATATTGTTTACAAACATCTACACTTTTTTCTAGTCTTAAATTTTTTTCTATAGGAGTATCAACAACTTTACAGTTTGTCATATTAAATTTACTTAAAATATGGTCTACAAATTTTTCTTGATCTAAGGAAATACTGCCATTTTCATACATTTTTACTCTCATACCCAAACATTGTTTTAATTGCCCTAAATCCTTAATTTTAAATTTTGACACTAAATTTGTTTTTAACTCCTTAACCATATTACTACTGTTTGAAAAAATGAAAAAATCATCAACGAAAATTGCTAATATGATCTGCTCCTTTTTACATTTTTTTATATACAGACATGGCTCTAACTTTGACTTAACAAAATTTAATTTTAATAAAGATTCATTTACTCTTTCGTTCCAAGCCCTGGCTGATTGTTTTAGACCATAAATTGCACGATTTAATTTAAGAACACTATTTTCGTTACAATCTAAATTAGGGGGAACTTGCATAAATACATTTTCATTTAAGTAGCCATTTAGGAATGCAGTAGTTACATCCAAGTGAGTGATTTCAAAGTTGAGTTTGACACTTAAAGCAAATAAAAACCTTAGTGTTGAGTATCGAAGCACTGGTGAGTATGTGTCAGTGTAGTCCACACCTTCTTTGGGTAAAACCTTTGCCACCAGTCTTGCCCTATATCGCACACTATTATCACTTTCATACTTTTTCTTAAATACCCACTTGCACTGTACCACTCTATCAGCCTCTTTCCTGTCTACAAATGTCCACGCTTGATTGTCATTGAAAGCCTTCAGTTCATCTGCCATCGCTTGTTTCCATTGTTCCTTTTCTGGTCCAATTATTGCAGCTTCATAACTAAGTTCATCACATGATTCCAGATTGTCCAGAAGACAGAGATTGGTCATCCCATATCTTTCTACTGGCCTTCTCTTACGCTTAGCATCAATTTGAACTTCATTATCTGCAATAGACTCTTCCTCAGTAACAGATTGATAAGAGTCATCTTGGGAAGACGAAGACTCACAAATATATGTTGAATCATTTGTGTCTGAAACTGATCTTTCTATCAAACTTTCTTCTTCTTCTAAATTTTCACCATTCTCTGACTTATTTTCACAATCATTTACCACTATCTGAGCTTGGTCCAACTCCATTTTCTCCATAATGATGACATCTCTGCTCGTAGTAATTTTTTTAGATCTTGGGTTATATAATCTGTATCCTTTTACATTTTCTGGATACCCAACTAAAATGAATCTGTCAGCCTTCTTATCCCATTTTTGTCGTTGTATTTTTTTGGGAACATGCACCATTACTTTACTGCCAAAAATTCTGACATGACCGAGGTCTGGTTTCTCACCAGTCCACCTCTCGAATGGTGTCATCATGCCTAAACTGGCGGCTGGTGTTCTGTTCATTAAGTAAACTGCAGTATTAACTGCTTCAGCCCAAAAACTTTTGTCGAGACTTCCTTCAAACAGTAAACATCTTGCCCGTTCAACTACAGTTCTGTTGAACCTCTCTGAGAGCCCATTCTGCTCTGGAGTGTGAGGGTTGGTCTTCTGATGGACAATACCTACTTGTTTTAAGTAATTCTCCATCTCATGTGAACAAAATTCACCTCCATTGTCGGTTCTCAGTATTTTTATCTTGTTTCCTGTTTGATTCTCAATTAAACTTCTAAATTGTTTGAAATGCTGGAACACCTGGTTCTTTTCCTTCAAGAAATAGACAAAAGTCATTCTGCTGGCATCATCCACAAACAGAAGAAAGTACTTAGCTTGACCAATTGACTTAGTCTCCATCGGCCCACATAAATCTGAGTGAATCACATGCAATAGTTTTTCACTTCTATGGTTTGCTGATGGAAAGGGGAAACGTGTCTGTTTTCCCTCACAGCACACTTCACAATTCTGTATCTGTATGTCAGCTTTCTTGTCAAAGGAAACTCCCGTAACTGCTCCTTCTTTCATTTTTTTCTAAGGACTTACTATTTATATGTCCTAACCTTTTATGCCATGTTGACATCGCCGAAAACGAGTTCTCATATTTTATTGTGTTTAACTTATACACTCCATTTATAAGATTTGCTGTACCAATAAGCTTCATTCACTTGGTTGTATATCAAACAGGCATCATTTTTGAATACAACTTTATTTCCTTTAGCTATAAGTTGGCTTACAGATAATAAGTTTGCCGTGAGATTCGGTATATACAATATGTCCTTCACAATCACGTCATATTGAGAACTGTTCACGCACGTCGTTATTTGTGTTTCACCAACACAAACCACAGGCACCGTCGTTTGGTTTGCCACTACGATTTCTTTAGTTTCATGCACAGGTCGTGTTCGGAGTAAACATTTTCGGTTTGACGTCATATGCGCGCTTGCTCCTGAGTCGATGTACCAGTCTTCCGTGTTATAACAACCGTTGAAAAACGCCGCACTAAAAACATTCAATTGTTTACTTGCTTTTGATTCAGGACACTTATTTTTGTAGTGGCCGATCTTCTTGCAATTATAACATTTTATTTGTTTACTACCGGTTGACATTGACATTTGCTTGTCAGTGTTGCCATTTTTTCGCCGCTGCTTAGACCAGAAAGCAGAGTCAGTTCCAGTAGTGCCAACTTCCGAACACATATCAAGTAACTTTGTTTTAATGACGTCAGCGCTAATGGCGATTCCAGAGTGTTCTATAGCCATTATCATCGGCGAATACTTATCTGGGAGTCCAGCCAAAAGTAATGATCCAATCCACTCGTCTGTGATCTCGAAACCTGTCCCTTTTAACTTATGTGATGTTTCAACAACTTGAGATACATAGGATGTCATGGATTCACAGTTATCGAGGCGTATTGAAATCAACGTTCGAAGCAAACTGATTTTTCGTTGATATCCCGTGTCGTCAAATAACTGTTTCAATTTGTTCCACACACCGTTCACTGTAGTTTCACCTTTTATATGCACATATAAGGAACAGTCAATAGTCATAACGAGTTTGGCTTTAGCTTTCTTCATCTCAGTTTCACTGATAGTTGCCGGCACATTCTCAATGTCGATACCCTCGAGCAACAAAAAATTACTTGTTGCGAACGCCCAATCATCATAGTTCTCGCGTCCCTTGAGTTTCGGCACATTCACTAAGTACCCCGACGTCGACATAGTTACTTTCGCACGAAAAGTTAAATTAAAATCCTAGCAAATAAGGGACTGGGCCCATAACCTAATAAAACGCTTACTGTGGTTGACCAGAGACTAAATTTATTTCTATATAGACCTTAAGTAGGTAAGTACACATAATACATCATAGATGGCGCTAGCAGTAGATTAAATACATTATTTTGATATTAATTCTAACATCTTTAAATAATAAATGTAACATTGGTCTAACCTAATATATCTTTAAGTTTATGACGACCGAGTGTAAATGAGAAAGTCAAGGTAACAATTTTGGATAATAGAGCTGTTTTTAGTTGTAAAAATAATTAAGTAATAGTGGACAAAGATGTTTGAAAGACAAATCGTTAATGTCACATTATATATCTAAGTTTTTTTTTCCTAACTGACATACGATGGTGGCTTGGTGTAGCCTCGTCATCATCGCCGGACTTGCGGGGGAGCGGATGGCTCTCATTCCTTCTATTCTCTAATTAACTAAACTATATTATTCTACCCGTACTTATCCATCTTAGGTTAGTAACAACCTTGATTTGATATCATTGTCAGATCTACTCAAGACAACAATTAATATTATTACGTCTGGGTTCATCTATTTTTCATATGTTATAAAATTTAAATGTAATCATTGCTGTTGAGTTTATAATTTCATAATGTGTTTTATAATCTCTAATATTCTTTGTAACTTTTTATTCTAAGCTTGTTTTGTGGATCTAAAATAAATTAAAAAAAAAACCTATGTATAACAGACAAAGAAAGTACATAAAATCTGAATTACTTTTTGTGAACTAGGCTTTGTCTTTTATTGGTAGCGAACTACAATTTTATTTGGTAAAATTTAGCTTGAGACAGTTTTTCTCCAAATAACTATTTCTAACATATTCTAACTTTTAATTACAATTATAACTTTGTTATAAAACGACTCATCAATTTATCTTTTTCCAACTAATAATACGAGATGTAGCGAAAATGCGAAGCAACTAAAGTATAATTAAACCATTAAACTTTGTAGGTTAATTCAACCACATTTATTTAATGTAATTATCTCCTTAATTATTATTCTGGTAAATCCTAGGATAAACCTTTAAATACGAGTCCTTTTTACATGTGAAGCGTCGATGGCCGAGTGGTTAGGTCGTTGCTTGCCATGCGAGAGGTGGCCAGTTCAAACCCCGCCATGTACCACTGAGTTCTTCAAATTAGAAATTCATAATTATGTACGATTATTCGATGCTTTTATCGTGAGCAAACCTTCTACGAGAAAAATCTAAGGTTGTGTTGTGTCGCCCAACCCGCACCTGGCCAGCTTGGTTGACTAAGGCCTTATCGCCCTAGTTTAGGATAGGCCCGAGCCCCAGCAGTAGGGACGCATATGGGCTGATGATGAGTACATGATCTTATTTTATGTTTTCTATGAGTTACTATGTGAATTTATGTCTTTCGACGTAGTACAACAAATGGAAATCGAGTGTTTTTTCAAGTAATAATAAGTGTAATAGTACCGTTTAAACATAGTAGCTATAGCTAATCAATTAGTTTTTTATATTGTAGAAAGTACGTCTCTTATGTAGTAACATACATACATTAGAAAACTGAAACTGCCCGGAACTTTTTCACCCGTGATCATGGCGCTTGCAACAGTGCCGAAATATCGGGAGCTCATTAAAACAAAACAACATGGTAAATATCCCGGACAGTTTCAGTTTTCTAACATACATACGGTTGACATCTTTCTTTAACTTGAAAGGAATAACTTTACATTTTCTTTTTTCAAATTTTCTTTACTTTATCTTACGACAAAAAAAGTAATGAGTTTTAAACTAATGTTTTTATGAAGCTTCTTACGAATTATACTGATTCCGAAGATTCCAAGTTTGAACTATCATCCAGGACTGTTAAATCTCCTTATCTAGTCCTTCATCTACTTACAGCTTAGCTAAAGAATTCTAAACCGTCTCCTTGCACGGATGCATGTCTGCAATCGCAAATAAATGAAGATGGACGCTCGAGATTACCAGCGCAGTACATTCAGCTATATCTGCGCCATCGCCGCCATTTTGAAGCTTCTGGTGTTAATCAACAGTGGCCATTGCACGAGCACATTACGGGAACAGGGAGCAGATACGGATACTAGCCGTGACTGTGACAACTGTTATCACGTGACAAATAACACGTGACTCAGGGAAGTCTGTTTAGTGAGTACTGTACACGACCAAAGTATTTTGATACTTGGATAGGAAACTAGTGCTTCCGGTTGGGTGTCAACGGTTTTTGGTCTGTTAGTGGATGAAATTGCTGGTGAATCATTGCTTTGGAGCAGAGCCCAATGTGTTTAAGCAAGTAAATGAGGGAAAGAGTAATAACAGATATTGCATTTTCGAATCAGCTTTGAATAAACATGTTCCATTCTTTTTCGAATTATTTCTAACTTACCTACCTACATACTAATGTATTAAGGAGAGGAAGTTCGTAAGTTTGCGAGTTTATTTTGTACTCGTAGAAAGTTTTCTGCAGTTAATAGAACCATCCAAAGTATAAAGATACTTTAAACATTAGAAATAACAGGAAAACTAATTATTTTCACGAGAAAGTAAATAAATAAAGTAACAGTCGCCTTTTACGACAAGCTAGGCATAGAGCACATCTATACTAATATTATAAAGCTGAAGAATTTGTTTGTTTGAACGCGCTAATCTCAGGAACTACTGGTTCGATTTGAAAAAATCTTTTTGCGTTGTATAGACCATATAACATCACGCTGCGACCAATAGGAGAAAAGATACAATGGAAAATGTGTAAAAAACTGGGGGAAACGCGAACGAAGTCGCTGGCACAGCTAGTCTTTTATAAAATTCTTCATACGTACATACATAAAATTACGCCTTTTTTCCAGAGGGACATCACTTCCTGCCATGTGCTACGGTCCTGGCACACCACTTTCGCTTCATCTACATTCATCAACCTCTTCATGCACGCTCGTCAATTACGGTAACTTTTGATTTGACCTTTCTTTAAGATTTGACCTAAAATCCTAATCCTAACTTTTTACAATGATGATACCATTGGTAAGGAGTAAAAATCTACCAAACAGTCATTATTCAGATCATGTAGCTGTTGTTTATTTCACGAGTCACGAAAGACTTATAAGCGATTCTCATTACTCTTAGCAAAACTTCGGAAAACAACTTCAGTGTAGAAAGGGGGGGAAGTAAGGGAGGGGGGGTTAAGGGTACTGGCCTGATTGCTTTATGACGGTGCTTAATTCGTTTCTTAGGGAAAGTGCCGGGAAAAATGGCGATAGTGTGTGCTAGACACGAGTCGGTAATAGCACATGTTTTTGTTTGAGAGAATTGTTTGTCAGATGTTAAAAAAAACGTTCATTGCTTCATAAATGTTACGTATAAGTTGCTTAAAAACTAAAGGAAAAGTGAGCATATGGAAACATCTCTCTTAGCATGACTGATCTAGGAAACTGGAAAATGCTGTTTGTAAAGAAAGTAATATTGTCGATATAATATGGTTTCTAATCCTAATATTATAAAACTTATCGAGGGAGATATAGCCACTTAGTGTACATTTAAACATTTACAATTTTTAATCACTTTTTGTTATATTTTTATGTTATCAATGATACATTTTAAAACTTCATCAAAATAGTTATTGTACCAAATCCTTGATTTTACTTGTACAGTGTTCACTAGTTATAGATTTTTTTTATGTTTTTAAATATTGCTCTTTGGTGTTTTTCAAGTATTTTGAAAGACGGGTTCTACATTTTTGTATAGTTGGATTATATTATTTGGATAACATGCGTGACATCAAATATAACGCGATATATTTAAGTAAAATGTGAAAAAGGCACGGTTTTATGTATGCAGTCAGGGGATACCAGTCACAACTATCTGTCTGGTGGTTGGTGAACGGTATACGGGTAAGCGACCCCGGCTGCTCGAGCTACTATCGACTCAGTCCAAATCATCCGAGGCGATAGTATCCTTACTCCCCTTTTCCTTCCCCCGTCATATGACGGGGGAAGGAAAAGGGGGAAGGATAGGTATATACCTATCCTTGCTACTCGTGGGAACGCAATGATCTTGTTAAAACAATGCACAAGGCAGAATGGCGGCGACGTGGTCCACAACCCGTCACGTCACGTTTCCCACAGAGGTGAAAAGTGGATCGCTGGAAGTGATCTCTGCCTACCCTTCTGGGAAAAAGGCGTGATTTTATGTATGTATGTATGTTTATGCGCAGGACGGCTGGTAGGAGCTGGATGCGAGTGGCCGAAGATAGAGAGAAGTGGCGTGCATTTGGAGAGGCCTATGTCCAGCAGTGGACAGGTATGGGCTGATGATGATGATGATATGTATGTTTATGTATGTATAACAGTAAAATTATGCCAAATATACTGTACAAATTTGTATCGCCAAAAACAGACGTTAAAATATAAACAACACAAAAAGTGAACGAATGAATGAAATTTCGTTAATTCCATTGCCCTGTCTTCCGTTCCGGCGTTCCGTTAGTTACCAAGTCTCAGGTCATCAGTTATTCAATAAAGTTCGGACGACAACGTTGAACTCGGCCTGGGAATTGGAGACGACTCTTACATGTTAACTGAATACTGGAGAATGGACTGGTAACGGTACTAAGGATATATTGTATGCAGTTTAGCATCTACGTAAGAATGTTATGATTTTATAATGGGACTTTATGTACTGGTATGTAAAAAAATATATCTGAAAATAATAATTCACGTCCGACATAAGACTTATGTGGTTATATATAAGACTGTATGTGAAGACGGAGGTGTCATACTTTAGCTCCTAAAAAATATATTGATTTTAATTATTTTATCATACTTTTGAACATGAAGTTATGCCTCTTTTTTCATTTTGCATTTTGTCAATATAAATTTATTATCCAAATCTTTGAACATGATGATAACCGAAATCAACTTATATGTATAACTATTGAATGAAGTAAAATTGAGCCATTTATGTACCTAGTTATTTGCTTAAAGATTAAAGATACAATGTTAGTTTTTGCCTAGAGATTAAAGATAACATGTTTTTTTTTACCAAAGGCATGTTACAAGGACCTTCAATATATCTCTACAAGGTATTATACCTGCCTATCTAACAATCTGTCATTCTACCTACATGTAGATAGGTATTCAATAGTAAGATACCCGGTACAAAGGCTCAGACAATGGCAAGTGTCTATTAATGACATTTTCCTGAAGGATGCACGCAGGCCCTTCAGACTGAAGGAACGAAAAACTTGTCAATTATTTGAATGGCCCTCGATGCATCGTTAGCTGAAGGACTTGCAGCTTGCAGCCGATGCAGAACTAATTAATATTTGTTTATGTTCGGTTGCAATGAGGGTGTTCGCGTATAAGATATCCACTAGATGGCAAGACGTAGATATTAGGTCTAACTGCTTCGCGATTGGTAAATATTGACATGTCTGTCAATGTCACGTCAAAAATAACCAATCATGCTGCAGTTGGACCTCACGCCTACGTATTGCCATCTAGTGAAGTTCTTATACGCGAAAACCCTAATTAAAGGTGTCTTTTAAGGAGCTTTTTGTCAGCAGTTATTTGGTCGATTGGATGAATATGGCGGGGTTAGAACAAATATATTAATCTGAGAGATGAGTACTTTGTTTTGCCCGTGACCACGAGCGCTGTAAAGAGCTAATATGTTTAGAATACATGTGAGAGAAATGAGAAGAATTAAGTAAATTTTGAGATCAAAAAACATAACTTTTTCTTTTTTCGAATATTAAATATGATTGGATTGGATAGGACATTTGCGTTCCATGTAAACTTTCAATGAAATGAAATAACTTATTCTGAAAATAGATTTTCTTGAATTAAATGAAAATGTTTAAGGACCAAATAAAACTATACTATCCATTATGAATTGTTTTATTATTTTTTATTATTTATTATTTTTTTGATCTTAATATTGCGTTTTGGAATTATTTGTCTACGTTTTTTTATTGGGTAACGTCTTTACGCGATAACTAAGTTTTAAAGTATTATTGATGTATTATAAAAAAATTCTACGTAGTATTGTCTATTATTTGCGCGAGTACTACACATTTGAAATAAATTAATTTTACGGATTCACTTCGCGTGTATTCTAAACATTATTTAGAGATCCGACGTTTCGAGCTCTTTACAGCGCTCGTGGTCACGCGTAAGACGGGTAAGAGATTAATCCGTAAAATTAGTTTTATTTCAAATTTTTCTACGTGTTATTTTTTTAGCTTTAAAGCTATATTTTATTAAATAATAAAAAAAAATCGTAGTGTCCATTGTGATCAATTATTTCAATCTTCATTGTGACTGACCGCAATGACCGTACTGTTATTACGAACTATCCAGGATCATCTAGGCCAACATTAGAAGTCTAGGCCGCAACCGCAGTTATGAACAGTGTGGTCTAACCACACCATGCTACAGGAATGTCAGCCATGTTCGTCATCCTATCACTATGCTTCCAGACATTTAGTTACGTGTCAACATATAATATGTTGATGACGTAACCATCCCAGTTATCCTCGGGAATTGCGAGAATGTGTTCTAGAGATAGCGATTGTTAATATTTGTGGTATTGATACGTGTTTGACAAATTATGTGAGAGAGTGAAGACGGGAATTGTTTAACATTATATAAATAGTGTTTATGACATGTAACACATAATTATTATGTCTAACTGTAGCTATAGCAAAACGTTAAATACCTATAATAGTACTTAGATAAGTTTCGGAATGCCTTAAATGACTCAATGTTGTCAAAATACCTAAATGCTAAATAATGTTGCATTTCTAAAGTTGTTTGCTAATTGATTGTGAGCTTTTTTTCAAAACAATTTAAAACCATACCTTCTCCTAAACTAAAAACCACATCTAAAACAACATATTCAAACTGACATTATTTCATATTACACGCTAAGTGAGGTCGGCGCAACATGTCTACTTCTTCCAGTCGGGCCTGTCATTCGTCAGCTCTGTGTCTACCCACCAATCCATCCTTTCAATCCCATATCATCTCTAACGCAAACCATCCACGCTGGTTAATTCATTATACATAAAGCCTTCCTCTTGAATCCATCCAGTTTTAAAGATTTAAGCATACATACATACAGACAGACGCGGGAAGCTACCTTGCTTTACACTATGTAGTGATTTACTGTCACAAAATACCTTCTCCCAAGTATACGTATATGTTTTCGACAATAAGAACACTCCCTTTATTATCCCGTACTATTTCCGGCAAACTCTACCATGTAGATCAAAACAAATTATTTCATTTGACGCTAAATATACGACCTCGTTTTGCAAGGGTTTCGGCAAACGGCGCGGAAAAATTTTCTTCCTACCCTAGAGGGAGAGAGGTGTACAAATAGCTTGTAGTTAGAGTGGGAGGGTGTGTTTGTAAATTTGTCTTGAATAAAGGCCGAGTTAGGGGCAGAGTACTGAGTAGCTTATTGATGTCATACATTGGTTTAATGGGGACCAGATGGGACGAGGCTGCTCCTAAAACAACGTCTCTTGGACTTGGACTATAAATATGGGAAGGTTTTGTTGGACCTTTGTCGAACTGCGATCGTTCAGGTTATCCCGGTTCGCTTTTGTTACGAATTATTAATCTAGATTTGAATTGAAAATTGTTTTACGGATAGAACTCGCGTACCTATAATAAGATTGCACATAGTTGTTTATAGGTCCAAGTAAGGTCAAAGTTAGGTTAGGTTAGGTTTATAGGTTTCGAGATATTTACAGTACTCTGGTCTGGTACACACTAGTGTGTATAGGTAACCTTTACACCTTTCATTTTTACTCTGATTACCTTTTTAACCTTTTGTCTGTCAAGTCCCTTAAAAATAAAAGCAAATCGTTATGTCAATAACGGCTGAGCTGACTTTGCTGAAAGTCGATGGGGAGATAGTTTAAATAAGGAAAACCGCGATTACATTTTATTCCGTGGGACATGACATAAAACGACATTCGCAGTCGTAGTCGCGGATGGAAAGTTAGAAATATAAATACTGAAACTTCATAAATGCTTTAGGATGTTATAAATAGATAAAATATGTTGTTGATATCTCTTAGTAATATTTTTCCCGCTGCCTACACTCTAGTAAGTTCATTATAGTTATTTTGCGCTGCAAAACAGTTGCGAAAACAATTAACACTCCAGACGTCTTTGTTCAATTTATTTGCTAGTTAGTCTTAAAAGTCTGCCTTCTTTAAAACCTTTTAAGACTATAATCATATCTTTGGAGCGAAAATAAGACCCTGTTATTCCAGCAATTATGCTCTGTAGTGTGGGGCCATTCATTATGTTCGTAGCGGTGTGTTTTGAAGCGTTAACCTTTAAAAGTGTAGTGGAAATCTTTGTTCGGTGTAATTAGAAGATTTTTTGCAGAACTTCGCACTATAAGCTGTATAAAATTCGCAGAAGATTGATCGCTGGCCGTCTGCAAAGTGGCAAATTACTTAGAGTCACTTCTTGTGGAAAAATGTATAAAAAATTCGTGTAGAAAACTGAACGTGCCGGCGTATACCTAGATAAATAGTTTTGAAAATGTAATTGTTATTTTGTTGTATAGAATGTACTTACACAGTTGTATTTATGTCGCAGGTATATTGTTAAATTTGTAAAATTACAGATTACAGACAAAATTACAGAAAACCGTCTGCGAACAAAAGCTTATCATGTAAAATTCCTAAGAAAAATGATATATGAGTTAATTTGCCTGCTATAAACGTCGTCATAAAGGTAGGTAGATATTATTATCTTTAGTACACCTATTTTTTTAAAATCTGAAAAATCTTTGGTATGATTAAATCAGCATGAATAAATATGTATGTTTGTTATTATAAGTTACCAACTAATTTATAAAATAACAAAATCAGACACAGAGCCATTGAGATAGTTCAACCAATCCCTATAATATCACACATAAACGCGTCATAGAGTCATGATCTAACACATAATTAAAGCAAAATGCCTTTGCTTCAAAGATTAAAAGCATTTTAAAGGTTTTGTTTCATAAATAAAAAGCATTTTAACAACCTTTTACACCTCTAAAATGAACACATCCGTGTGTATCGATTTCCGGCACGGCGGCGGGGTCTTACGGAGGCGCGAATTCGTCTTTTCTAATGCCCCATAAATAAACATTTGAGGTAAGGGGATCCCACACTTGCATTCCAAATAGGGTAGTTGCCTATTTTTTAAAATTTGATATAGATGGATGGACAATTGTAAAGATACTGTTAAAAGAACGGTTTGATATTTGGGAAACTCCTCGTGATATTACAGTTTCAATAGCACATCATTTGGGCGAGCTCAAAACGCTTCATACAAATGTCGCAACACGCTATGACGTCACACCGTGTTATACTGTATGCATATCGTAAGAACTTTGTTTGGCAGCTATATCAAATGTTGCGTTACGAATATATTTTCACAGTGAAAGTTACTACTAATTCTGTACTTTATAAGATGGCATAGTATTTTTGAAGAATGTTCGCACTTTTGAAGTGTACTTTCCCACCAAACTTCAAATGTCTATTGTTGTCTTATTTCGTCAGAAATTTAAATTTCGATTTGACGAATGTTATTAATTTACCTATATCTTACTGTTAATTGTGACATTGCATGTAAAATCAGGCTTGGGAAACTACCCTATTGTGCAAAGATCCCGAGAGCTCGGGTTTAGCTGTGAACGGTACTGAGTCGTCTTAATCCTTTGTAAAGTGAGTGTTTTTTACTCACTCACTTGGTTAAGCGGGCCAAATTGAATGTTGAATTGATGGAGATGTTCGTAAACTGGACTTTGTTTGACTGATTCGATGTCCGAGTTGATGAAACGCTTGTTACATCCAATGTTTATTAGTGGGTTAGAATTCCACCGTGACATTTTTATTGGAAAACCATATAATCACAGTAGAAGTCACTTTTTAGTACATAAACCATCTAGACTTCGGTGGCTACAAGGAATTTTATTTTGCAGAGAATTTTGCATATGCAGGCAAAATCTATTAATCACATACGTGTGTGAAAACGTAAAAACGTTTATTGCTTCATTTCATCATCATCATCAGCCCATATACGTCCCCACTGCTGGGGCACGAGCCTACCCTAAACTAGGGCGATAAGGCCTTAGTCAACCACGCTGCCCAAGTGCGGGTTGGTCGACTACACAACCTTAGAATTTCTTCCTAGGTGTGCAGGTTTCCTCACGATGTTTTCTTTCACCGTTAACGAGCTGAATGATGGTACATATGAATTTCAATTTTGAAAAACACATTGGTACCTGGCGGGGATTGAACTTGCGACCTCTCGCATGGCAAGCAACGACCTTAACCACTCGGCCACCATTGCTTAATTTACTGCACATATACTCGTATAGACACTCTAATTATTGCTTAATTACTAAGTAGAAGAATAAATAACAGGAGACAACTCAGCGTATCTTGTCTAAGATCCCAGACAGCGAATTTTTCAACTGTTTCTTTTTCCACTAAGATGACAGTTACATATGTCCCAGAAACTGAACCCTGGAACTTCCCCCATTGATTGTCAGCAGACGAACAAGGTCAGTGCTAAGATATATGTCCAAATTCAAGGGGAAAATTGTAAATAATTCTCCCAGTGTATAGGCACGTAGGACTCATTCCTTTGGTATGTGATCTCTCCCTTACGGCCCGAATGGCTTATTGATGCTTCGAGCCCTAACAAAGGGCCAGCTGGTACTGTTCGATTCCTGCTAAAAAATATCCCGCGAATACCGAGTTGGTAAAAATTAGGCCAAGTCACCCGTGACCACGAGTTATGTTAAGAGAGAACCGTAGGTTTGTAAATGATTATGATGAGTAACATTGTTTGTGTTTTCGAGTATTGTTCACAAAATAAATTAATGCAAAATTTTTATTTCAATGAAGTGTAAAAAAATATGACTTCCTGCCATGTGCTTCATTCTGGCACACCACTTCCGCTTTTTTTACATCCATCAGTCTCTTCATGCATGCTTATTATATACCTGTACGCAAATTACCTACATAACCAATTTTTAAAATTAGTTTTGTTTAATTGGGTAGTTTTCTCATCCATAACGTTACTTCATATGAAAGCTATATTCGCTATCATTATATTAAGGATGTATGTACCTACGTTTACACTTCCTTACACTTTTATGTGTTTCCACAAATGAAATATTTAACAGACAAATTGTATCTTTTTAAAACTATTATTTTCTGAGCTGTGCGTGTTGAAACATACAAGCTCCTCAGAGTATAATACTACATGTATTCTGAAAAAAAAACAATAACAACAGCTTGCAACAATTACGTTTAGTACTTCTGACTTTGAAATGTACATTTGGATCGTTTAAAAACAAGTTAGCATTAGCAAGCAATAAGACATGTTTGTTTGTCTATGCCGGCCGGTAATTATTGATCGGCGTCTCTTTTTGTGTAGTCGAAAATAACATAGTGTTTTTTTTTTTAGATAACGGGCTTCTTTGCTTTTTAACTTATTCTACATGCAATTCTTGGAAATGTTTCACACTATACGACTTAAAATTAAAGTTAAGCATCATGAATTGAGTTTTTTTTCTTACATACGTCCCTATGGTTAATGTACGCCACTTGATTACAATCTAGTCTTAAAGATACTAATAAGTAATTTTAATTTAACTTAAACTCCTAAAATAATTGTTTGTGTGAGAATGTGTCCATTTACACTTTTTTTATTGTCTCTATTAAGGGATGAATTGAGTGAATCCAAATCAATAAATAGGTAGAAGAAATGATTGTTTTTATAAATTTATATATTCTTTGGCATGGTTACTAAAAACAAAAAACAATATTGGGCTAACTTTCCCACGTTCACTACCGTGCCCCCAAAATGATTTCACGCACGTGAAGTATTTTTCCCGAGACACATACAGTGTTGAGATATCGATGTTAAATGTTACAAAAATGGGTATCATTTCATTGTGATAACAAAATGTACCAGAAGGCACATACACCGTGAAATTTGAGTAATTGTTTTTCCGTGGCAGTACGATTTGCCTTTAGTAAAGGCAAATCGTCGAATCATGCAAATTATTCCTTGAATTAAGCTATTGCATAGCTTTTATCGCGGGCTTTGAGCGCGGCAACCGAACCAAGAAATTCCGTAACGAAAAAAACCTCACAATCGTCTAACGTCGTTTCAGTTCGGTAGACTTCGGCACGGTGTTTGTGTGCGTGCGGTTAGACGTATTGTACGACTCTACGAAACTCGCAGGAATCGAGACGAGCTGCTCTGAAATCGGACGATGCTATGCAATAGCTATACCGCGGCAGTCCCCGAGTGCCACACGTCTTTTTTTTTTTCAAATCTTCAAAGTAATAATTTCCAACTCGAAAAATAGATCTATGCAGTCAGTTCCTTCTTATAAGTGTGAAAATTAGTCTTATAAGATCGCCTACATTGTTTTCTTCCTATATTTAACGTAAGATTTTAGACTTTCGCGTTCCATTACACTAAATATTTGTCTTTATGGGTCTACACGCGTTAATAGGAGTAGCAAATTACATAGCTACTTACTGCCCGACGTTTCGACTGGGTTACACCAATCGTGGTCGCGAGCGAACTGGCGCTGCCCGTCTTCGTCTGCCATTGCGGTTGTGAATATCTTGATCCACCCCCGAACCAGCACTAATGTCATTAGTACAGCTACCCACATTAGTCCGACACACAACACTCACTGCATCCGGGTTGATTTTAGACGTAACATTCCGCGGTATGCACTTATTAATCACTGGATTCCATGCTGACGATAATTTAAATCCATCTTCCCTATTGAAATTCTTGTGCTTCTTTATTTCAATAGCTTCTCGCACCATTCTTGTATGATAGTGACGATCTGTGGAGAGGACCTTCGGGTCATGTAGCTCCATCCAGTGATTAGTACCCATGTCTAATAGGTGCTCAGCCACCGCGGACTTGTTCGTTTGTCGATTTTTAACAGCTGCAATATGTTCTTTCACCCTCACGGCTATAGCCCGTTTGGTTTGTCCAATATAAGAACTACCACAACTGCAATCGATTTTATATACACCCGGAGATTGGAAGGGAATTACGTCTTTCGGTGTCCGCAACATTTTAGACATTTTATATAACGGAGTATATACAGTCTTAATGGAGTATTGTTTTAGAACTGTTCCAATCTTATCCGTTATACCTCTTATGTAAGGCAAAAATGCTGATTGCCGATTAACCCCGGGTTCCCTCCTTTGTATTTTGCCTTCTAGTCCACCCCGGCGTCCCATATCCGTTGCGTTTCAGTACCTCCTGAACATGCACGAGCTCTGCCTGTATATGCTCAGGGTCACACAGTTCATACGCTCTATTCATTAACGACGACACAACAGATTGAAGATGTCTGGGGTGGTGGTGTGAAGAGGCATGCAAATACCTGTCAGTGTGTGTGGGTTTCCTGTATACAGAGTGAGCCAGGGTCCCATCCTGTTTCGCACAAATTTTAATATCTAAGAAGGCCAAGGATCTATCCTTCTCCAGTTCAAATGTAAACCTTATTTTTGAGTGTAACGAGTTCAAATGCGACAAATATTGTTCGATCTCCAGTTGACTACCGCTGATGATGCAAAATACATCATCAACGTACCTCTTCCACAGTTTCACAGTACAAGGTCCATTGCGTAATGCCTGGTTTTCAAAATGCTCCATCCAGATGTTGGCAATAACCGGCGCCAAAGGGCTGCCCATTGCCACTCCGTCGATCTGATGCACTGCTCCCTGAATAAAAGGTAATTTCCGTCTAAACAATTTTGGATCAGAACAATGTACTCTTTAGGCAACTCATGGTCTTCCAGTTTACATTTAATGACCTCAAGGCGATTCGACATCGAAACTAACCATTATGTCTCCGGGTTCTAGCCTGATGTTCTTTATAATGCCCGAAAATGATAAGAATCTTTCACAAAAGACGGTGTACCCCCAACTAATGGCTGCAACACTCCAGCTATATGTTTCGCCAGGTCATAGGTCGGCGAGTCGATCTGGCTTACAATCGGTCTTAACGGAACATCATACATTTGTGTATCTTAGGCAAGCCATATAGTTTAGGCGGTTGAGTAGGTTTAGGCCTGTGCAAGTTATTGAACTCGTCTTCTGTGAAAATATCTTTGTGCTGGTAAATTAAGGTCCGGATCCGTCTTGTCACTCTGGCGGTAGGATTATATGACACCTGCTTATATACATTCGTATCGGACAACAAACACCTCATCTTAGAAACATAGTCTTCGGTATTCATCACTACCGTGGCATTTCCTTTATCGGCCCTCAGTACTAAAACATTCTCATTACTGCGAAGTGTTTTTAAGGCTACACGTTCTTCGGTAGTGATATTACTTCGTGGTAACTTAGATTTGCGTAAGATAACCGACGCATCCTGTCGCAATATTTCGGCATCTGTGGGTGGAATTTTATTCCGCGCTATTGTTTGTTCTAAGCTACACACTATGTTTTCATACGGTATTCGTTGCGGCGTCAATGCAAAATTAATCCCTTTCGCCAATACATTTATTGTGGGTTCATCTAGCACTTCATTCGATAAATTGATAACCGTACGCCGAGAATATGCATCCGAACGTACCTCCGTCGCACCATCCGTGGGTACCCGCGACGACGAATTATAAAAACGCAATTGCCGGGTACACAACCGATCATACTTACGGTTATGCGTCGCTTCACTCAGTCGAAACGTCGGGCAGTAAGTAGCTATGTAATTTGCTACTCCTATTAACGCGTGTAGACCCATAAAGACAAATATTCTTCCTATATTGTCTTTGCCTGTATTTTAATCTATTATTTTTGCGGACACTACATATTTGGAATAAAACTTCGTGTAAATACGAATGGAACTCACGTATAAAATACGCATACTTATTTAAGTAGACCCGACGATCGAACTTAACTATTTTATTACATCATCATCATCATCATCAGCCCATTCCTGTCCACTGCTGGACATAGGCCTTTATTACATGATTTTTTTCAATTCGTCATCATCATAATCCTATAGCAGTCCGCTCCTGGACATAGGCCACCCCATCTTTCAATTTGTTTGACTAGGTCAGTTGATTTGAGTGGGAACAGTGGTTAGTGACCCTGCCTTTGGAACCAAGCGTCGTGGGTTCGATTCGCACTCGGCACAAATATTTGTGTGATGAAAATCAGTGTTTGTTTCGTGTCTGGGTGTGATTATGTATTTATGAATATCTATGTATGTATATCAGTCTCTGACTCCCAAAGTACAAACAAGCTCTGCTTAGTTTGGGTCAGATGACCATGTGTGGAAATGTCCCAGATATATATTTTTTTATTGCCCTAGAGTACCTGTCTACTTAGTTAACTTGTATATCCGTTTAATATAGAACTGTGTTTCCAACGGTGCCAATGCTATATCCACGGGTCTTATTTACAAACTGAGGGCCTACCATGAGTTGGCTATCGAAAACTTACGTACGTTAAAAACCTATCGAGTTGTTTTTTTCATACGGCCGATTTTAGTTCTTCGCGTAACCACCAGCGGCGCTGTACAAGTTTTTCATAGACATATTCACGTAGGCGATATCGAGTGCGTAAGTTTTAAACTCATGGTAGCCACACAGGTGACCAAATAGATATCACCCGTTCTCGCATTACCAAATGTCTTTTGACATACAGTGTTCGGTGTCATCCTCTCATTACCTCGTCTCGGATGTCCTATAATTTATCCTGTCGTATCCCAGTCTATTAATTCACAGTAGCAGCTGTACAGTTCTGATTTATAGGTGTCTTATGACAATAGGAATTAACCGGCGCATTACTGCAAGGTCATCGATCATTAGTGCATTAATTAGTGAGTGGATGATTAATGATGAATTAAAATTCTGATATGATGTTCATAACATTGACTTGTAATGTTCATTCCGAAAATTTATTTCAGGTTACATTGTTTATGTACGATATATGAAATGTTACAGGTAATTGGACATAATAGAATATAATTGAGGTGTAATCGTTTATTTGTTATAAATTAATAAAAAAAAAGACGTGTGGCACTCGGGGACTGCCGCGGTATAGCTATTGCATAGCATCGTCCGATTTCGGAGCAGCTCGTCTCGATTCGTGCGAGTTTCGTAGAGTCGTACAATACGTCTAACTCACACAAACACCGTGCCGAAGTCTACCGAACTGAAGCGACGATTGTGAGGTTTTTTTCGTTACGGAATTTCTTGGTTCGGTCGCCGCGCTCAAAGTCCGCGATAAAAGCTATGCAATAGCTTAAAAAAACTTTCAAAACTAAACTTGAACCAGGAATCGTGGGTTCTTTCCCCGTCCAGGACTAATATTTGTGTGTGAGTCCCGTATCTGGGTGTATTATGTGCATCCGTAGTTTTTGATATCCGTAACTCAAGCGCTTGAGCTACTTTTTGACTGGCTCGGTGGAACAGTGGTTAGTGGCCCATGGTCACTATCAATGGTTCATAGAGTCGTGGGTTCGATTCCCGTCCAGGACAAATATATGTGTGATGAACATCGGTGTTAGTCCTATATCTGGGTGTTATTTTTATATACTACAGTTTTTTCTGATATCAGTAACACAATCGGTTGAGCTACTTATTTTGGTATCAGATCAGTGTCAGTTTTTTTGCGTGGTAAAAAATAAAAACCATATTTAATAATGACAATTGGAAAACACGTTAAGCCTTTGGTCTTGCACCTGTCCTGGATGATACTTTTCAGGTCAATTTATGACCAATTTTTGAAAAGGTGCACAGTCTTTGTTATCTTTATTACCTTTAACTTATTATTATGCGTGGTTCCACTTTAAAGCAAACATCATGTTTGGTGTAATAACATAGTGTTTTACAGCCTACGTAATCAGTATTTCATAGAATCATAATTTAGAAGGTGTTCCTTTATACACCGTGAAATTTTAGTGGTTGTTTTCCCGTGGCAGAACGATTTGCCTTTAGTTTACATTTTTTTTTCAAATTTTCAAAATTATAATTTTCCAACTCGAAAACGAGAGAAGCTATCGTTTTTATAAGATGTGACGTAATATATAGCTTATGTCAGTCAGGAAAAGTATAGCTTTCCACACCCTAAGTCATAAAGCGGCTCGA
The DNA here is from genome assembly GCA_039566165.1 of Maruca vitrata. Classification (NCBI taxonomy): domain Eukaryota; kingdom Metazoa; phylum Arthropoda; class Insecta; order Lepidoptera; family Crambidae; genus Maruca; species Maruca vitrata. The sequence goes on along the minus strand of CM076936.1, from coordinate 6,932,947 downwards.
ACGTGCTTTCGAGTTTCGGTTAAACCATTCGTAAAACCGGCATTTATTGATTTTAACAAAAAAGAACTGCACAAATACTGTACTGCTAAGATAGAATCATTTTACTGCGGGAAAACAACCACTAAAATTTCACGGTGTATACGATAATTGTATATTATTATGAGTAACGATACCTTTCGATACAAATGTAATCCAAAATCACATTACGATTCTTCCATGCCTCTACAGCTTCTAAATATACGACCACCATAAAATACTCACACCACCTTCATTCATAGTTAACATCAAATCTACGGCGTAATCAAATTTAATATCAAACTAACGGATATCGTATAAATTCGTGGACACACATAAATCAGACCGGGTCTCACCGACCCCACCTAATGGGGTAGCCAAATTACCCATCTATTTAATTTCCCTAAATGGATAATCGAATCAGGCTGGCAACCCTGAGACGAATTTAATTTCGCGACTGTTGACTCATTGTCGCGTGTGTGGGTGAGACGCTTTTAAAATTATTTTTTATTGAATTTGAACGCTTTTTTTAATGGATTTCGTTATTAGATTTTTGTTGGTTGCGATTCTGGTGTTAGAGTTCGATTTTTGTAGATAACGTCATGTATGAGTTATTATGTATGAATAACTATTACCCAAGTAGCATTGAGAGTAGTCAATAAGTAGAACTTTTCACTTTTTATTTTGTTTCTAATGACCTTTTTAAAATCTAAAAAGATTAAGTACTCTACATAAATAATCTGTGCTTGAGGGCTGGCTGCAGTTCAAATACTTACACAGATATACAAAGTTAATAATCTATACTAATATTATAAAGCTTTTAGAGGAGTTTGTTTGTTTGAACGCTCTAATCTCAGAATCTACTCGTTCGAATTGTTTTTTTTGTGTTGAATAGATAGACTATTTATCGACGACTATTGGGCTATAAAATCGACCAATAGGAGCAAAGAAACAACGGAAACTGTGCAAAAGGGGGTAAACGTGGACAAAGTCGCTGGTACAGCTAGTGATTAATGTAAAGCTAGAGCTAATTTAATATGGTTAAGTTTTGATTGACTAAATAAAATAAACGTGGGTAACATTTCAATGTATTTTCAATATTGGATATATTTTCTTATTTAATATTTGTCTTTATGGGTCTACACGCGTTATTAGGAGTAGCAAAATTACATAGCTACTTACTGCCCGACGTTTCTAATTGGTGTAACACAGTCGACTCTCCCAGTCGACCAGTCTACTCCTAATAACGCGTGTAGACCCATAAAGACAAATATTTAGTGTAATGGAACGCGAAAGTCTAAAATCTTACATATTTTCTTATTTGCCTAATACCAGCCAGTAAAGTTGCACGTTCTTTTTTCAGTTGTCTGTTTTTTTTTGTAATGCAATGTAAACCTGGCCACCTGAGCCGTGCAATTACAGAGCGCCCTGTGGTTGCATATTGATGACGTCATCACTCCTCCACCAATCGCCACTAATTCTGATGAATTGCTGGCCGTACCAACATGGCCGAATGAATTTTGTACACCCGGTGAATAATTGAGGAGGCGTGTGTTGTTTACGTTGGTATCACTGATTGTAAATTTTCTATGCGGTCTATTAGGGCTTGATCGTATTATTAGTAGTTTGTCTGTATTTATAGGTTATTTATATTCGCAATTTAGTAGTGGTGTGGTATTGATCTGTCCTATGTTGATCTGATCTGAGACTACTATGAGTTTTCTTTTAACTAGGTGATTGACAGTACCAGAGCAAAAAAGTTCCGTTTTTATTGTTATAGAAAACTGGTTTTTCCATCTCATTAGTATTTGGGTCTTTGTTATTTTTTTATTACTTGTTTGATAGTTCTTAACACTCTGGGTTAGTTTTCATATTTCTGTTTTTTCATTTGATAAACTTTGTCCACAATAGGGTTCTGCCACTAAGATGATTTTCTTGTTATTCTGAAAAGTACTTAGGTACCTATGTACTTCATTATTTATTACGAACCGTCGCGTTGGTTTTTACGTCTAAACTTTTAAAGATATCGTCTAAAGATATCTGATCGGCCATGAAGTGAGGAAGACACTCGACTGTGTGTTGCGTAAAATCATCGAAATCACACATTTGAGCAATTTACATTTGTTTTTTTTTTATAAAAACTCTTGCATTAACTTGCAGGTCAGAATAATAATTGCATTAATACACCGTGAAATTTGAGCGGTTGTTTTCCCGCAGTATAATAGATTTGTGTAGTTTTTTTTATTCAAATGAGGAAAACATATTTTTTTTTAATTTGAAAAAAAAACAATATTTTGTTCAAGAAATAACTAGCGTGATTCGATAGTACTACTAAATCAAAATCGTTTGAAAACAACCACTCAAATTTCACGGTGTAAGTATATTAAAAAATAAAATACTTAGTAGGATTAACACCGCACTGTAATGCTTAATTCACTATTTCACGCGGTTCAAGCAACCATATCACATTTCCCAAGCATGGCATACGCGGACATCATTATACGGGGTTAGTTAAAATCAGCGCCCGGAATAATTAGCGAGGCGACCGTGACGTCAGCAAAATAGACGCGGCGTGACGTCACCCAGCCAGCTCATTATCCAAATCTAGATACTCCATTCCACTACCGCAAACACCCAGCATTGTGCCCGCGCTTATTACAAAATAACTCAGCGCGCGGGCTGCGGTTGGTCGAACGACACATATTGATGACGTCATCGCTCAGCCCGCCAATCCGCGCGCGCCAAACTGATTTCAGTTTTAGCACAGTTCGAAATTCGAATTTGTAATGTTTAGTCGGTAGTGACCGGGGAAGTTTTAGGACGTGTGAGCTGACTAATTACTGGTATGCAGTCCGGTACACACCGGTTTGGGTGGAATTACCTGGCTCTGTCGTAAGCTAAAGTGCTCCTTAACTCGTCTACGTAAGGGTGATAATCCTGTGAGTTTATTTTGAGCTGATCGTAACGAGATATTAGTTAAAGTATTAAGGGGCGTAGAGTCGGTTGGTGCGGATGCCTCTAACACAAGATTAAAAGTTGTCTTCTTGGCTTGGTTAATTTGTACTAAGCTCGGTTGCATGCTGCGGAATGAAGACTGATTAATTTTCAGCTAATTAGATACACTCGAGTTTGATCTAGGAAAGTGGACGTTGCAGATTTGAACTGTCTAAGAAGTAATTACTTAATTAGTATACATTGCATTGATTTTAGATTAAAATAAGCTCTTTGAAAACGTCTTTTCAGGTGCGGAAGACCTTAGTTCCATCGTTGTGTTTCGCTTAAGATAGAGCATAATTTCCTATTATAATTTGGGATTTTGAGTAAAAAACAATTTAACGTGTATGATCCGTTCCGCTGACAAGACCAGAAGAAGGAAGTTATTTATTTTTTAAACATACTTAAGAATACAAGGTATTGGGCACTGGTATTTTGAGCACTTAATAACACCCCCACTCTCAAAATATCAATTTACATTAATTACATCTGACATTAACAATACCTAAAATGTTCATAAACTTACTATGTTTAACAAAAGTTAAGCTTTTTGTAAACATGTCTGCTGGCATGTCACTTGTAGGCAAGTAACTAACTTTAACAATACCATTAGAAATTACTTCTCTACAATAGTGATAACGAATATCAATATGTTTAGTCCTATTGTGAAAGATGGGATTTTCTGACAATTTTTTAGCACTTTGATTATCATTATATAATTCAATTGTATATAATCTTCCAGTTATCTCACTTTGCAAGTTTCTAAGATATACAGATTCACGACAACCTTCTGTGAGTGCCATATATTCGGCCTCTGTGCTAGACAGTGCCACTGTTCTCTGCTTCTTACAACTCCATGATATGACAGAACTAGATAACATGAAACAGTAACCTGAGTAAGATTTTCTATCCTCTGAACAATTTCCCAATCACTATCAACATAACCCACAATATCAACATTACCACTTTTACAATATTTTAAACCTGTATTTTTACTTCCCTTTAAATATTTTAATATTCTTTTAGCATAGGACCAGTGTTCACCATTAGAACAATTATTAAACTGACTTAAATATCCTACGGCATATGAAATATCAGGCCTTGTTAGAACAGCAAGATACATGAGGCTGCCTATAAGTTGCTGATAAGGATTATCACACTTCTGCCCCTCATTTTTAACAATATTTAATTTAGACTCCATAGGAGTCTCAAAAGATTTACAGTCAATCATATTAAATTTATGCAACAACTCATTAATATAGTTTTCCTGACTCAAGGTAATAACATTATTAACTTTATCTATGTTTACATTCATACCAAGACATTTTTTAATTTCTCCTAAATCTTTTATCTTAAATTTACTACTTAAAGTTTGTTTTAACAGAGCCATTTCAGATTTATCATTCGAAAAAACAAAAAAATCATCCACATACAATGTTACTATTGTCCTAAGACCATTAACAATTTTTGTATATAAACATGGCTCAATTTTTGATTTTCTATAACCACTACATAACATCACACTATCTACCTTTTTATGCCACGCCCTAGAGGATTGCTTGAGACCATATATAGCTTTGTGTAACTTAAGAACTTTATTTTTATTCATATTATCATTATAATACTCAAAACCATCTGGTTTTTGCATATATATGAGCTCCTCCAATTCTCCATTTAGGAAGGCTGTCTTAACATCTAAATGAGATGTTTCTAAATCAAGTTGTACTGCTAAAGCGAACAATAATCTTAGTGTAGAGTGACGGACTACTGGGGAGAAGGTTTCATTATAATCAATTCCACATTTTTGATTATAACCCTTCGCTACCAGTCTGGCACGATAACAAACATTATTGTCCTTATCATACTTCTTTTTTAGCACCCACTTGCACTTTACAATAGTTCCTTCTTTAGGAGCATCTACAAGCTCCCATGCATGATTATCATGAAAACACTGCAACTCCTCTTTGACAGCACGCAACCAATGTTCTCTTTCTGGACATTGTAGGGCTTACTCCAATGAGAGTTGATTGTCATCTGCACTGGAACTGTCTATACACATATTAGAGAAACCATACCTGTCTGGTTTTCGTCTTTCTCTAGCAGGTATAACTTTTACCACACTCTCAGTGTTCCCCGTAGAACTGTCAGATTCTTCATTCTCACTTGGCACATAAGAAGGATCTTCTGAATAATCTGCTGAAGACAAAAAAGAGTCATCTAACTGACAATTGTCCCCCACTGCATCTGATGTTTCCTTTTCTTCTTCGATACAAGGAGCATCCAAGTCCAAGTTTTCAACAGTAGCTGTCACATTGCTCACTGGCAATTCTTTTTCAATTATTATGACATCTCGACTGCATGTTATTGACTTGGTATGGGGATTATACACTCTGTATCCTTTAATATTATCCGGATAGCCCACTAGAATACATTTAACTGATTTCTTGTCCCACTTTAACCTTTTTTCTTTAGGTATATGAACCATGCAAGTACTCCCAAACACACGAAGATGACTAATGTCAGGTTTCTTGTTAGTCCACAGCTCATAAGGTGTTTTGTTGTTTAATCCCGCCGATACTGTTCGGTTCTTGATCCTCCAACAGAACAGGTCTCCATAGGTCCACACACATCAGTATGAATAACCTCCAGCAACTGACTGCTTCTATTTCCATTACTCGGGAAAGGCAGGCGACTTTGTTTTCCTTCACAGCATGTTACACAGGAATTTTTACTTGTCACTGCTTTGTCATCCATTATGAAACCTTCTACTGCATCCTTCATTTTATTCAGGTAAGAGCTATTGACGTGCCCCAACCTCCTGTGCCAAGTTTCACTGGAAACCATAGCCACTGCTGACAGATGCACTGGCGAATTGAGTTTGTAAACACCATTGACTAGGATCGCTGTTGCCACCAAAACTCCCTTTCGATTGTAAATGTCACAACCACCTGCTCTGAAGTTCACTTTGTTTCCCTTCTTTATAAGTTGGCTCACGGACAGGAGGTTAGTTGTAAGATTCGGTACACACATAACCTCTTCCACTGTGACATCGAAATTGCATTCATCAGTACAAGTAGTAATATTTACTTCACCGCAGCATTTCACTGGAACTTTACTCTCGTTGGCAACCACAATCTCCTTCATACTATGTTCGTAAGATGGATTTACGATCCAATGTTCATTTGTTGTCAAATGTACGCTGGCGCCGGAATCGACATACCAATCAGATTTACTATATGACCCGCTCAGAAACACAGCACTGAATGCGTTCGTCTGCTTTCGATCCATTTCTCTGGTATTCACTGAATTCGTGCACTGATTACGATAATGTCCCGTTTGTTTACATCGAAAACATTTTATTTTCGACTTTGACAACTGTTCGCCATCTTTACCGCCATTTCTGTCTTTGGTTTTCTCCTTGTCATTTGATTTGACATTTCTCTTATGTTGGTACCATTGACTTTTGTTACTATGAAAGGTACCAAATGCAGCACTATCAACACGAACTTCAGACTCCATGTCTAACAATTTAGATTTGATTGAATCCGTCGTAATACTGATACCAGAATGTTCAATCGCCATAATCATTGGCGAAAATTTATCGGGTAATCCAGCCAGTAACAAAGACCCAATCCACTCGTCGTTAATGTTGAAACCAGTTCCCGCCAATTTCTGACCCGTCTCCACTAATTGAGTTACATATGAATTCATAGAATCACAGTCATCCAGTCTTATTGAAATTAGATTTCTCAATAAGCTTATCCTTCTCGTGAATCCGGAATCATCATACAGCGACTTCAATTTTTCCCATAGTTCCTTCGTAGATTTGACTTCTTTGATGTGAACATAAATGGAGGGATCTATCGTTAAGATCAATTTGGCTCTGGTTTTAGCATCATCCGAGGCTGCAATTAGCGCTTGACCTGCTTCTGGCTTGATGCATCCTAGCGTTCCTTCTAAGATTAAGAAGTTTTCCGCCACGAAACACCATTCACTGTAGTTTTCTCTTCCTTTCAGTTTAGGTACATTCACCAAATAGTTCGATGACGCCATGATGAACGTTCAGTTCAAATCACAAGTACCTTCTAACCGACACTGCACAAATCCACAATTTCTCTTACTGCAACTGTTATCAATTTCCACAATAACGACTGTTGCGAGAACTAATTAAATAGTAGCCAGTAACGCTCTGGGCCCATAACCTATTATAATTTGGGATTTTGAGTAAAAAACAATTTAACGTGTATGATCCGTTCCGCTGACAAGACCAGAAGAAGGAAGTTATTTATTTTTTAAACATACTTAAGAATACAAGGTATTGGGCACTGGTATTTTGAGCACTTAATAACATTTCCAAAGTCAAAAAGAGGTTTTAGTTATTACCGTCGTTTTAGTAAATATATGAAGTATGTCAGGTGTTTCCAATCATTATATCCGGTTTGACAAACCCCAAATCCTCGTGAAAAAGCAACGTTTTGTGCCTAGGATACTGAGAGTAGCTATTGAGATTAAAAAACATCCTAATTTCAAAAGGGAAGATGGTTGGAGTGTAGGTACCACCTGCTTGGGATCCTATCATGAAGACCATAATACCGCAGGCCCGACCAAAACAACAACATATTGCAAGACCTAAGGATGTTCTGAGTTCTGTGTGCGTGAACCGAAACGCACAAAATAACTCACCAAATGGCGGTAATAATTCCACTTTCTTAGAGACAATTACTGTCGTCTTTAGTCTTGCCTGTGACCGCGAGCGCTGTAAAGAGTTCGAAACGTCGGATCACTAAATAATATGTTTAGAATAACCATACCCACGAGTTTAATTCGTAAAAATAGTTTTATTTCACTGTAAACTCGTATATATTCACAACAAGAATTGCAAATATAAAGAATAGGAGCTACATTCGATTGCCAACTACCAAAGACAGAATACGTGTTTGATGAATAGTTAAACTTAAACACTCTCATTGGGCCGGTCTATTTGCGAATCATAGCCAAAAAAACGACCGGCCGTTCAACAAGCGTCGAACAAGGGGATAGATCCGCCTAATTTAGACTAGTGCACGAATTTAATTTTCGCTAAAAGATCGTAACTCAACGTATAAAAGGCAGTAAATTCTCGCCGGCAAACACCCTACCTAAGTGAATTTATCCACTGTTTTAAATACATTACGCGCGAGTAAAGTTTTTTGCGTATCTCGCATTCAATGGAAGCGTTAATGGAGATGAATTGGGACTGGCGTGACGCCAGAGCGGCTGGGCCGATGGGGTACCGATGGTTCTCGAACGGATGTCGCTTAAGTGGTTTCTTTGTAAGTAAAAATGTTTCGAGTTATGAAGTATGCGCGGGAAATGCGATAGATTTTGGTCGCGTGCGTAATGTTACTAGTGGTAGTTTTAGTTGTACCGTCTAAAGATGCGACCACATACCCTGCTAAACTTTTTAACTTGCTAAAATTCCGTTGCGTTCTTGATCCTAGTCTGGAACATAACATATAAGTATACATAACACACCTTATGTTATATTTGTGTATACCTCTGTTGTTTCCGATGTGTGCAGGATGAAGGACGATAGATGGGCCAAAAGTGGAACACAATAAATGCTACCAAATGATGGCTTGCGCTAAAGGGGAAAGTTAGACCCAAGTGCAGATGGTGTGACGATTGGATCCAGCTTTAATCTTTTAGTAAGTTCTAGCCTAAGATAGACAGCGGTGGACTGGAGGTTTGAAGCGGACCTTTTCCCAGCAATGAATACACCTTAATAAAAAAATGTGCTCATGCAACTTCAAATCCAATAGTCATGTGTCGTTGATGTTGTGTACTTAATAGAACCAGCTTTCAAATAAAAAAAGAAACATCCAAATCGATTCACCCAGGCGAAAGATCTGAGGTAACAAACATAAAAAAAAATACAGACGAATTGAGAACCTCCTCCTTTTTTTTTGAATTCGGTTAATAACAGAAACTGTAGTGCGACATATCAGCGTGAATATTAAAGGAGTTCCATCTATTTTCTTTTCCGTGGTAGGGGCTGGTTATTTTATGTTTTTGTTAGGGAGAAAGCTTGTTAAATAATTTTATGTGGCGCTGGTCACATCCTCCGGATTGGAAATTTCGCGAAATGGACGATTAACTGGTATCGTGTCTAGACGTGAACGGAATTAATGAGACAGGCTTATAATTTAACTGTGCAAAGCTTGATTTGGAAATAAATTATTCGTTTCTGGCAAGTCTGGGCAAATTGATCTATTTCTCGAAGTTGCTTTGATTCAAACATTATTCGATTAGCTACGGCGTTTTGTTGTCTTCAGTATAATCAATATTTTGCAAATCTGTTTGACATTTTTAACGGATGGTTTTCTATCTGTTAAAATGTCAAAAAGGTTCCAAAATTAAAAATTTGACTTCTTTTCGATGACGCATTGGTTGTGTCCGTGTCAGCTCGCTAAGAGTCGTGGGTTTGATTCCCAGTCAAACGAATCAGGACGAATACTTTTGTGATGAATATCCGTGTTAATTCCGTGTCTGGGTGAGTTATATTTTGTTTTTAAGCTATTGCATAGTTTTTATCGCGGGCTATGAGCGCGGCGACCGAACCAAGAAATTCCGTAACGAAAAAACCTCACGATCGTCTAACGTCGTTTCAGTTCGGTTGACTTCGGCACGGTGTTTGTGTGCGTGCGGTTAGACGTATTTATTGTACGACTCTACGAAACTCCCACGAATCGAGACGAGCTGCTCCGAAATCGGACGATGCTATGCAATAGCTATACCGCGGCAGTCCCCGAGTGCCACACGTCTTTTTTGTATTTGTATACCACTTTGGTGCAACGGGAATTCATGAATGATGTTGTTTATTTTTGCAAATAAATCATTTCGAACAGTCAATTCAATTCAAATTACTAAAAAACAATCTATGAGCTATTTTGAGAACTATTTTTTTATTTGATTTTAAACTGTCATGGTCACACACATTAGAAAACTGAAACTGTCCGGGATATTTACCATGTTACAACATGGTAAATATCCCGGACAGTTTCAGTTTTCTAATATTTTTTTATTAGCTATTTTAGAAAGCGTCGATAGCCGAGTGGTTAAGTTCGTAGCTTGCCATGCGAGAGGTCGCCAGTTCAAACCCCGTCGCGTACCAATGTGTTTATAAAATTCATATGTACGATTATTCGACGCTTTGACGGTGAAGGAAGGAAAACACAGTGAGGAAATCTGCACACCTACGAAAACATTTTAAGGTTGTGTAGTCGACCATCCCTCACTTGGCTAGCGTGGTTGACTAAGTCCTTATCGCCCTCGTGCCCAAGAAGTTGGGACGTATGTATATGGGCTGATGATGATGATTTTAAGAACTAACGAGAATTTTACGTATGCCTATCATCTACCCTAAGGGACCCAAAGCTGAAATTATGCAGAAATTATCAGTAACTCGGTGGAACAGTGGTTAGTGACCCTGGCTGGTGGTTCCAAGAGTCGTGGGTTCGATTCCCACTCGGGACAAAAATTTGTGTGATGAACATCGGTATTTGTTCCGTGTCTGGGTATGATTATGTATTTAAGTATGTATTTAAAAATATTATATGTATGTATATCAGTCTCTGACGTTATCAAATTTAATTTAGTGGTTATTAAAGTATCGGTATAGTAACATTGCTTACAGATCTATACGAATAGAAAAGAGAGGATTCTTTGCAATCCTCTAAAACGACAGAAATACTTTCCTTCCAGATAGGAAGCACCGGTGTAGCCGGTCTTTATTAAAAATTGTTTAAATTGTAATGCTATTCAATTTTGTGACTGGGAAAGCAAATGAAATCATGAAACGCGCATATTTGAAACGCGCCGACAAAAATTTTAGACTGGGTTTAAGGTAGACTGTGACGGGTTCAACATGTTGAATCACAACTATTTATTTCTTTTGAAATGTTCAATATAATACTTACTTATTGTTAAGTACCAGCCAATAAATATTCTCGAATAAAAAAAAAGAATAGATAATTCTACTAGAACTAACTGTACCATTCTTTTTTTTTACAGTATATTATTTATACGCAGTCTCGTATTTATCAAAGTCTACTTCGATACCAAATAAAAAATAAAAACACCCAAAAACACGTCCCACGACAAATAGGATTATCCTTACTTTTTTATAATAAGCTTTCCATAATAACCTTCCCCTTGAATGCCGATTCGCCCCAACGATTAAAGATTAACCGATATTTTCGCAAAATTGTAGCTATCAGATTCCAGAGGTGAAATTCGTCCAACAAAAATAAAATTCAAATTAACCCGCCGGTAATCCTTTTTAATTTCAAATAATTATTTGAATAATCCGTCCCTTTGGCCCTGAGACAATCGCGGGAGTAATTAACGAAAGTGCGATAAAAAGCGGATGAAAAGGCGTGACCCTTAGGCTGGAAAAAATATTCTATGCGCCATTTGCTTTGGGCTGAGAAAAAAAGTACATTTTGACATGTTACCAGCGCGTTAACCAGATGGTTAACGCGTCCATAGAATGGGTTAAATCTATGCTAATATTATAAACCTGAAGAGTTTGTTTGAACGCGTTAATCTCAGGAACTACTGGTTCTAATTGAAAAAATATTTTTGAGTTGGATAGACCATTTATCAAAGAAAGCTTTAGGCTATATAGCTTCGCTAGATAGGTGTCATCATTAGCCTACATACGTCCCCACTGCTGGGGCACGGGTCTACCCTACTACAATAAGGCCTTTCTGGCTAAGTGCGGGTTGATCGACTACACAACCTTAGAATATCTTCGTAGATGTGAAGGTTTCGTCGTGATGGTTTCCTTCAACATTAATGCGTCGAACAATAGTACATATGAAGCAATAGGTCCAACGTATTGTGCAATATAACACGCTTTTACCTTAAAGTATGACAAAGGTTCTACCATACAATATGGGTGTAAGCTGTAATATATTGGTGATATAATGAAGGCCATAAAGTTAGACACTTCTTCATTTAATTTTTGCCCTTACTGCTCTTTTTAACGGCGGGCCCTTCAGGCTAGAGGGCCGACCCTCCAATACTGCGAGCTAAGAGATATTATCCTGTAAGTACGTTACTTACAATAAAAAAACGTCAAAGTGCCGTTTTTAAAATACTAGGGACACTTAAGCGTAAGGCCGCTGAGGTTATAAATTATGGAAATTAAGGTGATAGGTGCTCACTTGAATATTTTTATTGTTATCAGGTTTTTAAAAGGTTTTGGGACGGTATTTTGGGAGACCTAAAATACAGGTGTAACCTAATTTTCGCAAGACTTCTTTCAAATAGTTTGTTTTTGTACTATGTAGTTTTGATAGTCTAGATTACATTTTATTTTGATTTTAACTAAACTAACCATTAAGCCATATTTATTCTTACATGAGTGACTAGTTAAAACATGAAATTTTTTATGAAAAAATAAAAAGACTTTTTAGTGTTTTATTCTATTTACGCAACATATTAGCAGATATCGGAACTAAGCCTAAAACTGCGAAATATAAGACTGAAGTGAAATCAGTCAGACACATTATTAACTTTAATAATGTGAACAATAAACATGTATATTATATCTGTTTAAGAATGTTATATTAAGCTAATTTGCTATGGTAATACGGGAACAGATTCGCTATTACTGCCGCATCAAAATTGTATGACTATTACATTACAAATGTATGATGTAAGTTTTGTCCCCACTACAACTCAGCAAAACATAAATTTTAGTGCCTATTAAAATAACACGAAATACCTAACTCTCCCCTATTCGCTCCTATTATGCTCACATGTTTAGGGTTGCCACTTTTAAAATGTAGGAATATTTTTAAGTACATATTAACAATTTCAATCGACCTTAGAGACGAGGTCCGACTAAAATGTGGTTTTGGAATTTGACTTTTATTTTTATTTTTAACCGTACGCAATCATGATGCGACAGCATATAATACACATATTTATTTGAACATTTACATTTATATAAACGATTGAAGGATTTGTAATACTTAGAGACGAACCGTGCGTTTCAAGTAAAACTGTCCTAAAACTGGCCTATTCTATGATGATTTGATTTATTCCTGTCTGATTAAATCGTGTCAATTAATATGACCTCATTTATATATACTTTTCAGGGAAAACAAAGCGGATTAAATCGAAAAATAAGGCAGTAGCATTAAGTTACAAAATATTCTCCCACGCTAAGTAGAGTCTGATCTGTCATTCTGTGTCTACTCCTTTCACTATTATATCCTCCTAATACTTAATAGTTAAAAATGCACCCGTTTTAAGCGCCATATTGGCATAACTCGATGGGAAATAAAAATGGCGGCATTGAATAACCTGTCAATGCAGTGTCAACCCTCACCGCACATCACTAAACCGTTACAAATGGGTCTGATCGGACCGTGGTGCGATCGAAATTGTATTTTAAACAAATTCTAAGATATTATACGGCGGTGACTAGCGAGTTCGACCCCTGGGCCGGGCATATTGGATGCTGACTTTGAGTTGCGTCTATATCAATCTTAAAAGGATTTATGCCTTTATAAATGACTAGTGTTTATAGAGAAAAATGTTTTAAATTTTTTGAGTTACGAATTAATCCTCTTTGTATAAAACTTAATTGCTACTACTTAAGTAAAATTATGTAATTTTTTTTAAGCAACGAAAATCCACTTTTGTAAATTTAAAACAAGTGTGACACTTTTTTTCTTGCTTCACACCGCAATTTGTCCTACAGGTATAATAGTAACAGAGCCCACGACCAAAACCATGTCTCATAGCAATACGGCAAAAACCCTATAAAATCTTTAGATTGTATGATTCTGAACCCGACTAGGTATATAGTAACGGTCGAAAGTGTAGCAACTGCGTGGGAGGCCATTTCTGCTGTGTCAAAAAAAAAGGCAGTCGGTATTATAGCAATACGTCTGATAGTGATAATGTACATAGATTTTATAATTGTATTACGAAAAAGTTTGTTTTCAGACATTTTGTGCGTAGCACATAGCCTGAGCGCATTTTTGAAAATGTCAACAAATTTAGCCGACCTGTATCATAGCAATACGGATAATTTTTTTTTTAACTTTTCGTTTTGCTGCCTTGATTACCAAAAACCTGTTTTCAGACACTTTAAGTGTAGCATATGGAGTATATGCTAAACCGAAAATAACAAGTGTGCTTTAAATAAAACCAAAACTATCAAATCAATCAGTATTTAATTTCAACAGCCTCATCGCTTGTTACGCCCCTGCCCCTTTCTTACTATTATTCATTGGTTTCATTCAAGATACCTCAATACGATTCTTAAATGATATCTGAGTATCGAAAAGTTGTCTGATAGAAAAGATGCTACACTTCATTTGTCTGATATAAATTTTTTGCACATGTGGACAACTTATTCTATCATGTCTAGCAATTTTCAGACATATTGCTATGATACCGATCGGTAAAATTTGTTAACATTTTCAAAACGGTCTCAAAATTTTATGCGTCCACATTTCCGTCTGAAAATTGTTTTGTTCGCATCAAATAACCAAAATTTACTAATAAAAAAGATTTTCAGACGTATTGCTATGAGACATTTTTTTTGTCTCATTTTTAATCTTTTTAAGTGATTTTACGGGTTTGCGCTACACCACTAACGTCTGAAAAATATGTTTCCGGTATCTCAGAATCATCATTTAACTACAGTCTGCAAATCAGACGTATTGCTATGATGCAGTTCGGTAAAATTCTTTGACAATTTTGAAAATTCGGTCAGATCAAACGCTACGCGGAAAATGTCTGATATTGGTATTTACGAGTTCAGAATAATCTTATCTATCGATTTGATGCGGTTTTGGCCGTATTGCTATGAGACAAAAATTTTGGTCGTGGGCTCTGTTACTATAAAACATTATCTGTCCTAATTTATAGCTTTACATTTTATTTGACTCCAAAGAGTTAAGCCGTTATATCGCAGTAATTTACAAGGTTTTATTTGAAGTAAAGCCGCTGTGCGTGTGACGTCATCGTATCGTAATAATGTTATTTTGAATAAAGAGAGCCAAAGACATTTTTGATGGACTTATTTGAGAATAGGCTAGTATTGCTCTAAGAATGGAACGCTTACGTTACGCAATGTGAAGCTTTGCCGTATTTCAGGGCAACATTTGTTACAGGAAGCTTTTTATCTCAAACTATAAACTAATTTATGCAAATTTTAAAATTGAAAAAAATCACATTCTTGATCCCGGCTTGACGAAGACGAGTCAAAACATGTGTAGCTCGGATAGTTTAGAGCATTAGACGCGATTTCTAAAGACCGGTGGTTCATGTCCCCGTCCAAGCGGGCTTATAAATGTAATTATTTTAAATTTAAAATTTGCATAAGAGCTTTAAATAGCATGAAAAAAAAACAAATAAAACAAAAATATGAATTACTTTTTTATTAAACTATGAATTTCTCGCATTAGATAGTGCCCCTGTAGCGCCCCTGTCTCTTGGGCCAAGAGTCGTGGGTTCGATTCCAACTCGGACAAATAATTGTGTGATGAACATCTGTGTTTATTCCGTGTTTGGATGCGTGTGTTACAAATTTAAGTTGGTTTGTGTTAACCAATATCCGTAACACAATGCTCAAGCAACTTACATCGGAATCTGAACAATAAATGTGATGTATCATATTTATATTTATTTATGAACAAACCATTTATCTTATTTTTTGATCCCTATTTTTAAGAACCTTCCTCCCCTAGCTACGGTCCTGGCGCAGATATACACCGTGAAATTTGAGTGGTTGTTTTCCCGTGGCAGAACGATTTGCCTTTAGTAATACTATCGAATCATGCAAATTATTCCTTGAAAAAAAAATTTTGCTTTCGAATTTTCAAAATAATAATTTTCCAACTCGAAAATGAGTGAAGCTATCGTTGTTTTTTAAGATGTAACGTATTCAGGTACTGCTTGCCGCATGAAATCGATGCTTAAAGCGAAAGAAGCTCTACGCCCTAAGTAACAAAGTGGTTCGAACGTACTTTAACGATTTTAATAAAAAATAACTGCACAAATCTATTGTGCTACTAAGGTAGAATCATTTTGCTGCGGGAAAACAACCACTCAAAATTCACGGTGTATATAAACACTGCACTCAAAACTCTCAATGCTGATATTTCCGCCTATCTGCGAAAGATGTCGATCTATATTTATAATCTCGTCCTCAGTTCAATGCTTAACGATCTCGACCCACATTTCTTGCCGAATTGCCCAATTATCGGTTTAATTATTCGCTAATCGTTCGTCTTTAGGTGAAAATATTATATCCTCCATTCGGGCGGAAGAATTATCGATTGTCGAATTTTATGGCGGAGAAACAAGATTTGAGTTGAGACTGTGAAGATGGTATCGTTTAGCGAGAAAAAGGGTATATTACAAGATGGCCGACGATCTGGCCGAAATCGGTGTTTTAATCTGAGTTAATTAAGCATCATTTGCAGTTAAACTCATTTGATTCGTGCCAGGAATAAAAATATTGATGTTATAACTACACAATTACTTCAGAAGAATGTAAAATATTTCAAATGGAATAGAAGCATATATTCATAGACAATGGGTAAATCAACTTCGTTCTTTTTATAGTTTCTGGGTTATTTATTGTTATATTCTATAACTAGCGGGCGCCGCCGCGCGTGGAAGTCGTTTTGGCAGTAATGATTGATTAAAAGAGCCTATAATATACCTTGTTAAATTTGTTATTTATTAGTGAAAGTCCCGTCGAAATTGGTCCCGCCGTTTTGGAGATTATCAGGAACGAACAGACCGACAGACAAAAATACTTTTATTTGTGTTTTTGTTATTGGTTGGATAGAGATTTAGTAAAAAGTCGATATTTTAATTTTGCAAACAGAAACCTTAAATTTATTTCGTTGTATAGATAACCACTTTTGAATAAATATGTATCGTATTAACTAGTTAGTGTAATATATCACTGAATATGTTATGCCATCATTCCAATTTCATCAAAGAAATGGACCATCCCAAAAATGTTCATATCACCAAAATTATATAAACAGGTCAAACGAACAGAAATCCCGAAATATTCCCATAAAACATTACATGCGGTAATAAATACGCAAATAAAAAGCCATCTGGGATACACACAATAAATATGCGTTGTTGGTTTTAGGGTTCTATGGCCGTAAAAGATATAACCTATAAAATCATGGCTACACAGTCGCGGGCTACATAATGCAGGTCACGGCTTCAATATTCGTTGTAGAAGGCACACTGAGAGTCCGAACGGTGTGAGTCGTAGAATATTTATTAAATTAGGTGTGAGAGCCCCCTCAAGTCCGACGATGATCACAAGGCTACTATTGGGGTGAAGGCTATCCGCTCACCCGCAAGTCCGGTGATGATGACGAGGGTACTCCAAGTTTTGTATGTCAGTTAGGAAAAGAAACAAAAATTCTAACGGCATCTAAAGACCTGAAAAAGACAATTTGACAGTTTAAGCGATGTTTTGAATTTGGAACCTACTTAAGCAGAAAATCAACGCTAAATTTTTTAATCCGCAACACTTCTGATATTGATTCTTCGCAAGAATCATCGCTTGGGTTACCTACTTTCTCGAATACAACAGCATCAAGATTGGGCTGGGACATTTTGATAGCTACGTTACGATAAACAAATCTAACAAACTCAACAGGCAAACTCCTGACACAATAGGCGAACTCTCTTTTTGCTGGGTGTTATAACCTTGCTTAATAGATATCTTAAAGGCTCACTACTCTGCTAAATATTAGTCTTTATGGGTCTACACGCGATATAAAGAGTAGGAAATACATAGCTACTTACTGCAGCGACCATGGTAGCGAGCGACCATGATTGGTTTAACATCGGGCAGTAAGTAGCGATGTATTTGCTAATTTAGCGTTGATATTTATACTCCTAATATCCTATGTATAAAGACTAATATTTAGTCTAAAATCTTACGTTACGATAGTAGAGTAGTGACTCTACTATCGTAACGTAAGATTTTACGATAGTAGAGTAGTGACTCTACTATCGTTTTGCTTTATCTCCTATAAATGTAGTATCCGGGTGAGATAGACCACATTTTACGTATCTTTGATAAACGCTGTCATTAAACAAGAAACGCTCAGTTGAAACAGAATAAAAGTACAACCATTACAGAAGCCAGAGGGCGCTAGAGAGCAGACATTTTGTTGGTAGTTCACTTTATTTTTGCCCTGGAATATTTACTGCCATTTTTAAATAAGTCAGCCCAGGGTCATTTCAAGAAAAATGGGTCTAATCTCGGTATGAGAGGTAAAAAGATTAATTATGGCTCGTATTTTAATAAAACTATGTAGTTTTAAGAAAGAAATATATAAAACTACCTGTGCCCGCGACAACTTCGTTTGCGTGGACTGCAGGATCTTACATTTAAAAGTATTTTCCCAATTACTTCCTGTTCCCGTAGGAGTTTTTCAATATCGCGTTGCAAGTAAGTACGCCTGCACGCCAAATTTCTACCATCTATTTTGCGCATTTTACTTTTTTTCATACAAAGGTTTTTTCCCGCTTACTCCCGTTTCCGTGGGAATTTTGCAATATTATGTTGCAACTAAGTTTTAAATTTACCTGCATGTGTAATTTCAAGCGTCTAACTTAAGCGCTTATGATTTCTCATAATGTATAATGTATGAAATAAGATAAATATTACTCTTATTTCAGTTTTAATCACTCGTTAAAAACTGCTTATAAATGATGAGGTTTTTTAGTGTCTGGGTGTGTTATTTATATATTTGATCATATCTGAGAATATCACTGTTGTTTCTGATATTCGTAACATCAGTTCTTAAACAACTTAGCGCGACATCACATCAATGTATTCGTGTTATATTTAAACATCGGTGTAATAGTTATACATATACGGTACCATGAGTTTACCGTTATTAGTTACCGTTATTTAGTTACCTACTGAAGACTTACGTACGTTAAAAACCTATCGAAATGTTTTTTTCATACTACCGATTTTAGTTCTCAGCATAACCGCCAGGGGCGCTGTACAAGTGTGTAATAAACATATTTACATAGGTGATATCGAGTCTGTCACTTTTAAACTTATGGTAGCGCTACTGGTGTAGGTAAAGTATATTTTTTTACAATAGTGGCGACCAGTCGCTGCAGACGCATGCTATACCAAACTAGTGCCGTACCGCGGCTTTGTTCACTCTAGACGCGGGCACCGCACGCGTGTCGTGCGTGCAATATACAGCATGCTCTCTTTTGCGCGAAAAAAAAGATAATAACGATAAAAGTAGTACGAATGTTCAAAGATTTTTTTTAACTTTTTTTTGTATGCCATCCAGCCCTCCTATTCACTACTAGGCGAAAATGCAATTCGAATTCTACTTGTTCAGTTTATGTCCTAACCTAAGTGATTTACAGTGATCAGTAGCGCTACCCTGAGTTTAAAAGTTACGGACTCGATATCTACCTAAATATGTCTATGAAAAACTTGTACAGCGCCCTTCGTGGTTACCTACGCTAAGAACTAAAACCGGTCGTATGAAAAAAACAACTCGATAGGTTTTTAACGTACGTAAGTTTTCGATAGCCAACTCATGGTACTGATAGATTTTTCGATTCAAAATGTCAGGAAGACGTTTTGAATAAGTGGTATTAATTTTGCAAAAACATTCCAGTCGCCACAGTTTGATTTCTTGTTTTGTATATTTTTTTTATTAAAATATATTCATGATTCTTCTATCCTTCCATTCTTTACGGCAGTAACGCCTGGTGACCGGTATTCCAAGGTTTACTCTCGGTACTTACTCTATGAATCGTTTTTCAGTCACCAGTCCCTCACTCTTTAGGTTGTTAGTCATCCTATGTAATACAATAATCTTACTTTTAGGGATCTAATGTGTGAAGGGTTTTAATAAGTATCCGTCAGGATGGCGGACGTATGACATCCAAATAAATGTATGTAAATGTACGGAAAATGTACATTTTTGTACTAAGATATGAAAAAATTTACGTTCTCGTATGCGTAGCGACCGTTACTTTACGGTGAGCCGCCATCCTGATGTCATGTTGGCGTGCGAATTCTTGTTAATGAATGATTTTTTGTATGATTTTAGACTTTCGCGTTCCATTACACTAAATATTTGTCTTTATGGGTCTACACGCGATATTAGGAGTAGCAAATACATAGCTACTTACTGCCCGACGTTTCGACTGGGTTACACCAATCGTGGTCGCGAGCGAACTCCACCACGATTGGATGATTTTTTGTTATTTTTTTCTTAAAACACCTTTTTTCAGAACAGCCTGTAGCGTGCAATAAGCAGAGTGCAGGCTTTGTTTCCCGACGTTACATCATTTGCTTTAATCACGGCGCAATAGGGTGAGACGTGAATGCGACTGCTCTTTGTTGCATTCAGGTTATCTGTCTCAGCTCTATGCGCTTTTTAGGGATCATTTTAAACCTCTCCATCAGCTGCAATATGGCTCTTATCTTGTAAGCAGTAAGGTCTCAAGGGTTTGGGAAATGTGTGTGACTGAATTGTGTAGTTACGGAAAGAGCTGAACTTGAGTTGGTAGCTTTTTTATGATGACGCTGTATATTGGTTCCTGTAATATGGTAGATATAGGTATGGTAAGCTAAGTGAAAGGCGTAACATCTTAATACCTGGCGTATCTTATCTTGTAGCGAGGATTTTTTGAACGGTTAACTTCGACCCTTAGGGATATTTTGTGTTAACCCTACAGGCCTTTATACTCTGTACATCTACGTCTTTAAGATCAAATTCATTAATGCAATTATGTAAGTAATCTTGGCCCATATTATGTAAAATTACGCCATACAAGGAAGGAAGCCTAAGTTACCTTGGTATATACCAAAACGATAAAATAAAACATTAAATCGTTATTTAACTGTTAATTACAAAACCATAAAATACATGCATTATTTGATTGTCTACAATGCAAAGGAAGAAGAAATTACTTAGTAATTTAAAAAATATATCAGCATCAATAAATATGTCATTTTATTGCCTAGGATGCTAGTAAATAAGATGTCCAATAAATAGAATAAAAATAAACCTTTTATTCTAAAATAAAAATTCTTATAGATATAGACAATTTAACTGTCCATAAACCTATTCCATGTAAGTAAAGAGGGTATAACAAACTAAATTTGTGCACAAATAAGATTTGATACGGGAAATGAACGGAAAAACGGGAAATCGTCCCGAAAATGTGCGGGAAAACTCGACGATTGACACAAACTGAATAATATATGGCCGTTGGCTGAGTTATTATGCACACGTCTTCCCTTTCATATTTCGGCGGCCAGTTTATATTATGTTGCCAGGTGGTGAGAAAAAGGAAAAAAAAAACTGTTGTTTTCACCTTTGACTGACTGTGTAGTAAATAGGAGTGGCAATGTTGAGGCAAAACCTATTGAACATTTTATTTGTATGTATGTTTACTTAATTGTCTTTTTTCTGTATGTGATCAATAAATGTCTTCTCTTTTTCTTTCTAATGTGTTTATAATAGTTTTCCAATATATTTCCGCCTGTTACTCCACCCACATGGTGTATTGTAAACGCTACATTATAGTCGGTCAAAAAGTAGTCTATAGATGTCCTTTCTTGACTTACTGGGTAGCAAATTTCTTTGATATCAGGTTCAGTTAGTTTCTGCGTAAAAAAGTGTTATTAAAATGCATGCAGCATTTACACTGGACACGAAGCATGGTCTCGCTAGTGTCAAATAAATCTCAAATAGAAAACTGTACTTTTGACCGGGCAAAACTACTAATTGCGTAACAATTTCAACTGGCTAGCAACACCAATGTCCAGTAAATATGGCGGGCTAATAACAGAAAAATATCCAAGAGTGACAAGAAACAACCTTCAGCACTTACAGGGTTGTGAGAACATCACACTTTTATACCGGACCGGATATTGTTTCACTGCCGGTTCAACCGGTCAGCGTCTATTTGTGTTCAGTATTTTTCTAAGAATCAATAAAATCCGGTGCAAACGAACTTACTTAAAATGGAGAACTGACAAAAATGTTGAGTTTATTTTCGCTTAGACGTTCTCCTGAGTGTAACTGAGGTTATTACTTATCCACGATATTCTAGCAGCTTTTTATAATATTTGCCATTTAAACAAATTATGTGGTAGTATTTGACTGGCTCGGTGGAACAGTGCTTAGTGACCCAGGTTCACTACGGTTCCAAAGTATGCCTCGTTGGTCTATTGGCTGCAAGCGCTGCGTAAAGACCGAGGGGTCCCCGGTTCGAGTCCGGGGTCGGGCAAAATTTGTGTGAGTTTATCTGTAATGAAATTACTCAGCCCGGATTTAGGAAGTTGACAGTTGAACGCCCGTGCCTCGGAAAGCACGTTGAGCCGGTGGTCCTGTGCCTGATCTCTCATCGGTCATGTCGGATTGCCGTCTCACCGAATTATGAAAGTAAGGGAATAGAGAGTGCACTTGTGTTTGCGCGCACACTTGTGCACTATATGTATATGTCCTGCGCACTTGGCTGATCTCAGTTGACAACTTTGCTAGTGATTTAACGCGAAAAGGAAAAAGAAAAGTAGTCACATAATTCCTTGAATTCATATGGGTTAACTTGAATAGTAGTGGCAGTAGTTTTCGAAGGCTTACTTCAACATATAGTCAGGCAATGTGTGCTCTGTCAATAAAAAACACCATAAAAACCTGCAAACATATTCTCTCGCCATTTTAGTGAGTAATCAATAAATACACGGCTCGTTTAGGATTCCCATCACGTAGGTCTGAAGCCATCAACAAATAGTTTAGAATTGCCAGCCCATTTTATAGGGCATTCGTTGCCCGTCAATTTGTCCTGAATATTTTAGGGTCCTCCGATGAAGTGGGGAGGTACAGGGCTGGACCCTGAGTTAAGGGGGCCCTGGACTACTTATTTAAGGGCCTACTTAAGCCAAGCCGTTCAGGAAAAGAGTTTAAGAGACATCCTATGATCCCGGGCTCTTCAGGCGGGGCGTGAAACGGCATTTAAGCAGGCCTTCAGGGTGAGTGCGACAGGCGTAATATGATCTATTGTGCCTGTCGACCTCATATTTGGATCTCACTACAGCAGTGCAAAGTACCAAAACTTGAACGTAGACAAATGGATTAAATGGGTTTAGTATTCGCTGAATTCTCAAGGCTATAAATTTTGCGGTCTGTTAAGTTAGTAAGATTACGGATTTCTTTCGCATTATCTCTTCGTCTTTTTAAATTTGATATGACTGGGGGGGCCTTGAATCCACAGGGCCCTGAGTTGAACCCCAAAAATATATGGTTGATCCGGCCCTGGAGGGGTATGTTATGGGGGTCTTAGTTCGGCTATGGGATGGTTCTTTCAACAACTCGTGAAATCAGATGAGGCGTTGAGAATTCTAGTGATTAATGATGCCTACGTCCTTACGTTATGCCTTAGAACTCTACCTTAGATCTAATTTTTGTTACTATATATTAGTCTTTATGGGTCTACACGCGATATTACCTAATATAGGGTAGTAAGAAGCTACTCCTAATACTAACTCCTAATGACATGTGTTTTCTCAATATAGCATTTAAGCCATCTTCCAAAAACATTTTTTGATGAACTGAAACTTCAAAATAGCATTTAAGGTTGTTAACATGCTGAAAATTTGATGATTGTAATTTCAGCTCTGTGTATTGCAAACTTGCTACTCTTTTTCGACTATATTTGCCGCACTACCATTTTAATTAAATAAATAAATACTACACAACATCAAATACATTGATCTGATCCCGTGGTAAGTAGCTTGAGCACTTGTGATACAGATATCAGAATCAACAGCGGATACCCAAAAATACTTAAATATATTTAATAGCACACCCAGTCACGGAACACACTGATGGTCGTCACACAAATATTTGTCCCGGGTGGGAATCGAACCCACGACTTTTGGGACCGTAGGTATATTAATTGATTGATAAAATTGAAAAATAGTGTAGTGTTTTTGGAATAGCGAATATATGAACTAAATTATTGCAGTCATACATATAGCTAAAAATTGACAGATTCTTTTCAATTTGAACCAATAGGTCCTGAGATTAGCGCGTTCAAACAAACAAACTCTACAGCTTTATAATATAAGTGTAGATTACAGGTGCTGTGGAGCCTGCGGATGCTGCTACTCGTGCATCATCATTTACACGTGCTGCACCAAGATTTGCTAGTGCTAAGCGCTGGACCGTCGCAGGCAACGGTACCGACGGCGGTATCGTCGGGATTCTCCCGGAACTACTTCATCATTTTATAATTTTAAACTGTAATGGTGGAGTTGGGTGGGCCACGTCTGCCGGATGAATCCTGATAGATGGGCTAAAATGGTCACCCAATGGCAACCGCTCGATGGGCGTCGCCAAAGAGGAAGGCCAAAAAAGAGATGGAGAGATGACTTGGATGCCCATGACAGAAACTGGCCGGCCTTGGCCGCAGATCGAGAGCTCTGGAGTAAAATGGGGGAGGCTTTTGCCCAGCAAAGGGACAGCATAGGCTAAATAAAAAAAAATAAAAAAATGGTACCACACATTAGAAAACTATGTTCACACATTAGAAAACTGATCACGGTCTTGCAACAGTGCCGAAATATCGGGAGCTCATTAAAACAAAACAACATGGTAAATATCCCGGACAGTTTCAGTACTTCGTCATTTGTCTTCGAAGTGCTGCACTTCCGTTTGTTTTTTTTTAAATAGGCTAACTTGATGACCTCACTCCACCTGATGGTAAGCGGTAGTGAGATCGACATATGAGGTCGATAGGCACACCAGACCATATTGAGCCTGTCGCACTCACCCTGAAGGCCTGCAACCGAAGGTTTTGGTGTAAATAATCCTTTTGAATTCGCCGGCGTCATTCATTCATTCAAATGTTGGTCACATACTGGCTTACAGTTTTCCAAAGCGCCAGTATTGTGTCAATCTTAATACTAAATTACATGTCAGATATAAATAATTTAAACAATGTCAATGATGTTAATAATAAAAATTTTGTCAAAAAGTCGTCTTAAAATTAAAATTTAAAAAAAATATATTAACACACACAACAACATATACAATATACAAGTCAATAAATATAAAATTAAGTAAGTGGCAATTAAGTGTTAAAGATTAGGAAAGCTTTTGAATATAAAAAGTAAGAGTATGGGTAGAGAAAGGCCATCCGCTCCCCCGCAAGTCCAGTGATGATGACGAGTCTACTCCAAGCCTTCATCGTATGTCAGGGGGCAAAAGGTAGAGATCTCCTTATTATTCCTTCTATGCTTTTGTCTTCTTAATTTAGATGTTACAATAAGAAGTTTATCCGCACTAACCCAAGTTATCTAATAGGATATTTCAACGCAATCCTCTTTGCTAAGTGCTAGTACAATTTTTTACGGTCACAATAAAATGAATTGTGAAGTGCTTTCGCGGGTCTGCTTAGTTTATGGTACGGTTTATAGTTTATTTATGGTTTTCATACTTTTTACTATTGCTGGCATTTTAAGATCCTAAAATAGAACGATGACATGATTTTATTTATAAGACCTCTAAATGGTTAATGACAAGGCTTAGTTGTTAAAACAGTACAAATAGAAAACTGAAACTGTCCGGGATATTTACCATGTTGAACAGTTCACCCATTATCGTGGCGCTTGCAACAGTGCCGAAATATCGGGAGCTCATTAAAACAAAACAACATGATAAATATCCCGGACAGTTTCAGTTTTCTAATGTGTGTAACCATGACAGTTTAAAATTATATATTGAGTACAAATAGGCTTGTGTAAATGCAAATGTGTTTTTGGTAAATAATCAATTCATTCATTTTATACAGGGTGTCCCAAAACGTAGTGTCAAGCGGAAGTCCTGAACGAATAGATAGAACACCCCGTGGGGCATCCGAATCACCCCCATGTATGTTCCGCGATTTTTTATAGTTTTCGAGTTATGATTATTTTTCTAAAATTTTGAGAACAACTGACCTAACCGACTAAAAATATTGTAAAGAAAAATGTATTTGACATTTTTGAGTAATTCTTTTTGCAAATCAATTCTCATGAATTTTTCTTTAATGCCTAAAATATTTGTCTCCATAACTTATATGGAAAATATCAAAATTATGGTACAAACTGAAAAGTTACGTTCTGTAAATAATGTCTTACTATTTCAACATTAAATTTACAGTATTAGGAGGTAGCTGCATGGCTCCTAAGTAATTTTAAAAACTGAGCTAGACTCTATGCTTTCATAATCATTAATAAAAACTGGTACTTAATGGGCTACTTTTGCTGAAATCGGACTTCAAAGACAGAGAGGTGGAAAAATCATAAAATTTGCCATTTGAATACGAAGTATTATTTGGACATTTTATTATTTGTAAAGTTAATAAGATTGTTAACAATCAAAATTATACCAGAAATGCTAAGAAATAACCACTTGGAAGTTTAATTTGTGATACTTAAAAAAATAATTAAGTTTAAAAATGGGAAATTTATTAAAATAAAAAGTTATCGTTTTTGATTATTTATTGTAAAAAGTTTATAAGTAAAAGTTTATTAAAGTCCGTAAAGAAAGTAAAGTTCGTCAAGTTCGTCGTAACAAAGGTATTACATGTGAAAACAGTGTTAGCGCAATGAAACTTAAATTAAACAAAAAAAAATCATCCAAATGTTTGCATCTGAGTGCTCCTGTATTAAATTTAGGTTTGTTAACAAACTGACTAACTTTCGGAATAATAAAATGTCCAAATAATACTTCGTATTCAAATGGCTAATTTTATGATTTTTCCACCTCTCTGTCTTTGTAGTCCGATTTCAGCAAAAGTAGCCCCTTAAGTACCAGTTTTTATTAATGATTATGAAAGCATAGAGTCTAGCTCAGTTTTTAAAGTTATTTAGGAGCCATGCCGCTACCTCCTTATATTTTAAATTTAACATTGAAATTGTAAGACATTATTTACAGAACGTAACTTTTTAGTTTGTACCATAATTTTGATATTTTTCATATAAGTTATGGAGACAAATATTTTAGGCATTAAAGAAAAACACATGAAAATTTATTTGCAAAAAGAATTACTCAAAAAAATTAAATACTTTTTTTTACAATATTTTTCATCGGTTAGGTCAGTTGTTCTCAAAATTTTAGAAAAATAATCATAACTCGAAATCTATAAAAAATCGCCGAACATACATAGGGGTGTTTCGGATGCCCCACTGGGTGTTCTATCTCAGGACTTCCGCTTGACACTGGGACAACCTGTATATCAATTCAATAAATGTATCATGTTTTACGATACCTGTACCGAATAGACAATTATTTTCTATTTCATTCTAATAATAAGCCAAGAGACCAATAAAATAAAAGTGCATTTAATAGTGACTCTATCTCTTGCACTAGAAGTTGTAGGTTACAAAGTTATCAGATCTCATATACAGCCAGGCTCCTAACTCTTCACGCCCGGACTCTACAAAATTCTACTACATACTTTAGCCAAAATATGGCATTCGTTAGCTTGTCTTGGCGAGGGCAGTACCGCACCCCAAAGTACAGTAAATAAAACGCAAGCGTGTAAATTGATTTACACTAAAAAACTCAGGACAACAGCATTTTCTGTCTACTGTATACAAACTCGGATTCAAGGTTTTTTTGGACATATATCCAAACGAGACAACGGCCGATAGAGTGTGGAAGGCACCAGAGCAAACGGAAGATCTCCAAAGGGGTGGACCGACCAGGTCAAATCCAGCGACCATAAACGAATGAGATCGCAAAGCTACCCTGCGGGATGAATAATGGATAGCATGACCACTCTGACAGGAGTATACTGAAGAAGACAATGAAGAAAAAAGTTATCAAACATGAATCTAGAGCTTTATAAAGCTATTTAAAAGAGATGTCGTCCAAAAATCTTCTTTCCCGCATAACTTTGATTTTTTCTGTGTTTACGAAATACAGTTTACCGCGATTCCTTTCCCCGCATCGAACATAAAAGGAATACTCAAAATACAGGTCACAACCAAGCCAATCGCTGGCATATAAACTCTTTATTTATTGTTCGAAATAAACAAAGAGATCCGACTTAAAAACCTTGCCTCCGCTTTTCCTTAACAAAATAAATTGATTGTCTCTCTTCTCTGAGTGGAGGAAATTTCATTATTATAGACTTATTGATGTTATTTACCCACAGAGCGCTTCCATCGATGGTAGTATAATAAAAGCAGGTACAGTAAGGCAACTTTAAACTGTAATAATTACAGCTTAATGTTAAGAAGAAAAAATTTAGTTAATGTATAGAGGTATTAAAGAGTAATTTTTTCATGTTAAAATCACCTGAAGCAGAGTAAAGGTCGCTGTAAATATTAAAATAAAGTTTATTTATTTTAATATTAATATTTCAATAAATGTTAATCAAGCCTTGTCATGTAAATACGTTTATTATTTTAATTGCGATACATAATATTTTATGTAGACTTTTCCCATCTATACACAGTTTTTAATGTAGAGCAAATTGGTTTTCAGTGGCAATAACTAATCGTTTTGAATCGCTTTTTATACAAAATAGCCTCTAAGTATTACCAAGAACCTTTTTATTTAAAAACTCCCAGACCTCAATGCACCTGATGGTAAGTAGTCGTGAGGTCCACATAATATGAGGTCTACAGGCACAATAGACCCTTTTGAGCCTGAAAACTCACCCCAAAGGCTTGTTTAGATGCTGTTTCATGCCGTGTTCGGGGTAGCATAGTGAATGTCTTCGATATTTATTATTATTAATGTATATTGCTTAGGTACTTTAGAGCAATACTGTACAGATAGCCTTATGCCATATACCTAATTCTTATTATAATTTTTTTACAGCATGAGAAAAAAAGCATTTATTGACAAAATAACCTAATACAAGTAAACTAAAGATAAAAACTATTACAATCTATTTACTTTACTATGTCTATGAATTAATAACACAGCTAAACCTGTGTCACAACAAAGGTAATTCTACACTGTTCTTCGTCCTGCTGTGACTGTGTAGCGAAGGAAAAATTCCCCTTTCATTTCGACACGGGGCATTTATACTTTGCTATGTATCGCCGGCTTTCGCACCTCTACATAACCTTATAAAGGCATAAATCAACTGTATGTGGAGCGGGAACCTTCCTAAATGTCACATGTGGAAGGCAAGCATACACAGGTGTAATCTATTTTGTACATTCGATTTGTTGCTTAGGTAGAATCAGGGCCGCGCCGACTCTCGGCAGCGCCTGTGTGCGGAACCTATGAAGCGCCTTTCTTTAACGAAACATCATGAAAAACGAATTAAAATTTTCAATTGTTTATTTAGACTGAAATCAATAATATATTTTGTTCAGGGATATTATCGTCTTCCTTCATGAAAATAATTTAGGTGGCGGTGGCGGCGCGGCGCCCCTATTGTCTTGGCGCCTGTGTGCGCCGCACATAGGGGCGGCTCGGCCCTGGGTAGAATAGTGTTTGGTTTTGCTGAGTAGGAAATAATAGAATATTTTCAAGACTTGCTGAGAAGTCGGCGAAGTTGAAGTGGCGCTAGGCTGGTCATGTTTGTCGAATGAACCCCGGAAGATGGGCTAAATTGGTCACCCAGTGGCAGCCGAGCGGTCGTCGGCCAAGTAGAAGACCAAAACAGAGATGGCGCGACGATCTCGACGCCCAACAACCGAACTGGCCATCTCTTGCTAGATTGGCAAATATGGAGTGAATTGGGGGAAGTCTTTGCCCAGCAGTGAGAAATTACGGGCAAGATAATAAAAATAACGCGACCTAGAAATGTGTTGAACAGCTTTTTTAGGGTCACTGTTACAGGTTTCGGATCTCAAAACATAAGCCTGTCCATGAATAACATAATAGCAGTAATATTTTATCCTGTATCTCTTAATTTTATTGCAATATGGAACGTTTGAATTTCAGTGCTATTCATGCCAACCCGTAAGGTGTCCAACCAATTTCAGCCATGGGCTGCCGAATTCAATCGCTAACTGCGTAGGATATATTTTATTTTCCAAATGTGCGCGTATACCCAAGTGTATTATCTGCTCTCTCCTTCTTAGTTCGGTGAGATGGCAATCCGACACGGCCGATGAGAGATTAGGTGCAGGACCACCGGCTTAACATGTTTTCATACTAGTATAGACATAGAAGACAAATAAACCCAAACAATCTGCCAAATCTTTACATCAAAAAGTTCAACATGAAAACAGTCGCTCACAAAATAGTACAATGATGAAAATATTACCAAGAGAATAGTGAAAACTTTATAAATGTAGCTTAATTTGATTCGAGGAACAATACGGAAGGCATTCAGGGTGTCAGCCAGTTGGTGTGTGGGAGTGAGGAGTTGAACAATGGACTCGGGAGAGGAAGGTTTATATTATGGTGTTGATATATTGAACGTATAGAATATCTATACAATATTATAAAGCTGAAGAGTTTGTTTGTTTGTTTGTTTGAACGCGCTAATCTCAGGAACTTCCAAAGTTCCAATTTTTGTGTTGGATAGACCATTTATCGTGGAAGGCTTTAGGCTATGTAACATCACGCTGCGACCAATAAACAATGGAAAATATGTAAAAAAACGGGGGAAAACGCGGACAAAGTCGCTGACTCAGTTAGTCTAATATACCCGTATACTTAAACTTACTTTTATTGTTGACCGGGAAATGGGAATTGTTTTTAGGGCCTACCATGATATTATCCGAAAAGGACTAATGTCTTTCCTTCATCCATTAACTGTATTTATGATTTAATATAATAGTCATAACCTGTACTCATAGTAGGTAAAATGTCGGATTTCTGTATGTGTAATACGTATGTCTGTGACACGTTGAAGTCATAAAAGACGGATTTTTGGGTGACCCACATGGACTAAGTAGTTTATTATCGCCGGACATTGTTCATCTAATCTCATTGATTAGGTCACTTAACAACTCAAGTTATTTTTCATTTCAACTTCTACAATTTAGTCTAAGTAGAAGTCGAAAATTTACAATTATACTACTCTTATTTTTTTTAACTATACCTTCTTATTAAATGAGTACAAAATATCAACATCTACATATTAACTTTTTAAATTGGCTTTTTGTTAGGAATATGACGTTATAATTCTTACACTGGTCGGCGACAATAAAACCAATTTATCTCCAAATCCGACCTCCTCGGTCGAATACCGAAACATGCAAGTACCGAAAAAAAAGAAAACAATTTTCCACGCGATAGCGCTGCTGGCGCGTTCCCGCCTAAATCCGCTGTCAACTGTCACGGTAATATGAAATATGTCTGTACGCACATTACGCGCTTTTGTTTTTACTATTTGCGTCAGTAATAAACATTTCCTCGTTAACTTGGGAAATGGAAATGTATTATGGAATTGTGTAGTTCGGATTGATTGATGGTAATGTGAGTAAAACAGGAATGAACAGAGATTTAATTTATATTTTAGTTTTCTTTTAGTTGCAGGAATAAACGAGTATATTGATGAGTAAGCGTAAAGTAACAGAAAAGTACTTTAAGAGATACTTTCAAATCATTTAAACTATTCAAGCAGATATTTCAATCGCATCATGACATTTGAATCTTTATTTTTGTCGTAACACAATGGCATTTACATTGATTTTCACCGCATCTTTCTATCATACATTTTTATATCGATAATTATGCGAACGATGAACTTACCAAATCATTGCTAAGCCAGACCGCTCATTAAAAACACACACTGCATACAAGAAACTTGAAGGAACCAATTGGCATTGTCAGAAGCATTCCACACCATCAAACGACGACACTAAATCATGTCGCCAACAGTGGCTTATGGAGCTGCAATAATTATCCAGCCAAATCGCTTCTTAGAAACGCACCCGTAAAAACAACTCCGTAAACTTAGAACAATAAGGTCGTAAATGGCTCGGCGAAAAAACTTGCTGAGTTTTAGACGAAATCCACAAAACTTGCGGCGGCCAGTTTAATGTGATCCTTGAGGGATTGCTGTTTGGTTCGATGGCTGGTTGGTGTGGGAGGGTTTTGGGGGGGTCGGGGGTCAGGTTAGACTGGTCATGGACCACCCGGGGCGTCCGCACAGCGGGATGGTAGACAGTGAGTCACCGTGATATCCGTAATGTGGGAACATTCGGAAGAATGCTTATCTTACGCAATGGGAAGGTCATATTTGTGCCTTTGAGGAGTTAGACCACTTTTTAAGTAATGTTAAAAATAATGCGGCTAGCTCTATGTTGCTAGATAGATATTTATATTGTACAGTCTTATCAAAGTAAGATAATATGAATGCTTACTTACTTTATTTCTCAAAATTTTATTTTTATAATACTGTCTATGGAAGTAATAATTGTCTGTGCCCCATATTTCATATTATGAATCATTAACGTATCCAACGTAAATCATACAAACAACAATACCCACAAATTACACGAAGCACCTTTTGCATAGGACCTAAATCAAATCGCAAGTCAAAATGAGTTTGTTCGAAAACTGGAATTGATACTACAGTAGGAAAACGCTAACTTGAATAGTTTTCGTTCATGAACAGCTAACTATGTGTTTCGGAATGCAATCAAGGTGCAATTGGACACAGCAGTGTCAAACTATTAGGGCTAGGTCACGCCATGAAGGCGCACGCCACCTTACAGTACTATTGGAAAACTTTGAACTGTAAATGGTTTTAAATGGGAATAAGACGGTGTTGTGCTAGTTCGGCTTGCGCACAAAGGGTCCCGTACCGTAACTACTAAGTAGCAAATGTAGATTTGTGTAACTTGAATGTTTTTTTTTCTTGCTTTCTTTTTTGCAATGACGTACCCAAACTGTACATGTAATTGATTTCGATTTATTTTTATTAAATTTTTTAGTGTTCCTTCTCGGTATGATCGGCATTTCGAACCGTACAATCATACTATCGCTGTATTGACGATTTATAAGCGCACATAAATACCTATCATGATTTGAAAAAGTCTACCTTTATAAATATTTAGGATAATACGGAAAATTGGCAATCACATACGTCCCAAAAATGCAATGCTGTCAGATTATTTAAGAGAGCGCATTCAAAACGGCACTTAGCTATATTGACAAGTACCTCATCTAATTGACATCCACAATCTTCGTTCAATTACCTCATACTGCTATAGACATCTATCGCAAAACGAGGTTGTAGACCTTATATTATTTTCCATTTTATTCTAAAATGCCTACTTTTAACATTTTTAAAAGCAAGTTCCTTAATTTCACAGCTATATTTTTTTTCTTCTGTGTTCTCCGTATAAAAGTCATAAATCGAATAGCCGGGAGCCAATAGTAGGCGCGGCATTTTTCCATTCCCGCCCGAATGGACTAATTTCCTGATAGGTCAATTGATTCGGTACATCTCGACTGCATAGCCAGCGATGGTCAATCATGGCTTGTGACGTCATTGACATGATGACCTCAACCCCGTCACGTTAGTCACTGATGTTTTCTCAGTGCAATAGTTAGCATTAACCCTCATATCCTGTAATACCTTTAGGGGTGAGAATTAACCGCTCTGGACATCACAAGCTCTACTTAGGGGTCAGGTTGTCGTGTGTGGAGATATCCCTAATATTTATTTATATATACCTGTACTTAGTATGTAATGTATTTTTACTTGTAACTAATTAAATTATGGAAAACAAATTTGTGTAGTACAAACAAGTAGAAAAGTAACAAACACTGTTTATCATCTTTTACAACATGCTACGCCTTAAACACGCTTAAATTATCACAAATTATATCAAAAGAGAATTAAAAGACAACATCAGGTATAATATAGCTTAAGAAAGATGCGTATCTACAAAAAAATTATAATAAACCTCTCAACTTACACAGTGTTTACTTAAAACGTACTTATTTACAACCACTATCGGGCAAAAACGGCATAACAGAAAATAATACCATTTAAAACAAATGAACAGATAAGACGTTGCTGCACGCCTTCACATTTCAATGGTAATTATTGCCTTCGCGGCCATAGCAATAGTGCCCTGATGGACATTACAATAAATACGAAATAAACGTTGGTAGCCGGGCCGTCGCCCACTCGCTGAATCAATTGACTTGTTTCCCGGTATAGCGAACGAATCATTACATTTTTAATGTAACTAGTTATGGTGCACGCGGGCGTCTTGGACCTTGTATTGGGAGAAGGGGATTGCGAGTGTCTAGCGGATTGAGACAAGGAGATAGGGGGAAGAAAAAATATTAGCTTAATAGACATATTTTGAATTGAGACTTCTTTGACGAAAATAAAAATGAATATAAATATCACACAACATCACAAATGTTCTGGTTCCGTGTTAAGTTGCTTAAGCACATGTGTTACGGATTTCAGAAGTTCAGCGGTATACACAAATATACTTAAATGGAACACACCCAGACACGGAAAATATCGATGTTAGGCAATTTGCCCCGGAAATGAACCGATGACTAAAACACGGAGATGCCGGCGCAAGAAACCGGGGCACTTACAGAGGCGCCATGGAACAAATCCAGGAAAAATATTGTGTGAAAACGTTCACTAGAACCAAAATCTTCTCAAATCTACTATGTATTTTCATACTTAACTATCTGTACCTTGTAGCTCACTTACCTATAGCTGCATAACTTACTGGCCGTCTTAGCTACAGACAGACAAAGAGCAAATCAGGGGTGTCTTTTGCCTAGCAGTGGGACATTACAGGCATTAAAAATACATCACATAACTTTTTACTTGCATACTATAGGTACAGGCTCTAG
The DNA here is from genome assembly GCA_039566165.1 of Maruca vitrata. NCBI lineage: Eukaryota > Metazoa > Arthropoda > Insecta > Lepidoptera > Crambidae > Maruca > Maruca vitrata. Next base: position 6,898,085 of record CM076936.1, on the reverse strand, counting down.
TAGGCTGGACTGGCTAGGTTCAGTTCTTCTTTTCCAGGTCATATTTCGTTCAGTCCTATAACCCTTATGAGCCTGGTCATCAGGCGGCGCGTGAAACGGCATCTAAAAGCAAACTATCAGGGTTAGGGCGACAGGCTCAATAGTGTCTATTGTGTCTGTCGACCTTATACGTGGATCTCACGACTTCTTACCACCATGGATGGAATGAGGTCAACCTAGAAGTCTTACATAAAAAAGACGTGTGGCACTCAGGGACTGCCGCGGTATAGCTATTGCATAGCATCGTCCGATTTCGGAGCAGCTCGTCTCGATTCGTGCGAGTTTCGTAGAGTCGTACAATACGTCTAACCGCACGCACACAAACATCGTGCCGAAGTCTACCGAACTGAAACGACGTTAGACGATTGTGAGGTTTTTTTCGTTACGGAATTTCTTGGTTCGGTCGCCGCGCTCAAAGCCCGCGATAAAAGCTATGCAATAGCTTAAAAATCTTTTGACGAATCCTAAAATCGCTCGTGTGTCCCTCTCCTAACACCATTGAATGCACTCAACATGTACTAGCACTAGGTTATACTTAAATAAAACATCTGTTTTTGTAGCCGCACGCGATCCCTTCTATATCGGAGTCTCATTAGGCGAAATAAAACATAGCCATGTTTGTTTCAGGTTACCTTACTTATTGACCTAACGTTTGAGCGGATACATCAAAGGATAGGGATTAAATAGTTTATTTATAGGCTACTAGCTTTCTATTTAGGTCTTCGTCCGCGTAAAATTGTTTGTCGCGAAGAACATTACTCTCTTATAGAATAGTCGGTTAAAAAGCATATGTTCTTTATCAGGCTATGAAGTATCTGTGTACCAAGTTTCATTTAGATCGGTTCTGTGGTAGTAGCGACAAAATGAGATACAGAGTAACTGTAACATTTAAATAGCGGTAACGATTAATTTCGTTACCTATCGGTAAATGTTTAAATGTTCTTACTAAAATTATTATAAATGCTATGTAACTAGTGTTTTTGTTGTGTAGCTTTTTATTTCACCGAAAGTAGAGTATACCTACTTAATGTTTTCAATATAAGTTCTAACCCGATGACCGATCGAAATAGACTTTTGTAGAACAATGGCAAAAATTCGCATATAACACATGTTTACGAGAATAATGCGAAAAACCAATATTTTTAATATTAGGCCTTGATTTTTTTGCACAAGTCGGATTTCTTGACTTTTGAAAATACATTAATCAATAATGGTGTATTTAGACCCTCACCAATTATCAGCTTTATGTGAATTTTGCAAGCTTTATTTTCTTTTATTTTCCTTTATGTTGTCTAGATTGTCTAAATTGCATTGTTAACAGTTAAATAAATAAATGTCGACCAACCCGCACTTGGCCAGCGTGGTCGACTAGGGCCTTATCGCCCTAGTTTAGGGTAGGCCCGTGCCCCAGCAGTGGCGACGTATATGGGCTGATGATGATGATGATGAAATAAATGTCATGCATATGTCATTTGGGACTGCACTTATATAAAACTATTATAATACTACATATAATGTACAACTGAATTTATTTTTAGACATTCCGAGTCCTCGCGGTTAGTTTATGGCGCCAGTCGTAGAGTTTTACTTTTAAATTCCAAGGAACTACAGACTGAAATGTCGAATGACTGACTGACTGGACAGCAGGTTCTAAAACTTTAAAGAAGATCTTTACTTTTCTCAGAACTTTACTCTTGAAACACTAGTTTGCTTGTAAATTATCGTTCGAATGTGCATTTGCATATTCAATTAACTTTCTAGATTCTAAATTTTTAAGAGAACCTAGGAACGGGTTTCAAAATGATTAATTCCTTTAAGAATGTCTTTGTTGTCCGTTTGTGTGCCTGTAAGATGACTTTCTTGGGAATGCCTACGTCTGTGGTCTAATAAATATAAAAAAGGTGGTCCCACTGATTTTTTTATGCCGGCCGATTAAAATGGAGATCAGCGAACTGCATAGGATATGTCCATATAGTGCTCATGTGTTTGCTAACACAAGTGCTCTCTCGGTTCCCTTACTCTTAAGCTTTCTGGGCGCGTCCACCAATTTCCTGACCACGGCCGAAGTAATTCCTAAACAGATAAACTCACACAAAACAGACCGACCCGTGAATCGAACTCTCGATATTTTGGCTTGTATGCCACAAAGAAACGTATACAAACGAGGCAAAAAAAAATTGCAATACAAACAGCTTTAATAAATATCACTTAACAAATTAATTTAAGTTATAAATAAAGAGACGAAAAATTGTGACATACTTAGAATGATGCATACTTACCTAAAGTCTTGATAAAATAAATAAAGTAATATTCAATTGAAAACACACGAAGAACATTTTAAAAGCACTGGACAAAATACTAGTCTACGCAAAAACTTGTAGAGTAAGCCCTAACATTGCTTAAATAGTTTCGAGAAACAATGAGGGGTCTGTAAGGTAATTACAAGTAATTAAGATGACTACACGCACGGTTTTATTAGACTTGGTACATCGTTTGTATTAAATACTTGGCTAACGATATAATAAAAGTTCCATAGAGTCTGGCTATTTGAAAAAGGTTTTTTTTTTACAAAACGCGTTCAGAATTACCTCTCTCCACCTGATGGTCACCGGCCGTAGTCCACATATGAGGTCGACAGGCACAATAGACTCTGTTCGATCCTGTCACCTTAATAATATTAATATAATATTACACAACATCACATACATTAATCTGATCCCGTGGTAAGTAGCTTAAGCACTTGTGTTACGGAAATCAGGATCAACAGTGGATACACAAATAAACTTAAATATATTTAATAATACACCCAGACACGGAACAAACACCGATGTTCGTCACACAAATATTTGTCCCGAATGGGAATCGAACCCACGACTCTTGGAACCGCAGCTTATGAACCTGAGTCACTAACCACTGTTCCACCAAGCTAGTCACCTTAACCCTGAAGGTATGCTTAGAGGCTATTTCACGCCCAACCTTGAAGAGCCCGGGATTACAGCTGAAAACCCGGACCAAAAAGCCACATGAAAAAGCATAAAGAAGAGAAAACAGTCAAACTCCCATATTTTATTCAAACACCATTACAATAGAAAAAAAAAAACATAAAAAGTTTTCTTTTTGTGATAGAATTACTAACTTCTGAACTTCCCCTTACTTGCAGGTATTGTAATCAATTAAATGCGGAAGTAAGCGTTTTGCCCGCCACTTCGTCTGTGTGAAGTCGTTTATCGCTTACAATAAAATACTCTCTTATACACAAGTTGATCAAAAAGTGGCCTATTTCCAATATCCATTAGTCTTTAGACTATTTACAACCAAATGTCATATCGAAATGGGTCCGGTAGTTGTGTTGTCCTAGCGCATCATACAAGCACACCTTTTGACAGACTTTTGTTTTTATATTATTAGTAAGAATTGATGCGTGGTTGACTAAAACCTTATCGCCCTAGTTTAGGGTAGGCCCGTGCCCCAGCAATGAGGACGTATTTGGGCTGATGATAATAAGGATAGGCTACACGGGACAAATTTTGAAGAAGGGTCAAATCAAAAGTACCCGTAATCGACAAGCATGCATGAAGAGAATGTTGCATGCAGAAGAAGCGAAAGTGGTGTGCCAGGATCGTAGCAAATAGCTGTAACTGATCTCTGCCTATCTCTCTGGGAAAAAGGCGTGATTTTATGTATGTATTTATAATAACGATAATCAACTTAGGTTAACGACCGTGAACATGTTGCAACAAGAAACAATTTCGTTCGGAAACGCATCGCCATTAAACTGGGTCTATGATCCCATATCTCACGGTGAAGTATTTCGCGGTCTAAGACCTAGGTAGGTATTTTGCGAGGCTCAAGACCTAGGTCATACATTGTAGGGCTCATTAGCGGCGCAGCTTGGGCTTTACGATTGCAAAATGGCTGCCCTAAAACGAACAACTTCGATTTTTACAATCTGGTGACGAGATTGTGTCGATGTCGAGTTTTCTTTTTAACTGGAACTTTTTTCATTTAATGTGACGTATCACCGGTTGTTAAATAGTTCAAGCTTGTCTTTTATTACACGTTCCTTTGATCATGATCTGATCAGCTTTATTCTGATGAGATTATGATATGACTCACCCCACCCAATGAAGGTCTTAAGCCACATATCCGGTCCAACCGGCAAACCAGGGGGCAAAAATATAACCGTCGAAGGAATAGGATATTTTTTTATTAAGAAAACGTTCAAGCATAATTTACTTTAAATAGATTTACATCAAAGTTCGATCACTATTCGATATAATTTGCTTTGTATAATCAATTAATAATAGCGATAGTTAGGTATCATCTCTCTCCTACCTTTTCTTCAACCGACACTTACCTAGTTAACAAGCGGGCTGCTAAAATAAAATAAAAACGAGGTAGGTAGGATATAAGAACTCTTACCAGTGCCAAAATAAAGTTCAAATCATCGATACTTTCGCCTTTTCAGTCGCATCCTTGGCTTCTCGATTGAGTCATTAGTACAACACCCGCGGTTCTATACTTATTATGAACCATTTCCGCGCATAATCCAAAAGGTTTTCAAGTAAGTCGATTTCTTGTGTATTCTTTATCGTTGCTTTGGGGTGTATTTCACGAAGGTGTATTATATCTTTAACTAGTATACCGCCCTCGTTTATTATACATAAAAACTCTCCTTTTAAATCACTTTATCTATTAAAAAAAACGCATCAAAATCCGTTGCGTAGTTTTAAAGATTTAAGCATACATAGGGACAGACAGACGCGGGGAGCGACTTTGTTTATTTATTTATTTATTCATTCTTTTTATATTATGTAGTGATCTTAGATACTAGAAGTAGAGACCCGAAGTTTCGAACTCTTTACAACCGTCGTGGTCACGGGATGACTAAACATGTCTTTACTTTATTGAAAGTTCAATCACTACCGCCATTACGAGAAATATTTTGTGCGTTTCGATTCTCGCGAAGAACTCACTCACCTTTAATTTTGCAATAATGATGTTGTTGTTTTTAACATGCCTGCTGCATCATTAAATACTTTTACGTTGGAATGAATAAAATTTGAATTTTTTGTTATTTTTCCTGCTTTAATGATGTAAGGCACATATTGAAAAATATTGTCACAGAAAGTGGGAATGAAGAATGAGTAAAATATTGAAATTTAAATACGAAAATTAATTAGGTATACCTATAAATCATAAAAAAAATCATTTTCCTGTCTTGTTGATGATCTGGATATATAAATGCAAGTCGGCAAGATTCTTACGAAAAAGATATTGGTGTGAAAACAAGCAAGAATTCCTGAGTTTTAAGGTCACTAGAGCGATGCGAACGCCTCATAATTACGGCATATTTAAAAAGAAATGTTAATATACGGTCAGGGGCGTGGGAGCACGTGCCGGAATCCTGATAATAAGGTGGGACCAGCGGTGGTTCTCAAAGCTGAAGGTAGACCCACACTGCACCCTAATATAACTAACAACCCTACAATGTTCCAATTTCGAGGTACGATGCTTAAGCACTTGTGTTACGGTCATCATCAGAAATAACTGTGGTATACACAAATATACTTAAATATAATAATAATAAGGTTTATTTTCAAAAAATACACATACAAATTGCACTTATTACGGTACGTGGTCCCTGCACTAAGCTATGCTTGTGTCGCAGAGGCCGGGTTACATTTAGCTAATCTTAATATATTGAATAACACATCCTGTATTTGTCCCGGATAGGAATCGAACCCACGACTGTTGGAATTGTAGCCAGAAAACAGGAGCACTATCCAATGATGACAGTTTTTATCCATAATCGCTATACCTAAAAGGATGAAAGTGCAAGTTATTTTTGCTGTCACTAAATAGGTACCCATTATTTTTCTTTCTTTCTTTCAAGTTATTATGTATCATGGTTGCATTTATTACATCTTTTAACGTTCTAGAGCTACTCCTATTTTATAACCATGGGGGCACGCAAAAAAAGGGTTTATTATAAGTTTGACCACTATGTGTTTAAGTCTGTAGCTCCGCAGCTCTCCGGTTGAACAGCTCCGGTTGCATGGACAATTTTCTTTGTTTATCGAATTTCGTTTATAATATTTTTGAAAGTTTGGGAACCATCGGTTTACGGTTTAGGATCAAACTGAGATGGCCTTGAGTTTGGGGCTTGTGACATGAATCTCAATATGTGAATTTAATTTAACGGGGAATATTACACAGTACTGAAAAACCTGTAAGGTTTTTCTTTATCTTTCAAGTGTCCCTCAGAAGGCATGACTATTAGATTGAGCTGACAAATGAGAAGTCTTTTACTCAGTCAACATTATAAAAAGAGCTTTCTTTTTAGCCTTTTTCAGAAGCCGATATTTACCAATAACACGCTGTAACAATAAAATAAATTTGATCTTTCTAATATATCATTCATTCTGTAGGTATCCATCAATAGACTCGAAAATGTCGCATAAATAATGTCAAAACGACTACAAACATCAGCTCACTTCTGTCTACTGCTGGACATGCTCGTCAAATCGTCACTCCACCCGGCCTGAGGGCGTCCCACACTACGTTTGCCGGGACTGCAATCATATTACTCAGTAAAGAAAACATCCCACGATAAAATGCATTGCATAAAAACCTCTTTCTGAAACCAGTCGCTAGAAACATCCTCCACACAACTCTCGTATCTCACTTGAAAATACGATAACCGACCTACAAAAAGTATTAACTAGAATCAAGACACCTGGCCTATTTTCCAATAGCGGCAGTTTTATTTAAAAACCAATTTACCCTGTGAATTAGCGGGGAGCCGGTCGGTGGACGGGAATTAGACGTAGTCGCCACTTTTTTATTTCCATTTGTGAAAATTCCATTGTAACGTTTCCTGGGCAGACGATTTCAATTACACCGCTGGTGCTTGAGTTTGGTAGGGTGGAGACGGATTCTTTTTCGAAATGTCGGTGAAAGAGAAATTACTTCTATAAACGAGTGCGTAAATGCTTAGTGTTATATGTACGAGTAGTTGAGTGGGACAGTGTAACAAATTATGCAATTTAGTCTTACAATGAAATACATCATCACCATCGTCATCAGTCCATTCCTGTCCACTCCTGGACATAGGCCTCTCCAAATGTATGAAACGTTTGACTAACATGAAAACACATGAAATTAAAAAAAATATAAGGTGCCCGGTAAGATTGTGACTGTGATGGCGGTTGATCTCAATTATTTTAGACATAAAGCGCACATAATATGTCTGCGAATATACAATTCACTCTCTGATTTCTTCCTCTCATAATTCGGTGAGTTGTTATATTAGTCTTGGCGTATGTAAAAATACAGCTCTGTTGTTAAACGTAAATATTTCTTAATTATATCAATTAGTAGGTAGAACTACTTGCATAGTGTATGAAGATACATTAAAATTATGGTCGAGAAAGAACTTGTCTTAAATACAAAACCTTACTAAATCGGCCCATTGTCGCCAGGATCTTGTATGAAAGATTAGCCAAAATATCTTGATGGTAAGGGTAGTAATTAAATTACATTCTGGCTAGATTTACTTAGTTAACTAATAATAAAATTACTACATAGTATGTATATTGTCGTCGTCGTTCTCCTGCCCTTATCCCACACTAAGTGGGGTCGGCGCAACATGTGTATTTCTTCCACTCGGGCCTATCATTCGTCAGCTCTGTGTCTACTCCTTTCACTCCCATATCATCTCTCACGCAATCCATCCATGTCTTCTTCGGCCTGCCTCTACCGTTACGTCCATTGACATTCATACTCATCACTCTTCTAGTTACATGGCTTTCTTCCCTCCTCATAACATGCCCGTACCAAGCTAACCTTGCACTTCTCACCTTTTCTAAAATAGGTGCAACTTTCAGACTTCCCCTTATATATTCATTCCTAATCCTATCCAACCTTGTTACTCCACACATCCATCTTAACATACGCATCTCATTTGCATGCACCTTCCTCTCTTCAGTCTTTTTCATTGCCCAGCACTCAGATCCATACATCGCGACAGGTCTGATGACCGTTTTGTAAATTTTCCCTTTAAGTTTGAGGGGCATTTGTGGGTCACAAGTTGTTCCCGAGACCTGTCGCCACTTCATCCATCCAGCATTCATTCTATTCTTAACGTCTCGATCAATATTGCCGTCGTTTTGGAAAAGTGAGCCTAAGTACTTAAAGTCGGAGCAGACCGGTAGGGTTACACCATCTAAGGCAATTGGAGAAAAACTGGAAGAGTCGCCAAAGCCGCAAAACAGATGTTCTGTTTTGGTGCGACTTATTTTCAAGCCAACTCTCTCCAATTTTTCTTGCCATTTTCCCAGTCTACTTTGCACCTCAGCTGCATCTTCTCCGACCAGAACAATGTCGTCGGCAAACAGCATGCACCAGGGTGCCTCCTCCTGTATGTCTGATGTTAAAACATCCATTACCAGGAGGAACAGGAAAGGGCTATATATAGTATGTATATTGTATAAAGCAAAATCGCTTCCCTTGTCAGTCTGTCCGCCGCCGATGTATGTTTATCTTTGAAACTACACAACAGATTTTGATGCGGTTTTTTTTAAAAGATAGGTTCAAGAGGACGAGGTTTATATTTATGTCGCAGTCATCTGGTTAAATCAGCGATTTGATTGGATCACTAGCGCGTTCATTGAATGACGACGTTCAATTGAATGACTAAAGGATAACTCGTGAAGTTGTTGAATATAACGTTTAACATCTTGACTGAACGTCATTTAGCGTAGTCGTTGAATGGGATATAGCTGACTTTGTAATCGCAACTTAAAAGATAACTAACTTTAGATTAAAATATGAGGACATGACATAACACACATTAATCGGTACATCCATGTTGTCTCATTTTTTTTACGAATAAGTCACTTTAAATGTCAATTTCACTCAAAAAAATATCAACACAGATGATGAGCACTAACGCCGCAGTGGAAAAAAAATGAACTAAATTATAATCACCTGACTGATTTTACGTCCGCTATGTTCAAAGGGCTATGTTTCAATCCGCTAACTTGTTGGACGTTGAGTGAGGATTGTTCATTCAACATTCGACCTAGTCATTCAATTGAACGTCGTCATTCAATGAACGCGCTAGTGATCCAATCAAATCGCTGATTTAACCAGATGACTGCGACATTTATATTATACCCGAAGCGAAGCTAGGGCTCACTAGTATATTATAAAAAGCAAGCGAGTCTGTCTCCACACCACCGCCCTCTACCGGCGGTATCAAGGCTCTCCGCGCGATATTGACGCCGCTTAGCGTTATTTACCGCGCGAACGTACTTCAAGGAAATAACTAAAAGCTATCTCATTCACGGCGAGAGCTTAATCGGTTGCGGTGCAAATGTCATTGTAGTGTTCAATTAATGTGTTAGGGAAAACATCGATTGGTTCAGTTTATCTGCGTTTTTGAAGGTTTGTTGTGGGTAAAATCTTTAAATAGACCTTTTGTATATACCCATAAAGACTAATATTTAGTGAAATCTTTAAATAAACTCAATTATGGCAATTATAATATTGAGAGTTTGAAGTTTAAGCATCGTAAAATAAGCCATAGTATAGCTTTGTCCTATGGATAGCTATAGCATAGTTTAAAATATATATATATACATTTAACTAAATAAAATTGAACTCAAGACTAGAGTATAAAAGATAACGTTTAACGCATTCGATGATTTCAGGCGGGCGAACTTAGTTCCTAGGTAAACTATTGCCATAGTGTTTACCTTATAAAGTCTCCCTCTGGTAGCACAAGTCGCCCGCGGCTAAGTCTACAAACGCCAAACATTATAAGACCATGTCTGTGCTTCAAAGGGCAAAGGTACTGCTTCGACCCTATGCCAACTCTGTGTACTTTAGCCTAGGCGGATCCAATGCAAATGCTAGTTCGATTTGTTAAGATACAGTACTCTGTATAGTATCTACTCTGTAGAAATATAGTAGTAAGTAGACTGGCTCGGTGGAACAGTAGTTAGTGACTCAGGTTCATAACCTACGGTTCCAAGAGTCGTGGGTTCGATTCCCACTCGGGTCAAATATTTGTGTGACGAACATCGGCGTTTGTTCCGTGTCTGGGTGTATTATTAAATATATTTAAGTTTATATGTGTATCCACTGTTGATCCTGATTTCCATAACACAAGTGCTTAAAAAAGCTACTTACCACGGGATCAGATCAATGTATGTGATGTTGTGTAATATTTATTTATTTATTTATATTTAATAGGGTGATATTTTCATTAGAAAAAGGTAAATGAAGTAAATAAGGCGTCCGACCGATTTCGGCCATGGCGGCCGATCTCAATTGAGATCAGCCAATTGCGCAGGACATATTATAATGCACAAGTATGCGTGCAAACACAAGTGCACTCTATTTTCCCTTACTCTCATAGTTCGGTGAGACGGCGATCCGACATGACCGATGAGAGATCGGGCGTAGGACCACCGGCTTAACGTGCTTTCCGAACGTGCAAGTAACCTATGTGCCTACCGAAGTATATTCATTTATTTATTTCCTAAAGTCTCCCTTACAACACATACATTATACTTACGTATAATTTCATAAAGTATCCGTTACATTATATGAGAAGTAGGTAGTTCTGTTGTGGGTGTCAATAATAAAATTGATTTAAAAATAAACATACATACATACAATCACGCCTTTTTCCCAGAGGGGAAGGCATAGATCACTTCCAGCGATCCACTTTTCACCTCTGTGGGAAACGTGACGTGACGGGTTGTGGACCACGTCGCCGCCATTCTGCCTTGTGCATTGTTTTAACAAAGTCATTGCGTTCCCACGAGTAGCAAGGATATATTTAAAAATAAAGATAAATAATAACAATACTATACATTTAGAACTTACGAAGTTACATAACACATTATAGCTCCGATCTTATTCGAAGCTTAAATTATATACAATAAAAGTAATAATAAATATTAGATTTCAACAACATCTTTATATTTTTTCACAAATAATCTTAAATTTTAAAACCATCAAATCTTCGTATCAAACATATTTTTTGCTTTGTGTAAACCACAATTCTTAGGTTGTGTAGTCAACCATCCCGCACCTTTACTAACTTACATCGGAATCAAACAATATATGTGAACATATGTATTTATTTATTATTTAATGAATAGAAAAAAAACTACATACGTATTTTTGGGTTAATAAAGAAGCTTATTCACAGTTACACACATCCCAGAAATACCAGAATAATGAATCCCTGAATGGGAAACTTTTTAAATATTTTCAAGTTGAAAAGAAGTCTCACATTTTCCCAGAATAATTAATATCTCAATGCATTCGTATTCACAGCAAGATTACCATACAAAATATGAGTGATTAATATCATCAGTTATTTTCCACAAACATTACTATTCTCAGAATTTCGGTGCTCGATGGATTCGCATTAATTAATAATAAAAAAAAAAGAACGTTGCGGCTTCAATGCGGTACAAAGGAAGTTCTTGAAATTAAAATTGCAGAATTATGAGAAAAAATGTACCTACCTTAAAATGAATCAGCTCATACACTGTGAAATTTTAGTGGTTGTTTTCCCGCAGTAAAATGATTCTATCTTAGTAGTACAATAGATTTGTGCAGTTCTTTTTTGTTAAAATCAATAAATGCCGGTTTTACGAAAGGTTTAACCGAAACTCGAAAGCACGTTCGAACCGCTTTATGACTTAGGGCGTCGAGCTTCTTGAGCTTTAAGCATCGATTTCATGCGGCAAGCAGTACCTGATTACGTCACATCTTATAAAAGAACGTTAGCTTCTCTCGTTTTCGAGTTCGAAAATTAATATTTTGAAAATTTGAAAAAAAAAGAACGTTTTTCCAACGTTTGTTCTTATTTTCGGTCGAATCAGCATTCCGAATTTTTGGAGAAACGTCATCGTACTAATTTATAAATTAAGAATTAATCAAATTCGATTTAGATATAGATTTTTTTTACTATCTATAGATGTATTATTATTACTAACATATGGATCCTAGATATCTGAAATAAATATAAATTGAATTTTATTTGCATTTGTAAATAAGTAAAATTGTGTACAATAATAAAATTTGTTTTATGGAAGTTAAATAACAAAACTTTTACTTGCTATATAAGTAAGTTACTATAATTTTCCTCAAAGTGCCGAATTATGGTGTAAAAAAAATTGAGAAATCTCTAAATCAGTAACGATGCATCCCCTAAGAGCAAAGTGTTGGGGAAAACTTAGTTTTTGTAGACAGAACAAAACTTCTGGCAACTTCCATTTCGGCTAATCCAAAATATATCGTGCTTGAATCACATGGAAGGCGATAGGTGGAATCCAGGGCCGGCCTCAGGGGGCCTGGTGAATGATTGATGGCTGGATCCGCAGGTTGCCAACCCTCATACAAGAATGCAAGACCTGAAATATATGTAAGATGATTGTAACCCCGTGGCTATCTTTTCTATTTTCGACTGATTTCAAAGAAAAGTTATAGGCGTTTTTTGTCATTGATTAGGTTTTTTATTTCGAAAAATTTTATAGATATTTTTTTTATTATTCCACGATTTAAAATGGTCTCACTTAGGCTGTAGGTTTACGCTAATATTTTTTTCGTTTTACAATATGTGACCATTTAAGCGATGCTTACAATCGAAATTTGTATGGGTCTTTCTTTATTTGGAATCTATATAATCGGCAAATCAGGGCTGAAATATCTAAGTTTCCTGTATTTGTAACATTTATTAATTCTGCGTCCAATCTGAAAGCATTCACAATCAGAACATCAATTTCAGCAGAAAGCAGACGCAAATGACCTGAAAAAAGTTCCCATCAACTCCATAACTCCAAAACACTGAAAAATAAAAGCAGGTGGCCATAAATTAAAATGTTCAGGGGGCGTCAATCGCGGCCCGCGCAGGTTAGCCCGAGTGAAGGGCGCGAGTGCGACCGACAGTTTTACAGCCCTGCCTAAAGAATTGCACATTTATTATTTTTATTCTCTCCACCATTGTAGGCCCGCTTTTTCGCTCCGCTGATATCTTGTGTTTGTACGGAAAACATTTTTTTTTTGCCGAATGTTTCTCCATTTGTTGCTTTGTAAGGGATTGCTGACAATGTTTGTTATGGTTTTATAAAGCATTTGGACTTTTATGTCGAGCATGGATTGACAATGTACACGTGATATTAGGAATAGCAAATATATCTACTTACTGCCCGACGTTTCGACTGGGTTACACCAAACATGTTTGGCAAACCCAAGCGTGTAGTCCCATAAAAAATAATAATTACTGTAACCCCCATTTACTTTAGTCCTATTTTCAACTATTAAGACACTGAGTGGCTGAAAATCAGCGCTGGCTTACTAGGTCCCACGTCATCAACTCAGTCATTTCCATTTGCTCATTTTCTGTTAATTTATTTTTTGTAATGTAAAATGTACAATATTAATGTGAGCAATAAGCCATTTCTTAATCCTATTATTTTAATTTGTACAATATGTCCTCCAATATTTATCAGTGGGTAGAGTTCACGAAAAGTAGAGTTCGCGGATCATCTCCAACCAAAGCTTAATCATTACTACAATCAATTTCTCTTACCATTAAAATGTCCAATCCCTGATGAACTCACGTCCCCAAGGCATACAGCCTCCACGCCGCCTTTATCCGGAATAATCCACTTTATTATTTTTCAATCAGTTAAAAGTTCCTAAGTTCGAGTCTATTTTGTGATTCGGAAAGTATGGAAATGAATCCGGCCATTCGGGATTCGAAGTTGGCACGAAGTACTTACCTGCTTTTCCCGTGGTTTTGAGTTAGTGACGGATTTTTTTTTCTCGGGAGGTTTGTTTAGAGTATTATGATATTTCCTTATGGGCTATACTTGCTTGCCGCAAATTCCGTTAGCATGAATTCATTAAACGTGTTAACATTAATAATAGTAATAAGGCATCCGATCGATTTTAGCTATGGCGGGAGTCCCTAAAAAGAAAAATGTGTGACGGAGTTTATGTCGATGAACCTATGAAACACAGTACAATTTCAATCCATCCACATAAAAGTCCAAATGCTTTTGAAAACTATAACAATCATAGTCACCAATCACCCCACCAATCCCTTACAAAACAACAAATGTAGAAACATACGGCGTAAAAACATTTTACATAAAACACATAAAAAAATACATACATATACATAAAATCACGCCTTTTGTCCCAGAGGGGTAGGCAGTCAATTTTCAGCTATTACATTGACATGTTGATCGTAATGATCCTAAAAACACTTTTGAAATCAGAACACGATGTGTGATGTAAGATTTTAGACTTTCGCGTTCCATTACACTAAATATTGGGTCTACACGCGTAATTAGGAGTAGCAAATTACATAGCTACTTACTTACGATGTGTGATGTCACAAGCATTTTCATGCTCATCAAAACATGACGTCATGCTTGTTAGAATTGTAAGTTTTATTTTGACGAAACTTAACAAACATCAAAATGTATTTCGGTACTCTGTTGTACAAAATCGGCTTTAAACTGCCATTTGTCATTTTTAAGCTATTGCATAGCTTTTATCGCGGGCTTTGAGCGCGGCGACCGAACCAAGAAATTCCGTAACGAAAAAAACCTCACAAACGTCTAACGTCGTTTCAGTTCGGTAGGCTTCGGCACGGTGTTTGTGTGCGTGCGATATGGCGTATTGTACGACTCTACGAAACTCGCACGAATCGAAACGAGCTGCTCCGAAATCGGACGATGCTATGCAATAGCTTTACTGAGGCAGTCTCCGAGTGCCACACGTCTTTTTATTTAATATTGTATCTATTAACTGGACAGTAGGGACGCACTAGTCAATGGCCAATCACAATCGCATTTTAATCATTAGTATATTATTACTAGTATGGTCACCACAGATGGGCACAGACCTACCCTAAGCTACTGCGAATAGGCCTTAGTCAACCACTCTGGCCAAGGTCGTTGGTCGTCTTCACACAACCTTAGATCTTCGTGACAGGCGTGTAGGTATTCTCGCGATTTTTTTCCTTCACCGTAAACGTAAATATCAATTTCAAATTTTAAATCACTTTGGTACGCGGCAGATATATCCCTCACTCAAACTATTAAGCCATTGACGCTCTTTGACGAACTTTATTACCCGATAAAAAATACGAAAATCAATAGCTGTGGTCTTACCGTCTTACCAATCTCCAATATTTATTAGATATTAATAAATAAATAAATAAATAAATAAATATCTGGGACATTTCCACACACGGTCATCTGACCCCAAACTAAGCAGAGCTTGTACTATGGGCGTCAGAGAAATACTAAATGGCCCGAGATAGTTCAGCAGCTATATAAGTACGATACTTAGATACCAACCAGGCAGTAAAACTTAAGCAGTAAGTCTACAACTAAAAACACCGAAAATAGAGTGAAATTAAGCCTTACACTTGGAACCAATTGAAAACGAGGAGGTTCTATTACGAATGTCATAACTCATACCACTGATTACCGCTACGTTTTCACAGTAAAACTACTGTGAGGTCAGTAGGCCAATCCGCGGCATAAATAGTAATAAATCTAACACTCGACTTTGACAAATGAATGCGAACTGAACTGGGCTTGGTGGAAGTCACAGGCTAGAATGCAGTAATAGATATTAACGGACTATCCGCTAATGCCTTCGAGGATTTTGCGTAGGGTTTTTGTCTGAGCCGTGGGAAATCTAGAAATGTAGGCTTTCGTCTGAGGCTCTGTCAACGAGTAAACAGTCGTTTATCGAGTAAAACATTACTTACTCACTTAAGCGTAATCGGGCTAAGTTTTGTGGCTCGTGGCTATCCGTGTACCAAATTCCATATATTTATTTAATTTAGGTACACAAACAGATTATGATCGTGACAATGGCATTATTTATAAAACTAACTAACTAATATAAATTGGTAAAGTCGTTTTGTCGTGACGCTCAAATAGGTATTTGTCTCAACAAAATGGTATAAAAATGGGACAATAAAAGTCCATTGTAAAATTTGTTCAAGTCTGATCAGTGCAATCAGTATCAAACTATTAGGTATTTATGTTTCCAACAAACGCGGAAAAATCATAGCATAGAAATAATACATTGCCTATTTCAGTCTTTTAACCCTACAACGCAGACTTACAACTACAATACCGCTACCTCTCTTAAATTTACACTTTTTCAGTAATAAGATAATGATCCAATGAAAAAACGTGTTTATCATTCGCATCTGAATTTAAATAGGCCCTTTCATAATTACTGCCCACGTTGGATGCTAAAAGCTGAAAATAATTAAAATGTACGCACATAAGTGTTTTAGGGGAGCTTTAACTCTTAACGTGGCAACAATAAGGGTGGAATTAAAGTGCGCGCTTAGATAATAGATGTAGTTGTTATTATATTCTGGTGCCACAGTAAAAAGTATAACCAGTGAGTTAGTATTACAAACTTTATAGTGGTTAAATTATTACTTACATGATTTAGCATTAAATAATCGAAAAGTCATGACGCACTCCACGGAGGAATAATTACATTTTTCTAAGGAAACTGTTAGTTTCCTCAGCTCAGGTTATCCTTATGTTCGCCTTAATGCTTAGTCGTAGTTATTGTAAATCCACCCCCAAAAACCACTAGAATGAATACCAAAAATCATCAGCTTATGCTTTGAGTTTTTCTCGTGTCTGTGAGTGATATCCAGCGGCCGTGAAGTCAACATACGAGGTTGACAGGAACATCATCATCATCAGCCCATGCTGGGGCACGGGCCTACCCTAAACTAGGGCGATAAGGCCTTAGTCAACCGCTCTGATCAAGTGCCGGTTGGCTTACAATACAACCTAAGAATTTCTTCGTAGGTGTGCAAGTTTCCACACGATGTTTTCCCTCACCGTTAAAGCGTCGAAAAAGCATACATTTGAATTCCAAATTTAAAAAACATTGTACGTGGCGGGTTTAAACTGGCGACCTTTCGCATAACAAGCAACGACCTTAACCACTCGGCCATCGACGCTTATAACAGGAACAGCTAAAACCTATTGGGCTTGTCGTCCTGACCTTGCTTGACTTGCATAAATGCCGTTTCACGCCCTTTCTGAACAAACCATCTGTGATCAAATGTGTTCCTAATATTTAGAAAAACGGAAAAAATTCAACTGCCTCACCGCGGCCCGGGGATTCAAACACCCGTCCTTCTAGGAATCGCGCCCAGACTTGCATTACCATCACACCAGACCAGCAGCCATTAATTGAATGGAAAAGGTGGCGCCATCTACTATCAGTAATACACACTGACAGCCGTAGACAGACATCTCATTACAGAAAATGATGACACACTGGCAATTAATGTAAATTTAAAATTTTTAAGTGCTAAAGCTTGCACTAGCTGTACTAATATTAGTACAGTCTGTGGGGACATATAAAAGCCTCTGGTCTGCAAAAGATGGAGTAGAAAATGTTTTGGCGTTATATTGCTTAAGTATGGCAGTTTAATAGAAATCCAAGTTTTCGACCTCGGGGGGCGCATGCGCGAGCCGCCATCTTGAATTAAAGGTGCCGAAATTCGTTTTTTTCTATATAACGTCTAAACAGTTTACTTTATGACTAAAGTGTCTATGAAAAGCATAAAGAAGACAAAATTACTTACATTTCCTTCATACATATTTATTCTGTAAGTCTTATAGGTAAAAGTTCACAAGCGATGGAAAAAGAACGAAAAAATTATTTAAATCTAGTATGAATTTGTTACTACGTGTTTGGTCTGGGATAAAAAAAAACCCAGAAGACTGGGGCTGGAGATATAACACCAATGGGCTCAGTCCAATAAAAACAACTGAGAAAGCTGCACCCCCAACGCTTTTAAAAATAATTTCTTGCCACTGTAAAAAAGGATGCAGTAGAGCATGTAGTTGCAGAAAAGCTGGATTACAATGCTCTATTGTATGTGGGTTCTGTAGTGGTCAGTCCTGCGAAAATGCGGTAGAGATTCGGATAGATAACGAGGACAACGATGACCATGAAATTTCATTGATGGAAACCCATTTTTTTAGAAACAGCGACATTGAAACTGAAAATTCTAGCGAGATTAATGAAGATGTCGACATTCACCTACCTGGGCCATCAAAAAGGTTTAAAAAATAATTAGTAAAATTTTTAACCAAAATTTTAATTAAATTGATGATTTTTGTAACTTTTTATTTTTCAACTGCTTTTATGTTTTTACCTATAAGACTTACAGAATAAATATGTATGAAGGAAATGTAAGTAATTTTGTCTTCTTCATGCTTTTCATAGACACTTTAGTCATAAAGTAAACTGTTTGGACGTTATTTAGAAAAAAACGAATTTCGGCATCTTTAATTCAAGATGGCGGCTCGCGCATGCGCCCCCAAAGGTCGAAAACTTGGATTCTAATTAGGCAGCCATACCCAAGCAATAGGATGCTTAAACTTTTTCTACTCCACCTTTTGCAGAGCAAAAATACCTGCGGACTGGATTATATTTAGAAAAACGGAAAAAATTCAACTGCCTCACCTCAAATGTGTTCCTCTTTCGATCGGACTCAGCTCACTGCTTCTCTCTGCACTGTGGTAGGCCCACGGTTTTTCTTGTACTTAGGTCCGTTTTGAATACGCGGGTAATTTTAATAATGAAACCGTTTAGCCAGGTTGTGCCTATTTATTTTTAGATTGCTTTCGTCTCATAATTTATGACGCAATGGTTGTTGGCAGACTCGCGTGTTTTAGCTTTACATTTGATATTTTGATACTCTGGATTTTTGGTAGAATATAAAAGTGAAATGTGTCTGCAAAGCGTTGTGTTTGTAGGGACGTATTTATATTAGATGAGTGTTTGGATATATGTACTTAGAAGTTCTGTTTATTTTATAAAAGACTCCCAGGTCACTACACGTGAAGATAAGCGGTCATGAGGACAACATACGTCCGTATTAGGGACTGACCTAGCAACGTCCTGAGCCGAGGTTTGAGCCCCGTTGCCTAATTGTCCAGGGGTGAGGAGAGCCACCCGCTCCCTCGCCATAGCTGAGAAAGCCTTTCTGCAGGCTAGCAGCGAGTCCCACAAAAAAAATGCGCAAACAAATGTGCAATCGCGCCAATTAGCTGACCCATTATTATTAAATCGGTGTTTTCCTCATTGTTATCTATACCAATTGAAAATTAAATGTAAAAGAAGGGCACTCCTATTTGAACTCACTTGAGTTGATACACGTAAGAGTGACTCTACCTCGCTTCGCTTCTGGTATAATATGTAGATGAGATATCGATGGCAACGCCATCTGCCAGGCAAATTTGTGCAGCGAAACCATCCAGAACACCCCAAACACATATAAAAAACTATTCAAATCGTCTCTGCCGCTTAGTAGGAGCTCAGTGACATACAAACGTACGTACAGTATATCATACATATAAAGATAGAATCACAGTGACCCAATTCGTTTAACGAATCATTAATTATCTTCCGGCCAACCAAATCTAATAAGTAATCCATCCTCTTTCAAACAAACGGAAAGTGTATTAAAAAGAAAATCATTGGCTATTTCGTGCTAATTAAAAGGAAAAAATCCAAACTTCTCAGCTTATTTAGAATTCAAAGAGCGGACGTAGGAGGACACAAAATGGGGGATTTTGTTACTTCCAGGAGAATAAATTTTAAAACAATCCTAAGTTAGCCTGACAGGGCGCGCTGCCGTTAGGGCGCGGGTAGACTTGTTTACTTTTTAAACCAACATTTTTTAAAAGTACATTAATTGCGTTTTGCACACACAACACCAATTGAGGGAATATGCACACATTTTTTTAATTATCCTAAATAAATCTTTAATATTGAAGAAATATTAATATAATTTTATTTTTCAATTTACTTTAACGACAGCAGAGATATACCTGTTTTAACTTCCTGAGTAGACAGAGTGATCCGATATGTCAGGTGACGTCAAATTACACTACGGCCATACGCAATCCATACAAAACTCTGTTTTGTAAGAAAGAGATGGAAGATTGACTTTAATTCATTATAAAGCCTTCGTTTTTGAACCGATTTCCACTTCAAATTCACATTTTATTATATTTTGAAATCTATTTGCATAAGTTGTTGAAAAAATCAAGATTGCAGGTTTATTCATAATCCTTATTCACTAGATGGCAATACGTAGGCGTGAGGTCCAATTGCAGCATGATTGGTTACTTTGACGTGCATTGACTGATATGTCAATATTCACCAACTTGTGAATTTCTTACAAGCGATTGCCCCGATTGTGCTAGGGTTTCAACTAATAACTGTAAAAAAGTCAATTGCGTGCCAGATTCTGTTAAAATAGAATATATTATGTGTTAAGTATTTTTTTATTCGTAAGATAACTTAATGTTCCTATTACATTTTGAGCAAATTATTTATTACTAGCGACCCGCCCTCGCTTCGCTTCGGGGATATCTCTATCTCTATGTAATATATTTTAGCCCCGTAAGAGAAATCTATTTTTTTTTATCCAAAAAAAGCCTATGACACTCTCCTCTTTATAATATTATTATATTACATATTACATTGACTCCCCCGTACCCCAGTGACGCTTACATGGAGCCTACAACGCATGCTGGCTAGCTGAGCGCGGTGGCGGCATCCACGCGACTTTTTTCTAATACTTGCATTTTTAAACTCGTGATATCTTCCGAATTGAATAATTCAAAAAATTGTAAAAAGGTATTAAAGCCGTCTTGAATATAAAGTAACTAATTTTTTTAAGGATTAATACCAAGGTACAAATAATGAGCCCTTTCAAGCGGCGGCATATAAATTAAATTTTTAGAATAAAAAACCGATTGCTGTGACATAACTATAATATTTAGACATATGCTGTCGCGACACTTTTTGTAGATAATGATGAGTTCTGCAAAGTCTTAGTAAATGGTTTTGTTCTATCTTCAATAGTTTTCGCAGCGCAGGCGACGTAAGGAATTTTTCAGGTCTATTTTTTACACCTTGGGTTACATTATTGGAGATTTAGTAAGGATCCCTAATTTTTTAAAAAATATAATATAGCCTATGTAACTTCTGAATAATGCAGCTTTCTAATGGTGAAAAAATTATTGCAATCGGTCCAGTAGTTTTTGAGTTTATTCATTACAAACATACAAAAATACAAAAATACAAAAATACAAATCTTTCCTCTTTATAATATTAGTATAGATTCAAAAAACAAATAGTACAGTGAGGTCCTAGAAAAAATTTGGTTTTTAAATAATTTGGGCTTCTTTGCAAAGCCGGGATAGTGAAAAATCTGTTATTATCCACAGGTAACTGAAAGTTATAAATGCCACTATCTGAAAATGAAGGTTTTATAAAAATAAATTATCTATGGTTTTATTTCAAATGGTGGTGATAATCCGACAATATTTTTTACTATAACAGAACATGACATAATGACGGTTCGTCATTTTGACGAACTATTTGACCCACTGACGAATCAAAATAATGTAAAAGAGCCTTAAGCTACTCGAATCCAAAGTGAGTGAAACAAAACAAGTGATTTACGTGTAAACTTTTATAATAGCTTAGAATTAGTAACTCGCGCTTAAATTAACTTGAGTTTGCTTGCGAACAATGATATTGTAGTAATTATACCTGACTAAGTTTGGGGCCGAGGCGCTTAAACATCTACTTAGCCCGGTGTTAACCATAACAACAGATTTAAAAATAAATTTTAAAAATAAAAAAAATATTAATTTGGTTTTTTAATATTGATAATCTTTTAGTGGAACTTTTTAGTTTGGTACACGGTATGAAAAAAAATTTGGTCTTCTTAATCAAAATGAAGCAGTTTTACATTTGGAAATTTATGAAATCCATCTCAATGTCTAATTCATGCGTTTTAAGAAATTGTCACAGAATGTTATTAGTTCAAAGAGCAA
This sequence comes from Maruca vitrata, assembly GCA_039566165.1. NCBI lineage: Eukaryota > Metazoa > Arthropoda > Insecta > Lepidoptera > Crambidae > Maruca > Maruca vitrata. The sequence goes on along the minus strand of CM076936.1, from coordinate 6,876,084 downwards.
TAAAATGTAAATAATAATTGCTAGTTCATCCAACAACTGTCTTGGTACAATCACCGATAAAGTTGCCTAAGTACCGATTTACTCGACAGCCGAAGAAACTAGAATAAGAATTTTTATTTACGTATCAAAGGGAACAATCTAAAAATACAATTCAGAAATATATTTTTAGGGCGTAAAACTGTATTCTCTTAACTACTTTCTTAGACTTCAATAATAATAACGAAAAGTTAAAAACAAGGTCTGAATTTCTGTAGTGATTTTCTTTTAGCTTTTTTAACTCTTCATAACAAATACATTGTTACTAGTATCTATTAATAGTAACAGAGCCCACGACCAAAACCATGTCTCATAGCAATACGGCAAAAACCCTATAAAATCTTTAGATTGTATGATTCTGAACCCGACTAGGTATATAGTAACGGTCGAAAGTGTAGCAACTGCGTGGGAGGCCATTTCTGCTGTGTCAAAAAAAAAAAGGCAGTCGGTATTATAGCAATACGTCTGATAGTGATAATGTACATAGATTTTATAATTGTATTACGAAAAAGTTTGTTTTCAGACATTTTGTGCGTAGCACATAGCCTGAGCGCATTTTTGAAAATGTCAACAAATTTAGCCGACCTGTATCATAGCAATACGGATAATTTTTTTTTTTAACTTTTCGTTTTGCTGCCTTGATTACCAAAAACCTGTTTTCAGACACTTTAAGTGTAGCATATGGAGTATATGCTAAAACGAAAATAACAAGTGTGCTTTAAATAAAACCAAAACTATCAAATCAATAAGTATTTAATTTCAACAGCCTCATCGCTTGTTACGCCCCTGCCCCTTTCTTACTATTATTCATTGGTTTCATTCAAGATACCTCAATACGATTCTTAAATGATATCTGAGTATCGAAAAGTTGTCTGATAGAGAAGATGCTACACTTCATTTGTCTGATATAATTTTTTTGCACATGTGGACAACTTATTCTATCATGTCTAGCAATTTTCAGACATATTGCTATGATACCGATCGGTAAAATTTGTTAACATTTTCAAAACGGTCTCAAAATTTTATGCGTCCACATTTCCGTCTGAAAAATTGTTTTGTTCGCATCAAATAACCAAAATTTACTAATAAAAAGATTTTCAGACGTATTGCTATGAGACATTTTTTTGTCTCATTTTTAATCTTTTTAAGTGATTTTACGGGTTTGCGCTACACCACTAACGTCTGAAAAATATGTTTCCGGTATCTCAGAATCATCATTTAACTACAGTCTGCAAATCAGACATATTGCTATGATGCAGTTCGGTAAAATTCTTTGACAATTTTGAAAATTCGGTCAGATCAAACGCTACGCGGAAAATGTCTGATATTGGTATTTTCGAGTTCAGAATAATCTTATCTATCGATTTGATGCGGTTTTGGCCGTATTGCTATGAGACAAAAATTTTGGTCGTGGGCTCTGTTACTATAAAGAAGTTCTTTAAACTATTTATTATTTACTTATAACTATACCTTGCTCAGTCTGGTGCAAAAGTTATATTATAAGAATTTAAATATTTATTTTCAATCAAAGAATACTACTTACGTAAACAAAAGAGGATATAGTATATTTTTAAACAGGAATATTTTGAAAGCTTTTTCTAAAAACAATTGATTAATCATTTGACTTACGCAACCGACTGTACATTTCCGAAGACACTGTCGTGACGATAATAAATACGGAATTAGTTCACGTAATTTGATGGCATTACCGTCCACAGAAATATTGACGAAAAACAAAATTACCTACTTCCTGCGACATCGCATTACGTCATTACAATTAGGAGTAGCGGTTTCAACGAATTTGAATAAGGCTCTAGTACACAAACTATAATAGAACAATGAAAATTACCTACCATTTATCCATTTATAGGGCAATGGCTTTTGGGGTGACTTGTAAACAAACTGTGTGTGGTCTCGTTATGAAATTGCTACCAGTATTTAATAATATTTGACAAAAAATCTTAAAAGCTTCAAACTTCTATGGATGATACTGATTGTAGAGCAATACGAGCTTATATTAACGACTAGACTTTCCGCCCATGACTTCGTCCGCGTAGAGACGTTTATCAGGTAAAACGCTAAGTTATATATAGTACAGTCGGTCAAAAAGTAGCCTATCTCCTTTCTCAGGTTTTAGACTATATTATTATCTGTACCAAATTTTATTTAAATCGGTTCAGTACTCTATGCGTGAACAGACAGACAGAGTTACTTTCGCATTTATCATATTAGTAAGGATTAGAAGACAAAACCGATACCTCATTTTTTTTTTTTTTTTTATAATAGGCAAACAAGATGACCTGATGGTAAGCGGTAGTGAGATCCAAATATGAGGTCGACAGGCACAATAGATCATATTGCGCCTGTCGCATTCACCCTGAAGGCCTGCTTAAATGCCGTTTCACGCCCCGCCTGAAGAGCCCGGGATCATAGGAGGGAGGGAAAACATGAGCTGGAAGGGCATTCCATGCCTTAATGGCACGGGGCAGAAATGAAGAGCTGAACCTCTTAGTCCGAGCCACCAGCGACTGCATTGTATGTGGATGGCAGCGCTGTCCTGCACGTGTCGTTCGGGAGTGGAAAGGGGAGGGAGGGATTAGCTGAAATAGCTCTTCAGAGCATTCCCCATTAAAGAGACGGTAGAGAACACTAAGACCGGCAATGTCTCTACGTAGTTGTAGAGGCTCCAGAGTTTCGGACACCTCTACATCACCGACAATACGGATAGCACGTCGCTGCAACCTATCGAGAGCGTCGAGCAAGTATTTTGCGGAGCCATCCCAGAGGTGACAGCAATATTCCACACATGGGCGAACTTGTGCCTTATAAAGAAGGCAGAGCTGCACCGGTGTGAAAAATCGCCGCACTCTGTTCAGGATCCCCAGTTTGCGGGAGGCTGTTCTAATGACGCTCTCGATGTAATCCCGCTGGTTCAGGTCGCGGCGAACATCTATGCCAAGGATGCTAAGGCTATCCTGTATTGGTAAGGGGGTGCTCTGAAGAGTAGGATGGGAAAGGAAAGGAGACACTTTACTAGAAAAAACACACACCTGTGTCTTCTTGGCATTGAACTCGACAAGATTGCATGAGCCCCATTCGGAAATGCGGTCCAAGACCCCGTCAAGCTCGGCGAGAAGAAGGTTCCTCTTTTCCTCGGTTTCGGTCTGCTTTACCCCAGGTCTTCAAAAATAACGTGCGTGGACAGTGCTGTCATCTGCATAGCAATGAATGTTGCCTAGTGACAACATGTCATTGATATGCAGCAGAAACAATGTCGGCGACAGAACGGAACCTTGAGGTACACCGGAATTTGTTGGGTGGAAACAGGAAGTGCGTCCGTCACAGAGGACACGAATCCTGCGCCCCTCCAAAAATCCCGCAATCCATTCGCATAAGCGAGGTGGCAGACCGTATGCCGGGAGCTTGGAGAGAAGCGAACGATGCCATACACGGTCAAACGCTTTAGCGATATCAAGGCTAACTGCCATAGATTCGCCGTGCTTCTCCATAGCCTCCCCCCAGAGGTGCGAAACGTGCGCTAGAAGATCACCCGTGGACCGTTTTGGTCTAAAACCGTATTGACGGTCATGCAGCAGCGAGTGATCCTCTAGGTAGCGAATGAGCTGGGCGTTAATAATCCGCTCAAACACCTTACCCAGTACTGAGGTTATAGCTATGGGCCGGTAGTTGGCAGGATCAGACCTGTCCCCTTTTTTGGGGACAGGCTGAACATTCGCCTCCTTCCAAGCCCGGGGCACGATGCCCGAGGTATATGAGAGGCGGTACAGGCGTGTGAGTACTGGAGACAACTCCGCTGCGCAAATTTGAAGTACTAACGCTGGAATACCGTCTGGGCCACTAGCTTTCCTTACATCAAGTGACTGCAACTCAGCACGTACATCACATTGCCTGATTCGGATCTCAGGCATATGAGCACCGCAATCTGGAATTTTAGGCGGCTGTGCTCCACCGTCATCAATGCAGGAATTGGCCGCAAAACGATTGGCAAGCAGATCTGCCTTCTCCTGCGGCTGATGAGCTAGTGAACCGTTAGGATATTTCAGCGGGGGCAACGAAGGCAGACAGAAGTTGGATTGCACATGTTTAGCCAGGCGCCAAAAGGAGCGGCTACCCGTGGGATGCCTAATAAGGTCCTGGCCAACACGTGCAACTCGCTGGGCATCTGCTCTAATGTAGGCCCTTTTGGTGGCCTTGGTGGCTTTGTTATAGGCTGCTTTGATTGAAGTAATATTAGGATCCCGGAGTGCATGAGCCCTGGCCCAGTTGCGGTACGCCGTCCGTTTCAGTTCAACGGCTGCGGCGCACTCACGACTGAACCAGAGATCATCTTTGCGACCGCTGGTGACATCAGTAAATGGAATGTAATACTCCATTCCAATACTGATCTCACCCGCAATAGCCGCTGCACACTCCGTGGGATCACTTCCTCCAAAGCAGCTCTGCCCCCAAGGGATGGATGCGAAGTATTCACGCAAACCATCCCAATCTGCCGACGAGTAGCGCCACAGTCTCCGCGTCACCTCCACGGGTTGTGGGGGAGCGGTGCATGGCACTGTTGCACCCACCAGGCAGTGGTCGGAGGACCCCAGTGGGGCACAAACCGACACTAGGTACCCCGATGGGTGGCTCGTCAGCAGAAGGTCCAACAGGGAGGGCGCTTGACCGACAATATCAGGCATCCGGGTGGGCTGGAGTACCAGTTGTGTCAGGTCATGCGTGAGAGCAAATGCGTGGGCGGCCCGGCCAGCATGGTCTGTTTTAAGGGAGCCCAACCAGGTGTCATGGTGGGCATTAAAGTCCCCTAAAAACACCAGCTCGCTGCTCAGATGGTGACTCAGATGGTCAAAGAGTCGAGTTGTCTCGGTGTCACCTTTATGGGACCTCATGGTTTATTGAAATTTATTCATATTGTTCATGTTTCTCTCCTTTCGATAATGAATGGAAGAAATATACATATTGCGCCGAAGCGTCGATGGCCTAGTGGTTAAGGTCATTGCTTGCCATGCGAGAGGTCGCCAGTTCAAACCCGGTCACGTACCACTGTGATTTTTAAATTTGAAATTCATATGTACGAGTATTCGAAGCTTTAACAGTAAAGGAAAAAATCGTGAGAAAACCTGCACACCTACGAAGAAATTCTTAGGTTGTGTAGTCGACCAACCCGCACTTGCTCAGCGTGATTGACTAAGGCCTTATCGCCCTAATTTAGGGTAGGCCCGTGCCCCAGCAGTGGGGACGTATATGGGCTGATAATGATGATGATGATGATGATAGTGCACAAGTGTGCACATAAACATAAGTGCACTTTCTGTGGGTTGCTAGTGTGGTACACAAGAGCGCGCGCGAAATCTAGTGTCTTCTCTCTATTCCTTCACGTTCTACATAGCTTGGTGAGACGGAAATCCTACATTACCGATTAAAGATCAGTACCCACAGAAAACCGCGTTTTCTAAAGCACGAACAGGGGCATGAATCTACCAACTTTCTGACTTTAAACTGAGTATCTTCTGAACAGAAAATATTACACAAAATTTCCCAGGAAAATACAAAACTAGATTAATATAACACCCTAAGTCTGGATCATCGCGACTTAATCAGAGTGAGACAAAGTACTCTTAGGTTTCAGACAGGGCAGGCCGGAAGACGAAAAGCCTAGCTAGACCATTTATTTAGGATATTAACTCGACCCTCAAAGCCCTAGGACATTAATAACGACACACCGGAAATATCCCTATTCACTTTGGGTATTCGGAAATGATGACCATTTGATAGCGCCAAGTTATTTAGGCATGACATTATATTTAATCAAATTCAGTATAAAATGTGTTCCTTTGAAAGATGGGTATTAAGGGCAATATTAGGACAAATAATAAATGTAAGTAAGTTTGAGTTAGATATCATCATCATCAGTTTAATAAGTAGTCCACTGCTGAAAATAGGTCTCCCCAAATGCTTGCCACTCCCGTCTTATGACAGTAAATATAACAGTAGAATTGATATCAAGAACTAGTTGGACATAAAGCTTTTTTCCGGATCTAACGAAATTCATTTATTTATTTATAAATTAAATAATCGTGGCAAATTGTTGCCAACAATGAATAAGTGATTTTTATTTTTTGAATGAGTAGCATACCCTAGCAATATGAGATGAAAATCCTCAACGTAACTGACAAAAGGATTCAGTTTAATATTAAGCTGGATACTAAAGATAGCAAAAGAGCAATACTTCGGAAAAACCATTCAAAACAAATACTAAAATCAGTTACGTTAGTATTGGCATAAACAACGGTAAATTATTAACTTTATTAACGAATAAAGTTTATCTGGAGTGGCAATTATATAAATTGTCTTGTCGCCTTAAATGGTGATACAAAATAACGACTGGATCTAAATGGATAAAAACAATTGGAAGATCTGCGAACCGCTCCGTAAAGCGGTTTGCAGATCGCAAAACTTTAAATAACCGGTAATTCAGCTTATTACAAAAAAGGGCTGTTAATTCGGGGTTTTTTAATGTTTTGAGAATTTAATGAACGTATTGTGTCTTCTTCAGGCAGTAGGTAGACAGACGGCTTTACCTGCGCCAAATATTGCATATTTTTGACGTCACATTGGCACACTTCAGCCTCTTTGGTCTTTTGGTAGCAAGGACCGAGAGGTCCCCGATTCGAGTCCGGAGTCGGGCAAAATTTATGTGAGATTTTCTGTAAAAAAGTTACTAAGCCCGGATTTGGGAAGTAGGTGGCACGCCTCGGAAAGTACATTAAGCCGGTGGTCCTGCGCCTGATTTCTCATTGGTCATGTCGGATTGCCGTCTCCCCAAACTATGAGAGTAAGGGAATATACACTTGTGTTTGCGCGCATGCTTGTGCACTATAATATGTCCTGCACACTTGGCTGACCTCAATTGAGATCGGCCGACATGGCTGAAATCGGTCGGACGCCTTATTTTTTTTTAAATTATTTTTTATACTACTTTTGTTCCTGGCTTTTTACAAAGTCTTGAGCAACTTAGCTCGGTAGAAGATTAATGTATATTTGATATTGTGTGTTAATGCAATCAAGCCAATTCGTTGTATGCAAATGATGATTCATCTTAGTCACCTTAGATCCCACTTATACAAAAAGGCTCTCTTTCACGGTATCCAAGGAATTATTCCGTCAATGTTATCATCGAATTGTTGACGAAATGCGATAAAATCTGCGGTTTATGTATTAGTCACCGGCGCCCCGGGGTGCCGGCCCAAAAGCCATCGACACATCTTATTTACGGCTGCATTCGGTTTGCACATTAGGCCTTTGGGCGTATTGACAACAGGGCACAGTTTTGTAGAAATCAGAAAATAAAATATACAAGACTAGTCAGACTGGCTCGGTGTAACAGTTGTTAGTGACTCAGGTTCACTTCTTACGGCTTCAAGACTTGTGGGTTCGATTTCTATCCGGGACGAATATTTGTGTGACAAAAAAATCTCACACACCAAACCAATAGACCAACGAGGCAGTTCCGTATACATAACCATAATGAACATTGTGGTATGTACCATATACCATATGCAGTCTTCATAAGTAATCAGAAATTAGTGGAAGGATATAGAGGAAGATCCCAGAGCCGCCAGACATCACTTATTTTCTAATGGACAAAATATATACGATTGAGTAGTGGTGGGGTGTACTATCATCATATGAATAGTTGCTACCTTGACCAGACGGCCATTTTTCAGATATCAACCAATCAAGGTACATAGAAACACTGCTCACCTCACTTAAATTCTGATGGCTGATTTTAACATATATTGCACACAATATCATTAAAAATCAGGTTTTATTACTCCCAGACACATGCGGTCGGCGGTTTTACCTTACAGACGCTTTAAAGCTACCTATGAAAAAAAATATTAAGTTTACTTATTTTCTGATGCTTGATTTTTATATATGTTATTCAAACAACTAAAAAGTGCTCATCTGACCGCAATAATTATAGAATTGTACCTTACAAACTATTTTATTAGAAAAACTTAACTAAATTCAATTTAAAAAAAAAATCTAAAACAGTTGGGTCTGGTGAATGTTTGGCCCCTTGGATCGGTCTGTCCGTTTGCAAAACGTTTTAAGACTCAATAGTGAGTCTGGAACTGGACTCCGACATTCGTTTCTTCACCGAACTGCTAACCGACAGAACATTTCGTATATCGCCGCTTCGCCAACAGAACCTTTCGCCAGCGTACGATTCGTCGACAGCACCGCTCGTCATCAGACCTTTCGCCTTCGAACGATTCACTAAGCGATTCCTCGTCAATTAACTATTCCTCTTGAAAAATATTCAAATAAAATATTTGCAGATTTTTTCAATTTAGCACTAGGGATACATAAAGTAATATTAACTTACTAACTTTACTGTACTTTTTCTTCATAAACAAGAACAACAACCGTACAATTTACTTCTTTATACTTGTATAAATTAGAGAAAAATGTTCTTCTGCAAACCTAACAAAATAAGGTGCATACATACATATATAGATACAGGTCAATCCGAGAACCTCCTTTTTGAAATCTCAAAACATTTACATATATTGAACAAATTACTATTAAAATCATCGAAAAGAAAATTATATAAAATTTACTGCTTTCTAAATTTTAAAATCTGCATACAACTTTATTTGAATATCTGCAAATAACTTTATTTGAATATTTTTCAAGAGGAATAGTTAATTGACGAGGAATCGCTTAGTGAATCGTTCGAAGGCGAAAGGTCTGATGACGAGCGGTGCTGTCGACGAATCGTACGCTGGCGAAAGGTTCGGTTGGCGAAGCGGCGATATACGAAATGTTCTGTCGGTTTGCAGTTCGGTGAAGAAACGAATGTCGGAGTCCAGTTCCAGACTCATAAAAATCAAGCATCAGAAAATAAGTAAAAGTAAAAATTTTTTCATAGCTTTAAAGCGTCTGTAAGGTAAAACCGCCGACCGCATGTGTCTGGGAGTAATGAATCCTGATTTTTAATGATATTGTGTGAAATATATGTTAAAATCAGCCATCAGAATTTAAGTGAGGTAAGCAGTGTTTCTATGTACCTTGATTGGTTGATATCTAAAAAATGGCCGTCTGGTCAAGGTAGCAACTAGTCATATGATGATAGTACACCCCAACACTACTCAATCGTATATATTTTGTCCATTAGAAAATAAGTGATGTCTGGCAGCTCTGGGATCTTGGACCAATACAGAGAATTGTGACTTATCTTTTAGTAAATAGGTACATGAGTGTCCTAAGAGACGGATGCTGTAACCAGTAACTTATTTTTTAATAACTATACATTTCAACTCGTCGCTATCGACCGCTCTGTAACTTATCCTACTGGTTCCCCTCTTAACTGTATGTAAATCGTCTTGCAAAGGTCATTGTAGTTATCAACTGTCACCTGAGGACTCATAGCAGTTAATTTGTATGTAAACTGTCGTCATACACAGTTAAATTGGATTTGAAATTAATTTTCTGGCTCCGAACGATTTGCCCTCGATTGGAATGTGAAAAGCAAATATTGCGGTGGTTATTATTACGAGAATTAATTAAAGGACAACCATGTTTGAGATTAACATCAAATCTGACCAAGTACCTACATTTACATGTTATCATGACCTAATAATTTTCAAAAAGGCGTTATGCGGGTTGACGATGCGAGTCCGTACAAAATCAAACTGAATCCAAATTGAATGCAATTCTGCATTATTATAAACTATTAGTTCTTCCATGTTTAATTGACGAAACCTTGTCTATCTACCCAGTCTACCTCTAATATACAAAGTGGACTAAACATCGAAGAGAATTCGTCTATTATTTGTTCGAACACTACATCTTATATATAAAAATGAATCGCAAAATGTGTTGGTAAGCGCATAACTCAACAACGCCTGAACCAATTTGGCCAATTCTTTTTTTTAAATGTTCGTTGAAGTCCAAGGATGGTTCTTACGACGAGAAAATATCGAATAATTGCCCGGAAAACCCTTAAAACAGCCCTTTACTTTTTCACATACAAACGTTTTCTAACTTTAAAAAAAGGTAGGAACAAAACACTGCCACATTACAATTTTTTTTGACAGGACGAAGTCTGTCGGGTCAGCTAGTTTGAAATACAACTAATTCTGAGATACGTAGCTTAATAATTTGTCACTGATATGGACACGCCTGTCAATAAAATTATGTACTTCTTGTGACACCTACTAAATGTGTTTGTAAGGAATAGACAATTAACGAAAGTTTAAATACTTTCACCGAAACCCAACCAATTACAGATAGCTATCGAAATTTTCAATAAAACGCAAGATTGTATCTGAAATGACCTAACTTGGTGTTTTTTTTTATTATTTATTTTACGACTGCCGAAGTGACCGCAGCGCTAAAGTTAAAACACCAATTTGCCCAACATCACTTTTAATTAGATTTTTAGGTTGTTCCAAGTTTACCAGTTGCCACTCAAAGAGAGCGATGACCTGACCAGGGCCGTATCAAGGGCGGTAACGGGCAACGCTCATACCTATATATTAAGTTAGGGAAATAGTAGTATGGTTATGCAAATATGTCCACCAACCAAGCTATATTTACTTTTTGTTTCGACCCGATGTTGTTTGAGTTTTAATAAGCACACAGACTGTAGATATACCTAACTTAAAATATTATTTTCTTATACGTCTTAGTTATTATCATCCACTTTGTTACCTAATATTTTTTTGTTATTCATCGTACATTTATGTTATGCATAATACATATTTGCATATTTTTATATATTTTTTCAATTATATTTGTTTCGACAATTGGTTAAAAATAAAATTCCAAATCAAAATTTAAAATACGAAAATGTTATTTCAGGTAATTTCTTAAAAATCATAATGAAAAATATTTATAGTAACTAACATTGGGTCTGAGCAGTTCTTTATCAATGTTTGTATATTAGAAGTCTACATAAACTGTACCTAACTCTACATGTATATATTGTAATAAAATAAATTCCACCCTGGCTACGGCCCTGCATGTCCTGGTGGTTTCCATAGGCATTTTGTGAGAAATCTAGAATACTACGAATTAAATTATTCTAATTATCTCGCGAAAACTTTCTGGCCTGTTACAAAAGTTCTAAAAATTGTTTAATGGAAAATGTTTAAAGTAAATTTCAGATTATTTGTTAGTTAACATTTTGAAAAGTAAATAAAAACACAATTTCACGTATAATATGGGTCTGATTTTAGTTTAAATTTAAAAAGAAAATTACTTTATTTTATTAAAAAATTAAAATTAGAGCTTTAAATTGCATTAAAATAACAAATAAAAATACTGATTCTAGTTGTTTATTACTAAATTTCTGGCCAAGATACAAAAAATCTTTAAAATTAAATTAATGTGATAAAGTCAGACTGATGAATCAGCTTTTAAACCAAAACTTTAAAACGGTAGCGTGTTATTTATTTAAACTTTTAGCAGTTATATCAATAATAAGGAACTTACTGAAATAACTCGTTCATTTAATTTTATTTATTGTTAAAGAAATAATAAGTACAGCTAGCTATTAAGTTCCTATAATATAATAATTTTAAGTACTATATACTACTATGCCCTTGCAGGACGTCACATGAATACTTGCAAATACCTGTTCCATTCGTAATTACCGTAATGTGACATGCATAAAGAAATAATTTAAATTTTGAATACTATAGGAACTAGTATAATAATATATACGTTTACCACCTACTTTATAAGTATACTACAGATACCCTTACTATATACTTAAGGAGTAGACTAAAAAGTAACTCAATCACAACCTTACCTTTAAACTTTCAACCGACCATCGCACAACCTTGCCCCGTTAATTTTCAAAACGCACTCAATATCCCAACGCCAATGCCTTCCGTACCAATAACTAATATTCATATAAAACATTAGTTTCAACACTAAAAGCAAATCGCCGCGAATATATTAAGAATCTAATTTACGTTTAGAGGCGGCATTATCGTAATTAGTGTTATGGTGTTATTACAAGTCTGCTCGGGCGATGCGTCGCGCGTAGCAGATCGGTAATGTGTGCGGCAAGAGCTAAGAATGTAGTTGGATGCGGTACAATTTTGAACAAGAGGCAATCTACCTGTTGGGTCTGGCAGAAGATCTAACAATGTATATCTTAATAAAACCGTTGTCCAACAAAACTATTTGCATAGATTGTTGTCTGTGGGATCATCCGTCTCTCACTTACAAACTAATTACATAAATTATTATATTAATTAACTATATATAATATAATATAAGTAAACTATATTATACTCAAAAATATATAATACTGAAAAGGTTTTACCTATCTACTCTATGTTAGAGTAGATTTTAGGGGTGAGAGCCATTCGGTGTCAGCAAATCCGGTGATGATGACAAGGCTACTCCAAACCATCATCGTAAGTTAGTTAAATGGGATGAAATGTATCAAGTGCATGAAATATTTGTTACAGCATTGTCTGATAGACACGAAACGCGATGTCAAGGTAAACCTAGACCTAACTAGAGTTAGTGATTAACTTAAGCACTGTTATAAGAGCCATCTTTTCGGGAGCATCGTGACTTTCGGGCTAATGTGGCATATGCTGAGGCCCGTACCTCGTTGACCACTAAATAGTCCTTGTCCATGTGTTATTTCTTAGTTTGAGTTTTTGTGTCTTGTGTATTTATGTCTCATTGTATTTGTTATTTCTATGTGGTCAATAAATGTTTTTCTTTCTTTCTTTCTTTCTTTCCATCTTGGGGCATGTGGTTGGATTTGGCCCAAATAAAAAGGTAAAACAACTATATATAATTTTTATTTGTTTTTAATGCTATTAAAGCTTAGTGTAATTTTAAAACTTGCAAATATTAAATCAATCAATACATAGTATAAAACAAAGTCGCTTTCGCTGTATGTCCGTATGTATGCTTAGATCTTTAAAACTACACAACGGATTTTGATGCGGTTTTTTTTAATAGATAGAGTGATTCTTAAGCAAGGTTTGTATGTAAAATTTACCCGAAGCGAAGGGAGGGCGGGTCACTAGTTAACTATATATAAGAACTTTACCAAAAACATGTTACAAAGTCAGATAGTAAAGTGAATTCAGGTCAAAATAAATATGTATGGAAACACGTCATCTTCTTAATATTTACGAAACATTTGTATTGAAGGGAAACTACGATTGGGCTCTATGGCGATTGCATGCATAGTGCCTCTATCTCTATGTTTTACACTAGAAGTTGTCCACCATCCGGGCCAAATACTTGTAAATGATGAATATCGAAGTTTGACCCGTGTCTGGGTGTGTTATTTACACATTGAAGTAAATCTTTGTATTCCGCTGCCTTATCACAAGTGCTTTTTAAGGGATCAGATCAATATATGTGATGTTCTATGATATTGCGTTACAGATACCCGGTTTCTGCCGTATCCACGCATCTGTAAAACGGTTCAACTCGTCGTCCCCTGCCAGCTCAGTCGGGAGGCGGCCGCGAGCGTCCGTCGCGATTCGTCACGAGCGCGGCGCGTAATACCGCGCGCATTACCGAAGATCGACTGAATAATGTACAGTGATAAACATTGCAAAATATTCACTATTCATCTTCGATATCTCGTCCTTCGAAGGGCCATGGGAACCATAAATAAGTGTGTGTGCTAAGAGATTTTTTTATCCTTTAAATTTAATAACTTGTCTCAGCCGCACTTAAGCAACCTGCTGTCGTCCTAGTTTAGCAGGTTTTGATCCACAGTAAGTTGCAGATTATATTCTGAGTTATTTTAGTTTTTAAGGCGGCCTAGAACACAGTCTATTGAGATATTTATAATTTATCTATCACTAGGCACATTGGTGTCATAATTTAAAAAAACATCCAATCTGAAAAATCTTAAACCTCCTCTGACGCACTTTTAATGTAGAATATCGTTTATCAGCAGAAATAATAAAAATAAATGTGATATCGCTACTAACCTGCGGAGGTTACAATTACTAGATTTACTCATTGCTAGCAGCATAAAAAAAAGGTTGAAGCAAGTACTTTTCATCGGCATAAACAACACTTAGCCGCGCTGCCTTCAGACCAGTCTTGAAAAACTTATCACAGGCAAATACAAAGATACTGTCCCCGGGAATATTTACATTTATTTTTTCTAATTCTCGTCGCAATCTCGCCATCAAATAATATATCCAAATACACGTTTACCTTAACGATCTTGCGAAGATCTTTATCCTAAAGCGAATTTCACAGCATCTCCGCCAAATGTACTTGTTAAGGGCTGACACCTTCGAAATTACACATCTATACACGTTTACCTATAAGTAAATACTTGAAGTAAAATCTGACTCTTTTGTGGAAGTTCTTCTAAATTAGATTCTTTTCGACACACAATAGGCATGTTGGTGGTGTAGGTGTAGGAATACATATTGAATTAAGACTTATTCTATGTAAGATCTTAGACTTTAGCGTTCTATTACACTAAATATTATTCATTTTATGTGTTTATTAGATTTCTCAATTTGTGGCTAGACTTGATAACACCATTTATGGTGTCTAATGTTTACTAAACTTTTTTCCAGAAACTTGAAGCTGGCGCCAGTCACAAATGTCAGGGGACAATCTGGATCTGATATCTGTCATTTAGGTACACGCTCGATATGCTACCGACCGGATGGAACCGGCCAATGACATCGCGGTAGCTGCTGCGTCAGCCCTACTCCTCAACTTTTGCCCTTTTTTCCCAACAGGTTGTGCAACTCCCGTCGAGACCGGGTTCGATTCTCGCGTGTCTGCCGGCCAATAAATAAAATTAAATAAAAACAATTAGTTCGGAGGCCGGGCGTTATGTTGCCACAACACGACACGAATGCAGTGTTGGATTGCAATTTTACTTAATACGATGCTGACATGGAAGGATGGTGCGCTGAATTAACGAGGAATTCTCAACGGATCTCGGTTCCATCTGGGGCTAATGAGAAGCCGGGCTGAGGCGGAGTTAAAAATTGCCAGCTAGTTGCGAGTTGTGGTGCATTTTTTTAGCCGTTAAATCTGAAAAATATTTAAGCTGAATTTGGGAAATGGGAAATAAGTGCACACTGATTGTATTAGTAAGTCAATTCTGCTATGACATACCTACCCAAATTGTGATGATTGATGACTTGGGTAATTGTCAATAAGCGATGATCGGTTGAAAAGGACAACTAGGTATCGAGTTTCTTGGATCTCGGTAGAATCAGCGTTCCAAACCGGTGGAAGATTCACTAATTTTTTACTGTACTGACGATTTATAAATGCATTAAAAGCCACCAATACAGGAAATCTGATTTTGGTTTTGACTTGCTTGGGGAGGCCTATGTCCATCATTGGACTGCGGTAGGCTGATGATGATGATAAAGTTACTTAATGCAGGAGCAAATAAGCTAACTATATGAAACACTGGTCTTGCTCGGTGGTGCGTTTGGTAATGGCCCTTTATTACACAAATATTTGTCCCAGATGGGTGATGAAGATCATGTACCCAGACTGGTTGCATTGTTTATTTATGAAAAAATTTCGTATTCCGCTGTTGAATTTGAAATCCATAACACAAGTTTTTTAGCAATATTTTTGATTCACGGTACACCACTCATCTTACCTCAGGAAGTTACAGTTCGTCAGCAACAAAATTTTGATCTGATGTCGACATAATTAGCTTTTGATTTTTGATTTGTAATGATTAAAGGCCAGAACCTTTTCTTATAAAATGTTGAGCTCCATGAAGTGCTGATTGTTCTGAAAACTAAAAAACAGAATAATACACATACTACATATGTTAATACATGTTCAATAGATTTGTGCTATAAACTAAATAAATAATTAGTAGATATTACTACTACTACCTACTACATCTATTCTGCTACCCTCTACAATCTAGGCAAGAATCAGACAAATCGTAAATTTTCACATCGCTAAATAAATTGATGAAGCATAAGTACTCTTTGTAACTAGGTCTACTTCATCGTGCTAATTTTGTCCCCTATCTACGGAACGGACAGCTCACACGTGACAAGTGTGTCAAACTGGTTGCAACAACACCCTTTGTATCTGACAGTCCGTCGGTGTGTCATCCCCAGACCTAAGCATACAGAAATAAACCCGTAATGTGTATGTACTACGAGTATACTCTATCAACCCTGTAATTAAAAGGCACAATCGATGAATTGAACCCTGACCCAATTCGCGCATATTTAGTTTGTAATCGACAATCTAAGGTACGATTTTTTACTTTCGCGTTCCATTATATTAAAAACGATATACTAGCGGTCTATACATATATAGTAAAAACTATATGAACTTATTTAAGTCATTTGGACTTAGTAATTTATTTATTGAACCAACTCGAGTAACTCCTGCAACAGCTACTTGCCTTGATAACATATTTTGTAATTGTGAAGTGAATGATAAATCTATTATTAATTTTATTAACTCTGACCACAGTGGTCAGATGGCAATATTTGAACACCATCATTACAATCCTTCATTAAATTTTACATACAGGCCCATTACTACAAGGCGCATAGAAAACTTTAAGAAAAACATTGATTATAAATTTTCCCATTTTCAATATAATCTTAACCAAAACATTGATGTATCATATAAAAACATGTTTGACATAATTTTTAATGAATTTAATGGGATTTTTACTAAAAAAAAAATAAAAGCTAAAGATCCCAAGTCCAAATTTAGTGATTGGGCAACTAAAGGCATTTACAAAAGTAGAAATAGATTATATGAATTATATGACATTAAATCACAATCAAATGATATTAATGTTATAAATTATGTTAGAAATTACTCAAAACTATTTAAGAAAGTGTGTGCAATTGCGAAGTCTAATTATTTTAAAGAAAAAATTAGTAAATCAAATAATAAAATAAAAACTACATGGAAAATTATTAACAAAGAGACTTGTAAAAATAAAACACATGACAACAAGTTCTCTCTCATAGTTGATGATAAGCATATTGATTCTGATAAGGAAATTGCAAATGCTTTTGAAACCTATTTCTCTAATATTCCTATAATTACTACAAGCAAACTAAACTCATGCTCACACCAAGCTCAATCCCTCCTTATAGCAACTGTAGAAAAATGTTTAGTATCTTTTAAATTTACCCAAGTAAATCACAAAATAATTTTGAGAGCCTTTAAAGAATTAAATTTTAAAAAGACTGAAGATTTATGGGGTATTTCTGTGGAACTATTAAAAACAATTATAACCACAATAGCCCCGCATTTAGCTATCGTATTTAACATGTGTATAGAGGTAGGTCATTTCCCAAATTTGATGAAATTTAGTAAAGTAATTCCTTTATTCAAGGCAGGTAATAAAAGTGATCCATCCAATTTTCGCCCTGTTTCTATACTACCCGCACTTAGTAAAATTTTCGAAAAAATTATATACACTCAATTAATGTCTCATTTCAATGAAAATAAGCTATTACATAAAAATCAATTTGGCTTCACAAAAGGAAGATCCACCACTGATGCGGGAGTGGCACTTGTCAAGCATATCTTTGACGCATGGGAGAATAAGCAAGATGCAATAGGCATCTTCTGTGACCTGTCAAAAGCCTTTGATTGTGTAAATCATGAGATATTGCTAATGAAATTGAATCATTATGGAATCTCAGATGAGGCGAATAATTTGTTGAAATCATATCTTAAAGATAGGGTGCAAACAGTTAATGTCAATGGAGTTGATTCTTGTGGCGCTCCCATTCTCATGGGAGTGCCTCAGGGCTCAATTCTGGGACCTTTACTGTTCTTGATTTATATAAATGATCTTCCTTACTTAACTGCGGATCTATGTGAGACGGTACTGTTTGCTGATGATACATCTTTGATTTTTAAGGTTGACAGAGGTAAAAATAACTACGACGAGGTAAATAGTGCCCTCTCGCAAGTTCTGCGCTGGTTTAATACAAATAATTTATTGTTAAATGCAAAAAAAACGAAATGTGTAAGATTTACAATGCCTAATGTAAGAAAAGTTGATACTAACATTATTGTAAATAAGGAAATTGTAGAAATGACTGATTCTACAAAATTTTTAGGAATCACTATAGATGCTAAGTTACAGTGGGGACCTCATATCTCTGTTCTGGCAGATAGACTTAGTTCAGCTGCGTATGCAGTCAGAAAAATCAGGATGTTGACTGACATTGAAACGGCAAGATTAGTTTATTTCAGCTATTTCCATAGTGTTATATCATACGGTCTTCTGCTGTGGGGATCTGCTACAGACATTCAAACCATTTTTGTACTACAAAAAAGGGCCATCAGATCCATATATGGTATAAGACCGCGCGACTCCCTTAGAGATATTTTTAAAGATATAGATATTTTAACCGTAGCTTCTCAGTTCATTTTAGATTGTATCGTATATGTTCATAATAACATGCACTTATTAAATAAAAAGTCGGATTCTCACAATTTCAACACCAGAAATAAATATAAGCTTTCCGTTCCAAGACTCAGGCTTCAAAAAGTTGGAAAATCATTCATAGGTTTAAGTATAATATTGTTCAATAAAATTCCGCAAAATATTATTGAATTGCCGTTGTATAAATTTAAAGTCTATATTAAATCTTGTCTTTTGAAAAAGGGGTACTATAAAGTAGAAGACTATTTGAATGATAAGAATCCATGGACATGATGAGCTGCTCGCTTGGACATCCAAGAATTATGTAACTTGTACATATTATTATTTATTTGTAATTAATTAACCTGTGATTTGACATGCGAAAGAATTTCATGAAATCTACTTGCAGAATAAATTATTTCATTTCATTTCATTTCATTTCATTTCATTTCATATACGTATACGTATACGTATACGTAAATAGTTTTAAGCTATTGCATAGCTTTTATCGCGGGCTTTGAGCGCGGCGCACGAACCAAGAAATTCCGTAACGAAAAAAACCTCACAATCGTCTAACGTCGTTTCAGTTCGGTAGACTTCGGCACGGTGTTTGTGTGCGTGCGGTTAGACGTATTGTACGACTCTACGAAACTCGCACGAATCGAGACGAGCTGCTCCGAAATCGGACGATCCTATGCAATAGCTATACCGCGGCAGTCCCCGAGTGTCACACGTCTTTTATTTAATATTCTAAGGTTTTTCTGCCCATGTTAAATTTAACTGCCTCGTTGGTCTATTGGTAGCAAGCGCTGTGTACCTAATAATGACCGATAGGTCTCCGGTTCGGGTCCAGTTCGTGTAAGTTTTTCTGTAAAAAAATTACTCAGCCCGGAGTCAGGAAGTTGACGGTTACACGTCCGTGCCTCGGAAAGCAGTGAAAGCACGTCCGTCTTGTGCCCGATTTCTCATCGGACATGTCGGATTGCCGTCTCACCGAACTATGAGAAGTAAGGGAACAGAGAGTGCACTTGTGTTTGCGCGCACTCTTGTGCATAATATGTTCTGCGCATTTGGCTCATCTCAATTAACACTAAAATTAGTCTTTATAGGTCTACACGCGATATTAGGAGTAGCAAATTACATAGCTATTAACTGCCCAACGTTTCGACTGGGTTACACCAATCCTGGTCGCGAGCGAACTCAATTAAGATCGACTGTCATGGCCACAATAGGTCGGACGCCTTATTTTTGTTTTATTTTTATATTCAGAGATGTGACGTATGACTGAGCACAGAATAGGAAATTCTATAAATGCCTGAAGAATATGTTGGCCATTCATGTAATGGGATCGCAATTTTTTTTATCTGTGCTAGTCATATTATGTTCTCGTGTTAGCAACATTTTGTATGGAAACATATATTTGGTACATAACAAAAAACTGACTGAAAGCCCTGCAACAAATCGAAAACCGGAAATACACAGAAAGCAATCGAATCAACTTGTATTTTTCACAAATGGACAAAGTGGATTGAATCAAACAAAATACGAAACGCTACCAAACAAAACTGTGTAGCGTTGGTGCTCCACACTTTGTCTATTTTGTTCAGTGCCTAATAGCCCTAAAAATCAAAGGACAGTTTACAAACATCTGTGGACTCGTGGTATCGATATATATTTTTTTATCTACTTCTCTCTACTTTTTTCTCATATACCACGATGAGTGGATGCCTAATTAGTATCACAGCACTATATACATAGTATAAAGCAAAATCACTTCCAGTGTCTGTCTGTCCCTATGTATGCTTAAAACTGCACAACAGATTGATGCGGTTTTTTTTAAAAGAAAGGGATTGAAGAAAAAGTATTTATGTATATAAACCCGAAGCGAAGCGAGGACTAGTAATTATAAGCAAGCTACATAAGTTATTAAACCTTTCATCGCCAGGCTACCACATAAGTACTGTGTTATAATTGATACATAATATGGCGCTTTAAGTGCCAATTTATTAGTAAATAGTAAGTATATCCTGGTGATATACGTTAATGACTGCGACACAGTTTTTATACGAATGCGTGAAGCCAAAATCAAAAACTATGTCACCTATACTTCTGTCGATACCAATAAGGTTTAACATATTTCATTTCATTTAAATAGGATTTGACGCTTTATTCGGCAAGGTACCAGTATTTTATTGCAAGGCTCACAATAAAACGTTCAATAAACCTCCCTACAACCCTCACCCATTCGCCGTAAGGAATTAAAATAATAACTTATTTACGTGGTCACGTGACCGCTATTCGAATAGTTTACAAATTGCTACATTTTGATCGGTTAACTTATGTACGACATGGATTCAGAGCATTCGATCATTTGTGGATCGCTAGCAAGGCGCTGCTTTAAAAAAACGTATAAAAGGGTTAAAGTAACGTCGCGGAGAGAAGTGCTTTGCATATTTAATTTTTGAACTTATGCCGATTTATGTTGCGGTGGATTTTTTTTATTTGCATGAACCGGTATTTATAAATTGTCCTACAAAATTGAGAGAACAAACTCAGAATGCACTTTAAGCCGGTAGTCTGATGGCCTGTTCTTTGAACGGTAATGTCGGATTTTCTGTTGCTGTTTTCTCAGTCTCATAGTTATGACACTGAATAAATAGAGTACACTAGTATTTGCACAATATAAAATACCTTGCTGATATCTATTGAGATGATCCGCCATAGCTGAAATCAGTCAAACACCATGCATCTTACCCATGAAATCTGTGATTCACAAACAGAGGCGGGTACACGAAATATGTGTGATTAAAAATGGCATTTTCGCGTGTCCCACTCTCGGCCTCGTTGTAACGACGCACATCAAAATAATGATTCCTTGTATTTACGCGCGAGTCGCTAAATAAGCCACCATAAAGAACACCATCAAAATCCCCATGAACGCGTAATCACTTGCGCTCGGATAAAACGCGATGTAACCATAAGATGAAAATATCACGCGTTTTATGAAAAAAAAACAGATTCCAGAAGTTTCTTCGTGGTAATGGTTTGTTTCTTTGTCATTTACCATACTTTTGTACACAATACAATACTAATATTATAAATGCAAAAGTAACGCACTTTCACGCCAAAACTCAACCAATCTAAATGAATTTAAATTGGTTTAGTTTGAAAAGCTAAACATATGTATTTTTTCAACTCTCAACCTAATTCCGATTTTTTTTTTCAGCTATAGGTAATCTACAAAGTAAGATACATTTATTAACAATAATAATCATTGTCTTTAAAACTAGTTTATTTGTATATATTTTCCAATTTTATTCAACTCCAATTTAATTTAAAAAAAACACTTTCAATTAAGCATCTCCCATCTCTACGAGTATAATAAAACAAATAAATAATCGAGTGCAAACGAAAGGCGTTATATTTATTAGCACATCAACATCTCACAAGAAATATGACCCACATTCAAACAAAGCGCTCGCAGGGAAAGCCCAACAATTAATCTCGGCCGCCAAACACTTGTGTGCGCGGATGTACAGTCGCGTGCCAAGCTCACATAAGGCCTTATACACGCGAGTCCGATGTTTTACAGAGCTAGCTATAAAAAACGACAACAGCACCCCAATTGATATTTTGTACACCACTGTTTATATGACGCTTTAAAAATATCGCACCTACCGAGGATTAATTTTTACACCGCTGTTACTTTTGTGCATACCTGTACTAACAATGTATTGGCTTACAATGATGTTGTTTTAGACGCGTCGGAATTGCTCAATAAATTGTGTGTTTGTAACGACTGGCTGTAAACTAATGTAATGGTACTGTTCTGAACATCATACTTATGCCGTTGCCGCGTCAGCTCTTCATCCACATGCAGTTAAATTGTCAAAGTATTTAATGTTAGCACAGAGAAAACAGAAGACGGCTGAATACTGTATAGCTGATGAAATATTTTATATGTTGAGCGTCGCTTTAATCAAAAGTACATGAAAATCACTTCATCAAATCAGTTTCAGTATATGACCGAAAGATATATGTATGTATGTTACAAAATCTAAATCGGAATAAAACGTCAATATGATTGCTCAATATATTTTTTTATTAAAATTCTCAATATATTTTTTTTTTTAAAAATAAAAGCTCACAACAACGTGTTGTTAATAAAACGTTTCATAATCTCTTTTAAGCATTATTTATAGCATTATTATTCTATATTATTCTATATTTCAGCAATAAAATTGATTTGTTTTTTCACAAGTGTAGTCGACAATTTATACGTATGTAATTGTTAGATATAAGATAATAAATAAATAAAAATCACTTTATTTTCTTTTTTTTATGGAGCATTAAAAACCTGAATTATTTCAAGCGTTACCCTCATTATTTGTCTATATTTACCGGACCATGCCGTTCCTTTAAAATTCCCTAATATTTTGAAACCCCTTCATTTCGCGCCACCATTCACGGTCAATGTAACTGAAGTAATTGTCTTATCCGAAGAAGTAAATGGACTATAGTCTGTTTACTAGACTCTGTGTTCTGATTTTTGGGTTCCTTACCCAAAGGGTATAAAAACGGGACCCTATTACCAAGACCTCACTGTCCGTATGTCTGTCACCCCGCAGTATCTCAAGAACGTTGATAGCTAGAAAGTTTTAATCGTCAAAGATTATGGTAATAGTTGTTCCACTTTATAAACAACAAATACTATAAACAAAATAAAACAAATGTTTATGAAGGGGAGGGAGACCATACAAAAAAAACAAACATGTTTTTTTTCATACAAAATTGGTACGGAACTCTTAGTGCACTAGTCCGAATTGCACTTGGCTGGTTATTTTTTATAAAGAAATCCCAGATTCAACTCTGGATCGAAGACGATGTCTGGAACAAACTTTAATTTTTGACTCACATAAATGTCTATTAGCTTAACTTTTATGATATTTCTGCTGAGGCGGAAGATATAATAATATTATTAGTTTTAATATAAGTTTTTAAAAGGTTATGCCCTCTACCTACCTACTTATCTTCATATAATATATGTAATATAGAAGCACAGGAACATCTGAAAAACAGCATTATCTGGTTTACTCGATAAGCCATGCTGATATGTTTCCTTTTGCTTACTTTTCTTTTAGTATTTTAAGAAGAATTGTGTATAATTTATGAAGCAATAAACGTATTTAACAAATTAGCAGTGTAACTATTTCAATATAAAAAACCAAATCTATTAAGTAATTATAAGTAGGAAACTTACCCTCGTGCTTTGGAAAACATGCTAAGTAACGACTCAATTAGCTCAATAGAAAATATGCATGGATTTTTTAATTGACTCATTTAAACATGTCATAGAACAGGTATTGAATAACTTTAAAGTTGACTATTTCCTATAGAGAAAACATCTCTAGGAAAATTAATTCTTTTTCGACTCTAATTGTGACGTCAATGGAAACAATCTACATACAAATTCCATGAAAAATTCTGTTTTTCTTAATTCTTTTTTTATTTAATTTATATCTCTAAGTTATTGAGCGGCTCGAGCGTGCTTTCGAGTTTCGTATATCCCTTTCGTAAAACCGGTAATTTATTGATTTGAATAGAAAAATCTGCAGAATTATTTTACTGTGAGAAAACAACCACTAAAATTTCACGGTGTAAATTAAACATTCACTAAAGTATCACATAATAAAAAAACATCATTGACAATAAAACAAGAAAATAATACCGGCCACCTTAACAGACCTACAAAGCTCGAAAACCCATCGTTCAACTACACAGAAAAAGGTCCGCAGACGTTTACATCCACATCGCCCATAAACCACTACGCCATCACAAATCTACAATACGTCATCCATTAAAAAGAGACTTTTAATAATTGACAATGAGGAATCCGCACTCGGCGGCTGCAAATCCAACTGTCTCATTGTGTCGTACAAAAAATCAATTTACACGACCGTTTCAATGTTCCTGTTTCTGTTTACAGAGGGTAGATGTGCGGTGGCTTAATCACGACGATAAAACAATTGGTCTCCATCTTAAACGCTCATTAAGGACCATTAAACAGGAGCTATGGGGTCGATGGCGTGGATCGGGAATGTTCGCGTTCGGACGGGCTGTTTTAGAGATAAAAGTTGAGATTGAACCGATGTGGGTTCTGATTTTGCAGCACGTATGCGGATATACTCGGATATGACACGTTGTGGTACATTGGAAACGTTGATTTCAATTACTCCTTGCATTTGCACGATATTGAACGAACAAAGGTAGGTCTTATCTATAGATGTGATGAATTCTTTCTTTCTTTCCCATAGCACAATTTTTCTGCTTTGATTTGAATCAGCGGTGTTGTACCAAAATAGATGTACGTAACTGTTGTTTAAGTATACCTTAGATAAAACAAAAGTCAACAAGCCTTACGTCACTTCTGTTTTGACTTAGATATCACTATAAGTATAAGGCAAAGTCGCTGTATGTATGTATGCTTAAATCTTTCAAACTACCCAACGGGTTTTGATGTGTTTTTTTATAGATGGAGGGATTCAAGAGGAAGGTTTTTGTGAATAATATACCCAAAAAGAAGCGAGGGCGGGTCACAAGTCTAAAATAAAAAGATGCTCTAAAAATTGCAAGTACTACGTAATACTAGCACATAGGCGCCTTTCCACATAGCACCACAATACTTACACTAAATCTTAGTCCTGTACCTACGCCCCAACCTCAAAATAAAGTGAGCCTAAGTATAAAAGCGGGTAGAGCAAGAACTTCCACTATTAACTGTAAATCAAGCCGGCCATCGGTTTTCTACATGAGTAAAAAGGGCTCTGACAGACGGACCCCGTAAATATCTGCCGGGGTCCAAGGGCATGGGAAAAGTTGGGTAAAAACCGGGCAACGTGAGTTTTAGAATTATGTGGTGGAGGAAAAATTTGGTTGTTATTGTTTTATTAAGTGATATTCTTGAACGTAGATGGAATGTTTTGTCTTTATACGTTCATGTAAAAAAAAAAGACGTGTGGCACTCTGGGACTGCCGCAGTATAGCTATTGCATAGCATCGTCCGATTTCGGAGCAGCTCGTCTCGATTCGTGCGAGTTTCGTAGAGTCGTACAATACGTCTAACCGCACGAACACAAACACCGTGCCGAAGTCTACCGAACTGAAACGACGTTAGACGATTGTGAGGTTTTTTTCGTTACGAAATTTCTTGGTTCGGTCGCCGCGCTCAAAGCCCGCGATAAAAATCTATGCAATAGCTTAATAGTATTAGTAAACATGTGTTTTTTTTTCTTATTGCCATAAACGGTCTAAAATCGTAACACAATGGGTACCTGAGAACGGCAATCGCGGGGATGATACAAGTTGATAAAAAAAAATGCCATAAAATATCCTATCCGTGTTCATGTAAGTAGATTTTAATTCTCCTAGCATTCTAGCACAATTACACGTGCAATATATAAATAAATAAATATATTGTAATCCGAAACCTGTCAATTGTTTTATGTGCAATAAATTATAAGAATCCATCTACATACCTGATTTTTTAATCGGACAAAAATTACAGGTACGCCGTCGGCACAAAAAAAAACAATAATATACCTACTACATGCATTCATTGAAGTTCGTGGCACATACGGACATGATAATAAGCGCTTGGCGAAAAATAAAAAGCAACATTTTAACGATACAACATTTACTGTCAGACGACGACAAAAATAACAATACCTACATCTTAACAGTAACAAATATTGTCGAATATTGGTGCGGCCTAAGTGATTTAACCAATTATCGGGCGTCCCCCGCAGCGCAGTTTGCGAGTGACATTAAAAGAATTCCCTTACGAAGACCTATTTATAGAGGAAGATCCCAGAGCCGCCAGACATCACTTATTTTCTAATGGACAAAATATATACGATTGAGTAGTGGTGGGGTGTACTATTATCATATGACTAGTTGCTACCTTGACCAGACGGCCATTTTTCAGATATCAACCAATCAAGGTACATAGAAACACTGCTCACCTCACTTAAATTCTGATGGCTGATTTTAACATATATTTCACACAATGTCATTAAAAATCAGGTTTTATTGCTCCCAGACACATGCGGTTGGCAGTTTTACCTTACAGACGCTTTAAAGCTATGAAAAAATTTTTACTTTTACTTGATTTTACTTATTTTGTGATGCTTGATTTTTATATATGTTATTCAAACAACTATTTTAAAACGTTTTGCAAACGGACAGACCGATCCAAGGGGCCAAACATTCACCAGACCCAACTGTTTTAGATTTTTTTTTTAGATTGAATTTAGTTAAGTTTTTCTAATAAAATAGTTTGTAAGGTACAATTCTATAATTATTGCGGTCAGATGAGCACTTTTTAGTTGTTTGAATAACATATATAAAAATCAAGCATCAGAAAATAAGTAAAAGTAAAATTTTTTTCATAGCTTTAAAGCGTCTGTAAGGTAAAACCGCCGACCGCATGTGTCTGGGAGTAATGAATCCTGATTTTTAATGATATTGTGTGAAATATATGTTAAAATCAGCCATCAGAATTTAAGTGAGGTGAGCAGTGTTTCTATGTACCTTGATTGGTTGATATCTGAAAAATGGCCGTCTGGTCAAGGTAGCAACTAGTCATATGATGATAGTACACCCCATCACTACTCAATCGTATATATTTTGTCCATTAGAAAATAAGTGATGTCTGGCAGCTCTGGGATCTTGGACCATTACTTTGTAAACATGCTAGATGTGGCGTGAATGCGCTTTATTGGTCCTTCGAGCCGGATACTTTACGTTGATTCACATGAGGATGTTCATTTTGCTGTGACTATTTTATGTGTCTAATGTGAAATTGCAATTAATAATAATTGTTTTCACGTGAAATATTGGTCAACACATGAACATGCAGTGTCGATGTTCCCCTAATATTTCAGGGCCTCTTAGGATAACCGTATCATTAATTAATATATATGGATTGATATACTAAATACAACCTGATATAGTTGACATTCAGATACTCCGGCTTGTTTATGTATGAATACTACCTAGAATGAAAAATAATACTTAACAACTAATATTTTGATTAATTCAAGAAGCGTTCCCGACACAGATCGGGTTCATAACCCTAAATAGATCCTTTTTTATAATAGGCTAACAAGATGACCTCACTCCGACCCAAATATGAGGTCGAGGCACAACAGACAATATTGAGCCTATCGCACTCACCCTGAAGGCCTGCTTAAATGCCGTTTCACGCCCCGCCTGAAGAGCCCAGGATCATAGGAGGGAAGGAAAACATGAGCTAGAAGAGCATTCCATGCCTTAATGACACGTGGCAGAAAAGAGGTTCTTAACTTTAAATACGTCACATGTCTCTTTTATACATAGTGGCTCTATAGCCATGGTCTCTCCCGCCCAACGCGGCCATTGTAACAGCCTTTGACATCATGATTACAGCTCAGTCTAGCACTCATTACGCACAATGGGCCATTGCCACTGGTAACTATCTTAAAGTATGTAAAAGCTTTCTTTTATGCTTCAAGATGCTCTTATTTATCAGGGACTATCGCTCTTAACTGCATGAAATGTTGGGTCTCTAAAGAGAAAGGAATCATAATAAATGCGTGTTTAATCCGTAATTTATTAATTGAAGAGGCAATATCGCGTTTGTTTTGTGCCATAAGGCCAAGAATTGAGACACTGTTTTTTATTTCCACAGAGCTCGTTCTATGAGCGTCAGAGACTGATAATATAAACATAGATATTTTTTAAATACATGACCCAGACACGGAACAAACACCAATGTTCATGACACAAATATTTTTTCCGATTGGGAATCGAACCCACGACTCTTGGAACCGCCAGGCAGGTTCACTAACCACTGCTCCACCGAGATAGTCATTTATTTATTTTAAAAATTAGCAACATGAGATGAGAGTATGAAAGTACTTGCGTATGTCACAACAATAAAATGCTAAATACTAACTGTACTCACAATAAAAGTACCTAATTAAAGAACGCAATTAACATAAATAATAATTAATATAAATTCAGGAAAGGAAAAAAACCTATTTCTTATAATATGTAATTAACATAATAGTTATGAAAAGGTCAACCTTTAAAAATTAAAGCAGGAAGATTTACCTAGGTAAATTAATAGTACTATTAAGTTACTTTAGGGCATAAAATAATACATCTATCCTTTATTATTGACGGAAATTGATTTTAGACAATTAGCTATTTTTCGATGTAGAAATAATGTCTTTCGGGCTAAACATTATTTCAAAATGTTCACATCGAGTTTTATTTGCTTCTATATATTTTGGAAGTAACTTTTTAATCGTCGTCTAGAAAGTTTTAATGCTACCAGAAACTCATTTCCAAAATTCAATGAACCGTATCTAAAATCTATCATTGCTTAAACGTGATAAAATATATTTATTTCATAAATGCAGTGTGCACCCATCACTGTCTTGTCCAATAAATATAATATGCTAATTTTTATGAATGAAAAAATATTTTAGTCGTTAAACGACATTATTATATACCTACTGTAAAATATGTCTTTCGCGTACATTACTTTGTGCTGTTTAAAAAACATAAAGTTTTTTTTAGATTACCTATAATTAACTTTCTTCCATTTGAGGCCACCAGAACCAGAGTAGCGATGCAAGTTGCATTTTTTAGTTGACTATGGAAACGTCCCCTTTAAAATGCCTCAGTTAAAAGCCAGTTTGGTTCAAAAGTAATTTTAGTAAACAATCAGAAGTGACGTTGAAAAAAATTAAGGTAAAAAAATCTTTAAAAACAAGCTTTTATTTAAATGCGCTAAAAAGAAAAAAATAAACTTTTACACTATAACTTTACTGTCAACTTATAACATTTCAAATTCAACATATTTGACACAATTTATATGTTTTAAAAGCTTGTCGCGAGATTTAAGTACTCGTATTTACTCTCTTAGTTTAAAATTTTTAATAGGCAGGTATTTTAAAACTTGCTTTTAAAATTACGAGTAGGTACTTAAATCTCGCGACAAGCTTTTAAAACATATAAATTGTGTCAAATATGTTGAATTTGAAATGTTATAAGTTGACAGTAAAGTTATAGAGTAAAAATTGATTTTTTCTTTTAGCGCATTTAAATAAAAAGCTTGTTTTTAAAGATTTTTTTACCTTAATTTATTTTATACTTTTTAGTTTTCACCTTGTAAGTTCCTAAGTCTGTTCATCTCATTCAACGCATCATTATTGCAAGGTCGTTTGCCAGTTAATTTTGAACAATCCAACTCTTCAATTAGGATCTCATCTTCTTCTTCCGGCTCCATCATCAGACCCTGGTTACCATCTAGCATCTAAGTACTCATCTAGGCGAATCAAACGAGCCCAAACTCGATGGGGTTGTGTCGTTTAAGTACTGAGTTCCTTTGGCTGTCTTCCGGCTCCATCATCAGACCCTGGTTACCATCTAGCATCTAAGTACTCATCTAGGCGAATCAAACGAGCCCAAACTCGATTTGGTTGTGTCGTTTAAGTAAGTACTGAGTTCCTTTGGCTGTCTTCCGGCTCCATCATCAGACCTTGGTTACTATCTAGCACCAAAGTACTCATCTAGTCGAATGAAATGAGCCCAAACTCGACGTGGTTATGTTATTTAATTACTGAGTTGCTATGGCTATCTTCCGACTTCATCATCAGATCAGCTCCATGTCATAATAATATTGCATTGTCATCGGATATACACGTGCATGCAAAATTTCAGCTCAATCGGTTGAGGGCAAGTGCCTTAAAATTGAGTTATAAAATTCCACCCGAACACACAAACATACATACATACATTGCAAGTTAAATAAAAGCTTGTAAAAAGATGTGTGTTATGATTTTTATTTAATAAGTTAGTGGTCCCGGCGAATTTCATACCGCCAATACTGATTCTTTTTCTATATTTTCTCATTAAAACCTTCCCTGGACTACGACGAATATTTTAAAACCAAAATTACCTAAATCGGTCCGGGCGTTCTCGAGTTTTAGTCAGACTAACGAACAGCAATTCATTTTTATTTATAAGAAGAAGATTATTAGAGTATAGGGGCCCAGATATATTACGGCTCGTGTCACTTGGGCCAATCTAATTCGGGTGGCCTCATTTATTCCTTTGTTAAGTTATCAATAAAGGTATCAACACATCCCCCACTTGTAAGCATTCAAACGCAAAGAAGCACACATGCAGCGCCGAAAGCGCGCCTCATTAATCATAATAACGATTAAATTTAAAGCTAATTTCTGATTCTGTTCCTGTTGCGAACTCGCAGCCTGTGGCTAATGTAATGGCGGATTAATGCGCCGACGGGTCGCGGGACGAATCGCCGGACCGGTCTGGAGGAACCACAGCTTATAGGGATACCCGTGAGAAAAGCTCGAAAAGCTTCTGTTACTTTCAAGGGCACATCTTGTGAAAAATCATCATCAGCCCACCATACACGTCCTCAGTTTTGGGACACGGACCTACCCAAAACTAAGGCGATCAGGCATTAGTCAACCACGCTAGGCCAAAGTGAAGGTTAGCGATCAAACTCACACAAACTTAGAATTTCTTTAAAGGTGTGCAGGTTTTGCTCACGATGTTTTTCCTTACCCATTAAAGCGACGAATAATCGTACATATGAATTTCAGATTTGAATATACAGTGGTGCGTGGCGGTGTTTGAACTGGCGGTCGTAAGGTCCACATATAGGACAGGCATAATAGACCCTTTTCATTTTGTCGACCTCACCCTGAAGGCCTGCTTAGATGCCGTTTCACGCCCTGTCCAAAGAACCTGGTATTAAATGATAGAGGGAAACCATTAGCTGGAACGGCATTCCATGCCTTAATGACACGGACCAGAAAACTCGGAGGAACTGAAGGTCGTGATGTTCGGGAGTTAAAAGAGGAGGGAGAGGTTAGTTGAAGTAACTTCTTCAGTGCATGCCCCGTTATAGAGTCGGTAGAGATCACTAAGACTGGCAATATCTCTACGCTACTGCAGAGGTGCATCTCATCGCATCGTCGATCTTAACATAAACTCTTAAACACTCGTGTACCTAAAACAACTCTCTGCTCTCACTCTACTAGATCGCTGAGATTGCAATCCGACCTAAGAGAGATCAGACAGTTAACGTGCTTTCCGAGGCACTGGCGTGCATCCGGCAACTTACTTAATCCGAGCTGAAAATTCTCTTAACATAAAAGCTCAGAAATAGCATACTGAAACAAGTGGCTACAAAAACATAAATACACCCGGAAACTAGGAGTGAGAGTCATCCGCTTTCCCGGTGATGTAGACGAGGCTACTCCAAGCCAATATCGTATGACAGTTAGGAAAAAATACACCCGGAAAGATTGACTTCAAAGTAAACATTTAGGCTACTATAACTTAATCGTTCTCAGTAACACCATACTGCCTTCAATGAGCTATACGGGCCTTCCTAGTTGGGGTATCGCCACCCACACAGCCTCGAACACAAAGTATAAACGTGTATTTGCTCCTACATCTTCGAAGGAACCAACTCTACCTACTTCAGAGAATAGCCAACGATTAATGATATTATCAAAACAGCATTTCCTGTTTCGGGAGGTTGAATGGTAAACTTTAATAATACATAAATAAAGGCTGAAATATATTATAAACTAGTGACCCGCCCTCGCTTCGCTTCGGGTAAATTTTACATACAAACCTTCCTTAAGAATCACTCTATCTATTTTTTTAAAAAAAACCGCATGATGAAACCTCAAAATCCGTTGCGTTGTTTTAAAGATCTAAGCATATATACAGACATACAGCGAAAGCGACTTTGTTTTATACTATGTATTGATGAGACATGAAGTTGTGAAAAAATTCTGCACATCTTACTAATATTATAGGTACAAAAGTAACTTTGGCTATCGGTCTGACTTGTTTTTACTTCAATGTTACTGAAACGATATTCAGGAAATTTGACATGTAGATTGTCCACCGACCGATTTTCTACCAACAACGCTATGCTATAAGGGAATTTATACCAATAATATAATTTTACTGGACTCTATGTAGTGCATAAACCTTAAATATTTTGCTATATTTTTTATTTCGTACACTTTATTAAGTATTATGTATACCTCCATTAAGATCAGAAGCTGTAACACAAGTACAGTTAAGCAAAACATTATTATACCTATCTATTGAGGCACTGCCCTCTGGATTACTGTCC
Source organism: Maruca vitrata (assembly GCA_039566165.1). Lineage (NCBI taxonomy): Eukaryota > Metazoa > Arthropoda > Insecta > Lepidoptera > Crambidae > Maruca > Maruca vitrata. The sequence continues at coordinate 6,843,370 of CM076936.1, read as the reverse complement.
TATATAAACAGTAGTACATAAACGACTTTCGTCTTGGGATTAATGAAGCGGTTTGCTATTGCCTTTTCTAATTCGTGCTACTATCAATTCTACCCCGTGCAGGCAAACTTACCTGTAGACAGAAACATTCAACTATGACCCCTATTACAAAGCCATAAGGTCTTAATGTAAGGATTAACGCACACATTGTATATTATGTGAGGTAAGTTTCCTTTCGATTCGCGAAAGCTCTCTTGCTAATCGTATCTAATTTAAAGACTGTGTAGCTTCCTTAATAAACTCGGAGATACAGATCAGAATGGTTAAGTGAGTTCATAGTTATACAATCGCTATGGTGGCTTAGTTTATGGTGGCCTATTTTAGGTATTTCCGGTGACCAGGCAAATATCATATATTATTATGCGATCTCTCCTAACACAAGCAAATACTTGCTTAAAAGGAGATTCCATACAACGTAATACTATGTATACCTAAGTAACTAAAATAAATTATTTTGTATTTTTGTATTTTATATTTCAGTCACTTACGGCCTAATACTACAGCTGTAATTAATTATATTTAAGAAAGTTCTAAATTTTTAATGAAGGTTTTCGCTAATAAGAAATTCACTAGATGGCAATACGTAGGCGTGAGGTCCAACTGCAGCATGATTGGTTAATTTTGACGTGACATTGACAGACATGTCAATATTCACCAATCACGTCGCAGTTAGACCTCATATCTACGTATGGCCATCTAGTGAGTTTCTTATACGCGAAAACCCTTATTCGAGTGTAGTTTAAACTGACAGATATTTTATTTATCTTTTAGTATTCAGTCGATAGAGAGCGTACGAGTATTACTCGAAATAGATACTGGTTAGCACCTGCTAAGTGGTATGTATGTCGTTATAAAAGATGTCGTAAAGTTCCAATGCAATGCTCCAACTATTTCAGTGTACCTATTGATAGCTCTGTGAGTAAATCATAACTGGGGACTTCAAAATCCCGAATCCTACTAATATTATAAATGTGATTTTTTTATATGCATGAATGTATCACTCACATAAAAAAGACTACGGAACGGATTTTGATTTTTGATGAAACCTCACAATAATAAAACCTACAAAAGAATACAGGCTTAAATTCACATGTATATATATATTATATATTTTCCAAAATATGACGATAACTCTACGCAAATGAAGCGGGCCTCTAGTACACAGATAAAGTGAGTACTCATAAAAATAATTGAGAAAACGTTTAATGTTCTCACGAAGTTCCCTTATGAGCCACTTGTTGACCGGCTAGAATGACAAATATTGCGCTATTAGATACCGCAGCACGAACGACTAATTACAAATCGATATCATTAATCATTATTCATTATGTGGCATTCAAAGTTTAATCGACCGATGCCGCGGGCATAACGTAACTGTCAATATCTCCAAGCTCGCCATATAATACTGTCGCCTACACAAATGCCACCAATATCATATTACCATGTGGATTTATAAAATATGCAAATTGTGTAGAAAATAATAATGCCTGGGAATGCCCAGTGGTCTTTCTTTATTGTTATTATGATCATAATTCGAATTAAAATTATGATATGGTTCATATCACCTTTTTATTTTTACTGGTGGTATGCCTTTTTACTGCGGATCTGTAAAGTTAATAATGTAACTTAATACAGGTAGTTACATTTAATTACGAGAAAAGAAAAAAAGGCATAATATCTATGCTTTTATGGTTTTGAACTTTGCACGTTTATGTCTAATGAATGACCTACCAGTCGGTTAAAAATAATACTGAGGGACGGGGGTTCGTGTACTGTCAGCCTCCCACTTGATACTCAGCCAGGAGTTGCATGCCCGTGCCTCGTAAAACACGTTAAGTCGGTGGTCCTGCGCGCGATCTCTCATCGGCCATGCGGATTGCCGTCTCACCGAACTATGAGAGTAAGGGAACAGAGAGTGCACTTGTGTTTTCGCGAATACTACCGACTTCGCGGGTGCACCGTAATATGTCCTGCGCACTTGGCTGATCTTAATTGAGATCGGCTGCCTTATTAATTATTAACTGGAGGGGAAGTATCGGCAACGTCGTGGCAGTACAAGACTGGCTCCAGAGTCCCATGACACTGCCTTTCGGCTAGGAGGTAGCACCCCGGTGTTTTAGTCGGTAGACTCCCTGGGCATTGCACTCAGCCCAGGAGCCGCGGCTGGCATTTACCATCTTCTCACCAGCCGTCAGGGAGTCCGACACACCAACCGGAGAGGACCCCCTCTCCTGAAGAAGGTGCGCGCATTTCACCGTGTTACATAAAAAGTTTCTAATACGAAGTCAAATAAATAAATATCTGGTACATTTACACACACGGTCACCTGACCCCAAACTAAGCAGAGCTTGTACTTCGGGCGTCAGAGACTGATATTTATAAATACAAACATAAATACATAAACACACAAATATTAGTCCCGAGTGAGAATCGAACCCACGAAATCCTGGCCCCGCCAGCCAGGGTCACTAACCACTGTTCCACCGAGCCAGTCAAGCTGATGGTATTTAGGCAAATGGGAGAACATTTTGACCATATTTTTTTAGTTTTTATTTTTCTTTTATATGAATTTTCAGACCATGAGACCACCCTTACTTCGTTAAAGTTAGGAAACTTAGGCTGTCTCATCTTCTTGGATATGAAAATTTGTGCGAAACAGGATGGGACCCTGGCTCACTCTGTATACAGAAAACCTACACACACGGACAGGTATTTACATGCCTCTTCGCACCACCACCCCAGACACCTTCAATCTGTTGTGTCTTCGTTGATAAATAGGGCGTATGATCTATGTGACCCTGAGCATATACAGGCAGAGCTCGTGCATGTTCAGGAGGTACTGAAACGCAACGGATATAGGACGCCGGGGCGGACTAGAAGGCGAAATACAAGGGAAGGGAACCCAGAGGTTAATCGGCAATCAGCATTTTTACCTTATATAAGAGGTATAACGGATAAGATTGGAACAGTTCTAAAACAGTACTCCATTAAGACTGTATATACTCCGTTAAATAAAATGTCAAAAATGTTGCGTACACCGAAAGACGTTATTCCCTTCCAAACTCCGGGTGTATATAAAATCGATTGCAGTTGTGGTAGTTCTTATATTGGACAAACCAAACGGGCTATAGCCGCGAGGGTGAAAGAACATATTGCAGCTGTTAAAAATCGACAAACGAACAAGTCCGCGGTCGCTGAGCACCTATTGGAAATGGGTAGTAATCATTGGATGGAGCTACATGACCCGAAGGTCCTCTCAACAGATCGTCACTATCACACAAGAATAGTGCGAGAAGCTATTGAAATTAAGAAGCACAGAAATTTCAATAGGGAAGATGGATTCAAGTTATCATCGGCATGGAACCCAGTGATTAGTAAGTGCATACCGCGGAAAGTTACGTCTAATATGAACCCGGATACAGTGAGTGTAGTGTGTCAGACAAATGTGGGTAGCTGTACAAATGACATTAGTGCTGGTTCGGGGGTGGATCAAGAAATTCACAACCGCTGTGGCAGACGAAGACGGGCTGCGCCAGTTCGCTCGCGACCACGATTGGTGTAACCCAGTCGAAACGTCGGGCAGTAAGTAGCTATGTAATTTGCTACTCCTAATATCGCGTGTAGACCCATAAAGACATATTTTAGTGTCTCATCTTTGTACCTGCTTTATGGTATCCAAAATCAATAACACAACAAAAAAAAATTACAGACTTCAAAAACCCGAGTCACTAAAAATTACAAAGTAATATAATATCTAACTATATATAATTAATAGAATATTTATAATGGAGTCGGGTTTTTGAAGGCGGTTATTTTTCTTTGTTAATTTATTTTTTATTTTTTTTTACCCTATCAGTTCAGCTCACCTGTAATACTACTGATATACAATATTGAAAGAATTATCCTTTTACTCCTAACTATTAAGGAGTTGACCTTCCATCATCAGCTCAGCATCATAACATTATGATTACCAGAAGCAAATGCCAATATAACTTAAGAAAATGTGTAAAACGCGGTACATGTGCCAATAAAATTTTAGGATTGCCCTCAATTTCTCTCATATTCCATCATCAGGTCAAGACATGCTGACAATGGGGCCACCTGGAAACTATATCCTTTCAGACAAAAAAAGAATTTTCCAAATCGGTCCAGTCGTCATCGAGTAATCAGCGAACACACATAAAAACTTTTTTGAAGTCGGTTAAAAAGTTACAAAAACAGATTTTCAAACTTTTGAATCATTAGAAAAACCATACTTCCGATCCATTAATCATTTTAAAATGACTAGTCCAGTGATTAAATATGTGCCAAATTGATCAATCAATTATAAAAACATATTTTAGCGTAGACATTTCATTTTCTCTACCATAAAAGCAGTCTCTGATTTATGACACTGAGAAACTATAGGATTTTTCAAACAAATATTTTAAATACACAAACGGAACTATTCATGTGATCGGTAAAATTTTAAAAAAATATATTGTAAGTCTACATGAAAATTAAGTACTTATGTAGTAGGTCCGACTTAAAAAAGGAGGAGGTTCTCAATTCGTCGGAATCTTCGTAATGGAACGCGAAACTTTAATTTTTTAAGGATAAAAATAAGTACCTACCTTCTTTAATACAACTAGAACAAATATGAAAAAAAAGTAAACCACTGATTTCATAACATCAGGCGAATAAATCGCTTAGTAGATTCGCACAGAGGAGCGATTAATAAGTCACATTTTGTAATTGTTCATGTCAGCGTCAAGTGAATTGATAAGGTACGCCACACAAATGCGACTTTTTTTGCGCCAAGAGTCACGGGTTCGATTCCCACTCGGGACAAATATTGGTGAGTGTGATATTTAAATATTTAGATTGTATTTACTATTTCTGCCATGGCGGCCAATCTCAATGGAGATCAGCCAACTGCGCAGGACATATTATAGTACACAAATGTACGCGCAAACATAAGTGCACTGTCTGTTCCCCTACCCTCATAGTTGAGACGGCAATTCGACATGACCGATGAGAGATCAGGCGCAGGACCACCCGCTAACGTGCTTTCCGAGGCACGGGCGTGCCACCGCCAACTTCCTGACTCCGGGCTTGCCCGACCACGGACTCGAACCGGGGACCTCTCGGTCCTAACGCAGCGCTTGCTACCAATAGACCAACGAGGCCCATACTTTTAATCAATAATCAACTCTATGGCGCTCAAATTTTGACAAATGACAATCTACATTGAACTCTGACAAGAACATACTTAGTGTCATGTTGTTTTGACATTCGCCGCGGACATACATACGTCCAAGCAAATTGGATCTTAACTAGAATAAAAATAGGGTGCAATATAGATTTGCATAGATAATAAAATATTTGACAAACGAAATGGAAAGTTAACATGAGACCATGTTGATTGCATATTCACTTGTTTCGATGAATGAAAGTTACTGTCACTTAATGTCGCGAGATCAATTTAATGGCATTACATTAACATAGATTAGTAATTAGAATTTGTGTTCGAATTTAAATTTAGTTGATGCTGGCCGTATGAGTGACAGCTAACAATGTTATGTAAAGATGTAGATGCTTAATTATTGTACCTAAAATTAATATTCGGAGGTAAGAAATAAGTAGACGTAGAATAACATACTATGCCCGTAAAATAATTTTTTTTTTGTATGGGTTCCCATACAAAAAGATATTATCTTTTTATTTTGTTTATAGTATCTTTTGTATTGCCGGCAACAGAATTCGTTTGAGATACATGGTGACAGATGGACGGTGGGACAGCAGTCTTAGTAATAGGGTCACGTCTTACCCTTTGGGTACGGAACCCAAAAAAATAATAACTCTCTTGCTTTTTTTTAAATGGGCTAACAAGATGACCTCACTCCACCTGATGGTAAGCGGTAGGGAGATCCAAATATGAGGTCGACCCGCACTACAGACCATATTAAGCCTGTCGAACTCACCCTGAAGGCCTGCTTAAATGCCCCGCCTATAGAGCCCGGGATCATAGAGAAAACATGAGCTGAGGGCATTCCATGCCTTAATGACACGTGGCATAAATGAGTGTGTTTCTACGGTAGTCAGATAATAAAATGAAAACACGCTTAACTTCACACTTCGTGTCACTTATTATCCGTTCGCGGACATCGGGCGGAGTGAATACGTTTTTTATTTCGCTAAAATTATGAAGGCAATCTTTTGAACGGCGCGTAAGGTGTAGCCTGATGGGAAAGACATTAAGATTGGTGTCTTAAAATAAAGTTTTTGTAGCTTAAGCCGAAATTAAAAGCGATACTTTATTGGGCTTGATTTTTAATACTACTATTTACTTTAATTTGCGCACTTATGGTTTAAATAAAGGAAGTAGTAGGTATCATGTTGCTTAAAATTATCAATTAGATTAGATATTTACAGGAAATCATTGTTATGTTCGAACTAGAAATAACGAAATCTTTTAGCCAGGGATCTACTTACAGCAAGAAATAAGCTTGTACAATAAAATCTCTACACCTATTACTAACATTATTTTAAATAAGAACACATAAAGTATTAAATTCATGTGTGCGAAATCATATAACAAAAAATAATACAAAGTATATATGAACAGTTTTCTAACAGTATTAGGCAAGAACTTTACAACCATGAGTAAGAACGCAGTGTTTCAAGCGAAGTTTTTCCATATTTTTGAGTCCGACCAAAACCGAAAGCCGAACCGTCGTTCGTTCACTAATTTAGGTAGCTTCGGTTCCGGACGGGTAACAGTGCGAGCAATGACCGAACTTGTCTTGTAACCATGGGTACTAAGTCTTAATAAACCGGCTTAAATAAATAAATATCAAACATTAGCTAACTTAATTAACTATCCAGCTATGTATATTATACGCTTTGAATATATTAAACATAAAAACCTTCCTCTTAAATCCGTCTTAAATCTGTCTATTAAAAAAACGCATCAAAAGCCGTTGTATAGTTTTAAAGATTTAAGCATACATATTCTATTCTATGAAGTGATATTAATGTTAATGTATCTTAAGAGATGCTGATAATATCATCATCATCAGCCTATGTACGTCACCACTGCTGGGGCACGGACCTACTCTAAACTAGGGCGATCAGGCCTTACCACTTCCCGCTTCGACTACACAACTGTAGAATTTCTTCATAGGGGTGCAGGTTTCCTCACGATGTTTTTCCTTCACCGTTTACGTGCCGGATAATCGTACACATTATGAATTTCAAATTTGAAAACACAGTGGTACGGTGTTTGAACAGGTGATAATATTTATCCTTTATATTACGATCTCCAATCGAATACACATAAAGTAAAAATCTAATGCGTACGAAAACCTTACAGGTAAATTCTGCGTGCTTAACGCAATAAAACATAGTGGACGCAAATAGCGTTCAATAATTTTCACCTAGGTAGGTCCATTGCTTCCATCCATAAGAATCCATTACAACCCTATCACAATCCCAAATACATTAATCCAATCATAATATGCTACCAAAACACATAACAAGATCGCAGTTGCACCAACTACAGTAAACACAAGTTTCGCATCTCTTTGTTCGTCTCGAAATGTATTTCTTTATTCTTATCCCCTATTCCATTCGTATCGAATAGAATGTCTGCGTTGACATGTCCATAGCCTTGAATATTTCCATTCCAGCCCGAATCGCCCCCGAGAACAATTTAGCGATAAATCCGACTCGACTGAAATCTTCAGCGACTTAAACTGAACTTAAAACTTAAATCGTCTTAAAATTGAAAATGCAAACTAGTTCGCGACTTTGTGCTCCCGGCCAAATTTCTTCCATTGTTTCTTTCGAGAACTATTTTCTGGAAAAAAAAAAGTTTATTTACATTTCAGTGGAGGGGAATCGGAAACGGTCCGCGATTGGATCATTGGTAGTTAACGAGTTTGGCGTTTAATGCCGATCTAGTTGGGCCAGTTTTGCTCTAGATAGTTAGCTTCGTTTCTTTACCTACTTAATTAGGATCTTTTGTATCAATATAGCATTAAAAACATAGATGCGAAATTGAAGCCAAATTCAATGTGATATACGCATGGTTGTTGACTTCAACGACAACATAAATGATATGTAGTAAAAGGGTGCCAAGTTCAATAGTAACTCCTGTAATTTATTTTGTAACCAAATTACTATTGCGATTAAATATCCTTCCTAATCTTCCTTATTTATTATATTCACTTACCCAATAACGGACTGAATGTATTTGAAATAAAACTAATTTTACGGATCACATTCGCCTGCATTGTTATTCCAAACATCTTATTTAGAGATCTGACGTTTCCAGCTCTTTACAGCTCTCGTGGTCACGGGCAAGACACTAAATATAGTAACAAATGCATAGGTACTACCCGACTTAACTTATCCTGATTTATCCTATATATCCTATCCTTATCATTTGGTTTATCCCAGGTAAAGGCAAAACTACAGTCGCCCTGCATCGTCATTCCTGCCTGAGTGCGTCATCGGATGAGTTAGCTGCGTCTGCGCAGAATCATTAATACATACTTATCTTTTCCCTGGTGTTGGTCAAGACATAAAATAGGCGCTTCTTACGAATACGTGTGTAAAGGCAAAAATATTTTAACAAGATCTTTATACACCTAATCTATGCAAGACAGGTCATAGAGGAAACTCGTTAGTTCGTGCAAAAGCTTAATAAAGCTGTTTTAAAGTATGTGTTTTTTTATATGAAACACGTTTAATATGACTTTACTTCACCTGGTAGTAGGCGGCCTTAGGGTGCAGACATGAACGACAGGCACAATAAACCATTATCAAGCCTGTCCCTCACCCTGAAGGCCTGCTTAGATGCCGTTTCACGCCGCGCCTGAAGAGCCCGGGATCATATTTAGTAGGGGGGAACACATGAGCTGGAAGGGGATTCCATGCCTAATTTAATTTTTTTTCCAGTTACAAACTCCATGCTTCATTGCTAATTAAACTTAATTCATATTATACCCACTAAACAGTTACTGATGTAAATATTTTCGCATAATACCAGATAATCTTTCACAAATTAAAAATATTAACCGAAAGGCACCTAACACGGGACGGAATCTCGACTAATAAAAAAAATCGCATTGTCTGTCCGTGCGAAGTGTTATTCAACCCCCGGCACTTAAAACAAGTCATTAAAAACTTAAACGGCAATAACTACATCTGCCAAAAACGAAGAAACAAATCGCAAGGCTACAGGAACGTGTTTTCGCGCCGAGGCACAGACTAAATAATTACAGTAGGCTTACTATTATACCTATACCTAAAAAAAAATCATTGAAGGCAATTGAAGCCCCGGAGTTAGGAAGTTGGTGGTTGAACGCCCGTGGCTCGTAAAGCACGTTAAGCCGGTGGTCCTGCGCCCGATCTCTCATCGGTCATATCGGATTGCCGTCTCACCGAATTATGAGAGTAAAGGAATAGAGAGTGCACTTGTGTTTGCGCTCACTTGTGCACTATAATATGTCCTGCGCACTTGGCTGATCTCAGTTGAGAGCGGCCGCCATGGCTGAAATCGGTCGGACGCCTATCTATTATTGCTGGCTGGGGCACGGGCCTATCCTAAACTAGGGCGATAAGGCCTTAGTCAACCACTATGGTACATAACTGCTGGCTTAATGAGTTGGAATGCACGTGTGAACGCGATTTTCAGTAGTGCGTAGATTCGAATCTCCGAGCTACGGTAGAGTTGTTCATAGAAATTGTTTGTAGAAATGCATTTACCACAAACATAATGAATCAGCAGTATGCAAAGAGTTTTCTTCCGAAAGGCAAAACCCCTATTTTCAAACAATGAACAACCACACCCAATATGATGAAGGTTGAACGCAGTTCACATACTGTATATTTTTATTCTCTGACCAACAATAAAGGAAAAAAAGAAATGCCGAGACCCGCGAGAGGTGTGATTTGTGTACTTTCTCGATAAAATACGGGTGTTTTTAATCGACCAGTATTATATCGATTAACAATATTCGGCCCCGCAAAATATATCCACACATGCATTTTTATCGTGATTTCGCTGTAAAAACATTTTTATGGGAATTTTAATTTGTCGTAAATTAAAAATTAGGCTTGGAAGTATATAAATATTGCTAATAATGGCGGATTATATTTGACATTAAGCATGGTAATATGGCAGTTTATGTGTTTTTAAATTCTCCAAATTAAGTATAGGTACGTAATATATTAGTTTTATTTTACTTTACAGGCTACATTTATGTTTATAGGTACAACTTAACTGGCTTACTTAACAGTACGGTATGCGATATCGATAATATGGCCCGATAAAATTAAGCCAGTAAAATTATGAATATTTGATAGAATCTGCAATGTAGTTTCTTACTCTTAAGTGATTGTAAATTTGTGCCTAAACTTAATGTTTGCAGAATTTACCTATCAGTACTTTTAGCATTAGATTTATTAATGAAATTGTAATAAAATAAATATAAATAATGATTTAATAAAACGTCGGAAATCTATACTTATCGGCGCAAGCAATCGAGCGGCTTGACGACCATAAAATTACGCATAGTGCAGGTGCGCGCACCTGCCACCTGCACCTGTGCGTCGGTCATCGATGCACGTGCGCTGGCACGTGCATCCCCACCTCGACCAGCCTATAAAAGGGCCGTTCATCGCTGCCACGGCGCAGTCGCTCGCGCGCGTTTGAAGTGAACACATCTCTTGAGTGTTGATTGTGTTAAGTGTGATTCTGTGATCAAATAGTTTTGGTGTTCAGTGACAGTATAAGTTTTAGTGCTGTGTAATTACATTTAGTTAATTAATTGGTGTTGGTATATTGGAAATAAACAGATATTATGAGCAACCAAGGTGGTTTCAATGATGAGGAAACTCTTCCTATTACATACTTATATAATATTATAAAGCTGAAGAGTTTGTTTGTTCGTTTGTTTGAACGCGCTAATCTCAGAAACTACTGGTAAGAATTGTTTTTTTTTTTGTTGTGTTGGAAAGACCATTTATCTAGGAAGGCTTAATTAAGGGTTTTTATAACTTCACGCTGCAATCAATAGGAGCAAGGAAACAATAAAATGTGTAAAATAACAAGGCAAAAAGCGGATGAAGCCGCTGGCACAGCTATTTTTGAAGTATTCCAGATGGGAATATTCAAATTCAAATTCAAATATTTATTTGCATTCTAAGTGTAGTTACATATGTTGGTGTTATAACAAAAAGTATATTGCACTTAAAACTTAGAGACCTTTTACAGGTATTGCAAACGTACTAAACTATACAATCATATGGTTTTATTTATGAATGTACACAATTGTATTTTATGAACAGATTCCCAGTAGATAAAAGTTAAAAAATAATTATTATTTAATACTTATTTAATAAATATTCATTTACCGAGTAAAAACATTTTGATAATAGGAAATCCTTTAATTTTTTGTTAAATATTGTTGGTTTGGGTTCGGTTTGTATATGTTTTGGTAATTGGTTAAAAATCTTAACTGCCATGTAGTAGGGGCTACAGTTTAACATTTTGATACGAGATTGTGGTAAGTATAATTTATTTTTATGCCGTGTATTTATAATGTGTGTATCTTTTATTAGGGTAAATTTATTGTAGTGTTTATAAACAAATGTACATATGTCTAGTATGTATATAGAAGGTTGGGTGAGTATTCCGAATTTTGTAAAGTATTGTTTGCAACTTTGTGTATTATCAATAGCTGCTAAAATTCTAATACACTTCTTCTGTGCTACAAAAACCTGATGGGCATTGGTGCTGTTGCCCCACAACATCGCTCCGTACCGGAGCCATGCATGGGCGTAGGCAAAGTAGGCTGATAAGGCTGTCTCAGTGTCCGTACTAGATTTTATTTGAAATAATGCATATGAAAATTTTGAAAGTTTTGATTTTAATATCTCAATATGATTTTTCCAGTTAAATTTAGAGTCTATTGTTATACCTAGTAAGTTAAAATTGTTTACTATTTCTAATGTTGTGTTTTGAAAATTGATATCTATATCTAAAGGCATTGTTTTATATGTTCCAAATTGAATTATTTTAGTTTTTGTATAGTTTATTTTTAGATTATGATCCTGAAGCCAACCCGTTATTATTTGAAGAGTATCTAAAATATCTTTGTTACAGTTTAGCATGTTTTCACATTTAATTAGTATCGATACATCATCTGCAAATAAGATAGGTAATGCTTTACTTTCATCTAATATTTTTGGTAGATCGTTAATATAGATTAAAAACAATATGCAACCTAACACACTACCTTGTGGTATGGAGTGAGTTATGTTATTTTCATGGGACTGGATAATTTCAATTTCTTTACTATGGTTATTATAGAATTCAATTTGAACAATTTGTTTTCTATTATTTAGGTAGGATTTGAACCATTCGTGGGCAGGCCCGCGGATTCCTGATCCATACAACTTGGACAGTAGAATGTTATATTTCACGTTGTCGTAAGCCTTGGTCATATCCAGTAGTAATCCTATTGTGTATTTTTTGTCATTAATATACTGAAGAGCTTTTTGGATGAATTCATATACTGCTAATGTGGTGGATCTTGCTTTTCTGAAGCCGTTCTGACTCTCATCTAGAATATTAAATTTCTCTAAATAGGAGTACAGTTGGATACACATTGCTTTTTCGAACACCTTCGAAAATGTCGGTAGAAGTGCTATTGGTCTATAGTTATTCAGAGTGGAAATGTCATTCTTTTTAAAGATTGGCTTAATTAGGGTTTTCTTGAGAGCGTCAGGAAATTCAGAATCTTTGAAGCTTTGGTTTATAAGTGTAGTAAGAGGTGTGATTAATTCCTCAGTGCATTTTTTTAGTAATATGAAAATTGTAATAGCAATGTAGTTCGTATATGCATTGTTGAGGCACAAAGAGTGCAACAGTAAAAGAAACGTGCAACAGAGCGGATTTATGCGCAGATAAATCACGGTAATTGTAATTTGTTAAGGACCGCCTTCGCGAGCGGGGGCTATTCTGTAATACGCGTTGTAGCTAGCCACGAAGGATAGTCATTTTCAGAGTAGACGAAAATATATTCGTACTGTTATTAACACTAGCTGTGACTGCGACTTTGTCCGCGTTTACCCGTTTTTTACACATCTTCCATTGTTTCTTTGCTCCTATTGGTCGCAACGTGAAATTATACAGCCTAAAGCCTTTCTCGATAAATAGTTTAATCAATACATTTTTTTTAACTCGAACCAGTTGGATTAGCGCGTTCAAACAAACCTTTTTCTTATGGAAAAATAAATTTATTTTTAAAATATATTTCACCAAAATTTATGAATAATTTTTTTTCCTAAACTTCTACCCGTTATTTATACATTTAAAATAAAAAATAACATTACAAAATATGAGATCAAAAATAAGGGAAAACAAAATTAAATAGAAACTAAAATTAAAATTACAGAAATAAAATTTGAACATTGAACAAATAAACATTTAAATTTTAAATAAACATTTAAAATAAAAAGTTATAATATTAAAATATAGTATCGATAGTATAGATTATATTTCCGCCCGCGACTCCGTCTACGTAGAGGCGGCGTTTATGGCACAAAACATTACTCCATAATTATGTTGTAGTTGATTCAAATATAACCTGCGTCATTTCTCAGGCTCTACCTACCTACAAAATGACATTCAAAGTTCTTTCACATTTATAAATAAATAAATAGTCGAATCCATAACAAAACCAGAAAATCCGTAACCTATTATGTATATTTAAATATACGTATAGACCACCACCTTTTTTCGTGTCGAGAACAATTTTGCTTTCCCGCAAGGCAATCTTGTACAAAAACTTTTCAAACTTTTTATGTAGTTATTGTATTTTCAATTTATAATAATCGTTCAGAATAGCCCCTCCGAGTCGGACTGTCATCGAATCGGTATCGGGTAATCGGTTAATCGCAGGCAGAACCGATTGTTAAAAATATACTTTATGCGAGAGTGTGCGATTTAATTATTGCTTCGAGTAATCAAAACGCATTCTTATTAAATGAATATTTAAATAAGAAAGAAAGGCTTTTATTCGGAGAATACGCAATACTCCTACGCATTGGAGAGGATACTCAAACGCAATATTTAAAAATTTCAAATAGTTTATATAGCCAAATACTTACGCCACTATCTGTTAATGATCATTTCGTATTACCTATTGTTTTAAATTTCATATAATTTTGAAATGGCAGAATAGCTATAAATGATAAAAGATGTCAATTTATAAAATAGAAGCATTATACTGTGAAAAAAGAGGCGAATATCGAAAAATGTCTGGTATACACCGTGAAATTTTAGTGGTTGTTTTCCCGTGGCAGAACGACTTGCCTTTAGTAATACTATCGAATCATGCAAATTATACCTCGAAAAAAAAAAATTTTTTTTCCGAATTTTCAGAATAATAATTTTCCAACTCGAAAACGAGAGAAGCTATCGTTGTTTTTGAAGATGTGACATGTTCAGGTACTGCTTGCCGCATGAAATCGTGCTTAAAGCTAAAGAAGCTCTACACCCTAAGTCATAAAGCGGTTCGAACGTGTTTTCGAGTTACGGTTAAACCTTTCGTAAAACCGGCATTTATTGATTTTACCAAAAAAGAACTGCACACACCTTTTGTACTACTAAGATAGAATCCTTTTACTGCGGGAAAACAACCACTAAAATTTCACGGTGTATGTTGATGTATAGCCGGTTCAACAAAAACTAACTCAAAACATTTCACAAACTACACCTTTATTCTTATGACTATGTAAAAAGTAATTTTTATGATATCAGACAAAACTTCTTCCCACATCTTGGCGGAGCTAGTTTCTTAATAAAAAAACTAACCAGCTTAAAGTAGATACCTTCACTCCACCAAACTGCTCATATCTTATACTTTTTTAATTAACATACTACAACTTGGGTACTAAGGGCTTAGCGTCTCACGAGAACACTTATTAAAACAGATTATAAATAGCTGTAACTTTGGTAACTTTTCGCGAATATTAAAACGGCAAAGGCACACGGTAAACACAGTCCACTTAAAAAGAAAAATCGTTGAAATTACAAGCATTTTGTTGGAGATCCCTATCTGGCCGCCATAAATTTGTCCTTGCTCGGATATTTATGAAAAAAAAGCAAGGGAGATAGCGCGAGTAATGTCAAGTATTTGACGCGGAAAATATATACATAAAAAAAAACACCGAACAATGGACAGACATCGAAGTTCAGAATGTTATTAAATTGCGCGAAGGTTCGTAGCGAATTAAAAACACGTGTTAACGGTGATAATAAATTAAATTAAAAATATCTTAAATTGCGAACAACTTTATTTAGGTACTCGGTACCACTTTGTGACCTTTTCCATGCGACTTCATAAAAAATATAAAATGGTGCATTCGCTTAAAATGGATGTAGTTTAACAATTTTAATACTGCCCTAACTCTTTAATGTCAGGTCTCACTGTTATGTCTAAAGTATTTAAATTAGTCAAATTAGTAGATATTATGTCTGAAATAAAACAAATATTAGATACGCAATAAACTCGCGTGTAATTCTAGACATAATATTTAGAAACCCGACGTTTCGAGCTCTTTATCATACACGGTCATTATCTTAATTTTATTTCAAATGAGTAAATAAAGAGATAGGTATTTGTGTATTTGAGTAATTAATTAATATTTGAAAATCAATCGCTACCCATAATACTGTGAAATATTATGGGTAGTGTTTTTTAGTAGGGGAACCTGTTGTACCTAGGCCAGTTTTTCATATTTTTATTTTTAAAAAATAAATGGTAAGAATAAGATCCGTCAAATATGGAATAATGGAAAGATCAGTTAATCACCTATATAATAAATACATAAAATATGAGGATTTCCGGTAAAGCTGGAAACAAAAGCAACTTGAAAAAAAAAGGGAAAACTGTCCAAGGTACAACAGACCTGATGTACCTTGGACCGTTCCAGTTGTACTTTGAACATTCCAGGGTAGAATGAAGATAAACACTAGTAATTGCAGCAGAGTTTTATTTTTAAGATAGGTAAGTACAACAATAATGCTTATACCTGTAATCAACAAAAACATTAATGTAAATAGCAAATTAACAGTTACCTTAATTAATAGTCTCTTGTCTCTTTATTTTGTGTCAATAACATAACAAATTTTTACATATTTTAATATGTATTTATTGCCTTATATAAATAGAATAAAAATATAATTAAAAAATATGTTTTTATAAGTTTATATTAATTATCTATTTATTATCTATGTCCAAGGTACATACTCAGTTGGGGGGCCAAGGTACAACATCATAACAATTTTTAGTTACAACTTGTTTAAACACACTTTTAATTGAGGTTGGGTTCTGACAACTATACTGTCTAAAACCTTAATAAACTGAGATTATATAGGAACTAAAAGATATTTTATAAATACATACCGTGACAAATTAAGAGGCCATAAGTGAATTCCAAAAAACGAACTTTTAAGGCAAAAAATAATAAATTACCTTTTTTAACTGCATTGACCCGGCGCCGGCGAATCTCAACTAACTTCACGTGAGTCTGATCAAAGCAGGCTTTGACTGCCATATACAATATTATTCTAAAGCGCGGGAGTTAACGAAAAATTACAATTGTCCTAGGTACAACACTGTCCAAGGTACAACAGGTTCCCCTACTTAGTTCATAATTTCATAACTAATTAATGAACTAAGTCCAATCAGTTCTAACACATCTAATCACGGAAAGCAAGTTTCCTCTAACAGCAGAAGCAAGTATCGATAAATAGCGCAGATATGAGTTAACGCCGAACGTATTCATTAAAGCCATCAATCGCGACCATCCAAGATTTATTGACTCATCTGCCGCCATCTTTAATTCATCACGCCACCTAGCGACATCAGATGTACCTAATTGGTATCCTTAGGGCAAAAAGCGATGCTTCTAAATTATAAGTATAGGATTGCCTTATCAATTTCCCAGTGATCGATCTGATCTGTTCATCATTAATAATTATCGCAATAAAGTCTTGAATTTTGATAATTTTGCATGGTTAGCTTACCTTAGAGTGTTGATGCGTAATTTTAGGATGCAATTTCACCCAGTACTTTCAAAGTGCAAGTTTGTATACATACATACATACGTATACATGGAGATCAGGATATCTGACAGAGTAGCTTTCTGCCCGCGACACCGTTCGCTTGAAGTCATGTTTATCCCGTAAAACATTACTGTCTTATAGCAGTCAAACCTTTTTTTCCTAACTGACATACGATGATAGCTTGGAGTAGCCTCGTCATCAAGACCGGACTTGCGGGGGAGCGGATGACCCTCACCCCTTAAGTTAAACCTGAAAGAAAGAAAGATAATTTATTTGCAACTATGTGGTAACAAACTGTGAAAGTTCTTTCACAGTATCCACGAGACATTTCAATCAGATCACAAGTCTTGGCGTGAAAGTAACTTAAGGATAACTAAACAAAAGAGCCACTAATCAAACATTACCTACATCTAGATATCTTATCATGATTATCGATTAACTTAGTTATATCGCTAAATAATAAATAAGCAACATACCGTTTACGAATTCAAAGCCGAAAGTAATTAGCAATAAACAAGTGTTCTAACGACACTCGCTCAGCAAGTCCGCTATAATTCACAGATATTGAACAATACAATACAGTGCTGGTAGCGCCAAATTAAAAATTCTTTTAATTACAGTCCAGTTAGGGCAGTCGAGTTCAAACGGTAGCTATTGGGAGTACCGTCAGCAAATAACGATTCCAAAACATAAATATCGTGTTATTTTTTCCATAGAGAAAGTCATGTAGGTACACTCGAAATACCATGTTTTGTAAGTGCTTACCTAGTTACGAGTACGTCTAAGTATTCCCAATATCTTTATGATCATCATCAGCCCACATACTTACGTCCCCATTGCTATCTTAAACTAGGGCGATCAAATTAAATTTTATTAATTTAAACGCCTTCACTAACGCCAATTCATTTCTGTTGCGTTTATTATTATCAAGAAGAAAAAAAATAAGAAGATATTTTTTAAGAACAAAAATTTGAACCTGTGAAAATTTACATCATCATCATCATTATCATCTCAGCCTTTTGCTGTCTACAGCTGAACCTCTATAGGCCTCTTCCAAAGCTTTCCAGCGCGACTGGTCTACGGCCACCTGCATCCAACAAACCCAGCGATTTTCACCAGGCCGTCGGTCCATCTGGTAGGTGGCCGTCCCACACTGCGCTTTCCAGTACGAAGCCTCCACTCAAAGATCTTTCTGCCCCAACGACCGTCCCATTGCCACTTTCGTTTGCAAATCCAAGTGGCTATGTCAGTAACTTTGGTTCTTCTATGGATCTCCTCATTTCACATATTAGTTAATAATCGCTAATCACTTTATTATAACTAAAGTTTAGTTCTTTGCTTTTCATAACTAGTTAGGTATTATAACCACAATCCTTAAAAAACTTGAAGTTTATTTATTGAAACATACAAATATACACCGTGAAATTTTAGTGGTTGTTTTCCCGCAGTAAAATGATTCTATCTTAGTAGTACAATAGATTTGTGCAGTTCTTTTTTGTTAAAATCAATAAATGCCGGTTTTACGAAAGGTTTAACCGAAACTCGAAAGCACGTTCGAGCCGCTTTATGACTTAGGGCGTCGAGCTTCTGTAGCTTTAAGCATCGATTTCATGCGGCAAGTAGTACCTGATTACGTCACATCTTATAAAAGAACGATAACTTCTCTCGTTTTCGAGTTGGAAAATTATTATTTTGAAAATTTGAATAAAAAAAATATTTTTTTTCGCGGAATAATTTGCATGATTCGATAGTATTACTAAAGGCAAATCGTTCTGCCACGGGAAAACAACCACTAAAATTTTACGGTGTATATTACGGAAAATTACAGAGTACTTATTCTTTTTTTACCAACCGTCCATACAAGATTGAACGCTAACTAACAGACGGCCTCTCGTTAATAACTTATCAATACGACGATTAACAGAACACCGCTGATGTTTTGCCGGGACCAATTAGGCAGATCCGATGTGTCGGTTGAATAAAAGATGCCCGCCGTAATGTGTGTGAGACAATAAATGTAAGGACATTTCAATCGGTTTTAAAACGAATCTTCTTCTTTCTATACAACAAAATAAAATTGTAATATCAATATAACGAGTTTTTACTAAATGCTGAGGCTGGGACCTGGTTGACCCCAAATAAATGAACAATGTTGTGCTTTTATGTTATTTTTTTTCTCTTTAATTTTACATTACAATTTTAAACAATTTTCATTCATAAATTAATAAACAATTTTTATTAATTCTTTGTGCATTAAATAGATAGGAATCTATATCGAATACCAAAACAAAAACATTTTCGGAAAAAAGTCTGTCTGTCTGTTTGTTCTCGCTAATCTCCGCAACGGCTGGACCAATTTTTCGACTGAAAATTTTCATTTATAAATTTGTAATTTTACAAGGCATATTATTTAAATAAATCATAGTTGCCAAAACCATTTCCACGTGCCGAAGTCGCGCACGGCCGCTAATACATTAATAAAAATGTATCAGATCGCTACATACGTTTTTTTTTTTTTAACGCGGAGAATGCTTGATGCACCATCACCTTGGGCAGGGGTTTACCCAAGGTGGTGTGTGGGACTTCCGGCTGCTGGTGCTGAGATGAAAAGACCGGCAGCTGCTCCTGGGCTAAGGTGCAATGCCCAGGGGTGTACCCACTAAACTCCGCGGCATACCTCATCGCCTATTGGTGGTGCCGTGGTACCTGGCAGAGCCTCCACTCACAACACCACCGGCGGACCAGATCGCTACATACGTACATGGATGATACATAAGTATGACAAAAATACTATAGGAGACCTTCCTTTATCAATGCAATGATACCCAAAAACAATGTTTATTAGATTTTTTGTCTGTGAATTTTTTCACGGTAATCTTAAAAAGGGCTTTATCGATCTAGATGTGTTTCACGTCGAGTTGCTGGGGTTTTCATGCGCGGGTTTAATAAAAATGCTGCCTAATGTAATATCTTCTCCATGCGGACGAAGTCCTTGGCACAGCTAGTTATATATTAAACTCTACTCTAAGTGTATGTCACTGGACTCCTCCTAAATGACTTTTTTTTTAAATTTAATCGAAGTTCTGAATGATCTCACTTTATGGGCTGGATCGATTTGAGTGATTTCTTTTCCATATTTGGGTGGCGCCATAGATAGTTTAGATACAAATCAGCTAGTGGTAAATTAAAAAGGTGAAATAAAGAACGGGATGGTGAAATGAAAAAAAATCACTTTTGTCGACTTTTCCTTTTATTTTTTAATAACATTTGTGTAAAGCTTGTCATAGACATACGGACAAGCTCAATATTAAGGGTCCCGTTTTACCAATTAGTTACGAAACCCTAAGAAACGCGACAACCTATATGTGTGTTACGTATCCACGCCACCACCGAGCGAGCAAGGTGTCGCAATCAGCGGATGGACTTCGCACAGCGAACAACGTGACCTGCAGAGATCCACGAGGCACCGAAACGCTGCGCCAGCACCTCGGCTACGCACACTTCACCATCGATCCGACACGAATGGGGTTACCCATTTCACCTTTTCCTTTGTCCACTTACCATTTGTTAGAGCAGTGTGGTTCTAACATCGAACCCATTCACACCTAGGTTAATTAGATTTTAGTGACTTTTAATTGTGATTTTTATAATATCGTGTTACTCTGCCTCCTCCAGCTGTGGAAAAAATAATTTGTGTAACATTATAATTAAATATCGCCAACTGTTTCCAAAGTCAACAACATCGCTCCAGCTAACTCACAAACGGGAAAACAATGAAAACAAAAGTTGGACACCATTCGGCTATCAATTATTTAGTCAGTTGAATGGTTGAACGGAATCAGCCGGGTAAAGCTAATCAGCACAACAGTGCTGACAAGATCAGCACAGGTCATCCATGTTTCCTGGATCCGGGAGTGAGGGTATAGTCACAGAAGGGATCTTGTTGCTTTGATTTTATGCCTACTCACCACAGGATATAGAGATTATTTTTAAACTGTCATGATAACACACATTACAAAACTGAAAATGCCCGGGATATTCAACCGTGATTATGGCGTTTGCAATATCGGAAGAAATATCGGGAGCTCATTAAAACAAAAGAACATTGTAAATATCCCGGACATTTTCAGTTCTCTAATATAGAGATCATGTTGTATTTATGAAATACACGCACGAACAAAATATTTGTGAGCAAATTATGTGGGTATTGACGCATTTTTGCTTTTAATGCTACTTACTACATTACTTTCTGTTAGGTTTCACGCAAATTTTAGCATCTACGAAATTACTTATTGAGAACTAGCGGCCGACCGCGACTTCGTTTCAAAAAAACGGAAATTACAGCCAGACTTGTTTTCTTTAAAATTGTGTTTTTGTAATTGATACCGGATATATGTAGGAGATACATACATACCAATGTAAAAGTTGTTATTTTAATGTTACAAACAAACATTTCAAATTTATTTATTTGTATAGCTAGTAAAAAGTGCATGATTTTGAGGGTACTAAACTGCTAACTTCAAGTTATACAAAATTCGTATGTTCGCGAATCAGTCTGAGTAACCTCGATTCGAAGGTAGATTATTAAATATCTGAATTGCATATTATGCAGTGACGATCGGTCAGGCCCACTGCATTGGCCTCGCCACACCTTAAGGGAACGCCTCTATGCACTGATAGAGTCTATTCCTAATGCTACGACTACACTGTGACTGGCTTGATTGGATAGTGCTGTCTCTTCCGCGAGGAGTCGCAGGTTCGATTCCCATTCAAGCCAATAATTGTGTGATGAACGTCGGTGCCAGTCCCGTGTCTGGGTGTGTCATTTGTATATTTGTGTATAGCACTGTATCTAATATCCGTAACACAAGTGCTGATGCAACATACTTCTATGAATATATATGAAGTGCTATTTAAAGTAGGGACTACTCCCTCCCCTTTCCACTCCCGAAAGACTCTTGCTAGACAGCGCTGCCATCCACATACAATGCAGGTTCTGGCGGCTCGGACCAGGAGGATCAGTTCCTGTTTTCTGCCACGTGTCATTAAGACACGAAATGCCTTTCCAGCTCATGTTTTCCCTCCCTTCTATGATCCCGGGTTCTTCAGGCGGGGCGTGAAACGGCATTTAAGCAGGCCTTCAGGGTGAGTGCGACAGGCCCAATATGGTCAATTATGCCTATCATCCTGATATGTGTATGTCGCTACCGCTTACCATCAGGTGGAGGGAGGTCATCTGGTTAGCCAACTATAAAAAAAAATTTGTTAGATATAATTGAAATGTCGAAAGAAAAAATATGTTGCTGTGGGAATTTAAAGCAAGCAATTGAAAGCCAGTATCTAATAATATCATTTTAGACTTTCGCGTTTCATTACACTAAATATTTGTCTTTATTGGTCTACACGCGTGATTAGGAATAGCCAATACATAGCTATTACTGCCCGACGTTTCGACTGGGTTACACCAACCGTGGTCGCGAGCGACCACGGTGTAACCTGGAAACGCGTGTAGACCCATAAAGACAAATATTTAATCTAATAATATCGTTTCAGTTTTCGGATGTTGGTTTCACAAGAGATACAAATACAGAATCTTTGCCGTTCCCTGCTAATGTAAACGCAGCTTAATAAACACACAAGTTATTTCGTGGTCAGATTGTAGAATTGATCACTTTATTACAGGTGTGGCGACGATTATGATATTAGGTATGAAGGACTGAAGGTGCATGAGGTCTGATTCACGACACTGGGAAATAATATGAAACTGTCGCCATTACAACAAAGAGATTAACCGAGGCGTCCGACCGATTTCGGCCATGGCGGCCGATCTCAATTGAGATCAGCCAAGTGCGCAGGACATAGTATAGCTTTTCACAAGTATGCGCGCAGGCACAAGTTCACTCTCTGTTACCTTTCTCTCATACTCGTAGTTCGGTGAGACGGCCGACATGACCGATGAGAGATCGGGCGCAGGACCAGCGGCTTAACGTGCTTTCCGAGGCACGGGCGTGCACCGCTAACTTCCTGACTCTGGGCTGAGTAATTTCTTCACAGAAAAACTCACACAAATTTGACCCGACCCCGGATTCGAACCGGGGATCTCTCGGTTCTCTCGCAGGGCTTGTTACCAATAGACCAATCAGGCAGTCAACTGCCTACGTATATACGAATCGCTAGTAGCTCGCTATTGTCTTCCTGACCATTGTCTTAAAAACTAATAACGATTATTATAATATACATAAAAATTGCATAAACAGTGGATTATACACCGTGAAATTTTAGTGGTTGTTTTCCCGCAGTAAAATTATTCTATCTTAGTAGTACAATAGATTTGTGCAGTTCTTTTTTGTTAAAATCAATAAATGCCGGTTTTACGAAAGGTTTAACCGAAACTCGAAAGCACGTTCGAGCCGCTTTATGACTTAGGGCGCCGAGCTTCTGCAGCTTTAAGCATCGATTTCATGCGGCAAGCAGTACCTGATTACGTCACATCTTATAAAAGAACGATAGCTTCTCTCTTTTAGAGTTGGAAAATTATTATTATGAAAATTAAAAAAAAATTTTTTTTTTTTCGCGGAATAATTTGCATGATTCGATAGTACTACTAAAGGCAAATCGTTCTGCCACGGGAAAACAACCACTCAAATTTCACGGTGTATAACCTTCTTCTCCTTTTTGTTTTAAATCTGTTACAAAACAACATCTAAGAATCAAAATACAATCGATTTGAGGAACTCATTTTTAAACATACAACACAACCTGGAAGTCTACCTACTTAGCTACAAAAGGTGTGTGTGTAATGACTCCAAAAATAGGTTTAAAGCATTGACTAACTAATGACTGGAAGAAAATAGAAAATAAAAAATCACAAAAATACCTTTTCTATAATATACCTTCTCTTACTCTATGGCCCATAGGCCTCCACTATGGCCGTCACTTAGCCGCTTACATTTTTAATTTCCATTAAGTGGCAAAAAACGCGAACATTTAAAAAATTAAATCGCTTAAATACGGGCTTCGTCGAGGGATTGAACGGGGAAATTGGTTTGGGGGCTATTTTGGCACCATTTACTTTTAATGTTAACAAAGTGATACTAAATATATAATAAGATAATAAATATTTTACAAAAGCATTTGTATGAAAAACTAGATTTACAACAAGAAGAGACGTAACATTGAAGTAAAAAAACTTCTGGACATTTTTCTTTCCTAACTGACATACGATGATGGCTTGGAGTAGCCTCGTCATCATCACCGGACTTGCGGGGGAGCGAATGGCTATCACCCCTACGATGATGGCTTGGAGTAGCCTCGTCATCATCACCGGACTTGCGGGGGAGCGAATGGCTATCACCCCTACGATGATGGCTTGGAGTAGCCTCAACATCATCACCGGACTTGCGGGGGTGCGGATGGCTATCACCCCTACGATGATAGCTTGGAGTAGCCTCGTCATCATCACCAGACTTGCGGGGGAGCGAATGGCTATCACCCCTACGATGATGGCTTGGAGTAGCCTCAACATCATCACCGGACTTGCGGGGGTGCGGATGGCTATCACCCCTACGATGATGGCTTGGAGTAGCCTCGTCATCATCACCGGACTTGCGGGGGAGCGGTTGGCTCTCACCCCTACGATGATGGCTTGGAGTAGCCTCGACATCATCACCGGACTTGCGGGGGAGCGGATGGCTCTCACCCCTACGATGTTGGCTTGGAGTAGCCTCGTCATCGTCACCGGACTTGCGGGGGAGCGGATGGCTCCCACCCCTACGATGTTGGCTTAGAGTAGCCTCGTCATCATCACCGAACTTGCGGGGGAGCGGATGACTCTCACCCCTACGATGATGGCTTGGAGTAGCCTCGTCATCATCACCGGACTAACTACTGGACCCATTCCCTAAGGGGCTAACTACTGGACCGATTACTCTTAGAAAACGAAGTGTGGGATGCCTTCAGACCAGGTGGAGTGACGATCTGCGCAGGATCTGGATCAGGACGGCTGGTTGGAGCTGGTTATAGACTGATGATGAAGATGATGATGATGATGATATTTTGACACTCAAGACACGATATAAGTTTTGATTTATCATTTGACAAAAAAGATAAGTAACCATTTGCAAAGGAAATCGATGGGCGCTGAACCGATTTAGACGAGATTAGTATTAAAGATAACTTGTTATAATGACAGCCATATTAAATTGTGGTGAATTAAAATTAATCACATAGTGATGTGCCTAGCGGGGGGTCGCGATGGAGCGATAGCGGCTCGATCGGCTAGTGATGTGCCGTCGGCTTTGTAATAATTACAGTAATTGATTGGTTGTTTGTATTGACTTTCACTAGTTGTTTCATTTATTGTTGTCGTGTTAATATAGGATTAAAAAGTGACCCACATAACAATCAGGAACAATTCTGAAATGATGTAATTCGTCGAAAAAACTTGCAATAAAACCTACGTTGTACTGATTCAAAAATGGGTAAAAAGCTTTAGCCTTTTTTTACGGATATAAGAAAAATAACAGTAGATTTACTAGTAGAACACCGAACAACTAAATAAATAAATAAACACAGAACAATCGGGGATAACGGTGTTCATTACACAAATATTTGTGCCGAGTGCAGCACCCTGTGTATCCTTACTATCCTTACTTCCTTACTAATATGTATTATACATGCGAAAGTAACTCTGTCTGTCTGCCCGTCTGTTACGCTTTCACGCATAGAGTACAGAACCGATTTAAATGAAATTAGGTACTGATACAGTCCAGAGCCTGAGAAAGGACATACGCTACTTTTTAACCAACTGCGCTATAAAGAAGTAATGTTTTACCCGTTAAACATATCTACGCGGACGAAGTCGCGGGCGGAAAGCTAGTTTATAATTAAGACTAGGTGTACAGTGCGCTAGTATATGCCTCTCTATCCTTGGAGCTCCAAGATCAGACAGGACCAATGGCTTAACGTGCTTTCCGAGGCACGTCCTCACACAAAACCCGTCAAAAGCCTCACAACACCCCACACCTTCCACTACGTTCTTACAAAATTGAGTCTACGTCACCAGCGGCGATAATTTATAACCAGTTTATGATGCTTCGCCAGACAATTTCTAGGCTAATAGCCCTTATGTTAGCCCTAAATCATGGCTGAAACTGGCGCTACAGCGGAATTGCTAGTTTCGGTGAGAGTTTGCTCTGAACTGGTAGTTTATTTTAATTGTTTCACCGCATGCACGCTATGATGATTCATATTTCTCAATTTAGGTTAAGTTTTATAACGTACGAGAGTGTTGCGGTTAAAGAGCCTAAGCGGTGATTTCACGAAAAATAAACTCAGAGTCGGGTGTTTTATAGACGACTGCAAAAATTCAAATATTCAAAAATACTGATATCTGTAACACGAGTGCTTAAAAGCTACTAGTCAGGGAATCTGATCTTCATCAGATCAGAATATTTATTTATAGTTCTTTCTTTGACCTTTATTTAAACCTGAATAGTCAACTTACATCTATGGTATTAAACATGGTACATATTCGGTTGTACCTATAAGTAAAATCAAGGGGCAAGAATACTATTTGGGTACATACTTTATTATTATTCGTACATACGGAAAAAGCTCTAAATAATGATGACTTATGATCCTTAAATTACTAACTTAGTCGCTCTTACACAACTTGTGCTGGGTCAAATTTTAATTGCACATTACCAAAAAGTAAAAAAAATATTGCACTCCATACAAAAGGTCTTAAATCTAAAACTAAGACTCGATTAATATGCACCTTATTGGGCACGGCAACATAAAAGAGATTTAATGCAAATGTGTCTGTTAGTTTATACTAGTAGAAACAACTGGCAAATATACTATCTTTACAAAAAGGAAAGGTTCTAAGAAAAGGATGACCTCGACTGGCTCGGTGGAACAGTGGTTAGTGACCCTGGCTGGCTTTTCTGAGAGTCGTGGGTTCGATTCCCACTCTTGACAAATATTTTTGTGGTGAACATCGGTGTTTGTTCCATGTCTGGGTATGATTATGTATTTAAGTATGTATTTATAAATACATATGTATGTTTATCAGTCTTTGACACCCATAGTACTAGCTTTGCTTAGTTTAGGGTCAGGTGACCGTGTGTGGAAATGTCCCAGATATTTATTTATTTAATTCTTATATTCCTCGATTTCCAGTAATGAATTATGTAAAGAAATCTTGCATTCACAAATTTGACTCAACACAAAATTAACAAAGAACATAATAAATGTTTCACATGTGTCATGTTTCATGCTCACTTCTTCAATGCAAGACCCAAATACTTGTAAAGAGCACAGCATACGTATCAACATGAAAAGAATCTGCATTTTATAAATATCAAACCGCTGAGGATCTTTGAATTACACTTCAATTTGTACGGTGTTTGTTCCGTGTCTGGGTGTATTATTAAATATATTTAAGTTTATTTGTGTATCCACTGTTGATCCTGATTTCCGTAACACAAGTGCTTAAGCTACTTACCACGGGATCAGATCAATGTATGTGATGTTGTGTAATATTTTTTTTTAAAGAAGATAATGCTTATTCTTTGTCTCGCACTATCATCTTGGGCTTATCTTACTTACTCTACTGATTAAACTCTTAATTAAGTATTCTTTAATCTATGCCCTTAGGTTTGTAAGGTGATTTCCTTTCGACTAACTCTGGCTATGGTTCTAAGAGTCGTGGGTTCGATTCCAATAGTTTGTGTGATGACATCGGTTTTGTTCCGAGTCTGGGTGTGTATTTATGTATTTAAAAAAAATCGTTTATACCACTGTTGTACCTGATATCTGTAACACAATTTAAGATTTTAAGCAATCTACTTTGGAATTGGAAAAATTATAGGATACTAGCTTTCCGCCCGCGACTTTGTCCGCGTAGATATGTTTAACGGGTAAAACATTACTTCTTTATAGCGCAGTCGGCTAATAAGTAGCCTTTCCTAGGCTCTGGACTATATCTATACCAAATTTCGTTTAATTCGGTTCAGTACTCTATGCGTGAAAGCGCAACAGACAGACAGAGTTACTTTCGCATTTATAATATTAGTAAGGATTTAGTTAAGTGAAAGTTGTCCGACCGATTTCAGCCATGCGCAGAACATAAATTCACAATTCTGTATGCAAGCTCAAGTTCAGGTACTATCCGTTCACTGAATCCCATTGTTCCTTGAAACTTACAAGTATGCCACAGCCTTTATACTTATCTCACGCGTCCGCACAATATTTACGTCCATACGCGTGTCGACTTAAACATATTTCCCCAACATATTTGCCACAGCAATAACTCAAAAGCGATTCAATAACATCGGGGGCGATAAATCGCAGGTATCAAAGGACGGCCCGCCGTTTATCTGCCGAGATACGAGAAATTAATATCCAAATTCGTGGACAATATCTTTGATGCGGAGTTAGGATGGGAGATTAAATTGTGGACGGGGTCCGACTGCACCGTAGCTTGCCTTTTTTGTAAGTAAAAGCAAGTTTCGGTGTGCAAACTCATAGATTCATAGACCTTTCGTGACTCTATGGAGTTGCACAAATGATGATAGCTTGGCTTGGTAATGTTGAGGCCAAATAAAGCACTTTGCTTGTCATTTCGTGAATAATTAATAGTTTACCTATGCATAATTTTAAACTGTCATGGTTACACACCCACCCACCCAGTTCACCCGTGATCATGGCGCTTGCAACAGAGCCGAAACATCGGGAGCTCATTAAAACAAAACAACATGATAAATATCCCGGACACTTTCAGTTTTCTAATGTTTACCTCTATGCAGTCTAACCATGCAGTTTATTCTTCTGTTAATGTTAGCTCTTCAGTTGCGTCGTATCTTATTTTTTTAAAGATGAATGTTTTTAATCTCCAGTTCATCCAAATACCAAACTTTTGACGACATTATAAGATACCTATTCCCAACTTTTTCTTTCGCGAAATTCACACCGTAACACACATACGGTTTGCGAACATTACCTACAACATTCCAGCCATATATTTTACAACGATATCTGGCAATAACATTCCAAAACTAATTTCCAAATGCAGCCAGGCAAGTATCAAGTTCCCAAAAACTTGGGAATCGCATATAAATCGCGGTGTACGTGTGGGAGCGAGAAGGCAGTGAGGGAGAGAGACGGCGCAGTCACGCTCTGCAGTTTACCGCCGTCGATACGAAGTTATAGTAATGAATATGATATAAATAAGTTTTGTAAATGGCTCACAGAAGTCGAAAGAGCCGACCGCGACTGAGCTTCGAAAGGGCAGGGGGCTTAGGAGAAACTAGTTGTAACTATAACTCGTCGACCATAAATTTTCAACTGCAACTGAATTGTAGTTGGAAACATCTGTTTGCTTTCTAACTTGTGTCTTCTTGAGACATAGCGACAATAATAAAAAGCGTTGGATTCTAGGCACCAGATACAATATTTGACAACATCCCACAGATACCTTAACCACTCGGCAATCGACACTTTTGGCCAGCGTAGTTGAAAAAGACCTGATCGCCCTAGTTTAGTGTAGGCTGATAATGATGATGACACAGATATCTACTTTATATTATACTAAACTGATTACTAGCCGAGCAATATACATTTGTAGCTTCCAGAGCGAAGCTATGGGAACCAACGGTGAAATCTCAAGAAGTTGTGTTAATCTTCTGCAAATTCAGTTCTATCTACCAATCCAGGAGTAGAGTTTAAAAGACCAGTTCGTGAAATGGCAAATAAAGTTTTTTCATGAAATTTCTTTTCATTTCACTTCATTTCATTGACCTAATTCCGTGCTGGTCGATTAAGCACTTGTGTTACGGACATCAGAAACAATAGTGGGACACAAGTTACTAGGAATATACAAAACAATATAAGCACACCCATAGATATACAAAACAAATCCCGATGAAAATCATACAGATATTTGTCACGGGTTAGAATCAATCCAAAAAACCCCCCTATTTTTTTAATGTTTGTGTGTCTATGTTACTTGAATTAGTAACTGAATAAGTACTTTTTTTCTTTCTTCCAAACGTACTTACGAGCCAGTGAAGTATCCAATATTAGATCATACTTGTCGATGAGTAGATTCTACTAACTAATATTAGGTAATAACATCCTCTTCCTAAGTACCACCGGGTTAAAATCCTCGTCTAAAATCACCAGTGGGGGATCTTCAGTCAATTTAGAGAACAGTTAAGTTTCGCGCATTATTACTCCGCCGATAAACCATCACAAAAGGAGGATGGGGCGATAACACATCTCCGCACATCTCAATATTGCGCACTATCCGATGCCTCCTGCGTCTCTAGGGTGACCATGGACATCTATAATCATGGATTAAGATGTTGAACGATGCTGTTTGATATTTTTATAGTGAATAATACGTATTTTCTATTGAAAGAACGGTAAAAATATGTATTGAAAATAATATTTTTATTAATTTACTCTTTCAACTGTGCGATTTCACAGATCCACTGGTCAGGTTATCCGTAGTAATTCAGCCATACTTTCTACTAGCATTCCAATCGTGACTTCGTCCACGTGAAGCCGTCTATCGCAAAATACATAAAATACTTTGACTTTGACTCTAAAAAATCGTAATTGGTTAAAAAACTATGTGCAGTCTTAACATGAAAACCCGACAGATAGTCAGATTTACTTATCGCATTTATAATACACTAGCTGTGCCAGCGATTTCTTCCGCGTTTCCTCATTTTTTTTCACATTTTCCATTGTTTCTTTGCTCCTATTGGTCGCAGCGACATAACCTAAAGCCTTCCTCGATAAATGGCCTATCCAACACAAAAATATTGTTTCAACTCAATCCAGTAGTTCCTGAGATTAACGCGTTCAAACTAACAAACAAACTCTTCAGCTATATAATACATACTAGCTGTGCCCGTGAACTTGCTTCGTTCGCGTGAACTACAGATATTACATATAAAAGGTTTTTCCCAATTACTCCTATTACCGTGAGAATTTTTCAATATCGCGTTGCAAGTAAGCTTTTCGTTTATTAAGGTACATGCATGCCAAATTTCTTTCGCGGTTTAGATTAGTATAGATATTTGTAAGGAAACATCCTTCACACACAGAACTCGTGGTGTCCCTACCATCAGCGCGGGAATGCCGACGAGTCCTGCGCGGGCGCACGGAGCGCCCATTCACCGCGCGGGTCAGACCGGGACCCGAACGGTACCGGCCTTATACCTACTACCTACTATAATGTACATGTGATTTAATGGAGGCGACCTAACCCATATAGTTTATGAGACATATTTCCTGACAAAACTTCTAGTAACTATACAAACCATGACTATTTTATGCATTGTTAAACCGGGATCTTATTTACCAGGATATTATCCTAGAGGTACATTGTAGATGACTGATGATCATGGCACATGCCCGAAGTATTAATAAACTCGTACCTAGATTTACTAATGTTTATTAACTTTACGTATGTTAAAATCAGAAACGAAATTAAAGTTTTGCAAGCAAGAAAATTTTCTTAACGAGCTGTGAAATTTAAACCGTTATATACATTTTTATTAGAAATGCAAAGGTAAGTAGTTTATAAAAATAATAAATATTTATATTTTCTCTCCACGAAGGACACGAACACATTATACAGAAACAAAAGAATACTTAACTATATTAACAGTTATAATCATACTAAAATTGTACCCATATGTAGCCCGCCTTTCCGATAAAGCGGTACGTTTGATTTGCGCTAAAGCACATTAACGCTATCTAACACTGCTCGCTGACTTATTGAACGACCAATCTAATTACGTGGACTGTTATGCAAGACCAGGCCATGGGAACATTTCAATTTGGGCCATGAGAATGGCCAGCGGGTATCGAATTTCGCGAATTTACTGCTACTACTATTACTACTTCACTTTAAAAGCTCTGATAGTTTTTTAAGACTACTGAGTATGATTTATATGAAACAACTCAACATTAAAAAGCTTAAAATTAGTCTTCATGGGTCTACACGCGATATTAGGAGTATCAAATTACATAGCTACTTACTGCCCGACGTTTCGACTGGAGTTAGCTCGCGACCACGATTGGTGTAACCCAGTCGAAACGTCGGGCAGTAAGTAGCTATGTAATTTGCTACTCCTAATATCTCGTGAAGACCTATAAAGACTAATTTTAGTGTAA
Source organism: Maruca vitrata (assembly GCA_039566165.1). NCBI lineage: Eukaryota > Metazoa > Arthropoda > Insecta > Lepidoptera > Crambidae > Maruca > Maruca vitrata. Next base: position 6,811,014 of record CM076936.1, on the reverse strand, counting down.
TGGAACGCGGAAGTATAAATCTTACACTAAAAAGCTTTATAACGCTTACACAAGCAAATAACCAACATAAGCTAATTTAAGTTATAACCTAGTGGTGTCCGAAACCCTTGAACATGTGCAGTTGCGTAGAGACATTGCCGTTCTAAGTGTTCTCTACCGTCTCTATAACGGGGAATGCTCATCATCATCATCATTAGCCTTTTATTATATCCCACTGCAGGGTATAGGCCTCCTCCGTAAAACGCCATGCACTCCGGTCCTGCGCCAGTCTCATCCAGAGACCTCCCGCGGCTTTCTTTATATCAGTTGCCCATCTGGTGGGAGGCCGCCCTCTTTTACGTTTACCGAACCTGGGCCACCATTCTGTAAGCGCTTTGCTCCACCTGCCGTCACCGCGTCTTGCTAGGTGCCCCGCCCACTGCCATTTTAATGCTGCACATCGCTTCCCAACGTCGACTACCTTTGTTCTTCGCCGGATGACGACGTTGGTTTGCTCTGAAGTGCTCTAAAGTGCTATTTTGACTAGCTCTGAAGTGCTATCTGAAGTGCTAATGCTCTGAAGTGCTATTTTGACTAGTCACTTCCTCCCCTGACTACTCCCGAACGACACATGCTGGACAGCGCTGCCATCCACATACAATGCAGGCGCCGGTGGTTCAGACCAAGAGGTTCAGTTCCTATTTTCTGCCACGTAACAATATGCTGTCCCAGCTCATGTTTTCCCCATCTCCTATGATCCCAAGATCTTCACACGGGACATGAAGGGTGAGTGCGACAGACTCAATTAGGTCTATTGTGCCTGTCCACCTCATATGTGGATCTCACTACCGCTTACCATCAGGTTGTGTGAAGTCACCCAGTTAGGCTTTTTTATAAAAAAAATTGTTTAGTGTTCTTTTCTCGATAGTTTCGGGACAAATCAACGGGGTCCAAATTATTAAGCATCCTTATATATCTCATGTTGAAAGGATGGTGTGTTATGAGCTTCCCTGAATTATGTCTTATTGAAACAGTAATATCTCGGCGAGTTTTGAAGTTATGACAATAATTCTTTTAAATTGTTTTTTGTGGCTACATAAAAAAATATTTTTATGCTTTAAGCTTCACCATCCCTAATACACCTTTCAGTCAATGTTGCTAAACACTTGTCAAAACAATACCATGACATTTAATACCCCGACCTATGGGGTCTATCTGGAGACAATGCTGCGGATCGCTCTAAACGCAGATAGAGCCTTATCAGTTAGCATTTGTGCTTAACTACGACAACCTTCGGCGAAGGGAAAGGACTGACTTACAATTTACTTAATACCATTCTAAATATTGTTCGATGTTAGAAACATGCCTCTGGAACGGATAAAAAGATTTATAGATATAATTATGTCTTTAAATTATATTTAGGTTAGTATTTAGCCCCCTTTTACACGTCTGACTGGCTTGGTGGAAGTGGTTAGTGAACCTGTTAATGGTTCCAACCAACAGGTTATTTGGGGGAAAATTTCGACGGCTTCAATAGCTGTTACTTGGTGTACGGTGATAATAATAATAATAAATGTTTATTGCACATATAATAAAGAAAATTACAATTAGTTACAATAAAATTATAAATACCTTAATATTAATCACATTGTGCATCGAAAGAATACAACATTAGGAATAGAACACGATGCATGTCGGGCGCGATTCCCGGAAGAACGGATGTCAAATCCCCCGGAAACAGAAGAGCGATTGATTTTTTTACGTTTTTCAAAAATATTTTAACAGCTATTGCAAGCTTTAGCATAAAAAGTTTGAAATTTACATTGATAACAATTTGTTACATAATACCTACGGTAAAAAAGGCTAACGACCAAGTCTCTTAACGGTTTTCGTTTTAGAAACAACTACAATTCGAACGGGTGGTAGAATCACACTATTGCTGTATTGTCCATTTGTAAAATACAGTTTGATAGTAGGTAATATGAATAGACGTACAAGTAGTTATAAGCTTATTTACCCTGGTGAAATCCTAAATACATCCCCAATAGTTCGGATGGTTAAAGGGGTTTATCAGACTCCTACTGACTAAAACACCCGGGGTGATCCTTCTCATCGCATATACGAGTTTTTCTCGGTGAGTCGGAACGAACCGCCAAAAAAGTAACATAATTTCAAACCTAAGTTAAAATTACATTAAAAGCGGAGTCTTCCAGTTTAGTTCAGCAAACCATATTTCGGCCTAACCGGCACTGCATCAATTTAGATGACATTTTACAATATTAGATGAGGCGGTCGCAGTTAAGGAGGATATTATATTACCTGCCTTCGATCGAGGCCTTTCACCAGCCGTCTAGGTGGAAGACCTCGCAATCTGCATCAGCCACACTGATTGGCTTTGATTGTGGGACCACAACGGCCCTAATCTATTTATTTTGTACTACCAACCATAGATCATGAATTATTTACTAGATCACTCGTAAAACTGAATCGGACAAAGTGTCTTGCAACATTCCCGAGCCGCACCGACAATAAATGATAATCAAATTGAAATGTATTAACTACGTAGATCGTTATATTCTTACGAATTATCACTAAATCATTCGCTGCTCGGAATGGGTAGAGTCTATAGCGATATTTACGTACGATGTCGACAATAAATGAAAATTGAATTGAAATTTTATGTAAACATAAACTATGTAGGTTGTAGTATAATATTATAACCAAGTTAAAATGTCGAGTCTGATCGACTTATACTTTCTTAGATAGTTTAAATTAGACCAATGTATGCTTGCCAATGGAGCAATCTCCACTGATTTTATTCAAAAGTCTGTACGATACAGCATTTGGAATATTTCTACCTATAGATAGATACGTGTTCACATAAATGATTTCTGTTTTCAGAAATGACTAAGTAACTTACTTTTACATATGAAATATTAAATAACGGTACTGTTGTCTCTATTTAAAATGACTGTTCCTTTAATTATGATCGAATTATTCATTTGACTTCTGAGTCCCATCCTTCCTCTAGAAAAATCTTCCCCCTATCTAAAAAAAAAAAGGCATCACATCCATTGTGCAATTTTATACATTTAAGCAAGCATGCATACGGATTTACGAGTCTTCGGCGAGTGGCCGAGGAGAGAGAGAAGTGGCATGCAGTTGGGGAGGCCTATGTCCAGCAGTGGATAGAAATGGGCTGATGATGATGATGATGACATAAGGATATAGGGACAGAAAAGCGACTTTGTTTTTTACTATGTAGTGATAATGCACACATTAGCCTTGCACCTTTTACTATAACAAGTATTAGTCTTAACAAGCAGTCGATAGATTTGGTACCATTACCCAGCAATGGAAAGATTAAAGATACAAGAAATATGCACACTTATAATGTTAAGCGAGCTCTGAAAATACATTTCCGTTTCGTTCAGTTTCCCCGTTTTATATTCAACAATGAATAATATACCTATCTATCTTTGTCTAGTTATCTATATATCTGATCATAGCCACAATTCCACTCGATAGCCGTTATCAGGAGTAGAGGTCAAACCGCAATAGTCTACCGACAAATTAGGAACCAACGCAACCCAAATACCTACAAAATACGGCAAGAGCAACATTGTGGATTTATGTATTGAGATAGTGAAGCTTTATTCGATACAGCTAGTTAAATGTGGGATTAATCAGACAAAGGCCAGCTGTGATGTAAATTAATTATGTTTTGTATTTGACGTAATCCGTTTCGGTGTTCGGTACAAATGTATTTGGACCAGTTCAATAGATGTTCTGTTTCATTACATTAGTGAATATTATTATCTAGAAATTGAAAATTATAGATTGCATAAAATATTATGTATTTAATGAAATCTAGGTGAAATATGACGTTTCAGGATAAAATTAAATATCTTTTTGGAACATCGACAATTTTGTGGTTAGGTGACATATTAGCCATTGTCTGAGTAGATAATCAAAAATAGTGAATTATACCTTAAAGCTTATTTACGTACTTATTAATTATTGTGAAGGAAATAACTCTTCACCTCAAGAAAACAACTGGACTATTAAGGAATATTTTATTTAGATAAAGCTTTATGTATTCATTACTAAGAGTTTTTTGTACATTAAAGCACTTCACAAACAAATAAATATGTTCCAAGGTAGTTCACCATTCATAATATCTCACAATTTATAAGCAGATGTGTATAAAAGCACTGAACTAGGATACAATAAAAAGCTTTACATCGCCAAGCTCAGTATCACATTATAAGCTCGCCGCTTCAATACTACTCTCTAAGTTAATCCTGTGTGAATTAGCAGAATAGATATTCAGATAGGAGATAAGTGCGCAGGAGTGGAGCCTGCGATACGAGACCCTCAATAGTTTATTATGCCCATTTAGCCAACGCGCAGCTCTATAGAGTTTAGATACTATTAATACTAGTATCTTAGATAATATATCACTATGCTAACGTACTAAATAGCGCTAGAATAGTACCGGTTTTAAATTAATGTTGCTAATGCGGTATGCTGTTTGTTTTATATGTTATGTAGGTACTTTATTTATAACATATTCAAAGCTGTATTAAATGTTAATATATTTTATTGAGGTTTTAAGTACATCGTAAACTTTTAATGAAGTTACCTATACTTATACAATTATAGTTTCCAATTTTGGGACCCGTAAATAAATATTATACATATGTGTACAAATACATACTAACAGACATCTAAAAATATATCTAAAAATAATCATAATCAACAATTACTTTAAGTTATGTTTGTTAAGTTCGAGTTTACGGATTTAACTCGCGTGTATGGGTATTCTGAAAATGTTACCTTATAGAGGAAGATCCCAGAGCCGCCAGACATCACTTATTTTCTAATGGACAAAATATATACGATTGAGTAGTGGTGGGGTGTACTATCATCATATGACTAGTTGCTACCTTGACCAGACGGCCATTTTTCAGATATCAACCAATCAAGGTACATAGAAACACTGCTCACCTCACTTTAATTCTGATGGCTGATTTTAACATATATTTCACACAATATCATTAAAAATCAGGTTATATTACTCCCAGACACATGCGGTCGGCGGTTTTACCTTACAGACGCTTTAAAGCTATGAAAAAATTTTTACTTTTACTTAATTTTACTTATTTTGTGATGCTTGATTTTTATATATGTTATTCAAACAACTATTTTAAAACGTTTTACAAACGGACAGACCGATCCAAGGGGCCAAACATTCACCAGACCCAACTGTTTTAGATTTTATTTTTTAAATTGAATTTAGTTAAGTTTTTCTAATAAAATAGTTTGTAAGGTACAATTCTATAATTATTGCGGTCAGATGAGCACTTTTTAGTTGTTTGAATAACATATAAAAATCAAGCATCAGAAAATAAGTAAAAGTAATTTTTTTTTCATAGCTTTAAAGCGTCTGTAAGGTAAAACCGCCGACCGCATGTGTCTGGGAGTAATGAATCCTGATTTTTAATGATATTGTGTGAAATATATGTTAAAATCAGCCATCAGAATTTAAGTGAGGTGAGCAGTGTTTCTATGTACCTTGATTGGTTGATATCTGAAAAATGGCCGTCTGGTCAAGGTAGCAACTAGTCATATGATGATAGTACACCCCAACACTACTCAATCGTATATATTTTGTCCATTAGAAAATAAGTGATGTCTGGCAGCTCTGGGATCTTGGACCATTAGTGGTGTTTGTGCAAATAAAATAGACAAAACTATAATTTGATTACCTGAATCGCTACACAGAGAATATTCATCTACCTATACTTACTTAAGAGCAGTATAATATCTGGGACATTTGCACACACGGTCATCTGACCCCAAACTAAGCAGAGCTTGTACTATGGGCGTCAGAAACTGCCTACATACTTTACTAAATAATCACACCCAGGCACGGAACTGATACCGATGTTCATCTCACAAATATTTGTAAGTATATTTGAGACTAGTGATCCGCCGTCGCTTTGCTTCGGGTAAGCCTTTCTTAGCGGATGCCTTAGTCATACCTGTGGCTGTGCGTTGTCAGTCAGTCACCTTTGAGTTATATATATTTAAATGTTTATACTATTGTGTGAGTATAAATAACTGTAATAATGATTCCCATTCCCGCTATCAGCACTTAACGCTACATCAGAAGGCGATCGCCGATGCGCCCGCGCCGGATAACGCCTCACGCAATCAATAGCGATACAATAGCAATGCTGATAGCTTTTTTGGTATGGTCTCTGTGTCTACTGTATTGATTTTAGTGTGGGCATTGTGCAAAATTATATAGAGTCGAATAACCACGACCAAGACTCTAAGAATTTTAAGTTGATTTCCACAATGCGATGAACGAAGTCAAATTCAAATTTGGTAAATGTTACTTACATCCTTTCCTTTTCATAACCTATGATTTATATAGCGAGGTTGAGTAACTTAGTATAGACTTTTCGAGTCCGAGCGACAGATCGACATGTGAATGGAGGGGCAGAAACAAGTTAATAAACACTTTATACAATGTTATTTTAATTTTGCGCAACATAGCTTTGTTTGTAAATAAAACAAATGGTCAAGAAACGAGTAAAGCCTCTGTAAAAGACGTTTCGTTAACCCCCTCAATTTACTAAAATACCATCGTAATAGCCTGTGATATACCAACGAAAATACTACCTTTACTCTTCCCATGCTTTCAAATAATTTGCACTCTAATCAGTAGGTAAACATTACCTATAATTTTCACTAAGGTATGAAGCCATGTATACATAAATGTATACACTAAACATTGTATTGAATGTACTTTTATTTATACAAGAAATAAACAAGAAAACAAGAACTTTCCTATCGGAATCCGACTAATTAGTCACTTGTATTGACCCGAATCGCTAATAACTTGAACGGGCTTCTTCTACCTGCAGTTACGTTATGACAACGTGCTCTATGGCCACCGACCATTTATTAACATGATTAATTAACTACATGTGTTCATTAGATACCCGATAGGCAGTAGGCTCGGTCACAAAGTAGGTACCGGTTTCTTATATCGATAGTAGTAGTCTACAATTTCTATTGGGTTTTCTATTTTAAACTCGCTTTCTGTCAGTGACACGTGACGTTGTTTATTGTGTAAAACATAACTCTCTTATAGCGCAGTCGGTTAAAAATGAACCTTTAACATTATAAATTCGAAGTTACTTTGTTTGTCTGTCACGCTACAACCGAACAGATTCAGATTAATTTCCATTAGCAGTAGTACGCAGAGACTGGAAAAGGACATAAGTTACTGTCTTAAACAACTTCGCTATGAGGGAGTAATGTTTCATACGGATCGAGTCGCGGGCAGAAAGTTTGTTAATAGATAAATTATGTAATTAATAAGGCGTCCGACCGATTTCGGCTATGGCGGCCGATCTCAATGGAGATCAGCCAACTGCGTAGGACATATTATAGTGCACAAGTGTACGCGCAAACACAAGTGCACTCTCTGTTCCCTTACCCTCATAGTTCGATGAAATGGCAACCCGACATGACCGATGAGAGATCAAGCGCAGGAACACCGGCTTAACTTGCTTTCCAAGGCACGGGCGTGCAACCGCCAACTTCTTGACTCCGAGCTGAGTAATTTCTTTTGACAAATTTTGAACAAATTTTGCCCGACCCCGACTCGAACCGGGGACCTCTCGGTCCTAAGGCAGCACTTGCTACCATTCCATTCCATTGACCAACGAGACAGTCAAGATAATTATCAAAATAGTAGTAGTAGATATTCGCGCGAAAGAACCAAAGAATAAGACATCAACGCGCGCCTCCTATTCCTGCGAATATTAAACCTGGAAAATATACCCCTTAAAATCAATACGGAAATTAAAGGACATACCGGATAATAATTATCATTTGAATTAGTCTTCTTCTTATCGTATGGTTGATGAACAACCTGGTGTCAGAGTTTAAACCGTCCGTAGGCCTCTGACATGGCTTCACACACCGTTGAAAAATCTCTCAGGTTTGCAGGTTTCCTCACGATGTTTTCCTTCACCGTTAAAGCGTCGAATGATGGTACATGTGAATTTCAAATTTGAAAAACACATTGGTACCTGGCGGGGTTTGAACTGGCGACCTCTCGCATGGTAAGCAACGACCTTAACCAGCTTTATTATTATTTGAATTAGTAATATAATGTGATTCACTTCACTTACTCTATCTACTAGTCAAGCAAGTCAACAAAATCTTACCTTTGCCATATTGAGCTGAGTGGCTGAATGTTAGAAATAATGCTTGTTATTGATACCAAAATAACATACCAGATATGCAGAGTCCGACAAGCTACTTACCACGGAACAGATCAATGTATGTGATGTTGCAAATTTATATATATTAAAATGTAATAACGACTGAAATTTTTCACAAGTCCTTCATCAAAATAGTCAGTGAGAAAAAAAAAATTTAGTGTACACTGTGGTACCAGTGGATTTATACCACAGTTAGAAACGTAAAGACGCAATGTTGTAATTTCGTCTTTACGTTTCTAACTGTGGTTTCTAAAAGTTAAAGCGTTTTTTTTTTCAATTCCTACCAGTCGGTACACGACTCTCCAAACACTGTGTCCCAACCATCTTACCAATCAGAGCAAAACATTAACAAGTAATTAACGTTCAGCAACGCATTTATAACTGCTGATGACGAGATACGAGGCAGGTTGGTGAATGTCACCGATTAGCTGTTGCACAAGCTAGGCTACCCAATGCGACAGTGAAAAAGCGTCGATGGCCGAGTGGTTAAGGTCGTTGCTTGCCATGCGAGAGGTCGCCAGTTCAAACCCCGCCAGGTACCAATGTGTTTTTCAAATTTGAAATTCATATGTACCATCATTCGACGCTTTAACGGTGAAGGAAAACATCGTGAGGAAACCAGCACACCTGAGATATTTTTCTACGGTGTGTGAAGCCATGTCAGAGGCCTACGGGCGGCTTAAACTCTGACACCAGGTTGTTCATCAACCACACGATAAGAAGAAGAAGTGGGTACATGCTTCAAATGCTGAATGAAACAGTCTTAGGGCTACACATACATAGTTATTTTTTCTTAATCACTGGGTACTTTTCCGTGTTTGTCAGTGGCGTGGGCTAAAGCTGTCGTGCGCCAAGGTCCATTTCCAAAAAAGCGTCGATGACCGAGTGGTTAAAGTTTTTGCTTGCCATGCGAGAGATCGCCAATTCAAACACCGCCACGTACGCCACGGGTTGGTCGACTGCACAACTTCAGAATTTCTTCATAGGTGTGCAAGGTTTTCCTTCACCAATAAAGCGTCGAATTATCGTACTTATGATTTTCAAATACAAAAGTGGTACATGGCGGGATTTTAATACGTGACCTCTCGCATTGCAAGCAACGACCGTACCCACTCTGCTATCGACGCTTTTATCAATCGCCCAGCTAGCAGCTACCTGTAATGATCCGTCATCATCAGCCCACTGTAACTAACTACAGTTCCTAAACCTCACAAAGAAAGAAAGAAACAAAGTTCATGTTTTCCCTCCCTCCTGTGATCCCGGGCTCTTCAGGCATGAAACGGCATTTAAGCAGGCCTTCAGGGTGAGTGCTACAGGCTCAATATGGTTAATTGTGCCTGTCGACCTCATATTTGGATCTCACTACGGCTTACCATCAGGTGGAGTGAGGTCATCTTATTAGCCAACTATAAAAAGAATCACTTATTCAATACCCCAACACTATTCCCAGGTTACAGGTTAGTTGATTCGCTAGCATTACAGCGGGTCGCGGTGTCACAACAATATCATTAGCGCGCGATCGGAATCGGCGCGCGCGTCTACACATAGGCCACCGCCGGCACACGTTACAACGACGGATCTGCATCCCAGTATATTATCATTAGAGGAGGTATAGGCTGTTGGTAACTAAATTAAAATGTTAGATTTTAAACTTTCGCGTTCCATTGCACTCAATATTAGTCTTTATGGGTCTACACGCGATATTAGGAGTAGCAAATACTTACTACTACTTACTCCTAATATAGCGTGTAGACCCATAAAGACTTATATTTGAATTAAAATGTTGAGCAAATCAGAAAAGCTCGTGCAAGCTTTAGCACTTCAGTAAATAGTATTAGGGCGCATTCAAATTTACTTTAAATTCAAATTAATATTAATAATGCGGACGAGCCTTTTTTATTACTATGGTAATAGAATTCTGTACAACTTTAGAACTGCAGTCGCACGGCACTGTACCGCATTGGTGATTCAACACCTGGATAGCTCAGTTGGTTAGAGCAGCCAACGATATTGGAACACCGGTGTGGTTCAAGTCCACGGTTCACGCCGGGTTAAAAAAGGGGTTTTTTTTTCAAATTTCAAATTTACATTAGACCTTTAAATAGCATCAAAACAACAAATAAAACTACTGTATACAGGTCACAATTCCTCTCTATTGGGTAGGTTTCGATGGTTTTCGACATCTTCGTTAGACGCGATACAGCATCAGACAGGAGGATATATGAGTGGGGTCGGCGGCATAACGAGCGCTGATTTATTCGTCACGGCGTAAAGGACGCAGGTTCAAATCCGCATTGAGGCTCATTTGCATCGCCTATAACAATAATAGGTTAGTTAAGTGTTTACTTAGACCGGCAATGTCTCTAAGTAATTGCAGAAGCTTAAGAAAGGTGTTTTATAGTGTAAGTTTTCCGGGGACTTCCTATGAAAAATAAATATTTCAATTGAATCATGTGTCAAATTAAGAGACATTAATGTAGGGATTTGTCTCTTTTACGTAAAACTTACTTTGACATGAAACTTTTTCAAAAAGACATGCTTTTAACCAACCTTAAAAAAATACATAAATCCCACGTCCATTATACATTAAATGGACATTACCATACGCGGTTTTATCCCTTTCGTAGATTAGGAAACCATTGAGGCACTTATCTGAATCGAAGTTATAAATTCCACATAATCCGACCTTATTCCTAGTTCAAATAGAATGCATGCCTTTTTCGGGTAATCATAAGAATTTCTATAGAAATAAACTGGCCATGCGTAATTATAACTTTAATCGTAGATTTGAAAGGAGCCGGCTTCCATAACGGTAAAGCAATAAATTGCTGCTAGCGAGATGTAAATCAGTGTTAGTTTCATTAGAACAATATCTTAATTATAACATTTCTATCAGCGGTTGCTAAACTAGTAAGCAAACAGAATAATACCAAATATAGAAATATCGCACCGTGATCAGGCGGCGATTGTCAAAAGTGCACTTCAGTGCAAATTAATCACCCATACAATAATGTTTCTCGATGTCCGAGAATCGTAAAAGGACCAAGCTACCGTTTATTAATCTATAACTGTCATCAAATGAAATTAACTGAACCGTTGTGACTGAAACCTGTAAGTGTAAATTAATAAAAATACATGTTCTGTAACTAAACCGTATTTAAAAAATACATAGAGAAATAAAGAAATACCTTACTTACTATTGCGATAAATAAAAGAGTTATTGCTCATCGAATTTTAGGCCACTTTTAGGACTAAAACCCTCAGTCTTCAGTAAAAATAACAAAATTTACATTATAATTTGGGTTTTGGTTGCGTAAGCCACTTGAATCTTTAACTACGCCGGTAATACTAAGGTACTATTAAGGTAAATTGGGTAAAAAACCTCAGAGTAATTTTAATTTCCTAAAACTTTAATTAAGTAAGCATTACCCTAAACTTCAGCATTACTGAGAAAACGTAATCGACCTCATTTCTATCATCTGTACTCAAATGAGTTGAACAATAAACAGTTTCCCTTTGAATCCAGAAGTAGCTTGCATAATTATCCTCTATCGCCTCATTTTAACCAGACACCACATATCCCCGGCATAATAAAGTTACCTAAGTTCTTTCAGCAAAAGCCGGCGGTGTGTAGCACCGACTAATGAGGTTGACCTATCGCACCTCATCGGCTTTCTAACAACTTCGCGAAGCAACATAATTAGCGCCCTTTATCCGATTGTCCCTTACACAATCTCAATATTTACTGCGCCGATGGTGTATCGGAAGATAAGACCGTGTCCGCATAGACCGATTTCACACGCGTCTTTTTAATCGCGTGTTTGTGAGATACTAGAGGTTATTTGACGCGGGATCCGCAATACGCACTACATGTGGACAGAACGTATACATCTAGCATCTCAAGAAATTCAAGGCAGTCACGCGTTTTGTAATTGCGCGATAGTCACACACAGTCGAACGTGTTGCTAGTAAATCAGGCACTGCAGTGCCTATTTGGTCACTATGGTGACCCGTTCCAAAATCCGCGCAATCCACATAAGTACATTTAGACAGTAGGTAGATTTAAGACTTTCGAGTTTCATTACATTAAAAATGTTCAGACCCATGTTATACAGTTTTTAATGCAGGAGAACAGATATATCAACCTCGATCGATCGCGCGATAGGAAAATATGTACTAGCGAGATGCATGTGAACGAACGTATGAACCTGTAGTATCGCTAGTAATGCACGATCGTAATATACTATGTAAGATACTATAGGTTCATAGAACCAAAACGCACGTTTAAAAACTGTTTTCTGTAAAACGGTATTAGAATCTGTCCAGATGGCGTGTTTTGTAATCGCTTGATCTCGATATACTAGTGGTTCATACGTTTTCTCCACATGAAGTCGTGTGTCTTGCTTGCAAAACGCGCGAATAACATCGCGCCATCTGAACAGGACCTTAGTCTTTTATGCCCCGCTCACTTCCCGCGGCCGGCATTCTGAATGCGCTGAGACACCGATTTATGATCCTTACGTGATAGGTGGCTTTGGAATTAGAAAGCTCACGTGTATATTCGCGCTTACTTCCGCGCGCGATATCGCTTGTAATACAGCAGATAGCGCGGATTAGGTAGCTTTGAATTAAACTGCGTTTTCCGCTCTTAGTGGTGGAAAACACAAAGGAACTAATTGCCTCATTTTTATCTTTTTTCCAAAGTTGTGTTAGGTTACATCTACTTTTATAGGTTAATCTTATTCACAATTTACCAAGGTTTGACAAAAGATAACATACCTTAAATAGAGTGTAGTGCTAGCTCAAAAATAACAAATAGGTACGCATTCAAAATGAATCATCATAAATTGCAAAAAGATTTCTACTAATTTACATTCATTTAACAACGTTTTCATTTATAATTCCACTTTTGTTATTATTATTTAAAAAAATTATTACCTACAAACAAACAATGTTTAACTTATAATTTTAAACTGTCATGGTTACACACATTAGAAAACTGTAACTGTTCGGGTTATTTTTCATTAAAACAAAACAACATGGTAAATATCCCGAACAGTTACAGTTTTCTAATGTTTAACTTAATATTAAAACCGTAGTCCGACAAAACTATTTGCATTGTTTGTCTGTGTTACAGGATTAGGCACTATTAATAGAGAATACAAACTAACCAAGGTCATATAATATTTTGTGAAAAATAATAAAGATAATAAGCGTTCTATTTTCTTTGCAAGTAAGTGCATTCCTCTCAGCCTTCCCGCCTATCGTGCGTTGACATTTGCACAGACATTTGATATCCGACATTGCAAAATTATACTCCCGCCGTCTCGCTCACACTTATGGAAACCATTACTAATTGAAAGAGACAGCATGTACAGCTGGTAGGGCTGTCACAGTTTTTAGAATGTTCCTAATTAGGGTCTACTTACATAATCAGAAACTACTGTGTGATTCAAAGAAATACGGATTGGTAATCCGTTTTTAGTTAGCATTGGCTGGTTAAATAAATCCTATGGACAGTTAATTCCTTTGTGTACAAAATTACACATAAATTACACATTCGAAAAGGGTTTCTCTTTATTATTTGCTTAACTGTGAAAGTGACTTTCGAATAGTAATTTTACTTTATCTCTGGTACTTTTGTTGCTTATTACGTGGAATGAATGAAAATATACTAACTAATACATGTGCGTATTTTAAGTTTTATGATTTGAAATACCAACTTAAATTATTTTACGTTCTTGATTTTATACTGGTTAATGTTTTCTCTTGTATAAGGAGCAAGGAACATGTTTCGTGAATGTTAGCTCAATAGGTATTTAAGTACCTACATGCATAATTAATAATGTTCAAAGTAATTAAATACAAAAAAGTATTCTCTTATTTTATTTGATTCATTATGGTCCGGGTACGGGTCCGGCAACCCCTGGTTTCTAATAGTGCAGGATTAGTAAAATTATACTGTCCTTATAATCCGCTCAATTTAGACCAAAAAATGAGAGTGAAGTTACATAAAGTCCCAACAAGCTGAATTTCAGTGAAATTATTCAAAATATAATTATAAACAATGTCTGGAAGTTCCCCATCATTCCCCTGTAAGGAAAAAAATAATTCAAGGTCAAAGGTAAAAAAAATGAGTTTTTCATGATTTTCAGCAAAACGGTAAGTTTTATCATAAAAGTATTATCGTTACTTCGAATGTCTAAATTGACCGGACTATTAATTGAGTCTGTGTTTAAAGCAGAACACTGGCCATCACATAGATTTGAGTACAGTGACATCTAGTACCTATAATATTCCTTAATGTCTCATCTGAATGACAACACGGGTAATTTAAAAAAAATCCCAGCTATCCAGCTCAGTCCTGCGCCGGCGACGCGTTGCGCATTGTGATGCAAAACCCGTTGTTAGCTAAGCGCGGTTAATATTCCTTGAGCGACGTCTGTCGCGGCCCTAATGATATAAACGTCTAATGAGGCACGCGCAAAAAACCGCCGCTCGCTCTAAGACAAGTTGACAACCGCCACTAGCGCCGGAATGCCGCCCAATCAGAGACATTTTCATAAATTATTCGCGTATAGACGTACGTATACGCCGCGGTAGCGAACAGTTGCAGATTCGATGCAATAGAAATAACAGGTGAAGCTTAATGAAACCGTTTCAAAGACCACAACATTTTTTCGGCTTAAACTTAAGTGACAGGAATTCGTAAAGACTAGATTTTTTTTTCTTAACTGTCTACGATGATGGCTTGGTTAGCGTTGTCATTATCACCGGATTAGCTATATAGAAATAGACTTGCATTTTACACGTAGTAGTTAGTAGGAAAAGTCATGTAAGATTTTAGACTTTCGTGTTCGATTTCACTAAATCCCTCCCTCCCTTTATGGGTCTACACACGATATTAGGAGTAGCAAATACATAGCTACTTCTACCCAGTATAATCCCATAAAAAGTAATATTTAATGAAAAGTCATAGTTTAAACCATAAAATTATTTTTATTATAAATGTGTAGTGTTCGCGCAAATAATAAACAATATACCTAACATAAAAACAATAGGTATTGTATGTGCGAGCCTCCAATATTGTTAATAATAATCGCGCACTTCCTGTTTCCCTGTAATTTTCCAATCTATTATTAACTAAATCCCATCTTGTCTTTACTCAAGTACTTGAGCCTTCAACTTCACTTCAAGCACAAGCATTTGAAAGGGCTCGTTCATAACGATTCATAACTACTAAGCTTTATTAGTAAGAAGTCTAGCGGCTGATTTATTTTCGAATTCTCAATTAATATTCTTGATTGACGTCCTTGACGTTAGCTGTCATTATTATTCCCCTAATGAGTTGCGTGTACGCATAAAAAGATCTTTTAGCTTTTTCTATGGTTGAATATGACCGGTGATGGATGGGGAATAGCTAGTTCTGATATATATGGTCCTCTTGTCAGAGTAGTACTTCCTAATCTAAAAAGTATATGAGATTGACATTAAGGAAGTGCATTTCTCTTAATTTTTTTCGGTGCATTCCTTTAAAACTGAGATACTAAATCTGAGACTCACTACCTATTCTGAGATAAAAAATCAATAAAATTAGAATACAAACTTCTGTTTACAATACAGGTTCAATAACTATGTATTTGAAAAATATATAAATTACGTATTGTCCATAGCTTTCCATAGAATTTGGGGTTCCCTCAAATAACGGAAATTATTATAAATACCTACTTAGGTATTTGGTCGTGTTTTGTTGCTGGGCAGCAACAAAAGCGGATACAAAAATATACTTCGTAGTTTCCACACTTCTGAAAGCTATTACAACCGGCTCCCAGTGCGTCCGTAAACCACAAAACCAACCCGAATTCATTAACCGCGATCACGAATCATCCCGCCGTTGCAAAGTGCGTAATCGGACTAAAATGTACCCAAGTTGCCCTCAGGCCTGTTTAGAATGTTAACCGATATATTGCCTGCAATTTATAGCCTAATCTCTAAGAGAATTATGCGCCTACTTATTGGGACAAAGCTTATATTACAAGTGTGCTAAGTTAACCATTCAATTCTCAGATAAAAGCGTTTAATCTCGATACATGACTTAAAGCTCTTTTTGACTTGTAAACTGGTATCTTAAGACGCAACTGTAAATTGGCTAAGTTGGTATTAAATTGCATTTTCTGTTTCGTACGACCTTTCTGCTCCACCTACTAAGATAATTTATAGTAGGCTTTTAACCCAGGTATCTAATTATTGAGGAAATTAGCGAGCAGTCACGTTCGCGTTACGTTGATTCATTTGATTGATTCTGATTGTACCTGTTTGGTTTTCCGTTTGTTGAATTCTTAAATCGCATTGGTAGAAACATACATCAATGAACATTCATACTAATGTATCATTGTTCATTGATGTGTTATGTATGTATATTATAATTAATATATCAATTTAATACATAATCGTCTTCTGATGTAGCGTCAGTCCGTCACAAAGTTGCACCGTTGAAATTTTTCACTAAACATATTGAGTACTTTATATGTTTTGTAGTCACTTTATCTTGTCCTTCAATATTGTTTTAGTGCAATAATCTCTACATTTAGTTATTTCCATACTGGGTTTTACCGCATATAACCTCATTACAATTGAAAGAAAATAAAAGGAAATGTTATTTATGGTCAGATTCATACAATCATTAAGTATTCATAATATTGTTAAGTTATGTAAATCCTATTATTCCCTAGATAAGAGTAGGCTCCTTGTCTTCCCATTGGATAGGACAAATTTACGCGCATGATGTTCAAAGAAAACTAGATTCCAACTCAGGTTCTTGCAAGCAATTTTCTCGACGATTAGATTTGTCTTTTGTTTATTGCCACTTCTTTGTCTACTATAAATTGTGCCCCAACGTTGGTCCGAAATGATGAGAAAATTAATAGTAATAATGAAGCAATATTGCTGCAATATTATTATTATGCCAATCCGTGTCTAGAATAGGTCATTCTGATAACAAACCACAGATAATGATGGACCGGAGATTAAACGCGTCATGTTGTGACGCCACAATTGAATAGATGACGTGGCTACCTCACGGCGATTTCGGCTAACCATGACGTCATTATTGATGCCTATATCCGGAGAGGCGAGTTTGGCTTGCGGATTGGCAAATAGATTCATGAAATTTATAATTAAACGTAAATTAAATTTTCGTAACGGCCTGGAATACTTGGAAGGGCTTTGCTGTAACGGATTTTCCGAATTCGAACTCCAGAAAGGTGTTTTCTGAAGTACGTTTTCGGAAAATCTATGCTCCGTCACTTTCAATCTTGAAGGTAAAGCGAGATATCATAGTTTCCGAAATTTCGATTCGTTGTACCGATACCGATAATTATTGTACTAGTCACACCTGCAAGAAATATAGATACCAAAATTCTTAGAATATTTGCCACCGAAATAAATGAGCAATTCTTTTTTCATTAGAACTGAATTTGATCGGCTAAAGAGACCACGATGCTTGCAGTAACCGAAATTTCGGGAACTCTATAACATAAAGGAACATGGTAAATACCTCGGACATATTTATAATGTATCTTACCATGAAAGTTAAAATTTGTCTTTTAAAATACGTCCGTAGTTATATAGTTAGTATGGCCAGGACAAGCTATAGGTATAAAGCTATTTTGAAATCTTTCGCGGAACATAATATAGGTACGAGTAGTTAGAAAACTTTATTTATTCCATCAGATTTCTTATATGTTTATTCTGTTCGACAGTCCCGTCTCTCCTTCAGTTACATTTAAAAACATGACCAAATCATGTTTTTCTCAGAAAATCCGACTCGTGCTGTTCCGAAAATGTTTAATTTAGAAATAACTTGAACTGTAATCGATTATCTCACGTCGACCTACGCAAAGTTTACATTCGTGGGTAGAATTGTATTGATAACGTCGGAATAACCGATATAGGCAATTATCTATAATCTAATAAAGAGCTGGCATTACTAAGGCATTCCTTCAAGTTTCAGTTGGCTTTAAATACAATACATATGACCTAGAATTATATTCGGAATCGACACTTTGCAGAAATCTTTGCAGATTCTGTCTTCAAGTACTGTATAGAGACTCGCCCTCGCTTCAATTCGTACTTTACGTAATTATTGTACGTAAAAACCTTCGGCTTCAATCCCTCTATCTATTAAAAACCGCATCGAATTCTATTGAGTACTTTTAAAGGTCTCTAAGCTAAATTTTTATAAATCTGCAATGTTGCTCTTTCAGGAACATTATAAAAACATAAACAGTTCAAATCAAATCAATCTGTTAGGTTAGCTACGGCATAAGTTGGCTTGAAGAGAGTACAATCCCTACTAATAATATTTTGTCTGTGTATTTTGACTACTAAAATGGGGTCATTTTAATAAAATTTAGAAGATAATTCTCAAATAATCTAATCTTATTTACAACAGACTACGATGGAATTGACTTAAGTTCACATCATGAACAATAATGAACATTTTACGCATAGTCGCAGGGCAAACCTAGTATTTACCAAATCCCCAAAATCAACAGGGTGCACTAGTGTAACAAGTCCTTTACACAAGTTACAGAATCTAGAGGGTCCCTAAAATTCTTGCGCGAATATTTCTCCAAGCGATACTTTATACGGTACTTTCTATACAACATGTTGAATGACAGACGGACAGCCAAATCGGCGACTTTTACGCTATGTGGACTATGTAGGCCATTGATTGACTCGCAAATAGTTTCTCTACTTTAATTAACCATTAACTTTTACATCGAAGTAATTTTTAATGGCAAGACATTTTAATTTTACCCGTTATTTTAACGAAAGGACATTTCTTAGTAGGTACATTCCTAACTAACTTAACTAATAATAATTTTGCAAGTAATTTCTAAAATTTTAATAATATTTGTTTTAAAATCAGAACCTATAAATTTTGATCTTATAAGTCACACTGATACATGTATAAATATAAAACTTTGTGATTCCATCCCGCCTAGAAATCCTCCTGTAGAAATATTTTTTCTTGACTTGTGGGTTATCTAAGAGAGATATTTAGATAGGTAAGAGCGAAATAAAAAATGTAATATTTTATATATTGTGTTTATGTGTGATAAAGTATACATATATCTGTGTAAAACGGTAGAAATGGATTGTTTCATTAATTAATTTGTTCGTGAAACAAAATAACATAAATAACCGACTTATACAACTATTGTTTAACGACATAAATATCTGAACTGATATGATAATTAATATACCATTTAGTAGATCGTTTTACTGCTCTACATATTTTGAAGTCGCAAAAAAACATAAACCAAATACCAAATAATAGATGAAAATTAAGTTTAAACGTTGTAAAAGTTTATCACTTATGGCATTATTTCTCTTATGCAACACACTAACAGGTTTGAGATTAAAACGTGAACTCTATGAACATATTGCCTTTCCCACGAACAAGATATAGAGACGTAATTAAATAGTAAGGCGAATGTGACTTTCAAATAACTAAAATATAGATATACAGGGTGTCCCAAAAAGTAGTGTCAAGCGGAAGTCCTGAGATAGAACACCCCGTGGGGCATCCGAAACACCCCCATGTATGTTCCGCGATTTTTTATAGTTTTCGACTTATGATTATTTTTCTAAAATTTTGAGAACAACTGACCTAACCGACTAAAAATATTGTAGAGAAAAAAGTATTTGACTTTTTTGAGTAATTCTTTGTGTAAATCTATTTCCATGAGTTTTTCTTTAATGCCTAAAATATTTGTCTCCATAACTTATATGGAAAATATCAAAATTATGGTACAAACTGAAAAGTTACGTTCTGTAAATAATGTCTTACAATTTCAACGTAAAATTTAAAATATTAGGAGGTAGCTGCATGTCTCCTAAGTAACTTTAAAAACTGAGCTAGACTCTTAGCTTTCATAACAATTAATAAAAACTGGTACTTAATGAGCTACTTTTGCTGAAATTGGACTACAAAGACAGAGAGGTGGAAAAATCATAAAATTAGCCATTTGAATACGAAGTATTATTTGGACCTTTTATTATTCTGAAAGTTAGTCAGTTTGTTAACAAACCTAAATTTAATACAGGAGCACTCAGATGCAAACATTTGGATGATTTTTTTTTTGTTTAATTTAAGTTTCATTGCGCTAACACTGTTTTCTCATGCAATACCTTTGTTACGACGAACTTGACGAACTTTGCTTTCTTTACGGACTTTAATAAACTTTTACTTATAAACTTTTAACAATAAAAAATCAATAACGATAACTTTTTTTTTTAATTAAGTTCCCATTTTTAAACTTAATTAATTTTTTAAGTTTCACAAATTAAACTTTCAAGTGGTTATTTCTTAGCATTTCTGGTATAATTTTGATTGTTAACAATCTTATTTACTTTAGAAATAATAAAATGTCCAAATAATACTTCGTATTCAAATGGCAAATTTTATGATTTTTCCACCTCTCTGTCTTTGAAGTTCGATTTCAGCAAAAGTAGCCCATTAAGTACCAGTTTTTATTAATGATTATGAAAGCTAAGAGTCTAGCTCAGTTTTTAAAGTTACTTAGGAGTCATGCAGCTACCTCCTAATATTTTAAATTTAACGATGTAATTGTAAGACATTATTTACAGAACGTAACTTTTCAGTTTGTACCATAATTTTGATATTTTCCATATAAGTTATGGAGACAAATATTTTAGGCATTAAAGAAAAACTCTTGAAAATTGATTTACAAAAAGGATTATTCAAAAAAGTCAAATACTTTTTTCTCTACAATATTTTTACTCGGTTAGGTCAGTTGTTCTCAAAATTTTAGAAAAATAATCATAACTCGAAAACTATAAAAAATCGCGGAACATACATGGGGGTGTTTCGGATGCCCCACGGAGTGTTCTATCTCAGGACTTCCGCTTGACACTACTTTTTGGGACACCCTGTATATGGCATCCGACCGATTTCGGCCATGGCGGCTGGTCTCAATTGAGATCAGCCAAGTGCACAGGACATATGTATATAGTATACACCGTGAAATTTTAGTGGTTGTTTTCCCGTGGCAGAACGATTTGCCTTTAGTAATCTATCGAATCATGCAAAAATCCGGCATTTATTGATTTTATGAAAAAAGAACTGCACAAATCTATTGTACTACTAAGATAGAATCATTTTACTGCGGGAAAACAACCACTAAAATTTTACGGTGTATAGTGCACAAGTATGCACGCATACACAAGTGCACTCTCTGTTCCCATACTACTCATAGTTCGGTGAGACGGAAATCCGACATAACCAATGAGAGATCGGGCGCAGGACCACAGACGTGCTTTCCGAGGCACGGACGTGCAACCGCCAACTCCCTTACTCCGGGCTGAGTAATTTTCTTGCATAAAAACTCACACGAATTTCGCCTGACCACAGACTCGAACCGGAGACCTCTCGGTCCTTACGCAGCGGTTACTAATAATATACCAACGAGGCAGTTACGAAATAAATACCAGTAGCGTAGGTAATGTGTTAACTGGGTACACCTAACTATTTTCTAATAACTGACTTGGCCCAATAAACGTATTACCGTTTCAATAACAAGTAATTTATTTAACACTCAGTTTAATTGGTACATTTAGATCGATTTAGATAGTCGAAAAAGCGTGTGGTATAAGATATGGCTTTTATGAAAATGTCGTCCTAACTTTTGACCGTTGTGACAACGGCTGTGAATGCGAATTAAGCTTTATACCTATCGAGAACAAAATAACCATTTAATTTCCTAAAGGTATCATTTCTATAGGTAAGGTCTATTTTTATGAAGATTTCAGATCATGGACCATTAAAATTACGTATTGGTACGTTAGGTGTATGATACATAACTAAGGATAATATTAAATCAGAAATCTATTCCTAATCTATCTATCCTATGGCATGACCGAAATATTTTAAGCCGTGTAAAATGCGTCGAAAAATCCAACAACTCTATGTTACAAAATGCAAACATAGGGTTTTCATTAAAAGTATATCAACTCTAATAAAATTACATTTTCAACAACAGCATAATGTTTCATTATTTCTTCCCTCGTATAAAGATAACGCGGAAATCATTCATTAAGGAAGGGGTGACGTCATCATTGAATTTAATTACGTCATAAAAGACGCAACACCGTTTGAACTCTTAGCTTTCGATAGCTAGGGATGTCTTTATTAATGTAATATCTGGTTATATGTACTGTACTTTGTTTTTGGTAAACATAAAAAAATAAAGTTAGCTTTATTTATTTATTACAATAAAATTACTATTATGCCAAAAATTGATAATCTACGGATATTAGACCAAAAATATTACGAACCCTGTTAATTCATAAAAGTAAACGTAAGCAAATAAAAAAGAATGGACTTTTTAAAGAAAACTAAAAAAAGGCTTTAAAGGCTTTACTTAGTATCTGAGTAAATACTAAGTAAACCAGAAGTTCTCAATATGCATTAGAGAATTCATCGATTATCAACATAGAAATCGATAATAACCTTACTCTAACAACACAGTAACACCTATAAGACGGAGAAAAACCACTAGGAAAACAATTTTCCTACTAGAAATCGTGCCTTTAACTTATTATGAACAAAACCACTATCTCGTGATTGGACAACACTATTAGCAAGCGGTCTCATGGGTCCTCATTCAGCGAGAGGTGTCGGCTTCCTGGTTGCGGCTGATTTAACTAATAGATTGGCTATGGCGTTGCGTAAAGTCCGCAAGCCTACGAGATGCCTAGGCCCGCCACACACGAACCACTTAGACTACTAAGCGGAGGCACGAGGCGGCGGTGGCGACTGCGGTAGATCAGGTTTAGTTCCTCTTTTCTGCCCCGTATCATTAAGGCATGGAATACCCTTCCAACTCCATGTTTTCCCTTCCTCCTATGATCCCGGGCTCTTTAGGCGGAGCGTGACCACAGCATTTAAGCGGGCCTTCAGGTTGAGTGCGACAGGCTCAATCTATTGTGCCTGTCGACCTGATATGTGGAGCTCAGTACCGCTTACTATCAGGTGGAGTGAGGTCATATTGTTAGCCTATAATATAAAAAAAGCCCCTGCGACACGGTAGAAATGCTCAAATTTATATGTGCCCACCGCGTGCGTGTAGTTAGGAACCTAATACACACTTCAAGCTATCATAAAGGTGAGAAACATTGAGCACACAGAGTGAAAGCCTTACCCGCAAGTCCGGTGATGTTGACAATGCTACTCCAGGCTATCAACGAAGTCTGATAGAAAAAAATTTAAACCACAATATGAACAATATTTAAATAACTCCGTAATATAGGAAACTAGTTTCAAGTGGCCATTTTACCATTTTGTTGAGGTATGCGAGAGTTATTTTGCCAGACGTTGTAATAAAAAGCTTAGATGAAGACTGCTAATAAATCCTTTAGTGATCTGGAAGAATTCTATTGCTTAACAAAACATAGTCGAAACTGGCTATAAGCTGGCTACCGAATTTTTAAAACTGTAAGATACGTTTAGTCTTTTAGACATAAAAACTTTTATTTGAAAATTTTGTTGATATTATTTAGAATTGTTAATATCTAGCTACATTATGTAGATGCTTTATCTCTAATAACTTCTTAGCACGATAACTACAACATTATAAGAAGACGTTCCTGTTTTTGACGCTTCAATGTAAAAAACTGAATATATCCGAGATATTTACCATGTTGTTTTATTTTATCGAGCTCCCGATATTTCAGTCAATCATTTTAGTTATTTATTTATATCGGGAGCTCATTAAAGTAAAGAAACATGATTTATATCCCGAACATATACGGTTTTCTAATTTGTGTAAAATAACTTAATGATTCAACGTTCTTTAAGTTAATCTACCCAAATTAGCGAAAACAGACGATTCTCTCCGTAATCGCGAGTGTGTAGCCAGCCTTCCTACACAATTGGAATATCAGTATGCCATCAACATCTAGGCGCGGCGGGTCGTGGTGTCAATCAGCTCCCAGATATCTAGGCATTGTGCAATTACCTAGCCTACCTGTGTCGGGAGCCTCGATTGTAAGCGTATGGAACTGGGAAACTAGGTCTCAGAACATGACGAATCATTTATACGCCGGATTAAAGGTAATGCAATAGTGTTAGGTTACTGGCTTCAAGCTATGGGTGTTTGCCTCTTAGGCATGATGGCTGTTGGCAGGCTAGATAGTTGTTTAATTTATCGTTTATCGTAAGTTGATGAAAACGGTTTGTGAAGGACGAGTTATGCGACCACAAACGACAATAGTAAATAACAGTACAGTGGTTGTAGTAGTAATAGTATACAGTATACTATTCAAGTATACTACGTATATATGATTGAAGATATACCAACAGTATGTTTTAGATCGTTTTTAAAAGAAAAACCACGAACGAACGAATAGGTGGACGTATCAATTTGAAAATGACATCAATAGTAACAACCATACAAAATGATTGTATGTATGTAAATTATATTATAGGTAAGCAAATGTTGTAATCACAAATAATACCTATTAGTTATACGATTGTAAGCGATGTTTTGTACTAATTTTCTGACCCGAGTCTCATCATCATCCGCCCATATACGTTTCTACTGCTGGGGCATGGGTAGGCCCATGCCCCTAAACTATGGCAATCAGGCCTTAGTCAACCACGCTAGCTAAATGCGGGTTGGTCGACTACACAACCATAGAATTTCTTCGTAGATATTTACTTTTTCTCACGATCTTTTCCTTCATAGATAAAGCATATTTATGAATTTCAAATTTGAAAAACACAGTTGTGCGTGACGGGGTTTGAACTGTCGACTACTTGCATGGCAAGCAACGACCTGAACCATTCGGCCATCGACGCTTTTTTCCTGAGACAGCGGTTACACTTATTCCTTAAAGTACTATACTTAGAGTACCTAAGTCTCCGGCAGGATACACCTATTTCCCCATGAACTCCGGCCTGAAAACCGAAATAAGCCTCCGTTGTAAACAGGTCCGTTAATACTGCGCTGGCCGCCATCGATCAACCGGGATTAGGCCCGGGCTAAGTATTGTTTTGCATTAAGCGCCTTTACTCATCCCAATTGAATTATGGCGGCAATATTAAATGATAAAAATGGAATACATTTCAAAACGTTGAATAATTTATGATTTTTTATCGTGTGTTGAGGTTGAAACGGAAGTTTCGGATTTGGTATGAAGTTGTCCTACCTGATTTTGTTTAGACAATCATAAAACATCCAATGTTATAATCCGTGCAATCCGTGGTTGTTTTACCGTAGCAGAATTTTTTCACCTTTAGTAGTACTATCTAATCATGCTACTTCTTGACCAGAAAAATATTTTTCAAAAAAATAATCATCTAACTCAAAATCGTTAGTAGCGGTATTAATTTTAAGAGATGTAACGTAATCAGGTACTGCTTGCACATGAAATAGATGACCAGAGCTAAAAAAGGAGTGGAGCTTTTTTAGCTTTGGTCATCATTTGGTCATAGGGCGTGGGCCCTAAGTAAGAAAGCGGTTAGAGCGTGCTTTCGAGTTTCGTTTATTCTTTTCGCAAAACTGGTATTTATTGAATTGAATAAAAAAACTGCATAGATCTTTTTCACTACTAAGATAGAATCATTTTACTGCGGGAAAACCACCACTAAAATTTCACGGTGTATACTTAAATAGCCACCAACCACTAAGGTATCATCGCCCTAATTTAGGGTAGGCCCGTGCCCCAGCAGTGGGGATGTTTATGAGCTGAGGATAAAGAAGGTATATTTTACCTATAACGCACATATATTTTTCAAAATTTTAACTCGGAGCTTTTGAAAAGACTAGAGAAAAAGTACATAACAAGCCTGTATGCTATCTTCTAAGTAAACAAGCAGAATGGGGTCCGATCCCCACCTGAGACATTGTTTTCCGGATTAGGAATCAAGACCCTCGTTTTTTGGGGCAGAGACAATGGTACTGAATGGAGCGGCTCGATGGAAAAAACCAGAGACTAAAGAAATTATTTATCAAATATAATTTAATATTTATTTGCGTACTAAACGTACATGTTACGAAAATGTAGGAAGGTCTTAGTTTTAAATTATTATCCGCACTTAAAACCTAATGACATAACCGTATAGAATAGACAGACCATACAGAACATAATATTATGTATTGCACTGTTCTTCAGTTGGATTTTCCCGCAACTCTTGGCACAAGACAGGGGCATTGCCTTCGAACTGAAATATCAGATACCTATACATCCAAAGATTTAACAAACAATACATTACTTCGCCGAAGAGGAAGACCCAAGAAAAGATGGTGTGACGATTTGGTCCTGCTATCAAGGAATTGTGATTGTGTGAGATTTTCTGTAATGAAATCACTCAGCCCGGCCGGAGTTAGGAAGTTGGCGGTTAACCGCCCGTGCCTCGGAAAGAACGTTAAGCCGGTGGTCCTGCGCCCGATCTCTCATCGGTCATGTCGGATTGCCGTCTCACCGAATTATGAGAGTAAGGGAGAGAGTGCATTTCGACGGTCCCTACGTATACAGGGTGTCCCAAAAAGTAGTGTCAAGCGGGAGTCCTGAGATAGAACACCCCGTGGGGCATCCGAAACACCCCCATGTATGTTCCGCGATTTTTTATAGTTTTCGAGTTATGATTATTTTTCTAAAATTTTGAGAACAACTGACCTAACCGACTAAAAATATTGTAGAGAAAAAAGTATTTGACTTTTTTGAGTAATTCTTTTTGCAAATCAATTTTCATGAGTTTTTCTTTAATGTCTAAAATATTTGTCTCCATAACTTATATGGAAAATATCAAAATTATGGTACAAACTGAAAAGTTACGTTCTGTAAATAATGTCTTACAATTTCAACGTTAAATTTAAAATAAAAGGAGGTAGCTGTATGGCTCCTAAATAACTTTAAAAACTGCGCTAGACTCTCAGCTTGCATAATCATTAATAAAAACTGGCACTTAAGGGGCTACTTTTGCTGAAATCGGACTACAAAGACAGAGAGGCGGAAAAATCATAAAATTAGCCATTTGAATACGAAGTATTATTTGGACATTTTATTATTCCGAAAGTTAGTCAGTTTGTTACTAAAACTAAATTTAATACAGAAGCACTCAGATGCAAACATTTGGATGATTTTTTTTTGTTTAATTTAAGTTTCATTGCGCTAACACTGTTTTCAAATGTAATACCTTGGTTACGACGAACTTGACGAACTTTGCTTTCTTTACGGACTTTAATAAACTTTTACTTATAAACTTTTTACAATAAATAATCAAAAACGATAACTTTTTTCTTTAATAAAGTTCCCATTTTTATACTTAATTAATTTTTTAAGTATCACAAATTAAACTTTCAAGTGGTTATTTCTTAGCATTTCTGGTATAATTTTGATTGTTAACAATCTTATTAACTTTAGAAGTAATAAAATGTCCAAATAATACTTCGTATTCAAATGGCAAATTTTATGATTTTTCCACCTCTGTCTTTGAAGTCCGATTTCAGCAAAAGTAGCCCCTTAAGTACCAGTTTTTATTAATGATTATGCACGCTGAGAGTCTAGCGCAGTTATTAAAGTTATTTAGGAGCCATACAGCTACCTCCTTTTATTTTAAATTTAACGTTGAAATTGTAAGACATTATTTACAGAACGTAACTTTTCAGTTTGTACCATAATTTTGATATTTTCCATATAAGTTATGGAGACAAATATTTTAGGCATTAAAGAAAAACTCATGAAAATTGATTTGCAAAAAGAATTACTCAAAAAAGTCAAATACTTTTTTCTCTACAATATTTTTAGTCGGTTAGGTCAGTTGTTCTCAAAATTTTAGAAAAATAATCATAACTCTAAAACTATAAAAAATCGCGGAACATACATGGGGGTGATTCGGATGCCCCACGGGGTGTTCTATCTCAGAACTTCCGCTTGACACTACTTTTTGGGACACCCTGTATAAGGACATGTAAAAAAAGTGGATTTTTTTTTATTGCATTTTTCGCAATGATTTATCTTTACGCATACGCCCATATATAATTTTTTTTCTAAATATTAATACTTTTGCCAATTTAAGGAACGTATAAGAGAACAAGTGTGATAATTACAAAGAAGCAATGTCGTAGATGCGGATATCTATACATATCCTTTTGTACTCTGTTTTAAAATGTGCGCCAAATCTAGCGAGCGCGGTCATGTCAAACATAACGTTATTTACGGGAGATTCCTCAAAAAACGTGTCGATTCGTGTTCATGTGGTATAAAGATACAAGTTCTGATAAAATTTCTTGGAATAAAATAAGAGAAGTAAAACTTGAAGGGGCTCATCCAGACATTGTTAAATTTAAATAAAACTTCTCCGAAGAAAGCTATAGAACTCTAAACTGCGAACATAACATAATAATACTAGGGGAGTATAGTAGAAGGAAGATCTGATTCTAGAGAAATTATACCAAGAGGCAATTCCTATCACTGAAGTAAAATACAAAGACTTAAAACATTTATGTGATACAATGATTATTCCAAAAAAGTATCATATTTTCTATAAGAATCTTAATCATGGTAAAGAAGAGGAAGGTCAGGATGAAGAAGATAAGAAATTGATTACGTCTATGTGCTTATTTATAAAAATTGTGTTCCTTTTAGAACATGATAATTCAATTAGTAGAATAAACCAGTGATTATTTTTTGTTACACATACTGAAATTACTTAATAATTGTTAATGATAAGATAAACTGTGGTTCACGATGAGACAATAATTGTTAGAATAATAATCATCTTTATTATTATTATTATAGTCTGAATAAGTACATACATACATACATAAAATCACGCCTTTTTTCCAGAGGGGTAGGCAGAGATCACTTCCTGCCATGTGCTACGATCCTGGCACACCACTTTCGCTTCTTTCACATCCATCATTCTCTTCATGCATGCTTGTCGATTACGGGTACTTTTTATTTGACCCTTCTTCAAACTTTGGCCTATTTGGTTATAGAAGGTCTTTCTTGGCCTTCCCCTGTCGACATTTCCATTTATGCTTCTTCTATGTATGCCTTTCGTTAATCGTCTCTCATTCATCCTCTCAACATGACCAAACCATCTAAGCAAGCAAGCTGCCTTTCTCAACCTTAGTCACTACATCTTCTTTCACACCACAACGTTCTCTAATTATTTCATTTCTAATTCTATCACTCAGTTTCACTCTTAGCATACTTCTAAGTGCTCGCATCTCCACTGCGTTTATCCTACTGTCGTGCTTCTTCTGCCATACCCAACTTTCGCTTCAGTACATTAGTGTCGGGATCAACACTCCTCTATGAACCGCCAGAGGTGCCTTTTTGGACACTTTCTGACTGTTCACAAAGTTCAAAAGTGTGCAGCGCTCCGTCTGAATAAAGCTGTGATTATTTTTTGTTTCACATACTGAAATTACTTAATAATTGTTAATTATAAGAGGAACTGTGATTTACGATGAGTCTACAAATAAATATAAAAAAGTTGATTTACTAGATGATTGTCACTTAAAATAAATAACTCTTTAATATAAAAACTTGTACTTTAAATAATTAATTAATACTGAGACTAAAATAAGATTTTATTTATAAACCGGTGTCTCAGTATTAATTTTGTTATGGATTTGTCTTTTTATACGTTTGGCTCTATACTTGTGCCGTATTAACACTAGCAACGTAAAAACAGACATGTCTCCATTCATGTATAGTTTATACTTAAGGACAGCTATCTAAAGATTTTTATGGTATGGTTTTGAAAATAATGACAGTAATTTATATTTTCATTAAACATTGACTTGAAAAATAATTTAATTTATTGAGTTGGTATTACCCAAGTATATACAGATATCTTAGATTTGTCTTGTATTTTTTCATTTTGATAACAATGTAGAAACGGTCAACTGTCAGTTTTATCAAGAAAATCGATACAAATTAAATATGTACCAATATCGTTACAAACTTCCTCAAACTAATAAAACTTTGGAGTAAAAATATAATTAAAATTGTTCATACTATAATTTGTAGAGAGGTTTGAACCTTTAAATCGCTCTCCTGTAAACCTATGTTTTTGACATGTCGCTTTATACGTAGGGACCGTCGATTTGTGTTTGCGCGCACACTTGTGCACTATAATATGTCCTGCTGCTAACTTGGTTGTTCTCAATTGAGATCGGCCGCCATGGCTGAAATCGGTCGGACGCCTTACTTACTTAAGATTTACACACAGACAGTTATTACACGCGCGTCATTTGCTACGTGTCCATATTGTGTGGCGGCGGGCTCCCGGTGACCCACTTGCCTAATTCCGCTAAATTGTTGCTGTCATCTTACGTTGAGTTACGGGCGGGGGTTTGGATACCGCCCTTGAAAGACAATACGCTGTTTCGAAATATAACCCGGTTCATGGGTTACATTTATTAAATCCGACGAAGTTATGCGATTGAGAAGTGAAATGGCTGGCAGAGGCTAATAAATTAGGCTCGTAAGCTGCTAATTAGGTGTGATTGTAGAGTCATTCACGAATTTACCTACTATACTTAAATTTTAATTTTGATTAAAGTGAACTATACCATCAGATAGCTGCTTAAAATATTAATTATTATTCATGCTGTGTACACTATTTGGGAATGTCCAGTCCATCTAAAGTTTGTAACTGCATACTTGTCATGTTTTGATAGAAATCTGTCAGTTTACCTAATATTAAATAAATAATTGTCCAAATCCGTTGGAAGTAGACATAAAGTTTTCGAAACAATTTTGACTTTTGAAACCTACACCAAGACACATTTTCTACTTTGATAATATAAATTCAATATAAATTGGTTGGTAGGAAGGAATATGTAGGCTTTGTGGCTTAATGACAGCTTTGCACATTATTCGAAAGACACACAAACTGACCAACATGAATATCCTAATGTAACACATAATATTGTAGTATCCCTTAGGTTCCAAACTAAATGGTCCAAGATCCCAGAGCTGCCAGACATCACTTATTTTCTAATGGACAAAATATATACGATTGAGTAGTGTTGGGGTGTACTATCATCATATGACTAGTTGCTACTTTGACCAGACGGCCATTTTTCAGATATCTACTAATCAAGGTACATCGAAACACTGCTCACCTCACTTAAATTCTGATGGCTGATTTTAACATATATTTCACACAATATCAATAAAAATCAGGATTCATTACTCCCAGACACATGCGGTCGGCGGTTTTACCTTACAGACGCTTTAAAGCTATGAAAAAAAATTTACTTTTACTTATTTTCTGATGCTTGATTTTTATATATGTTATTCAAACAACTAAAAAGTGCTCATCTGACCGCAATAATTATAGAATTGTACCTTACAAACTATTTTATTAGAAAAACTTAACTAAATTCTATTTAAAAAAAAATCTAAAACAGTTGGGTCTGGTGAAGGTTTGGCCCCTTGGATCGGTCTGTACGTTTGCAAAACGTTTTAAAATAGTTGTTTGAATAACATATATAAAAATCAAGCATCACAAAATAAGTAAAATTAAGTAAAAGTAAAATTTTTTTCATAGCTTTAAAGCGTCTGTAAGGTAAAACCGCCGACCGCATGTGTCTGGGAGTAATGAATCCTGATTTTTAATGATATTGTGTGAAATATATGTTAAAATCAGCGATCAGAATTTAAGTGAGGTGAGCAGTGTTTCTATGTACCTTGATTGGTTGATATCTGAAAAATGGCCGTCTGGTCAAGGTAGCAACTAGTCATATGATGATAGTACACCCCACCACTACTCAATCGTATATATTTTGTCCATTAGAAAATAAGTGATGTCTGGCGGCTCTGGGATCTTCCTCTAAAAGTACATTAATGAAAATGCGGAGCATCTTCGTCGACGGCCGCCATTTGTAAAGTTCAGCGTTCCACATTCAAATTTGAAGTTTTCTTCGCTGCTATTCGTGGAATCCCGAACGCGAACACATCTTGTGTTCCAAATTCAAATTTTATATATTACTTCGGATTGTGTTTACACCGTTTTACCTCATTTTCAAATCAATGAGGTTTATTCATCTCAAAAGGCGTCTAACTTTACATTTTATAAATAGGCAGAACTGTTTGCTGAACAAGTTTATTACGCTTCTGATTGAAATTGCTACGACTGCTGCCAAAAAGGAAATTATGTAAATGTAAAAAAATATTTAGCTACTTATTTAATTTACAGTTTTCGTACAAATATTTTATTTACTTACTTACCTATCTACGAGTACGCTCCACACCTACAATAGTCTACAACATGGTAATAAATTCGCTTGTACATTATTAAATAAGTAATTAAATAGCACTTTAATAGTTCGGGCTATTATTTCTAAGTCTCGCAATTTTGCATCAATTTGACTCATAAAAAAATTATTTTAATGTATATATGTTAGTTATAGAGTCAATGCGCGTTAAGCTAGTTAAAAGCTCTCTGTAAGAATCCCCTTTGGAAAATTTTCAACTTTTGAAAAATATTGATTATCTCTTTTTCTTAACAAAAAAATGGGTAAGCAATAGAAACACTAAGTACCACTTAAGTACCCAAGTCCTACCTACTTAGGTGCGAGTCTTACCGGGAAATAACTACGTATACTTACAAGAGTTGGTATTATTCATAATTCATCAACTGCAGTTAGGTGGGATTCCATAAAAGTAGGTACCAAGACTACCAAGCCTTTCTTAACCGGTTGGAACCCTGGAACTTGTTCAGACCTACAGGTATTCCAGAAGCAGCGGTGGGAATCGAACCCGCGTCCCAGCGGCTAGCGGTCTCTAATAATTAAGTCTTCGCTCGCGCCGCATAAAATAGCCATAATTCATTTTGTGTAACGTTCTATCGCCCACGTCGCACTAAAGGTGCGTTTACACCCTACGTGATTTACTCTTTATCCGACTTCAGAAAAAGAGGCGGCGGCGGAAATAAACTATATGTATTTGTATTATTTGTATTTATACAATTCATTCGTCAATGCGCTTTTCGTTCAGATTATTGATACGGTCGCTTCTTCATTGAATTGAAATAAATTTTGAGCTCCTCGAGATGATAAATATTTGCTTCTGAGTTCTGGAAAATCTACAGTAACTTATGGTATTATATGTATTAAACTACTTATTTTTTCATAATAGCTTTAGAAATAAATAACAACTAAGTTATTTAGAATATAGGTACATTTATACACAGGTACAGTTAAAATCTTACTACGTTAATCCATAATAACACCATTACTAACTTTAGAACAAATCACATCACTCATCGTAGGGACGGTAGTTCTATTTATTTCTTCATTCGTAAGACTCGATAAAACCAACGAAAATTAATCACAATATCTCCGGACATTTCAAAGAATGATTGGATCGTTATAAACACTAAGAGTCATCGCCATCTCGGGAAGACCTAGGACCTAGGTAATAGACAGGTTACTTATCCATCACAAAAAAACGCACTAGCTTAAACACCTCGTCCGCTGTAAACGGATCCAGGGCCGTATTTAGTCACAAGCAAGGTGTAATTGTAACATCTCTAATAGCTAATAGGCGCTTCCATTACGGGTAATGGTGGGCACCGCGTATGTAGATTGATGGCCTGAAGCCGGAACTGGCCTGGCCTCGGGCCTGATGCTGAACAGAACCTGTCTGGTAGGTAAAGGTTAGCTGAGGAGTGTTTATGAAGACGTTTACTGGGAATTATATGCTGTGGTTTCGTAAGAGTTTAAAAGAAAATATAGTATACATATGTATTTAAAATATGTTATGATTTTTGCGTTCACATTGCGCTGCTACTAGGTATGCGATAAGTAGCATTTATAAGTTGTATTTGGGATACCAGAACGATAGTGGAATACACAGATTTACCTAAATATGTAAATCACACACCCAGACACGGAACAAGCACCTATAATCATCACACAAATGTTAAATTTTAAATTGTCATGGTTAAACTGAAAATGTCCGGGGTAATTACCATGTTGTGCTCCACAGTACCGAAATATCGTGTCATTAAAACATAAAAACATGGTAAATATCCCGGACATTTTCAGTTTCCTCACACAAATGTTTGTCCCGTATATGGATCTAATCTAACCCTAAAAGACTTCTATTTTTTATTATTATTTTTAAGTAGGTACCTAAGCACCTAAGGGTCCCATTCTCTTATCGAGGTAAGCACTGAAACGATAGGTATCTACTGCAGACTACCCACGTTTCTATAACTACTTATAATCTAATAACGTACAATGTCTGCCTGCGTCTAGAAACTTCACAAAGCCCGGCATGACAATTATCCACGGCTAAATCTATTTCAGCCAAACTGCAAACGAATCTTTAGTAGGTACTTCAACCATGAATATATAACTATTAACTAAGGCACTTATTTATGTGGGTACGTCTTGTTAAATATTCATGGCTTATGGAAATCGCGGACACTTTTAGTTTGCAGCCGTTAGATATGGGATGTCATGCATGTGTGCAATTTAAATTACTTATAATAAATACCAGACAATTCATAGTTACCTCCATATAATTATTTACTCACACGAATCAAATCTTTTTAGATTGCTGGAGCACCTATTTCGAGTCCTTCAAGCTGGAAAACCTTTGAAATCTCAATGAAAACGAATATTGACAACGCTAAAAATTGTCCTGAAATAGTCGTATGTTTACAAAAAATAGTCGCAGGTTAGTTTCGGAATTACATCTATAAGGTGGTGATGATTATTGCTTAAACGTCAAGCTAAAATCCTTCGCTAATTTAAGTGTGAGAATAGTATCAAATAATTTAAAATATCCATCACATTACGCGAATAAAGTTTGTCCCAAACTGGGATCGAACCCGAATCTCCTGGTGCAAAAGACAAAGCCTAATACATCTTTCATCTGACTTAGGACTCGATGAACCTTAAGTACCTACACGATGTTCAAGAACAATTTCATCATCACCTTACATTAGGGTGGTCCTTATTCATACGAAAAAATTTTTTTTTTTTTTTTTGTGTGGGGCACTACGTAATTTGAATATATACCATAAGAAAATCTTTCATTATTTTTTTTATTTTTTTTTAAAGACATTTAGGGGTCGCTACCAAGGTTTGAATTTTAAGTAAAAACACAAAATCTGTATTTTTTAGATTCATTTTTTTTATAGCCAAGAAATAAAAATATTACAAAATGATTGTTGTAGCCATGAACTAAGATATTTTGTACATATTTGCGCCCTAGTTGATGACTTCTTAGAACTGAAGTGCGGGGCGGGCTAAATGGCGACGCGTCGGTACAGAAGAGGGGTTGGGGGGAAGGGGACAAACAGCGATTGTCTATTCTATCTATGCGATGTTCATTTGCACGTAAAATGTGATATAAACACTTAAATAAAACATTAATGAAACCATGATTTAAGATATCCTTCAACGCTTTTTGTAAAAATTTTGACAGCTGGTAGCGACATCTAAATCTAGACCAAATAAAAAAAAATAAAAGTTTATTTCATATTTAGAGGTATATAATCGAATGAGAAAGTGCCCCGGGGATAATTCAAAAGTCGAAAAATAAGGACCACCCTACCTTACATATTTGAAAACTAGCAGACTTGGTAGCGCATTTAATGGCGAAGACTCGGTTGAGTTTCCAGATCAAACGTTCGAAACGTTTACTAATTGACCAAGTTCTTTAATGAATGTATAGTTATCATGCGAAGTTTTTTAACAATAATTTCCCAATTTCTTAACTGGTTTTATTTTTCCAGTTTACTGTATGCTCAGTTCCGCGAAACATTTTGGTTTTCGTAAATACTCAAAGCGAAGCAAATGAGATATTCTACAATAAAAAACAAACTTCATATCCACATGCAACCACGCTATACCTTAGTACAGCTTAAGTATACCTCTGGTCGAGATTTATTATGTTAGCTGCTTACTTGACGGAAGCTTGCATCTCAAATTAGTTAACTAAAGCGCGCAAAAACCGACGGTTGCAGCAATATTTTCCCGTAGACTGAAGTGGGATTAGTGCCGTCTTGGGTTCCGTTAAACTGTTTAAGATTTTTGCCCTATTTGCGCGATAAATTATGGTCAACCGCGACAGGCTTCAACCAAGACCGATTAATAAGGAACAGAGGCGAGGCAAGGATAATTGCGTTACGACATTATTGCTAGAGTACAGTTTTACGATGGCGACTGGGTAAATGGATTGGCGCTTTCTTTCGTCTTAATCTGTTGCGTTTTAATTTTTATTTTCTGCGTCATTGTGATAAGATAATAAGTAATATTGAATGTATATATTCAAACAGGTTTAAAGATATTCCACTATATTCTAGCATATTTAAATAGTTTTTATCCCTTTGTGGCTCTTGAACTTCTGATACTGATTTAGTAAATCGTATTATCGTACGTACATACTTAATACTAAGATTAAAACGTAGTAGAATATTTTCTATTCATGTAAGTAGATGCCTTCATTTACAGTTCCTACGACGTGAGCTTACAATACTTACTCCTCTGTAAACGCGAGGATTAAATGAGTCACATGACACGCAATAAATCGAGATTTAAGAAAACACACGATTTAACAAGGCATTAAGATGTTCCTCCTAAATTGTTTCAACAACGCTTAAAATAGCAGTGCTGTACTTTACTGACTTACATATATTATACGAATATTTCTTTATTGTAGGCGTTTGAAAACCTATTTTCGTTGTATGTTAATACTTTCCGGATTTAGCGACTCCTCGAAACATTATTGGAACTCTTACAGAGATTTGGTACGCATATATAAATTTATCATAGGTACTTAGGTAAGTCTGCTACTGTTAAACCTGCTGCTTTGCAAAATCATAATTAAAGCTTTTATTGCAAATAAAGTGTAGACTATGTTACAAACAGACTTATAGGAGGACAGGATCATCAATACTTACTAAGTTAACTCGTCCGGGTAGTGCAAAATACTTAGTGAACCTTTTCGAGTAGGTACTGCAAAGACGGGGCGATTAACGAAACGCGCCATCAAGCCAGTTAACATTAGCACCCACGACTTAACAAAACGCACCCACGACCACGCCCGCCCCGGGATCCCTAACTGGACCCCCCATAAATCTCCCGAACGTTAACTATCATCCCGTTTAACTAGCCGTTAGTCCACAATAAACTCCCAGTAATTAATATCTAATTTACGGCCAAGCCGCGGCCGTCCACCCGATAATTTATTGTAAATATCGACCTATGTATGAATTTAATTGGGTAATTAATAAGAAGTAACAGCCCGGTAAGTATCTAGGTATTCAATTTCGAAATAAGTAATTTTCTACGCTGTTTCAGCCAGTCGTAATGAACGCTAACTACCACATTGACTCGGTTCTTACTCGGTAGGTTCGCTCAAGGAGATATTGTACCTGCAATCGTTAATGACATATTTATTGCAAACCCCCCCGGTTTAACGACTGTCTGGGCAAAATTTTCACGGCGTAGGCCGTAAACTGATCGAAGATTTGAAGGTGTCAAAGAAAACGCCTAATCTACGCGACACTCGGAAGAGTGCGGTAGAGCAACTACATAATGCTTATTAGATATTTTATTTGATTGTGGCTTTAAAATTGGAAGTGAATCTACATCTATATCTACTCTAAAGATAGAATAGCTTTAAAACCATAAATGCTTGCACCAGTCGTCATAGTACGCATTGCATCACGACGAACGATCTTAGATCGTCGATAGGTACCTACTTCTTTGTATTAAAGTAATGTAGGTGCAGCATAATTCACCACTGTACGAAATTAATCATAAAAGTTGTATGAACTCCGACGCGTACGACTAGTGGACGCCTAGCAGAGAACATAAATGAAGCAACCTGCTTTCCATTGCAGTTTTATAGCATATTCTAAAAAAAGCACACACGCCTTTTTCCCGTCCGAGTTATTTCACGTTCTCATACTCGGACCGGAGGCAGCGAGTTTACATAATAGACGTCATGACTCCATCGGACTTAAATGGATACTTAGCGCGTTGGCAAATGCCGCGTGCCAAATTACTATATTAGGTACGTACAGCATGCCAATGATGCAAGTACATGAGACTGACTAAACGTACACCAACCAACTTATTTGTAACATAGGAAGAAGTTTCGAAAATCAGGTGAGATATCTAGGTATTTCTCACCAGTGGGGCTACCATGAGTTTAAAACTTACGCGCTCGATATCGCCTACGTAAATATGTCTATGAAAAACTTGTACAGCGCCGCCTGGTGGTTACGCGAAGAACTACAATCGGCCATATGAAAAAAACAACTCGATAGGTTTTTAACGTATGTAAGTTTACGATAGCCAAAGTCGTCATCATCAGCGGATGGCTCTCATCCCTAAGCCAATTCGGTCAATTTGGCTTAGGGGTGAGAGCCATCCGCTGATGATGACGAGGCTACTTCAAGCCATCATCGTATGTCATGTAAGAAAAAATAGTCCATTTAGGTTCGGTATTCCATTTTTCTCCATCAAATCGACCCACAGAAAGCAAAAGGCCAACTAGTTTATGTGGTCAATGGGTACGCCTATGTTGGTATGTTGGTGGGGTAAAGTATTAAACCCGTCAAGTTGATGTATAATTCAAGTGTTTAATGTACTTTTGAAAAATAATCGTATTTGGTAGATACAATTATCCCTATATAGGTTTGTGATTGTGACAAGATATTTATCAGGTCTAGTGTACCTAGTTGATGCAAGACTGTATCTCATCTATCTCATTTCTTCTTCTCATTAATCAAGGAGGATAACCTAGATCCTAGCTGCTAACTTTCTAATAGGATAGAGGGTAAAACGACAAATAAAACTCTGTTGATTATTTAAATGTAGGTAAGTGTATTAGCAACGTTGGTACATGAGATTACTGATTAATACTGCCGTGGATTATCATTACACCGCGATGTTCAACATACAGAACACCGCAACAATTAGTGTCCAATAATACGATTAGTAAAAAAAGATCTTTATCACCATAAAAAAACCGTGCACGCCCTAAGATGCGACTTACATACAAATGTTGCGCTTCTATCACATCTATAATCCATAACTGGTTAATAGGTACGTTAGGACACTACTGATAAATATAAAACGTGAGCATTCGTACAGTAGGAGACTTTACTTCTTAACAATATTTTTTTTTATAATAATCGACTAATATAAGACTTTAAATTCATCTGAAAACGGTTATCACCGTTCGCATGTCCAAAAGATCGTTTCATAAATTTCGTTACGCGTCAAGGTAAGTTAGACAAACGATTGTCTGTTAGTTTTGCTAATGTTGACATTTCGTACGAATGAGGGTAGTCAAAACGGAATGTGCACTAGCAAGGACATAGCCTGTCGTGTCCAAAGCTAACGTGTGATTGGTTCAATTTGACAGGAGACGTCACTATTTCCAAATCAACCAATCACAGTGTAGTTGGGCACTACGCGTGTCGTCACGCCACCTAGTTTATTCCGTTCAGAAACAGTTTATAGGCCAGCACACTAGCGTCGCTTCGCATTCCGTGGATCACTGGAATACTTTCGTTTTCTATGGAATCCTGCAAAGCCTGCCGACAGCGGATCGGGAAACGGCATGTGTAACAGGACTTAAGGAGGTAGGAGAGCTTTAATACTGCAACATATTAATAGTACTGTTAGTACTCTGTTCATAGAAAATACCCTGACCTGTAAACTCGTATACGAATTCAATTACGTAATTGTGTAAAAATATTAAATTTAGGCAAACAAAACGATTCAAAAGTCCTGTCATTGTGTGCGAATTTAGCGATCCGGCAAGAGCAGTGTGTGCTAGCCTTTAAATATTCAATGAAATGATTCTAATCCAACAATTTACGTCATCGACCATAAAAATGATAACCCTCTTAATTTTCATCTACAACATTATTACTACAACGTTTCCTAGTACCCAATTATCATTACTCGGTAAAAAATACCTAATTCACTAGAAATTTCGAATAAACTAAAGAAAATAATAAAAATTTAATGGAAGCCTTGAGCACAACTAAACTATTGAATGCTATGCAATGGTAAATTATTCCAAAAAGTTTAATTCCAGTTTTAGTCTTGTTCGGTGGTACACAAATCCATAATCCCAAAAATGTAGCCCTAAACACAACATGTAGGCCTCAATACACACCATAAAGGAACTTAAAAGTAACTAAAATAAAAACAAACAAAACAAAATAAAAAAATCATTCATTTAATTCTCTGTGATGATAATATAATAGATTTGTTTAATTATAAGTATCTTTAAGAGAGAATAATGTTCTATTAAAATCTACATACAACATGACAGGAAACTATTAGATTACACCTACTGTCGCAACGACAAACGAAGACCGCTTTATTAAATAATTTCTCAATATAAAATTTTAAATAAAATATAAATAATCGAGTATTACTGTTCCAACAACTCTACAGCCCATCGGTGACCGTAGTCTAATAAAATATTCTCAAACCGCGGTGTAACACTAGATAATGATCTCGGAAACATTTATGGCGACACTACAACGACTTACAAATAAATTTCAAAGTTCTAGAGATCTTGAGGTGGAAGGGAAACCGAGAGAGTAAAATAAACCTGGCAATCTATACAAGGCCTTACACTTAACGAATGTCTCAATTAGAATTTATATAGACAGCATTTGATTAAACATATCATATAGTATATCAAAAACAATATATGTATCTAGTAATGCCTACATACAATTTCCTAATATTCTCACCTAAAAACACGATAAATAAAAGATAAGACGATTAAATAATTATCTCTTAAGCTTAACTTAAACAAAAAAGGTCTTCAATGGAAATCATTATAAAATCACTTCATAGAAGCGATACAAACCTGGCAAGCAGACTGTAATGAAAAATGGTTGTACATTCACTTACATTTTTTAAAAATATCATACAAAAACTTACATACACGGGTACTTAAATCATTATAATGCACTGGATGAGGGTAGTTTGTTTGTACCAGGTATCAGTCATCATCCGTCCGGACGAGTCGAAAATGCATTGTTGTGCATAAAATATATCCAAAAAACTCTTTCACAAAACCCTTATATTATCCTACCGAATTTAACCTTACAGTATGATTATGTAAAATAAATAGTTACAATATTAACTAAAACCAAACGGAGGGAAAAGTACGTTAACAAAATTCTAAAGCTCCCATAATTGTGTGCGGGAATATGTACCGAAACATATGCAACATTTAACCTTCTTTAATACACAGATCACTTGTCACGAACTATTCGCGGAGTATGTACACAACCATAAAATAATTAGCTGCTAAAATATATCACTTAGTTAACATTTATTTTCGACAAAAGAATCCTTCAAGTTCCACTTAATAAGTTTAATATATAAACCGAATTCTGTTGAAGTGGCAAGTGACAAGTTTACACATCGTAACAAATTACCAATGTCCTTAGAGATAGTCTTAAAATTCCAATATTCTGCCATGAAACCCGCTCCAAAACACTTCACTATGATTTATCGATAGAATAGCTGCAATATAACTAGTGACGTCGGTTAATCATTGTTACTTCGGGACTTGTGTCGATATGTTAACAGACGTGAGAAACTCAAGATTTATCCTTACATATTGAATTGTATTTACGACGACGACGACCCATCCAAACTGACTTGTTCCTATTTGGATCTCGACAGGCAAGTCAGTTTTTTCAATTATTTATGTATTCAATACTTCCGTTCTGAAATTGGGTAACTCACGTCAGTTGACGATAACAATTTAGTTCTCATTTATCTCACAGATGGAGCCACCCGAGTACAGTCAACAACAGAAACCCTCATGACTCCCCGTAACGTCCCTGATCGATGCAACTTACACTAAATATAAGACGGATATTCCTTAAGTATATAAGAGGACAATAGACACCTATATTACAATTATCATAGAGGGTCGTGGAATGGATACAAAATATTACAAAATTCTATCATTATTATATTTAAACTATTGCGTCCTAGCGTTAAAACTGAGCGATAGCGCGATCAACCCACTTGCGTAAAAAAATAGTGAATTAACCAC
This sequence comes from Maruca vitrata, assembly GCA_039566165.1. Classification (NCBI taxonomy): domain Eukaryota; kingdom Metazoa; phylum Arthropoda; class Insecta; order Lepidoptera; family Crambidae; genus Maruca; species Maruca vitrata. The sequence continues at coordinate 6,768,604 of CM076936.1, read as the reverse complement.
GCTCTCCAGCATGGTTCAAACTATCTGCTAGGACACTATGAATTCTACTAAACTAATACGTTATAAATAATAACAATAATATTCAAATCCGATAAATTTTATGTAAACTGCTGTTAACTTGTTAATGATTACAATATGAGAATACATGGTGTTCGTTTTCGTGTACTCGTTTATTAAACACCAATAGTTACAATACATTTACGAGTTGATAATATAAAGATTGGTTGATACTTGTGATATTCTGGCGTGAATCAGCTTCAAATACATGCACAATAAATCAATTTATTTCTTGAGTATAGAAACTGTTTATGTCGCTATGTATCAGGAGTTTTATACGCCAAATTATAACAAGTGTGAACCTACATACCGTACAATTTAATTTTTGCCGCGGCGAGTCTCGTGTGAGTAGAAAATTTCATTAAACGTCAAACCCTCTAATAATACGAGTAAATGGCACGAATATGTACATGGGGAATTGACATGGTCTCTTTACAAGAACGGCGCTACGACAATGCAATCGAACATAAGTTAGGCCATGCGGCGTACGAACATCATTCAACAACAAATCTTTGAAACATAGTTAAACACCCTTCTATTTGAAAGTTTAGTTTACCTAGTCCAAAGATTTATTTACACTTATTGAAAATATAATATTCACATTTGAGTCATTTTGTTTTCCCTTTCGTAAATAGCTTTCCTATCCCAAACGTATTAGTCAAATAATCAAAAGTTTGAGTTCAATTTCTCATCAGATTTTTCTTCAATGAGTTCTAAATGACATTACAATCAAACAATTAGATTATTTGACTCAATACAATCACGCTCAAAATTATCTTCACAACACTCAAATGTGAGTACAATATTCTCATGACATGTAGAAAAAAGTACAATGACATACATTCAACAAACATCAAAACAGCTACTTTGTGAAAATAAATGCTTGTGCATGTTAGCTCTTATATTTACCCATTTAATTCGCTGATACTTGTGAAAACGAGCGTACGTGTACGCTTATGTACAAAATTGTTACACATTAATTATGAAAATCTTTAATGAGTCATGAATATTAAATGGTTATTTATTTTTTATATAAGGAATGTATATAAACTTTTAAATGCAACTGTCCTACTGTAAATTCGTAATGCTATTTAATAACTTATCGAATAGTCATGTAAAATGTGTAGACTTTCATAATTAATATTTATCAACAAAATATTTAATTACGCGACATCGCGTAACATTACCAATGATACAGTACTATTGACAATGCGTTATTTTGAGATACGCTGGTATAAAACATTATTGCTTTGTACATAATATATTGAAAAAAATATAATTGGTTGCTGTTTATTTACTTAATTAATTAAACACGAGAAAACTACACAAGAAGCAATAATTTTAAACGTGATTATTGCATTCAAATTTAATATTAACATATTTTAATTGTTCTATGATATAAATCTATGTGTTTTTAGCGAATTTTTCAAAACAACGCTGTACCCAATAGTACTATAAATAAAACAGCAATTTTGAGTTATACACCCTGGTAGAATAATGTCCAATGACTTTTAACTTTAAGATATACCTGGAAGTCAAAACTAAACAAAGCAGCCACTCAAAGACGGTGTGTAATTTAAGAATTTTATTTTTATTTAATTTTTTTATTTACCATGCATCCTTATTTTATCCAGTCCCCGACATTTCGACAATGTTGCAAGCGCCATGATCACGGATCAACTGTAGAAGCCTCAAGAGATCACAACTATTCGTCACCAGAGTTACCACTCAAAATGGCTGTGAGATAATAGTAGAATCAAAAATCGGCGTTGAAGTAAAGCGAAGACAGAGCATTCGCGACCTTAAATTTCCAGGTTGGTTGCGACTTCCCGTCCCATTTACCAGGGCAACCACTCAAAGCGGCTGTAAAAGTAACAGTATAATCGAAAATCGGCTGTCAAATAACAGTAGAATCGTAGACAGAGCATCCTCAACCCTACATTTGCAGGTCATGGCTTCCTGTTTGACCAGGGCTGCTCAAACTTCTACTTCCCGTTGGGCGCCATGGCGCTAGCGACTGCTTGGAGGCGGCATCTGCGCCTGCACTCCTTGAAGATTCATCGGCCTGCCGTTCGGGTTGCCCATGCCCAGTCCATCTTGGTAGCTGTTGGCGTCCATCGGTGGCATGTCATCGTTCTGTCGGATTGAAGGACTGTATTAGCAGTGGGAAATGTTAGTTTAGTTTAGGGGTGAGAGCCGTCCGCTCCCCCGCAAGTCCGGTGATGAGGACGAGGCTACTCCAAGCCATCATCGTATCAGTAGAAAAAAAGGTAGTTTAGTTTAGTGCCGTTCATTGTGATACGGATTGTCGACTGCGTCAAAAGGAGGGTTATTATGGATTTAATGACAATTATTTCTGGTAGCTGTTGTAACCATTTCAACGGGTACATGAATGTTCTGTCAGACCACTTCCATGTTACTTTCTGGGAATAAAGGTAACACCAAACTTCCTGTACACATTTTATATACATTTTAACCATGTTCCAGAACTGTACAAAGTATTTCATAATATCATCATTTTTAGACCACAAGCTAATGGTTTTGATATTTAATGTAATATGTGACCAAATGAATGGCTTGTTATGCTGCATTTATGGATGTTAATATATTAGCAGAAAGCACAGCACAAACAATTTCAATGGTCAGTATTATGGTGATATGATACACTCAAACAATTTTAAAAGTTATTATTGTTGTCAAACATTACAACAAGTGCACAATTATTTAGTTATTTGCTTTATCAGAGTCAGTAAATTATTGAAATTTGTAATTTTTCCACAGAATTTGTTTTTAGGTCATGATCAATAAGTGTTACACTTATTTGCTAGCGTTAATCAACGATGACATTACCTTCTTTTGCATGAAGACGAGTAGTTAGCATACGTAAAAGCAGTAAGTGTATGTGCACAAATGTGTAATGGACGGCCATAAGCCAGGCTTATAGTGGACAGATATTGGTGTCCATTAGTATACCTTAGTTCCAAACACCAAAAGTCTCCGTATATAATAAATAGTCTGTTCTCGCCAGTAAGTGACATTTGCACAATAAGGGTTACATTACCTCTATTTCTTAATTGCAGGCACCACAGTTGTTGCTGAATGACATCCTTATCTTCATCAGCAATCGTTAGGTTGCGCAGTGCCCTGTACTAGCTAGACTACCTCTTAACGGTAGCAGATGGTCTGGTTACCTTCACACTTGTGCACCTATTGGTTAGTTAGGTGACGATTGTGATTGGCCGATTTAGATATACATACATACCTGTGTGTGGCGGCGTATAGTCCGGTTAGCACTCACTTATATTTTTCCTCACAGATAAGCTAGCAATGATTGGCCGCTATTTAACGTTTATATTACCTCTCTGTGGAGGCGTATAGTCCTGCGGGAGTAAGACAGTCACCACTAGTGTCGTGCTGGCGTATAGTCTGGTTAGCGTTCAGATGAGCACTATACCTAGCAGATGTCCTTACAAATGATCTAGAAGTATTAGGCGCAATTACTTCTCTACGGCGGCGTATAAGGTCCCACGTCCGTATGTAAAGCCTTCTCTAGTGTCGTCATTACCTGTCTGTGGCGGCCTATGGTCCAGTTACCTCCACACTTGTGCACCTATTGGTCAGTTAGCTGGTGATGAGGATTGTGATTGGCCGGTTTAGACCTACATACCTCTCTATGGCGACGTATAGTCCGGTCCTCGTAGCGCGTGCCGCCGGTGGAGGCCATGGGCCGCGAGAGCGTGCTGTTGGCGTTGCTGAGTGAGTGCGGTCCTCCGGTACATCGGCGTGCCCTGACCTGCTCCCACACCATATCTACAGCCCCACTAGTGTCATCATTACCTCTCTGTGGCGGCGTATGGTCCAGTTACCTCCACACTTGTGCACCTATTGGTCAGTTAGGAGGTGATGACGGTTACTCCCGTACCCGCATCTACTAGTGTCGTCCTTACCTCTCTATGGCGACGTATAGTCCAGTTACCTCCACACTTGTGCACCTATTGGTCAGTTAGGAGGTGATGACGGTTACTCCCGTACCCGCATCTACTAGTGTCGTCCTTACCTCTCTGTGGCGAAGTATAGTCCAGTTACCTCCACACTTGTGCACCTATTGGTCAGTTAGGAGGTGATGACAGTTACTCCCGTACCCGCATCTACTAGTGTCGTCCTTACCTCTCTGTGGCGACGTATAGTCCAGTTACCTCCACACTTGTGCACCTATTGGTCAGTTAGGAGGTGATGACGGTTACTCCCGTACCCGCATCTACTAGTGTCGTCCTTACCTCTCTGTGGCGACGTATAGTCCAGTTACCTCCACACTTGTGCACCTATTGGTCAGTTAGGAGGTGATGACAGTTACTCCCGTACCCGCATCTACTAGGTGTCATCATTACCTCTCTGTGGCGGCGTATGGTCCAGTTACCTCCACACTTGTGCACCTATTGGTCAGTTAGGAGGTGATGACGGTTACTCCCGTACCCGCATCTACTAGTGTCGTCCTTACCTCTCTGTGGCGACGTATAGTCCGGTCCTCGTAGCGCGTGCCGCCGGTGGAGGCCATGGGCCGCGAGAGCGTGCTGTTGGCGTTGCTGGGCGAGTGCGGCGCGCCGCCCGACATCGGCGTGCCCTGACCTGCTCCCACACCCGTATCTACTAGCGCACGACGTAAATGCGACGTGTACATTACTACTAGTGTACATTTATCCGATGGCTATGGCATGAGCGATGGTGATGACCCTTTTATGAGTATGATGTTGGGATACTTGTGGAGGAGGCTCAAAGAGCCGAAAAGCAAGCGAGAGCAAGGACCGAAGCGTATACTTTGAAGATACTTTTGCAAGATTTCAGAACACAATGATTACAATATTTTCCAATGTCTGCAAAATTAAATGACTTGAAGTTTAAGAGTATTTGATTAATTTTATAAGTGAATTGATCAGCTGTAAATCACTCTGAGATAAGTCATATCGGACTTTAAATTGACACATGTGGTGTCGCCTTCGAATTACCCAAATAGGTAAATCAAAAAATTTAACGAAATGTATTTTTTTCTTTAGAGAGTAAGCTTTATGTAGCATAGTAAAAGACTGACAGGCAGATAGGTTGACAAATAGAATTTGCTTCGAAAATATACTGCCGCACGATTATAGTGCTCCATAGAGATAGGAAATGCAAGCATATGCAGTTGACCTGACGGTTAATCCATGTATAAATGTACAATAGTCGTGAAATGAAATGTCAGAAGGATTTATTACAATGATAACTTTAAGGAAATGTACCTCGAAACATCATTATTTTTCAGTCCATTATGTCCCCGTTCAGGCGGGGTCATGAATGCTAATTTTTTCAAATTTTAAATTTACGTCATTATTTACTTAAGATTTTTTTTAGAACATATTTAGCCTTTGCTTTTTAGATTAAGAAGTCGAAACATTTCCTCAAGTTTATCAAAGTAATAAAAACACAGAAATTGTTAATCATTTCCAACAAGGTGACTTAAAGACGTTCATGATGTTAATATTTTAGTCACATTATTTCATATCTACATAGCGTGCAAGCTTTAGACAACCTATGGACGATATTTACATAATCAATTGATTTAATGAAAGCATATGTAATTGAAAAAAAATTAAGTAAGGAGATGGAACCCAAATAACCACATCTGGTATACATCTGGTTTTTTGTAATGAAATGTAAATGTGTTGTGTTTAAAGCTTGCATTCTACATAGATAACACAACTTGCTTTTAATTGGCATCAATTTTATCAGCGTTACGCATGAAATGCTATGCAATGAATCTGTACAGGGTCTTATAAAGACTTACATTTTATACAACATGTACAGATATAGATAGAGTATTATGTACAGAGTAGTTTTGAATTGTGTGGGGGTTTTTTTAATTTGATGAAATGGGAGCCTCAAATGTCAACAATGGCAAATTTTGAACACGAAATATTGTTCACTTCAAACTTTTACTTTTTAAATAAAATTCGTGGTCAGCACCCCTGTCGTATTACGGATTTGTTTGTTGTAAAATAGACAGGTTATTTTTCTGCGATAAAAATTACTTATAATTACTAATTATACTATAATTTCTTACTCACCCATATTTGACTTCAAATTCTGACACATCTTTATTGCAGATAAAAAATTACAAGTCTGGCATTCTAAAAAACTTAATAAGAAAAGTGTACCACTAAGTCAATCTTGTCGCTATTATCGACCCTTTCTATTGACTCACACCAGATGCGAGTTGTAAGGGTTGACGTTTCCAAAAAAATCGACCCATCGTGTGTAATCTGTGTTTTGTGAGTGTGTGTGAGTGTGTGTGTGCGTGTGTGTACAGTCAGCCAAGAAAGTGGTCTACCACTTTCGACAAATGTTTCTGCGAGTTGTAACGATCGCTAAGGTTGACTTTTCACTGACACTTATCGGCTTATTCCGTTTATCCACCCTAAAACAGCCACCCTGAGGCGGATATTTGGAAACGCGTGTCCATCTATCCACCCTGAACGGGGTGGATAAGCGAAATTCATATAATATGTTTCTTCCAAATTTCTACCCTGCCGTGTACAGTCATTTACACTAATATGTCTACTGCAACACAAACATTTAGAAGATGATTGCAAATATACATTATAAGGGACGAATTTATCCAGGATACGCAACTACGTCTAGGTACTACAATAATGATGTTATTATTGTAAATAAGTGCTGGTCATTTTCTGGACATATTGCAAAATTTACAAAATTTGTGAAAATAGTCTTCGAGTGCGATCAATAAAGAAATAATTTGTCTGTAATTGTGTGTCAAATATTAAATGATCACTTCCCACCAAGATAATTCAATTATTCAAACTGTACTTGGGGTAAAAAATCGGAAGAAACATTATTATGAATTCCGATTATCCACCCCGTTCAGGGTGGATAGAAGGACACGCGTATCCGAGTATGCGACTTATGGTGGCAGTTTTAGGGTGGATAAACGAAATAAGCTCACTTATCGGCAGGGAAAATTGACCTTGTTGTTTCATGACGTTCAAACGAATCTCGACCGTATAATTTGCCATCTAGATCACATTTTTGGCTGACTGTTGGCTGTACTGTGACCGTAGCATCAGTACGTATGTGTACATACCGCTGCTGTTGGCCGAGCCGCGTGGTTGTGCGGCGCGCGCGGGCGTGAGGAAGTCCGCCTCGCGCCAGCCGTGCTTGCGGTACACTTCACGCAGCTCCGCGTGCGACCACATCGTCATCAGCACTTGACCTGGAGGATGACATGGTATGATCATCACGTGTCTAATGAATACTCAATACTTTATTGCTTCTATAAGTGTTTACAAGGTGTTGGGTAGTAATTATAGATACATTATAGACCCTGCTAGGGCACTGCAAATGAAATTGAAGAGAGGACGCTGTATTTTTATGGTAACTTTTAAAGAATTAAAAGTACATAAGAAGTTAGACTAAATATCATATTAAATTATATCCTTTTATATTATATTATAACTTGCTATATTTAATATATTTAATATTATTACACTTGCGAGACTTGCTAAGAAAAAAGCTCAGAACATCTCCATGCGAGAAAGGTTTTGAGGTTCCTCTCCTTTGTTTTCTAACTGACACACGATGATGGCTTGGAGTAGCCTCGTCATCATCAACAGAATTGCGGGGGAGCGCATGGCTCTCACCCCTAAACGGATAGATCTCATGACACTTGCGAGACTTACAACGGGCTAAGAAAGAAAGCTTGGAACATTTTCATGCAGGTGAGGTAGTGAAGTTTCACTCCAATCCTAATCCATAACTATGCGATTTTCAGAAAAACCATAGTAACCGTAGGTAATATAGCTCGTCAGAGTTAAAAATTTATAGCAATGGTCGGGGCACATTACATTGAGAACCGATGCAGGACAGATTGCTGTGGAAATTATTGAGGAAGGCTAAGTCCAGCAGTGTCCCCAGCAAATCCGATAATAATTACGAGATTACTCCAAGCCATCATCGTACGTCAAAAAAAACATGGTTACAGTAAAATTTATCTTAGGTAAAAGCTATACATTACGGGTCTACATTCGTCACCACAACGACTGCTACACAAGTCCATTTGCGACTTGTCGCTGTCGGTAATGTAATCTAATCTCAACACCTCGCGTGCTTCAGGAGGCACCTTGATCACCTATACCAGAGCCGCTCTAAGTTGACTGATTTGACACATGTCAGACTGACTGCACTAGTGAGGACAATGGTAAAATTGCCGAAGTATATAAGTAACAATTATTTCTACTTTGTAACCAAGCAAGGTCTAATTATAACAAATTTTTATTAAAAACATTTATTCACATCTAGAAGATAGAATTGAAGTTTCTTATTCAAAAACATATTTTTTTTTAAAATACAATACTTATTAAATCATACATCCTATTTTAAAAAATACCTGGTGAGTATAACCCCCTACGTCACTATGAAAACGTGTCAAACGGCGTAGCCTTGTAAAAGCATAATACAGATTGGAAATTTTACGTTTTCTTTTTATAATTCAATTATTTTAGGTAATAAAAGACAAATAATTAGATTATTAGGTGCATTTGACATTTTGAAATAACGTCTTGTTTTTAAAAGTTGTTCTTTATGATTCGCTAAATATGTTCCTCTTAATAAGGATAAATGCAAAATATAAAATAAAAAGTGTCAAATCAGTCATCTAAGAGCGGCTCCGGTATAGTGCGTGCTTCGGGAGGCACGTACCTGCGAACTTGAGCACTCTGGGCGTGTGACGGTGGCGCTGCTTCGTCAGGTTGAGCAGCCGCTCCACGCCGCCCGCCTCCAGCAGCGAGCGCGAGAACTCGCCGCTCTTCTTGATCACCTCGTTCAACGTCGCCAACACTGCTGCTATCGTGTCGTCCGAGGTTCCCTGAGACAATTAACATTATGGCTTAGTAATCTATACTAATATTATAAAGCTGAAGAGTTTGTTTGTTTGTTTGAACGCGCTAATCTCAGGAACTACTGATTCGATTTGAAAAAATCTTTTTGTGTTTTGTAGACCATTTATCGAGGAAGGCTTTAGGCTATATAACATCACAAAGATACAATGGAAAATGTGTAAAAAAACGGGGGAAACGCGAACGAAGTCGCTGGCACAGCTAGTTATTGATAAAAAAGCGAAAGTGTCGATGGCCGACTGGTTAAGGCCGTTGCTTGCCATGCGAGAGGTCGCCAGTTCAACCCCGCGACGTACCAAATGCTGACGTACCTAACCCGTGTTATCAAATTTGAAATTCAATGTGCGATTATTTGACACTTTAATGGTGAAGGGTTTTCTTCAATTTCTACGTAGGTGTGCAGGTTTACTCACGATGTTTTCCTTTACCGTTAAAGCGTCCAATCGTACATATAAAATGAAATGATATGAAAAAGCGTCGATGGCCGAGTGGTGATGGTCGATGCTTGTTGCGATAGGTCGCCAGTTCAAACTCCGCCCCGAACCATGTGTTTTTTAAACGTATATATACATAATATCACGCCTTTTTCCCAGAGGGGTAGACAGAGATCAAACATACACCTATAGTACCTAATAGTGCCCTTGTAGTGAGTGTAGCACCTCTCCCTGTCGTATCTAGTATATAAGGAAATGTATTGGCTTATTAGACAGTCACAATATACGATCACCCATGAATGATCTTTTATTATCGTCTCCCGGTCCCATCCTTACACCCTAATTACCTGATCATGCTGATGGTTCCCGCTGGGCAGTTTCTGCACGAGGTCGCGCATGGCGTACTTCCCGATGAGCTCCTTGTTCCGCTGGTCGATGGCCAGGTTTCGCAGAGCTGTCGCCACGGCGCACACCACCCGGTCTACTTCCATGCGCAGGAGTTCCACTAGGATTGGAAGACCTGGGGGAGAAGCGTATGTTAAAATGTAGGTAGGTACAAGTAAGTTCGAAGTGTAATCAACAGAGGGCCTACCATGAGTTGGCTATCGTAAACTTACGTACGTTAAAAACCTATCGAGCTGTTTTTTCATATGGCCGATTGTAGTTCTTCGCGTAACCACCAGGCGGCGCTGTACAAGTTTTTCATAGACATATTTACGTAGGCGATATCGAGCGCGTAAGTTTTAAACTCATGGTAGCCCCACTGATAGCGTTAGTTCCAAAGTTATCACTGTCACTATGTAAGTTGAATAACCTTTTCACACAAATTATACCTAGTTCTGGGCGATATCGCTGAGATGTATCATTGCGGTTGAGTCAATCGTGCAAAAAGGGAAATCCCATGCCATGAAATCCACCAAAATGAAAGCTAGTGTGAAAAGGCCTATATGAACGACAATATGGACAAATCCGGACTGCACAAAAGCCATATGTCGCAGTCATTCTTAGTCCCTAGTCCAGGGTTGGCGAACCAATGACACACGACACAATATTTTGGGCACGTCGCCGATCTAATGTTCGGAATGAAAATGTGTAAAAAAATTTATTAAGTAGGTATTTTATGACGATCGATCGTTTTCGTTATTAGGTTATTTTCCAAATAAACAGAAAGTCAAATGTTTAATGGCACGTCAATGACCCTTTTTTTTTTAGAAAAAATGGCACTTTGATGCATAATTATTCGCCAACCCTGCCCTAGTCATGTTCAATGCACACGCCAGTCAGCCAACCAGATGTCTGCGACATATACAGCATGTATCAGAATCAGAATAACGTTTATATTGCCAACTTTGTGCTATATAAACTTTCACTGTGGCTGGTGGGCCGTGCAGAGGTGAGTCACCTAACTTATGTCCTACATAGTGATGTTCCGAATATCCGTATCCGTATCCGCGGATATCCGAGGGAGAAGAAAAATCCGTATCCGTATCCGGGTACGTTACTTTTCACGCGGATCTTTTACGGATCTTTTTAGGTGATTATTAGAATTAAAAAACTTAAATGTTCATTCAGAGTATTATTCAGCGCACCTTTATATTGCAAACATATAGATAGATAGATCTTCATAATAATGAGAGAAAGTTATAACTTTCATCACTTTTATGACGATGAAATAACTAAAACTTAAATCTTTATTTTTAAATTGTTATAGTAAGTTATAACATCATGATCACTTTAATGTCAATGGAAAAAGACTAAAACCTAAACCTCCTTTTTTATAATAATGAGACCAATCAATAGAAAGTTATAGATCCGTATCCGTATCCGCGGATCTTGACAATAAATATCCGTATTCAGATCCGTATCCGCGGATATACATTTTTGAAGATCCGGCACATGACTAGGACTGTAGGACTCCTACAGCATGTGTGTGTGTGTGTGTGTGTCTATCTCACCCTTCTCCTTGCGCACGGCGGCGCGTATGTCGATGGAGGGCTGCCAGTAGCACGCGGCGAGGTTCTGCAGCGCGCCCGCCGCCGCCTCCAGCGTCTCCGGGTTGGAGCACGTCTGCAGCAGCGCCATGTACAGCGGGACCACCTGGCGGACCACACACGAACTAATGTTAACACCGATGCCAGGACCGGACCACATGCACGAAGTGATCTCTGCCTACCCCTCTGGGAGAATGGCGTGATCCTTTAAAATGTCATCTCTTGGGCTGCGAGTTTAAATATAGCTGAGTGAGGCGTCCGACCGATTTCAGCCATCGTGGCCGATCTCAACTGAGATCAGTCACGTGCACAGGACATATAGTGCACAAGTTTGCACGCAAAAAAAATTGCACTCTCTATTCCCTCACTCTCATAATTCGGTGAGATGGCGATCCGACATGACCAAAGAGAGAACAGGCGCAGGAACACCGGCTTAACGTGCTTTCCGAGGCACGGGCGTTCGACTCCGGGCTGAGTAAATTCATTACAGAAAAACTCGCCCAAATTTTGCCCGACCCCGGACTCGAACCGGAGACTCCTCGAATGATAGCGGAGTAACCTGGCACCATGGTGATCTTTTCAGTCATCTCACCTCGGGCGACCACAGCATCTCCGTCCCCTTGGGCACGCTGTACCCCAGCTGCGTGCTGGCCGTGGTGTCTCCCAGCGGCCGCGCGTCGGGGTCTCTATGGCCCATCGGACTGGTGCAGTTGTACCCTGAGGATCCCTCCTTCAGTCATCTCACCTCGGGCGACCACAGCATCTCCGTCCCCTTGGGCACGCTGTACCCCAGCTGCGTGCTGGCCGTGGTGTCTCCCAGCGGCCGCGCGTCGGGGTCTCTATGGCCCATCGGACTGGTGCAGTTGTACCCTGAGGATCCCTCCTTCAGTCATCTCACCTCGGGCGACCACAGCATCTCCGTCCCCTTGGGCACGCTGTACCCCAGCTGCGTGCTGGCCGTGGTGTCTCCCAGCGGCCGCGCGTCGGGGTCTCTATGGCCCATCGGACTGGTGCAGTTGTACCCTGAGGATCCCTCCTTCAGTCATCTCACCTCGGGCGACCACAGCATCTCCGTCCCCTTGGGCACGCTGTACCCCAGCTGCGTGCTGGCCGTGGTGTCTCCCAGCGGCCGCGCGTCGGGGTCTCTATGGCCCATCGGACTGGTGCAGTTGTACCCTGAGGATCCCTCCTTCAGTCATCTCACCTCGGGCGACCACAGCATCTCCGTCCCCTTGGGCACGCTGTACCCCAGCTGCGTGCTGGCCGTGGTGTCTCCTTGCGGTCGCGCGTTGGGGTCTTTATGGCCCATCGGACTGGTGCAGTTGTACCCTGAGGATCCCTCCTTCAGTCATCTCACCTCAGGCGACCACAGCATCTCCGTCCCCTTGGGCACGCTGTACCCCAGCTGCGTGCTGGCCGTGGGTCTCCCAGCGGCCGCGCGTCGGGGTCTCTATGGCCCATCGGACTGGTGCAGTTGTACCCTGAGGATCCCTCCTTCAGTCATCTCACCTCGGGCGACCACAGCATCTCCGTCCCCTTGGGCACGCTGTACCCCAGCTGCGTGCTGGCCGTGGTGTCTCCCAGCGGCTGCGCGTCGGGGTCTCTATGGCCCATCGGACTGGTGCAGTTGTACCCTGAGGATCCCTCCTTCAGTCATCTCACCTCGGGCGACCACAGCATCTCCGTCCCCTTGGGCACGCTGTACCCCAGCTGCGTGCTGGCCGTGGTGTCTCCCAGCGGCTGCGCGTCAGGGTCGCTCTTGCCCAGCGGACTCGTTGAGTTGGACGATGAAGAGCCCTCCTTCTTCTTTTTACTGCCGCCGAAACAGCCTAGGTTTTCACCTGTAATAAATACATATTGGGTACAGCTTGAGTAGTTACAATAATTCCTCTTATTATACAATTTTAAACTGTTATGGTTACACACATTAGAAAACCGAAAATGTTCGGTATATTTACAATGTGGGTGAAGTTCACCCGTGATCGTGGCGCTTGCAACAGAGCCGAAATATCGGGGGCTCATTGAATCAATACAACATGGTAAATATCCCGGACATTTTCAGCTTTCTAACGATACAAGGAGTTTATGTACAAAGCTTCGTTAGTTTGGAATGTTTAGTGTTAGTAAGAATAAATACCTTTGGAAGCACTAGCTTGTATCCTGGCTTGTCCTGACGACTGCGCGGGCGGTGCTCTCGTATCGTACAAGGGATCTTCAATTTCTTGACATCTGTAATAGAAAGAAAATGTTCAATTTTTTCATAGAAGTGGCCGTAAATGTATCATAGTTGTATTTAGTTCGCATAGACTAAGTAAAGTTTCTTTACGGTTATAGAAAGGGTCCAATGCTCGGCTTCAAGGCTCCACTACAGCATCTTCGTTTTTGGTGCATTATTAGTATTGTTTGACTGACTCATAGGTCTATTGCTAGTAAGAGCTACATAGGACCGAGAGTACTGAGAGGTTCCCAGTTCGAGTACGGGATCGGGCTAATATTTGTGTAGGTTTTTCTGTTGAGAAATTACTTAGCCCGGAGTCGGGATGTTGGCGGTTGCACGCCCGTGGCATTGATCCGGCGGTCCTGCGCCCGATCTCTCATCCGACATGTCGGCATGCCTCACCAAACTATCATGGTAAGGCTGTTGCCCTTTGCGTGAACGTGTGTTTGCGCGTACACTTGTGCACTGTAATAGTAATATGTCCTGCGCAGTTCCCATTGAGATCGGCGGCCATGGCCGTTCGGATGCCTTATTTATTTACAGAAAGAAAGAAAGATTCCGCAGCACGCAGACGCAGTTTTTGGATCACCTTTTTTTATCATGGTGGACTTTGAAATAAAACTCGTGGTCACGAGCGCTGTAAAGAGCTCGAAACGTCGGATCTCTAAATAATGTTTAGAATATCAATACACGCGAGTTTAATCCGTAAAATTAGGTATATTTTAAATGTGTAGTGCTCGCGCAAATAAAAATAGATAATACTACATGGTGAACTTGTCCCACCTTATTTTTAATTGAGATTTTAGTGCTACACAGAGCTCTAATGTAAGTAAAAAATTGGAATAAAAATTTTTATTTGTCCCACCTTCCCCGTTCCACTCCTTAACGACAGCGTTGCCATCCACATACAATGTAGACGCTGGTGGTTCGGACAGGTGGCAAGAGAGATGATGATGATGAGCAATGCTCCCGCTCACCTGTAGCTCAGATTCCTCAGCACGCAGACGCAGTTCTCGACCACCTTGGTCCCGATGGCGTTCCCGCGCACGGCGGCGCGCACCGTGTGCAGCAGCGCCTCGGGCAGCCCCGGCAGGCAGCGCAGGCGCCGCCGCGCGTACTCGCCCGCCGACGACGCGTTGCGGAGCACCCCGGACGCGTTGCGGAACACTGTAGAGGTTGGTGATGGCGATTAATCCTTTAACTGGTAATGGCTAAAACTTTATGCCGCCATAATTTAACCCTTAATATGACAGAGGGAAAATAGTTCCCACTAGATTTTGAACCTTATCTAGTTGTAATACCGGCGAAAACCAATGAAAAAATTCTATATGCTGTATTTGATTAAGCCTTATTCCGTCAAAATTAGGTCAGGTAGGAAATTTTCAAAATAGCATACTGTATATTGACACCATGATTCGATGCATAATTGCTTGAGATTTGAATGAACGCGTCTGACGTTGACAAAATACAGCGCCCTGTAGCGCTATAGCGCTGTCACTTTTAAACTCGATATCGCCTATGTAAAAAATGTCTATGAAAACATTTACAGCATTTACAGGTTTTTAACTTTCGTAAGATTTCTATAGCTAACTCATGGTAGCGCTACTGATCATCGCTCCCGGTTGAAAGTTGATGTATCGAAGTGGACGCACTGCTATAGACAAGTTACTTAGGGAAGCAGAATCTACTACACAATAGATTAGAAAAGCTTAATGTAAAAAACTAAAACTTTTATATTCTTTGCATTGCCCGCCGGACTTGATTCGATAAATCGTAGTTCGACAAAAAAAAAGAAGCCAAAAGCTAAAAGCAATGCCTTCAGGCAGACAGGCAACTCAAGAGCACGACAACGCAATACATAATGATGTCATAAGCAGTACTACTCACTCGTAGACCAATAAGTGTCCCCTGGGTTGGTCGGATGCCAGCCGGAGTGCGGCACGATCGCCTTGTTGACGATCACCTGCGCCGCGTCGTCGATGATCGACTGCTTGAGATCCTCGCACGACGACATGTTCCATATCACGCCGGTTACTAATTCCTTCACCTGGACAAGTAATGAATAAATTGGGATATTTTCATACACTAAATTAAGTAAAAAACAACGGCTATGTGCTAGTCAACTCCGTGCGCTACTTAAAGAATTTTCAGAATTAACATTTAAAGTTTTGTGTTTGTTTGTTGATTTATGAAATTTTATTATTTTGTGCTAAATAATGATGATATAATTATTATTTTTTTTTTTATAAAGAGGCTAACAATATGACCTCACTCCACCTGATGGTAAGCGGTAGTGAGATCCAAATATGAGGTCAAATATTATAAATCCTAACTTGATTTTAGGAAGTCATAGGTCACGCAACAAGTATTATGTAAACTCACTAATCATGCAGTCTGCACTGGTTTACTTTATAAGTTTATTGGTTTTTTTAACAAATTTATAATGTCCGTTACCTCCATATCGGTAGCTCGGCACAACAGCGCCATGAGAGCAGGGATCCCACCAGCGTCGCGGATGGCTCGCTTGTTCTCGTCGTTCTGTCGTCCGTACGACAGGTTTCGCAACGCACCGCACGCATTACGACACACTTCCGGGTTCTCGTGAGACACGAGTCGCACTAAGGGCGGAATGCCGCCTGGAGAGGAACAGAAAATGAGTGTTAAGTCAAAGGAATACACAGTTCATTTGTAATAAGAGTGCATTGTAACCCGACTAGAATAGATCTAAAAGCATAGCGTCCATTCCAAACTCCTGAGAAAAACGTTTACTTTTAAGTTTTGCCACTAATAGGTCAACTTGATGTACAGGGAGTAATCTAAGGGTATTTTTTTTAACTGACGAAATCATTATAATATCTTAGAGTATTGTTGTCATCATCACCGCATTCGCGGGAATGGCTCTCACACCCTACAAAGACAGATTTTTGTCACAAGGAGTTAGCTGTGGCTGAACGAAAGGGCCTCAGTCTTTTTTTCTTACTGACTTACGATGATGGCTTGGAGTAGTCTTGTCATCACCACCGGAATTATTGGGGAGCGGATTGCTCTCACCCCTAAAATAGAACTACGCTTGTTCAGTGCCAATATAAGTATAGCCGCCGCGAGAATCGTAACGCTTGTGCGTTGTAACTTAAATGCTAGCGCCATCTACCGGCCACAGCCCAGAACTAACTCCTCACCTAAACTCCTAGTCTTCTGCTTGATCGGGTCGTCCATGTACGTGAGGTGCTGGAGGTAGGCTACTACTAGTAGCTTTGTCATCATCTTCGGTCTGAGAGTGAGTGAGAGCTATCCGCTGTTTTGGACCAGCGGATAGCTCTCACTCCTAGCATAGAGCTACTTTTTTTCCTAACCGACTTACGATGACGGCTTGGAGTAGCATTGTCATCACCGGACTTGCGGGGGAGCGGATGGCTCTCACCCCTAATAAAATAAAACTACGCTTGCCCAGTACCTATATATATATATCCGCCGCGAGAATCGTAACGCTTGTGCGTTGTAACTTAAATGCTAGCGCCATCTACCGGCCACAGCCCAGAACTAACTAATCACCTAAACTCCTCGTCTTCTGCTTGTTCGGGTCGTCCATATACGTGAGGTGCTGGAGGTAGGCTGCCGCGTTGGCCTTCACTACATCTGACGGGGAGTTGAGGAAGCCGATCACTTCGGGCAGGTTCGGGTCGCGCCATTGGAGGCCGCCGCCTTCTTCGCGCCCGCCTACACCGCCGTGGACTGGAAATAAGTTTACATGTGATTTATAAGTAGAGACATATTTATGAAATAAAAGCCATAAAAAATACAAACGGTGAAAGAAAGAAAGAAAGCAAGAAAAACATTTATTGACCACGACATAGACACGGAAAGTTACAATGATACATAAATACACAAGACACTTTACTCAATTCAAACAAAAATATATCACATATAGACAAGGACTATGAGAAGTGGTCTGTGTCTGACTGTGATATCACGGAGCAAGTCTAAAAGAGACAGCCTAGTTAGAGTACAATATGATTAAAGTCAAAATGTTTCGAATGGTATATCCTGACTTCATCACATCAACATGGTTAGTAGGCGTGATCTAATCGTTTGTTGTCATGGTTACCGGTAGGAGGGAGTGAAACAAATAAAAGCTCCTCACTCCCACTAAATTATGGGCATTTATTTCTTAGGAAAACAAAATCTATTTGAACTTTCTACGTGTCCAAGATCGTCAATTCTTAATGAACTTATATCTGCATATCGGAAAATAAAACTAAAAGGAAGAGAGTTAGGAGTATAATCATGATAAAAAAGTTATACATACACTCACCTAACGCCATGTTAGCCATCTGTTTCTGTAACTCTTCCTCGTCGCCGTACATAGATTGTCCTCCCGCACTGCCCAAGCTTAGTCCATTTTGTGAATCCTGTTGACAAAATAAATAAATATTAGACATCAGCCGGTTTGATGGAAAATCAGTATATAAATAGTAAATATACCTTACTAAATCACACACATAGGCTTGATAGAAGCACTTGCAAATCGTCATAAACCTGCAGCACGTGATTCTAACGTCCGTACAGAACGAATTAATGAGAACCTAATAAACAAGTTTACCATTTTTAACAATATATTCTACGTGCAAATACTTTAATCTTATTCTACTTTCAGTTAATCATATACCCGACGTATTAGGGTTATGGTATGGTTATGGTTATGTGGAACTAGGGGGGCTAGAGAGGAGCTCCCCCCCTCGAAGGGGGGATAGAAAGGAGCTCTTTGGGACTGTTCGCCGGTGGCGTTGTAGTAGTTGGGCTATGCCAGGAACCGTGACGCCGCCAAGGCGATGAGGTACATCGCAACGTTTTAGTCGGTATACCCCTGGGCATTTACCATCTTCGCGCCAGTCGCCGTGGAGACCGACACACCGCCGGGAGAAAATCCAATCTCCCGGTGACATTACGTCAAGCATTTCACCGCGTTAAAAAAGAATATGTTCTACTTTTATTCACTAAATCTCCCTCCGTCATTGCATAAGTGGCCAGCATAATTGCATAAGTTTCTCCAGACAATAGAGTACAGTTATTATTTATTATACTCACTTTGAACGGCGGCGGCTGGTGCGGCGGCGGGTCGTACGCCGCGGGGTAGTGCTGGTACCCGTACGCGTCCGTCGCGTACTCGCCCCGCGGTGACGTCACGCAGTAATGCCGTACTAGCTGCTCCAGAGACGCTGAGTCGTACCTGAAAATATCAACTAATTTAGAACCTTCTTTTTTATTGAAGATTTAGAATAGACCAACAACAAGTTCGGTTACTGCAAAAATAATGAGTCTGATAAGTATAATCAGATACAAGAAGGTGGCAAGTAAGATAAGTGGCTATAATTTTAAGCATATGCTGATATGAAATAACACTGGTGCGACATTAACAAATTACAAAACGCACTAACCACAGGAAATAACGTGTTGAAATACGGTTCTGATTGAAATAAATAAATAAATATCTGTTACATTTTCCACACACGGTCATCTGACCCCAAACTAAGCAGAGCTTGTACTATGGGCGTCAGAGACTGATATACATACATATATATTTATAAATACATACTTAAATACATAATCACACCCAGACACGGAACAAACACCGATATTCATCACACAAATATTTGTCCCGAGTGGGAATCGAACCCACGACTCTTGGAACCGCCAGCCAGGGTCACTAACCACTGTTCCACCGAGCCAGTCGGTTTATTTACAAATTGTTCATCCTAAGCTTACCTTTGCTGTAGATGCAAATTATGTTGTGGTAAAGCGCCCGGCGACGCGCTCCTCGGGGAGCCATTGCCACCTCCTTCCACATACTCCTGAAACAATTACACTCATAGTAACTTCAAAATACTAAATAAGACATCCGACCGATTTCGGCCATGGCCGCTGATTGAATTGAGATCAGCCAAGCGCAGGACATATTATAGTGCATAAGCATGCGCGAAAACACAATTGCACTCTCTGTTCCCTAAGTCTCATAGTTCGGTGAGACGGCAATCCGACATGACCGATGAGAGATCGGGCGCAGGACCACCGACTTAACGTGCTTTCCGAGGCACGTGCAACCGCCTACTCTCGAACTCCGGGCCGAATATTTTTTTAAAGAAAAATTTATAGTAACCCGACCCCGGACTCGAACCGGGGTCCTCTTGGTCCTACGCGGTTTTTAATGTCAAATATTGAACTGATGACTAGATTGCATCAGTATCGTATCATCGTCGACGGAACGGTAATCCGTTATAATGGAGATCAGGCGCACCGTTAGAGTAACATGTTTTCCTAAACACGGGAGTCTCTTATTCTCATTCATCCTTTTTAACTTGTGCTGAGTAATCTCTGTCTTTACTCTTGCCAACAGTAGAACAACTGAGGATGCTGCATCTGCAGGACAGCGCCATACGGCGATGAGGTACGCCGCGGTATTGTAGTCGGTATACCCCCTGGACATTGCACCCCGCCCAGGAGTCGCGGCTGGCATTAACCATCTCTTCGCCAGCCACACCACCACTGGGAGATAGCCCCCTCTCTCAGGGTGAAGGTAAATGATATATAAGAGCTTATGTACTCACCTGGCCCATGTACGCGGGCACCTGGGGCGGAGGCTCCATGTACGCCGGCTGCGGTTGGTACGCGGCGCCGTAGTGCCCGTACGTGCCGTAGTGGCCCGCGCCGCCCGCGCCGCCGTACGACCCGCCCCCCGTCACAGACACAGAATCCATCACCTGGGAACATCACACAAAGGCATCATCATCATCATCATCATCACCATCATAATCATCATTATCATCATCATCATCAGCAGCAAATTCCTGTCCATAGACATAGGCCTCCCCAAATGCACGCCACTTTTCCCTCTCTCAATTCTCTTACATCATCTTATATTAGAAACTAGCTGACCCGACAGACTTCGTCCTGTCAAAAAAATGTGAAAAAGAAAAGGGCGGTTTTTAGGGTTTTCCCGGCAATTATTCGATTTTTTATCGCCGTAAGAACCGTCCTTGGACTTCAACGAACATTTTAAAAAAAATAATTGGCCACATTGGTTGAGGCGTTGTTGAGTTATGCGCCAATACATTTTGCGATTCATTTTTATATTATAGATTACGTCACTGAGACAGAGTCCATCACCTGGGAACATCACACATGCCTATGTGAGAGAATTGAGAATATACGCCTGTATATTCTCAATTCTCTTACATCATCTCAGTAATTAGAAGCTCTTACTTTTAAAAAAATACTTCATCGAAACTTCCACGTTCTGTTACACTAAAATAAACTTGCACATCTGGATACCATAATATTTTCTTTTTGTCTCCATTCCCTTACTTTCATAATCCGACATGACCGATGAGATAACAGGCGCAGGACCACCGGCTTAACGTACTTCCCGAGGCACGGACTCCCGGCTGAGTAATGACTGTACGATTCTACTTAGTAGGTAGTAGCTGCAGCAAATGTTGAAGATAAAAATAGGCGAGACGACTAAAAAATATAATTAGATTCGTTATTTAGATTATGTAAAAATATTGTATTCGTATTTTTTATTTTGTTTCACAAACAAGAAATTATGTAGATATGGTGCTTAGAAGTTTCGCATGACGTCACGTTTACGTACAATTTTTGGGTAACTGTGACGTCACAAGCCCCCACTCCAGAAATTTGATATGCTATAATTTTGTAATTTTTCAATCAATTGAAAAACAAAAAAATATGTGTCCCATGTCCCATATTTTTGTATAAAATAACTTACGGACTAAATAGAATAATAAGAATTTGACCCAGTCGTCACGCCTATTGATCACCCCTATTTGTTTGTGTGTGATTGTTCTTCTTTTAACTTTGACACCATGCCTACCTTATCTTCTTAATAATAAGTAAAGGCATACTCACATGCGGATACTTCTGCGACGGCGCCATAGTGAGCTGTCCCATGTGGTTATAGTGTGCGGCGGGCGAAGACACGTACTGGCCGTAGTCTGGGTCCACCCCGCCGCCTACCACGCCGCCTCCATACTCGCTAGCCTGGAACGAAGCCGATGAGCACTTAGTACTAGGGTTGCCAACTTTATTTACCAGAAATAAAGTATATCTGACTTTAAACGAGGTAAATAAAGAGTACGGACCTACAAAAAAGGGTATCATTTATTTTTTACTTTAAAACGGTAAATAGTCGACTTTTTTGTTCTGATTCAGGATTTTTGCATATTATTACAAACGTGCACTAGTTTTAGTAAATATTTTGTAAAAAGAGTATTTTTGCGTACTTTATTAGTGTTATAGATTATAGAGTACGCCTACATGATGTAGAGGACAATACTCTATTTTAGAGTACGGTTGGCAACCCTACTTAGTACATACCTACATACATACAAAGCATTTTCCCAGAGGGGTAGGCAGGGATCACATGCTGCCATGTGCTATGGTCCTGGCACACTTCTTTCGCTTCTTTCACGACCATCAATCTTTTCAGGAGTCTGTATCGATGATTACTCACCGATATTAATCAGCGATACTCTTCAAGCTCTTCAAACTCCTTACACATCAAGTCACGTTATGTTTGTCTAATATCGAATTATGTATAGACAGTCATTTAAAAAGTTAATATTTTGCTCGAGAGATACAGTTGTGACTACTATTACTTTATTAGATATTATTATTACTCTATCAACAGAAATTCTAAAAAAAACTTTGAATAAATTCATTATTTAAGAATGCCGTTACTGTACTATTCGCAACGAAACTTATCGCCACATAATGAAAGAATATAATAATAAACAGTGCCTTCACACGGTTATTAAATGTATACCAAGTGTAAATAGTTGTGTCAAGATTAAACACATTTTTTTTTATTTTGATAATCAAAACGATAAACAGACCAAAAGTAATTTAAAAATATATTAACATACTTTGAGTGGATCGAAAACGCCTCTAAACTTGTATCCGCAAGGGGTAATAAACTTCATTGTAATCGAAATCCTTTAGTTACTACTTGAATATCAAAACTAACTCATTACACTGGGACTCTATTTATTTACCTTCAACTTATCAGTAAGTTTATTACAAACCCCAGATAAGAACCAATTTCTGTTGCAAGTTTTATAAAATAATATTGCATTGCAAATAACTGGATTGGCGCAATAAAATACGAGTAGGACCAGTACCTCATTAAGCAGTAAAATGTAATATTAAACTATTGTAATTTACCCTAGTCTATAATTGTTCATTATAAAAAAAAACTCGGCTTCAAAACCGATTAATCCTGCCCATACATAAGTCCTATAGTGACAATTATTAAGAAGTTACTGTTTATATAATATTTATTAATTCTTATATTTATTCAATATTTAATGGATCTCATAAAATCAAACAAGTTTATGAACTCGATGTAAAACCCCCAAAGGACATAATCAAATTAAGAGCATGATATAAAAATTAAAAGCAATAATAATTCAAAAACCAATCCAATTTTTATCGCAATGCATTTCAATATAAACACTTGGATTTCTTAATCTGTATATAAGTACTGAACTTAGGTATTAGTACTTGTGTAATATCTAGAAAAAACGAAAACAACTTATAAAGTAGCAAAAACTATCCGTCGCCTGATTACCTAAGTGCATTGCATAACAGTCTAGATAGCTTAGGAATTCTAACAGACGACGTAACAGATAGATGTAACGAATTCCGATGATGGCTGCGCTTGGAATCGAGTCTAAGATTGAATACTTAGGTATTGCATTATTAATTAAATGCATAAGTTGATCTATAACGATATCGGCGACAATGGGTGATACGGGGGATCCCATTGCTACACCCTCCACCTGAACGTTGAATTGTTCCTTGCTACGGCACCGGTAACACCTCGGTTTTATAAATGGTATCCAATCAAAAACATAAATGTGAAATGAGAGCCAAGTTCAATATTATGATAATTGCCTTGGTTGTTGACTTCAACGACAAAAGAAGTGAGATCTAAATGGGTGCCAAGTTCAATGGTCAACCCTGAAATTTATTTATAAGTAACACTATAACATACCTATCATATATTCTTATAACATAAGATAATGTATGGTGGTAGCCTATGAAGGTCTGTCTTGGCTAGTTTCTATAAACCTACCAACGTATTATTATGTTCGCTCGCTAGTTTCTACCAACAATCCAAATTTTCGGAATTATAAAATAAATACCGACAAATACCAAACTAACCAAGACAACTAACTAGACTACTAACTAACTAACTAAAGAAAACTAGCCAAGACAGACCTTCATAGGCTACCACCATACATTATCTTATGTTATAAGAAGATATGATAGGTATGTTATAGTGTTACTTATAAATAAATTTCAGGGTTGACCATTGAACTTGGCACCCATTTAGATCTCACTTCTTTTGTCGTTGAAGTCAACAACCAAGGCAATTATCATAATATTGAACTTGGCTCTCATTTCACATTTATGTTTTTGATTGGATATCATTACTTTTTGTAGAAAAGTATATATCATCGTAACGCCGTAGGTCCTTTGAAAAGGACAAATTCAAAACTAAAACTAGACTTTATAAATATAAAACAATTGAATCAGTTACTGTATTTTCCTACGTTTACGGGGTATAACCCTAAGTAATAAATATGAATACCTAAATATATACTTAGTGCTCTGCCTTCCCCGGTATATAGGCGTGATTAGGCACTAATTAGGCATTTATGTTAAGCGTTCATAATAGAACCTAACCGCAGCAGTGGTCTCCTTTTTCACGGCTTTCAGGGTGAGTGCGACAGGCTCAACATGGTCTATTGTGCCTGTCGACCTCATATGTGGATCTCACTACCGCTTACCATCAGGTGGAGTGAGGTCATCTTGTTAGCCTCTTATAAAAAAAAAATAAAAAAAAATAAAAAAAAACCTAATTATTAAAAAATTGCCAGTTTTTTATTTTTTCCTTTGTATTCATGTAATTACCTATCTGCATACCAAATTTTAACTCTTTAGGTCATTTGGAACTGGGTTAGAATTTTGATCTGTCAGTCAGTCAATGATAAAAATGAGGATTTTTGGACATTAATATCTAAATAACTGTTTGAGATAAGCTTATGAAATTTAGAACACATATTTATCTCGCAAGTCACAATATATGAGCCAAATTTGATACGTTTATGTGAAATAGTTTTTGATTTATGAGGGGTTCAAAAGTGGTTCCAAATGGTTCGTGTAATATTACACACGGTGCGGCTCGCCAGTTCTGTTTCTTGAACTTGGCTTGACACGCTCCCGCGTGTCTAGATGTAGATGACACTTTCAGCGTAAGTTGAATTAAGTATTCTCAATGAGATAAACTAGTTATTACTTCAAAGAAATATCAGGATTCAATCCAGAACCTAATCTAATAACAACTATTAACGATAATTGTCAATTTTTAGTGAAATATGTTCTGTTTAGATCTTCTAAAAGCTTTAGATCTAAAAAAAAAGGAAACTACAGGTCCTAAAATATATCCACCAACTTTATTGGATCTTATAGAAACACAACTACTCCCTTTAAGTTATCTTCGTATTATAATGTAGTCATTAATATTTGGTTGATATTCAGATACGATTAGGTTGTTATGTTGTAAAATTCATTTTATGCAATAACGAGTACACTCGAGAGTACACATAAAATTGAAATTACTTTATTAGGGCGCATCAAACTCTGTATTCTGTTAATATCCACATCACTCCTTCAAAGCGAACCTCATAGTTCTAGTCATAAACTCCACCTTCCACGAGACTAAAGCAAAAAGAAATCTTCGCTAACATTTTGTCAAAGTGCAACAACATCGAAGTGTAGTACCTTCGCAGTAACTGACCCGAAGTGATCCATTAGGGGACGGTTACTCGACCTCCATGGAAACTTTTCCTTTAGCAAAACCATTTATCTTAACTAGGCAAACTTTGAAGTTAAATAAAGATATTTCCCGCATGAAAAAGTCTGGGATTCTTTGAAATCATAAGTCTGAAATCGCGGCAATAAACCTTTGAAATAGAGCCTTTCAAAGTAGCTTACATCAAAGATAGATTTATGTTTGAAGCCCTTTATGATGAGTTAATACCAGCATTAAAATAAAACGTAGACTAAAGTTCCAAAAAATATAATTTCCACGAATTTACCAGACAGTAAACAGTGGTGAGGCTAAATGTATGAAACAAAACTAATTTTAAAAGCTTTACATTCTCCAACTTCGAATGTCAAGACGTCTAGTTGCTTTTAGAGTATTCAAGATGCCTCTAAACATCGTGAAAAACCTGCACGCCTGCGAAGAAATTCTAAAGTAAAGTGAATTCGACCAACTCACACTTGGCCGAGTTTTAGTGGGAGTATCCCCCACCCTGAGACACTTTCTCAGGAGCAGCTTGTCGGAAGTCCCAGTCTCTGGCAAGCCGGGAGTCCTACACACCGCTCCGGGCAAACGCCTGCCCGGAGTGAAGGCAGGCGTATCTTATAGTGGGGACCGTATAACCGGTTCACGTTGCTTTCTATCAATAGACCAACGAGGCAGATGAGAAGTGAAGTGAAGTGACGGGGCGTAGTAATGCATTTTTCCGCGAAAACAAAACCATCAATAAGATGACGATGATCAGATGGCATCTCACTGAAAGAAAGATTAGAAAACTGAAAGTGTCCGGGATATTTACCATGTTGTTTTGTTTAAATATTAACATTGTGAACGATGGTAGTGGTGTCGTGCGCAATAACAGACTCAGAAAGAGGGTAGACCGATATGTCTGCCCTTAGACCTACCGTCATTCTCGCAGTCCTACAGTTCACCCGTCGTGATCATGGCGCTTGCAACAGTGCCTTAATATCAGGAGTTTTCTAATGTGTGTAACCATGACAGTTTAAAATCATATATTGGCATCTCACCTGCATAGCTAGATGATGCTGGTGCGCAAGCGCAGCGGACAGCTCCGCGTCCTCGGTGGAGGCGTCCGACCGCGACACGGGGCTGTGTTGCGAGCCGTAAGCGCCCTCCACCGGCCCGTTGCTGAAACAATAAAAAAAATACAATTAGTTGGAAATAAAACTAACTTTACGGATTTAACTCGCGTGTAACATATTATTTAGAGACGTTACGAGCTCCTTACAGCGATTTCGTGATCACGAGCATGACTCGATCGACGATACTACCACCACAATACTACAATTTGAAGTTTGGAGTAGCTTTTCAATCATCTCTGAACTTGGAGGGGAGCGAATGTCCTTGATTTTTTTAGGTGGAATGGGGGAAGTTGTCCATGCCGAGACACCATTGTGTAAAAAGTTACTTAAGGAATCCCGAACTTTTATGCACACTTGGACGCAAGCCTTTAATCCCTACTGACATTATAATGTGAAGGCAATTTTATCTGTATGGACGTTTTCACACCACTAACCAATTTACCGAAACGAAATTAGTTAGTTTAGAGCTGAACAAAGGAAATATGTTACATTTTACTCGACTGCTCTAGAGAGGAAGAAAAACGTGGACGGAATCGCTTATGAACTATTCTGACTTGTAACCAAATAATACAAACACGTTTTACAATTTTTTTAGTTATATAAATCGAAAACTAGCCAGTAAAACAGAATTGAACATGGGACAAGAAAGAAGACATTAAAACCAGGAAATAACAGAATTTGCCACGTGTCCTCACTGATCCTTTAGTACTTTCAACCAGTACTTCAGAGAAATGGTTTTGCGTACCTATTATGAAAATTAAAAACACATCTATGTGGGTGTACAAAAGGCCACGATTTCTTCAATACCACATATTTATTTCTTTACATAACCTTTTGTGTTTACAGGTACCATATTTTTGAGTAGGTATGGAATAAATCAAATAAACTTGACCTTTTAATTTCCAGTAAATTCTAGGAAAAACCTCCGCCAGGTAGCAATATGTTTTTCAAATTTGAAATTCATATGTACCATTCGACGCTTTAACGGTGAAGGAAAACATCGCGAGGAAACCTGTACACCTAAGAAGAAATTCTAAGGTTGTGTAGTCGACTAAGACTAAGGCCTTATCGCTCTAGTTTAGGGTACCCGTGCCCGTGCCCCAGCAGTGGGGACGTATATGGGCTGATGATGATCTAGGAAAAAACCTTTATAAAATCTTATGTTGTGATGTTATGAATGCTTTAAGTATAACCCTTTGTCACAGATTGCCGTGTCGATGCAGTATCGTCTATGAAATATGAATAGCTCTTCCCACTAACATGAATGGATTTATAAATTACGACGTCAGTCGATACTACTACTATAAATAGAACTTGTAAGAGTACTACGATACTAGACTCGCTAGTAACATCGATCGACAGTCAATAATAGTTTCAATACCAATTTGCAACTGTGTGCGAAAAAACTGTCTATACGAAAATAGCTTAAGCTACAACGTGTACTACACGTTGAAAATTATTATTCAAACAAAAGGCATAAGCCTTTTGAGATGGCTCTAACATGACTCGTTAAAAGTATTCAAATAACTATCATATCCATATTCTAATCCAAACAAGACATATTAAAGAATG
This sequence comes from Maruca vitrata, assembly GCA_039566165.1. Taxonomy (NCBI): domain Eukaryota; kingdom Metazoa; phylum Arthropoda; class Insecta; order Lepidoptera; family Crambidae; genus Maruca; species Maruca vitrata. The sequence continues at coordinate 6,740,382 of CM076936.1, read as the reverse complement.
AACTACAACTTTAGTTATTGTCATATACACTATTGTAAATTACTTAGGTGGCTGTGTCTCCACTTAAGCAATAAAGAGTTTATGTTGGATATCCTTATATGAAACAACATACATACATAGAATCACGTCTTTTTCCAAGGAACAAAACTACTCAATTTACAATAACAATTGATATAGGCGACAAATACAACTATAATCATTGCATGCTACATAACACTTGAGTCATAACAATGAAATCCATAATAAATTGATTAGTTTTAAATTACACAATACACACGTATTGTCAAATGAATATCAATTTAGAACGCTAATGATTCAATAATTGTTAACATTCAACTTGTCTCGGCGATTGGTTATAAATGCATTCATTATATGACGGGCGTGACACACTTTCGATTTAAAAATATAACAATCAATAACTGACCGATATCGGTTTAATGCATCGGGAAAGCATTAAAGTTTGATGTTCAATCACAGTTACTGTACTTTTCCACGAGACGTTGTCTACACAAACCAGTACATCGATTCGACGTTAACCGCGCTATGAAATATTCAAATCTTATCTGTTATCAAAATTGTAACTAAGACTACATAGCAACGGGTTGAAGTATCGAACATTCGTGCAGGTCTTTAGCGATATAAATTGGCAGAAGAAAGTATGTGTGCTTTTTAGCCGACCGCAAAGTGTAAAAGGTTCTCAATGGGGGCATGTGTGAATTGACCGCTAGGGGAGTTAGCTGTGTGGAGTTAGGTCCTGTAAATGTCAAATGCTACCTGTTTGCGGTTTCAGAGGTTTATTCCTACTAAGATTAATATTTGAACAGTTATCAATATGACAATGATCAATGAATGTGAGTGCTTTAAAAGCTAAGCTGAGGAAAATATTTACGTTCGCCCTTTTTTGGTACCGAGAAACACTTTTGCTTAGCCAATAGGTTTACGTTTTAATCTATTAAACATGATTTAAATGTACATTTCCGTTTTGGATCCCGAAATAATGCCTGCCCCGTTTATACAGCCGTATTTTAGGACCTCACTCAACAGCGGCGCCGCCTGGTGAGCTCAAAAACGATAGCCCACATTCGGTGGATTTTGAAACATAGAAAAATACACCAGAGCAAAAGGTGCGTAAGAAATGATTCCAGAAAAAGAAACCCAACTAGTCCAGACAGTCAAATCGCCTAATTCTCTCCGAATTTCGGATCCAATATAACTGGAACAAGCAAACAGATCCCAACAGTAAACTACAGGTCTTCTCGGGGGAAATTAAAGTGTCTTCAACGTAATAAAATCAATTCGCGGTGTTGCCAAGTATTAGGTAAGAAGCCAGTCATTTCGCAAGTCAGCGTAGGAATGTTTCTGTAACTGTTCAAACTTTAAAAGCACTCAAATCTGATGTGTTTGCCATAAATTTTATGACAACATTTGCTGGTGCCCCTGTCTCCTGCGCTCCAAGAGCCGTGGGTTTGATTCCCATCTGAGACAAATATTTGTGTGTTGAACATCGGTTTTTGTGCCGTCTCAAGGTGTGTTATCTATCCATAAGGTATATTTGTGTATTCTATAGTTGTTTCTGATATCCGTAATACAAGTGCATCTTAATTATTTACGTCACGGTCACAATAAGTTTTACCCACAGCTATGCTATGCTCTACGGAACTTATTATCCGTAGAAAATACCGAATTTGTTCTAAAAATTGTTGAGACGTCTCCAAAGTAAATTCTGAATTAAAATAATTTCTGCTCAAGCATAAAAATGCATTAAGAGTAAGACAAGGCTACTCTTTTTAATTCAGTACTACTAAAAGACTAAACGACCATCAGAGATGGAAAGCCCTATTCAAAGAGATAGCGAGCGCTCCTTTTGAAGAATATAACAACAAAACTAAACATTACCAGCATCTCAAGATCCCTATCATCCAATAAAGATGGCAGCTGCATCAGTCTGCAGCTATCAAGCTAAATATAATAACGTACGATCTATATTTAGACCGTAATCGTTCATTAATTGTTCACTTTTCAGCCCCGCCACTTTTGCACAACATTTAAAATTCGAGCCAATTAGTATAGCGCCGAATTTTAAATTTCCGTCAGTGCAAACATAATTAGTCCCAGTTGACAAAGTTAACGGGACAGTCGAGCGATACTTCGCTGGTTTACAGAGTTTTTATTTTTAACATTCAACGCTGAACACGAATGCAATCTAAAGAATGGCAAATGCAAATCAAACAAATTATATTAAGACTATTACCCGAATAAGCGCTGAATATTACAACCCAAAATGTTGTTATGCTTCTAAGTTTTTGTATGGCTGTTATAATTAGCATTTGCGAGTCATAGTATTTTTCTTTGAACAGAACGGTGCGATATACAGTTCAAAGTGTAATTAAAAAATGCATATATTTTGGTACAAGACAGGATTTCTCTTGAACGAAGTCTCCCCTGACCGCTAGCCCTGTAAAGAACTCGACATGTCAGGTATCATCATGTTTAGAATTATTAGGTATGTATATAACTTTTCATTATTAAAATTTGTATTGTTGTGACGTGGTCCACAGCCCGTCACGTCACGTTTCCCACAGAGGTGATAAATGGATCGCTGGAAGTGATCTTTGCCTACCCCTCTGGGAAAAAGGCGTGATTTTATGTATGTATGTATTGTTGTTTCAAATAAATGAGTTGTTAGCATCGAATCTTCGTTTTTAGCAGATATACGTATAGATAACCCTCTATCGAACAACATGCCCAAGTCATCATGGTAACAAGCACTCACAAACTGCTACCCAGGCCCCAACTGTTGTTTGATGCTATCAACAAGTACTGAACTGCTAACTCTATATGCATCGACAATCGAGTTTGCGGAGCCGACATCCGACTAATGGATATTCTACCACCATAACATCACACTTCGAAAGGGGATAATGGATACTGTTACCTCCGCTTTATTTTAGTGCAAGTATTCGAATTTGATTTAGAGTTTTTGACCCGACTGTGGCTTGGCTAATATTTATGGTTTTAACATAGTAGGTAACATTGGGGGTTTAGTAAGCTGATCTCGTATAATGTATGAACAACATACAGAAGCGGAGACCAAAATAAAATGTTTTAATGAAGTTTAGAAGAGTATAAAAGAGTTTGAGGATACTTCTGACCAATAGTGTCATGCCTTGAAAAATACTTAAAATCATCAAGGCTTTTGTCATCAACACTCTACAATATATTCTATTTCTAATTTTTTTTATAACAATGTTTGAACTTTTGTCCTCCGTTATAATAATCGCAATGACACATTCATTGTAAACGTGACCAGACGTAATAGAGAATAGACTGTGTAAACCGCTATGATGTCCAATCCGTTAAAGTTTCCATGGTATAAATATTCGATCCAAATCCATACCCAATCCTTTCATGAAGTCAGAAATAAACTTTACACTGAGGCACTGTTTAAAACAATCAAATACCTCACTGCTCCAGCCATTTAGTAAGGAGCCTATCACACTAATTACTGAATTATATTGAATGAATATGTTTGTAATGAATGTTTTTTTACATAATTTTACTATTTGCAACTTCGCCTGAGAGTATGCTACGAGAAAAATGCAAATATAACGAGTATTTCTGATCTAAAACCTTATTTTATTACATACGTCGGTTCGATGGGGAATTTTGGCATTAACTTTGTGATGATGTACAAAAGACGTTCACTACTTTTCAGCTCTATGACAATTAATACGAGTAATAGATGATACCGAGTAAAGAACGCTATTCGCGGCAAAAAGGCCGTAGCTGCTTAAGACAACCTCCATCTACCAGTGTGGTATGGCCCTAACTCCATCGCATCGCGTTGCATTCAAGCGTCCATTAGATACCGTAGTGCCTCGCATTAGAGTTCTTGCATGCGTGGCGACTAATTATCGCCTATGCGAATGTAATTCAGGGCTCTATGCGAGGTACTAGCACGTACCACTGACTAATGCCGTCGGCATCTGTGCTCAACTAGTTGCGATCGCAAAAAATGGCGTCTTAGCGATCGAGCTAGGCATCTTAGGATGAAGTTCCTAATTGATATTGCGCATAATTTTATTTGTTTAATGACGAACGCGATAATGATCACCAATATACTATATTGTTTAAGAAACTTTATTTGCATCATCACTTCTGAGTTCTGATCTTAAGGCATTAAATAAATAAATAAATAAATAAATATTACACAACATCACATACATTGATCTGATCCCGTGGTAAGTAGCTTAAGCACTTGTGTTACGGAAATCAGGATCAACAGTGGATACACAAATAAACTTAAATATATTTAATAATACACCCAGACACGGAACAAACATCGATGTTCGTCACACAAATATTTGTCCCGAGTGGGAATCGAACCCACGACTCTTGGAACCGCAGCTTATGAACCTGAGTCACTAACCACTGTTCCACCGAGCCAGTTATTAATTTCAAGGTCCACAAATTTATAGGATGACCGTGCAAAATTAGATGCAATTTCTAAACTCAGATATCCAGAAACTAAGTACAATTAAATATCACTGCAAAATATTGCAAATATTGGTAAATGTCTTGAGTTTTTAACCATAAGACGTGCATCCAAAGTACATAAATCAGATGTTTTTAAAAAATAAATCACTACAAAGGATGGAGCATCCTTCCAACGCATTCCTTCGATATGACGTCACCCATGTTACTAATAACTCGTGCAATATTCTTTTACCTGCTGCTAAGGCGATTTAAACATAATAGTTTAATGGATTCTTTATTACGCTTAATTTAAGATTTTCCTGTTACCATGATCGGTAGCTGTGGGCTGGTACCGGGAAATTCTACATTTACACCGTCTAATTTAAGATCGAGTAAGCTCGGCGTCAGCTAAAAATCCATTCTTCTGTTAAAGGGTAAATTCGATTAATAAACCCTTTTGTTTATTGCTAATACCACCTTTGTAATTGCTGTGTAATAGGCGAGACGACTAAAAAATTATAATTAGTCCGTTATTTAGATTATTTAAAAATATTGTACTCGTATTTTTTATTTTGTTTCACAAACAAGAAATTATGAAGATATAGTGCTGAGAAGTTTCGTATGACGTCACGTTATGGTACAATTTTGCGTAACTGTGACGTTACAAGCCCCCACTCCAAAAGTTTGATAAGCTATAATTTTGTCATTTTTCAATCAATTGAAAAACAAAAAAATACGTGTCCCATATTTTTGTATAAAAATTGTAAACAAAAAAAAACCGCCTTCAAAAACCTGACTCACTAAAAATTACAAAATAATATAATACGAACATTTATAATAATCATCTGGGTATGAATTTTATATGTTGTTGAAGGCGGTGCCGTTTATATTTCATACAGACAAGCACAGAGTGCTTCATTTTCCTCAAAATTTTGATTGGCACCGCCTTCAACAACATATAAAATTCATACCCAGATGATTATTGTAAATGTTCGTATTATATTATTTTGTAATTTTTAGTGAGTCAGGTTTTTGAAGGCGGTTTTTTTTTTTTGTTTACAATTTTTTCATACTTTTTAGTGTTACTTATTTTTTTCACCCTATTAGTTCAGCTCACCTGTAATACTACTGATATTATAACTAGTAGTCTTAATATGTATACAGTATTGAAAGAATTATCCTTTTACTCCAAACAATTAAGGAGTTGACCTTCCATCATCAGCTCAGTATTATAACCTTATTATTGTTAATTTAGAATAAAAATATACTTATTAGATCAAAACTGTTTTATTAGACTCAACAACGCAACCTAACCACAGAACAATGGCGGAGAGAGAATTTTATTTTCTTTTCATGGCTACCAACATACAATTTGGTTCAGTAGTGCCAACATAGAAATGTATTAACATTGCACAGATTATAATTTTAACACCCCTTCTCAATGTTTATACATTTTAAACAAAAAATATTCTTAACAAAAATTAATATCAACAACACTACCTACTATGTATTGACTTTAGCTTTTACATTACATTACCTACACCACACTCTTTTAGAAACTTTACAATTAATTCTTTACTTAAAGATTTTGTTAACATGTCTGCTAGCTGGTTTGAAGTACAAATATACTCAAGACAGATTTCATTGTTTTTAACTAAGTCTTTTACAAAATGATACCTGATGTCTACATGCTTCAAACGTTTTACAGATTCTGTACTTGCATTTATTATTGCTGATTGATTGTCACAATAGAGACTTACTGGACACATATTTTGAAAATCAAAATCCTTTAACAAATTAATCAACCAGCACGCTTCACTAGCTGCCATACTCATTGAAACATACTCAGCTTCTGTTGAAGACAGACTAACAGATGATTGCTTTTTGGAGCACCATACTATTAAGCAACTTGCAAATTTAAACAAGTACCCCGAAGTAGACTTTCGGTCTCTTTGGTCTCCTCCCCAATCAGCATCACAAAAACCTTGCAATGTTGTATCATTGCACTTATAAACTAAGTTGTAATCTATGCTATATTTAACATAACGTAATACTCTTTTAAGCGCACTTAATAATACATTATTGGCACACTTTTGATATCTACTTAACATAGAAATAGCAAAGCACAGGTCAGGCCTAGTGCCTGAAGCTGCATACATAAGGCAACCAATTATTTGCCTACAAGTTCTTTCTATATTTCTGTCATGTTTCACATCAGAATCAAAAATCTTACTATTAAAATTTTGATCTATAGGGGTCATCATCGGTTTACAATTTGACATATTAAATCTTTTAATAACATTTTCTAGATAATTTTTCTGCGATAATACAGTTGTACCACTCTGCAAATCCTGTTTAACATTTATTCCTAAAAAATTTGAAATTAACCCCAGGTCTTTCATTTTGAACTCTTTACTCAGTACATTTTTAAGTTTAATAATTTCTTGTTCATCTGTCCCACAAATTAATAAATCGTCTACATAAATTAGTAAAAAGGTTTTATCTGTGCCATTCTTTTTAATATATAAACATGAGTCAGACTTTGACCTCACAAGACCTTCTTTAATTATTACTGAATGAAACTTTTCATTCCAACATTTTGGAGAATTCTTTAAACCATACAAGGATTTATTTAATTTTACTATACTATTATTTCCTAAATAAGCACCTTCAGGTAATCTAATATACACATCTTCTTTTATCTCTCCATATAAAAATGCACCTGTTACATCCATCTGATAAATTGGAACATTTAATTTAGTGGCTACTGCTACAAACAATCTAAATGTGGATAACTTAGCAACTGGAGCATAAATATCACAAAAATCAAAAGATTCCTGTTGCTCAAACCCTCTGGCAACAAGCCTGGCTTTATACTGAACATCATTGTTTACATTTTTAATCTTAAAGACCCACTTACTGCTAATTACTTTAACACTTTCTGGTACATCACAAAAATCCCAAGTTTTATTGTCTTTAAGAGTCTGTAATTCCCTAGCAATTGCTTCATTCCACTTACTTGCATCACTTCTGTTCATAGCGTCACTGTATGTAACTGGGTCACACTCACTCTCATGCAACAGTACATTATTGCACATATAAAAAGAAGTTTGTTTTCTTGTTCTCTTGCTTCTGCTTCTCTCCACTAGAGGTGAACCACTTTGGCCCAACAGACGTTCTTCGTCGCTGCATGGTAAGTACTCACTGTCACTTTCATAATCTGATCCATCTTCACCAGCACTATCTGCACGAGTAACCTCTGTATTTTCATCTAAGTTAGTCAATTCATTCCCGGGGCTAGGTTCTCTCATGGGGTAACTATCTGACACAGGTTCCTTTTCTAGGTTAATCAAAGTTGTAGACTCCTTAACTTCTTCAACTTCCTTCATCTGAAGTTGATCCTCCTTATCCTCCCGGTTTAGAAATACAACATCCCTTTTAATCTCTACTGTATTCCTTTTAGGAAAATAGATTCTATATCCCTTTACGTTTTCATCATAGCCCACCATGAACCCTTTATCACCTTTCCTGTCCCATTTTCTTCTTCGCTCCTTAGGAATATGAGCATATACCTCAGTGCCAAACTCTTTCAATTGGTGTATATCAAATTTCTTATTCGCCCATACTTCAAATGGAGACCTTCCATTTTCATGACTTTTCCCAGTTCTATTTAAGATAAATGCCGCTGTATAAACAGCCTCCGCCCACAGTTTCTTTGGAAAATTTCTTTCATGAATCATTGTCCGTGCTGCTTCAACTAAAGTCCTGTTTTCCCTTTCTGCTTTTCCGTTCTGTTCAGGGCTATAAGGAACTGTTGTTTGGTGTGTTATCCCATGTCTAGAAAAGATTTCCTTTACTTCCTTGTTAACAAATTCTAGACCATTGTCACTCCTAAACCATTTCACTTTATTTCCTATGCAATGTTTGATTTCCTCTTTTGTCTTAACAAAGTACAAACTTCTGTAATTGGAATAGTCATCCTTCAATATGACAAAATATCTGGCTCCACCAACAGACGCTTCTTCCATCGGGCCGCATGTGTCGGCATGGATCAACTCACACGTCCTTGTACTCACATATTCACTTTTGTTAAACGGTAATCGATGTATCTTCCCCACCAAACAACTCTCACACTCAGGTTGAGTGGTTTGTTTGACAACAATATTATGTCTCTGCAGAATATCTTTAACATAAGTGAAGTTCTGATGCGCGAGTTTTCTGTGCCACTCATTCAAATCATTCTGCACTAATGTTACAGTGCTTGCAGTGTCGTACTTTCCCTTATATTGCAATTCCATATAATATGAATCGCCGATTCTTTCTGCAACTGCACAAACTTGTTTATTTCTAAACAATTTCTAGGATCTGTCATCTGTCACCATGACGTAACCTTTCTCTGTGGCGCGAATGACCGAAAACAAATTGTTGTTCAGTTCCGGAACGTAGAGTACGTTGTCTATGACAGTATCGATCCATTCGATCCCATTCGATACTAGTGCCGCCACCTGTCCACGACCAAGGACACTAATTGACGCGCCATTACCGACGATCACAGATTGTTTCTCGGATGAACTTGTGAATGTTGCAAACAATGTACGATCATTACACATGTGTTCGCTAGCACCAGAGTCTATCAACCACTTTGATTTCAGCAGTACACGCGGCGAACTAGACACCACAAATGCATTACTCTTCTGTTTATTTTCAGTCTTATCAAATTTTTGTTTGCGAAATCTACACTGTGCCTTGAAATGACCGAATTTTCCACAATAGAAACAGTTACTATTATTATTTAGTTTCCTTTCATTATTCTTCTCATTGTCTTTACACTCACTTTGATAATGTCCACTTTTACCGCACTTGTAACACTTTACTTGTCTTTTAGTTTTCACAACAAACGCCGAAGATGAACTTTCCTGGTACTCATCACTTCTTCCTTTCACCCTCTCTTCTTCTATCAGTAATCTAGCCACCAAGTTGTCAATGGTTTGTTTGTCATCAGGCGCCGACTCCCACGCTGATACAAAGTGCTTGTATTCGTCAGGCAATGACATTAAAACTTTCGTGATGACAAATTTGTCGGAGATATCTTCGCCCATCTGTTTCAACATATTCCGCATCTCTTGAATTTTAGATAGGAAAACTGACATGTCGATGCCCCTTTCATACTTGTATTGAAAGAATCTTTGTTGTATTATATGTATGCTAGTTTCAGTCTTTTGTTCATACACGCTTTGAAGCTTACGCCACATTTCCGCGGAGGTCGTGCATGTGATGATGTGTAACATAACTTCCTCAGTCATCCGTGTGACTAGTATCGTTTGTGCCTTTGCATCTTTGGCTTCCCATTTGCCCATTTCAGAAACATCTTCTGGCTTAGCACGTTTTCCCTCCACAACATCCAACAAACTCTGCCCTCTCAATAGCACCATTGTCTGAAATTTCCAGGTACTCCAGTTTCTGGAACCCTCCAGCTTGATCACGCTCACATTATTCATATTACTCTCCATTTTCTTCCGACCTTGTTCACAATTCCGAACAAGTATTCCTTTTTGGCGGTAATTGTTACCGCGCTTCGAGATTACAGAATCTCACTATTACCGGTGAGTAACAGATAACGAGCACTTTTTAACTTTACTTTATTCGCAGATAGGATTACGAGTCTGGGCCCATAACCTATTGTTAATTTAGAATAAAAATATACTTATTAGATCAAAACTGTTTTATTAGACTCAACAACGCAACCTAACCACAGAACAATGGCGGAGAGAGAATTTTATTTTCTTTTCATGGCTACCAACATACAATTTGGTTCAGTAGTACCAACATAGAAATGTATTAACATTGCACAGATTATAATTTTAACATCTTATGATTGCAAGAAGCAATGCCAATATAACTTCAGAAAATATGTGAAACGCGGTACATGTGCCTATAAAATTTGAGGGTTGCCCTCGATTTCTCCTGGATCCCATCATCAGATCCTAGACTGGTCAACCTAATAGTTTAGCTCACCTGTAATGCTACTGATATTATAACTAGTAGTCTTAATATGTATACAGTATTGAAATAATTATTCTTTTACTCATAACTATTAAGGAGTTGACCTTCCATCATCAGCTCAGCATCATAAGATTATGATAGCCAGAAGCAAATGCCAATATGACTTTAGATAATATGCAAAACGCGGTACATGTCCCTATAAAATTTGAGGGTTGCCCTCGATTTCTCCTGGATCCCATCATCAGATCCGAGACTGGTGAAAATGGGACCACCTCGGAAGTGAACTCTATCCAACCAAAAAAAATTTTTGAAATCCGTCTATAATTGACGAAAATATCGGTGAACATACATAAAAAAAAAAAAAAAAAATATTATTCATAAAGACGAATTGAGACCCTCCTCCTTTTTTTGAAGTCGGTTAAAAATAAGATTTTGACCCAGTCGTCACGCCTATTGTAGGTACCAAATAAAAAAAATCTGCCTTTCTAATAGTATGTAGTAACTTCAAAATTTATCAAAAAATTGCCAAAGTAACTAACAGGCACAAAAACTAAAACACACGATTATTTAAGTCTATTCCTAAATAAGTATTTCCGCCAGTAAATAAACAGCTGACCACCAGCTGACCGGTTATTTTTGGCACTGCATAAACAATATCACCATTATTATTCTTAACTATCAATCGATCACAAGTTATTCTCGTGCGGTCAAGGTCTTCGATATTTTTAACGTGTAATCAAAAGCCTGTTTTGAGTGCAGCTGTCATCGTGCGGTCAAAATATGAGATGGCGAATGTTTGATGTGACCAGACTATCACAAGATGTATCAGAACCCAGTCTTTAGAACATTTGTACTGAAATCAAACTTTGTGTTATATTGCATTCCATATTATTCAAGAAGACATATTTTACCGTAAAACAGATTATCTTAGTTATAACTGGTGACCCTCACCGTATCGAAACCGTTGCAGAGTTTAAAAGATTTAAGCGTACATAAGAATATATGGACAGAGAAAGCGGGTAATTTTTATACGTAGCGATGTTAAGCCTAAACAAGTAATTTGCAAAACAGTCACTCTCTATGCTTATTTTTTATAACACCTTTTATATGTTACACACAAAAAAACGAGAAAGAAAGAAAGATCCTCTGTTTATGTGAGAGTTACCTATTCTTAAGAAAACATTTACGAGAAAACAAAAGTCGAAAGATACGCAATATACTTAACGGACCATACTATACGACGCGTCTAAAAGTTTATGGCGCGTCTTGGTATACAAGTACTATACATACATACATATATACCAAGCGAGAATATCAAACAGAAACTAGTCATAAACCGCCATCCGTAGTTTCTCTCACGTTCCACAAATCAGAGCTAAATCATAATGGATCCAATTCATTATTATGCACATTCAAAGGCATTCGCGACAAAACAAACATTTGATTTAGTCGTTCGTTCACTATTATATTCATACGCGGATCAATTGACGGCCTATTAGGTTTCCCGTTGTTGATCTTTACACGAATTTCAACTGTACGTCTACTGGTTGAATATTTAACAAATTCAATTTTATTTCATCATGATATTATTTTTAAATAGTGTAATACACCTAACGTGTATAAGAAACACATTATCTTTCATGTGCCCAACTTTAGAACGCCAAAATTCAAATCTGCTCCATTTAATACTAAACTGTAATGTGAAGGTATTATAGGCATTTAAGGTATGTTAAGCTATTATGATGGTAAAAAGATCAGGTAACCTGAATGCAAAATTGGTAACTGGAAATTGGGAAAATTATAGCGTTCTCACTTTCCAGAAAAGATTTACTCTATCCATATTATTATCTAATCTAATAGCTACATCAAATTTTGTTAAAGCCGAAAATCAGCTCTTATAGTCAGTCAGTTGCCTTTACAGTTTGATTCACGAAAGATGACCAATGCGCAGAAAGCGATTTTTAGGTCCCTGTTGAGGTGTGAGGTGAGGGGCAGGCGGAATGCGTCAAGATTGGAGCGACGCTATTGGTGCGTGCGCGCCGCGTAATGGACTGCAGCAGGCCGCTCAATCGCTATTCGTCAATTGCGGCATCGACACGCTGTCAGCGCACTCAAGTGCAATCGAAAAGAAAAGTGTTTTGCTTTAACATATTTGTTTCATATTTTTTGTGACATGTTAAGTTTTCGTTGTTTTGTTAAGTTATCGTTGTTTTTGTTATAGTTAATAAGTTAAATAAGTGTACCTACAATAATTACGAGTATATTAGGTATATTATAAGTTTAGGCAATTAATTATACTATTTCAATGGCAATAAAATATTTTTTTGTATTAAGTATTTTCTTCATGAATGCACATATGCGCGTCGGCCGCCATTTGTGGTCAACTTCCATGAACCGACCTGTACAGGTACAATGAACACAAGTAGTAGGTATAATAATAGCGTAAGATGTTTGCTATGATAATGAAGGCTACTGCGACCGTGCAACCTTTCACCTTTCTCAATTATGCACTTCCCGTGACCTTGCGGACAGAACTGCAGTCGAACGAGTCTTGCTAAGCACGCAGAGAATGTGCTAAACAACCAATTTTAGCTGCAAGCTTGTTATTTTAAACTTAGATTTTTTTCTTTACAAACTCACAGCAACTAAACAACTATTTTATAGATACTTAAAACTGTAGTAATTACGTCATAGATAGCTTTGCATTTTGTGCGCAGTATACTCGTATTCGCGTGGACAAATTTGTCAAATTTTACACACTGCACTTTTTTAGGGGTGAGAGCCATCCGCTCCCCCGCAAGTCCCGTGATTGCGACGTGGCTACTCTAAACCATCAACGTATGTAAGTTAGGAAAAAAAATTGCACTTTTGAAACTATATTTCACACTGCCATTAAATGAAACAAAGTACAAAAATTATTCATCTGACTTTTTACACTAACTGAAGTTGTATTTCCCAAGCCGCTACATTTCTACTTACAGACAAAACAAACCAATAAATAATTGTCTACATGTCCAACATTGGATGCAATTCATCTTCTAACGGTTAATTTATTATGGTACTAGTATGATGCACGACGTCAAGTATATAATATAAACTAGAAAGCAATGTACCACCTTCATTTCCTCTGCACCCGGTCATATTTCCGCGTTAGCGCAGCAGATATTAAACCTAGCCGATTTGTTGCATGTTCTACACAAGTATATGTAGACATTCTAGTTTAACGAACACTGTCAAATAGGTATTTCCTCTCAATGAACACCTCTTTAAAGAGGTCAATCATGCGTCACTTACATAAAAAGCATGCTGTGTCAATAGAGCTGTTTAGTTTTAACACAAATAGTAACTCTACTAAATATTACCGACCGACTTCGTGACATTGTTAATTCGCATACATAATATTCGACAGATTGAACGAAGGAAGGGTTTTAGATACACAACGCTCCAAGATTTGTATATCGACGCCTATTGTAAATAACAAAGTGTCCGAACCGGGCGTCTGGGAAGACTACACATAGTATAAACTGAAAAATAGACCACAAATAGACAACATTTTCTCTCCATACCATAGGTTTTGATCAGGATCGTTGGGCTATCATGACTATTCAATGACAATCGAAGACTAAACAAACATACCTTTTTTTATTCTTTGGTAGCCAAAGCAAATTTTCTCTTTAGTTTATGGACATTTTGATACACACAGCGAGAGAAGAAAGTTTAGCATGTTTCAATACAAAATAACACAGCGGGTGGCATCAATCACAATGTAACATGATGCATTTGTATGAGCGAAATGAAAGTGCACTAATGACAGCATTGTTATTTTTTTATTTAATTCCCAAAGAAAAATGCATGTTTCGGTATCACAGTAAAATAAAATTATACAGCGACAACCATCACTACTGAATAGTTAAAGAAAGACGTCGTCGAAAGTGTCTAAATAAAAAAAAAACTCTTGCTTGATATAAAAGCAGTCTACCTCTAGCAATGGAAGTAAGGCAGCCCGCTCGGGATATAATCAAAATCGCCGCCCGCCCAAGAGGGTTGCGATTTATAAGCGTCCTCCGAAAAAGTGGAGCACTCGAGGAATGCAAAAACATTTTTTTGCCTCCGAAACATAGTGCCCCGGGCAGACAACGAGAGACGTCATTAATACTAGCCTTCAACAAGACGGCTGTTACGACAAAGGCTACCTGTGTTACGAAATCATTTTCGCCATAAGTTCCTCATCAAGGACACTTGCGTCTAATGTAAAGATGTAATTATTACCTTAATCAGAATCGAACACTACAGTTTCGTCGTCTGATGAAGTTAAAGCAACAATGCTCCAGACTTCATTGTTTCATGAACAAGTGATTACATTCAGAGACAGTAATTGAGACGTAACTCAAAATCGAATCTAAATCTTACGACACAGACGAATGTTCCAAGTAAGGTAACTACTGGAGATGTCCTACTTCACAGTTTCACTATGGCCTCCATAAATCAGATAAATCTTGGCTCAGACGGTCCTTTGCTGGTGTAATGGAGCGGAGTGCGCCGTAGACTTGGCCGGCGTGCCATTGTTGCCAGTAATGTTTTGTTAAACCCAACACCTACAGTCAAGGGGACGTATAGATAGATTACCGAAAATGACTTATACTCTACTTCTCATTTACTACACTACCAATCTGGTATCACTAGATAGTATAAAGCAAAATCGCTTCCACGTCTGTCTGTATGCTTAAATTTTTAAAACTACGCAACGGATTTTTATAAGTTTTTTTTTAATAGATAAAGGTATTCAAGGTTTTTATGATATACCCGAAGCGAAGCAGAGGCGGGTACCTAGTGTGCAATAAAATAAAACGGGATCGTAATACTATTTCCTTGTAAAGATCTACTAGACAGTAACATTGAATTTGGACTAAATCCAGGAATGCACTTGAGATTCTCCCATAGAAATACGATGTTGCATTCTGGAAATGCAATGTCAACAACCTCCATAATATGACCGTATGAATACAATTTTATCCATTTCGTTACTGAAAAAATGAAACTGCTGTAGATTGATAGGAGATTCTACGACAGCATCATAAATTATCACTAACGAACAACATTTAAGTAGATGTACATAGAAATTTCCTACAAATTAAAAATCTCAAAATTAAAAGTGAACAATCAAGAGAACATTCTGTCGGCCTGAATGCCTCCCAACCCACGATCAATCTCATCGTTTGTCATATTGTATGCAAAGATACCTCTGTTAACTTACAAATTGCAACAGCGCTCGTAATTTATTAAAATAATTCCGCTGCAATGGTGCATCGGCATTTGCATTTGTTCGAATGCAATCGTACGTAACTGCAGTAATAATAAGGTTATTTTTTTACTAGACTGCAATGGCAGGCTATGGCCAATTCATAAAATGTTATAATTGTTATTATAATTATGTGCCTACGTTCAGCGGGGATTTTAAAGGTATAAATGAAAAGGGCGAGTCATTACGTCTACAATGAGTATTATCCTCACAGGCTGTTCATTACTCTAAGCAACCTCGTAATAAATTATTGCCTAGCTAGATAGTCATTTAAGATAAGTTTTTTTTTTACTAGGCGGGATTCAAGTAGAATAAAATATGTAAAATGAAATGAAATGTTTGGTGAGTGTTATCTGTTTACTAGGTCGGGAAGAAAGTAGTAAAAAGAGTTCTTTAATTTATGACGCAATGTTTGTCTCAATTTTTTTATATTGAATATTTTTTTTTCAACATATTTATATTGAATTCTAATGGAATCTCCTTAAAATCACTTCCACTTGGAATATTGAGCTTAATAAGATGTTTACGAAACACAGCGGTGTAACGTGGATTAGTACACGATAGAACATTAAATTGAAGCCATGAATATGAAATTTAATTACGATACTACTGGGAAGGCCTCCTAGATACAATATTACATATTAAGTAGTTTTTGTAATCTTCTTGTCTATTAATCACATAAAAATATATAGAATCCTTACCGGCCACAAAAGTACCTACAGATGTACGCAAACAAGTGCCCACCATTTTACTATAAGACAACTTTCTAATAGAATTACTCTATCTTGGATTGCAGCTAACGAAAAATAGCTACCAAAATAATGTGAAAAGTTTTCAATAACACATTCATCCCATCTCACTTTAACATTTTTAAACGAACTAGTTTTCCATCCATAACAGTTATATTGCGAAGTTTGTACGTAAGAAAATCATGAGAAATTTTTATTGCACATGCATTCTAGGGTATTATCATCGCATCGAAATGATCAAATATGCAGCTAATGCAATTGTAGTTTCTTTTGCAAGCTTTTGCTAAGAAGTGACAAAAGTTACCTACATTATGTTCATTATCGTGTCTGTAATAATAAGCCTACTTCAATATGCTTCAATACAATTTTTATTGCAAAAACCGAAACACTTATGTGCAATCCAAGCTTTGTTATACTCAAATCTCTTCTCGTTATCTACATTCTAAAGAAAAATAATCATGGTCACAACTATTACTAAAGCAAATTTTTCCCTGTCTGACAGCACTCTACCAAAATATTTCACCCATTTTTTATCTCAAAGCTACTATGCATACAATTTTCCTATCTACCTAGTAGATAATGTGTTAGTCTGTTGCAAGGTTTTACATAACCTCAATCAGACGAACAAACGACACCTACTTACGCTTAATTATGTGCTAATACTGCATTCGCCGTGTTCGGATCGCTGACAAGAAATAATGTGGAGTATCGGTGGCATACCATAAATTCTAATGCAGTCGGGAATTCTGTAGCACAGTAGCGAAGTCGCAGTGAATTAGTTGTAGCAACATATTGTGGATGCTGCGGGGACCACATTATAGGTTGCATTCAGGAAGAATGTATGCAATCTCTATTCAATTTTCCACGCTTACACAAAAGGGAATTTAAAATATGTTTCCGAAATTTTCTTCAATGTCGATCGATGATAGGGATATTTATTAAATTTAAACCATGTAAATTTCACATGCGATAAAGTATAAGACATGTCTATTAACTAAGGTTACAACAATATTTCAAGCCACCAGAACCAGAGTAGCCTAAGTGGCATGAGCTGTAATAGTGTGGCTCGAGAGATCTGGGCCCCAATACTCAATTAATATTGAATAAAAGTTTTTTATTGTCCCTTGTGATTGTTTACTAAAATTACCTTTGAACCATTTTGGCTATTAACTAAGAGGTTTGATAGGGGACATTTCCATAGTCAACTTAGAACAAGCTACTTGTAGTTTGGGCCACTCTGGTTCTGGTGGCCTCATTTATCAATCGGTACAATTACCAAAATATAAAAGGATATCTGAAATCCAGTAACTGAACGGCCACAATAAGATTTATGATAAATGTAATATGTTGTAACATGTTTTTCACATTAACTATTAGCATTCAGAAAAATAACCCTCACAGTACTGTTATTCCTGAACTAACAGACATTACCTAGAGATATTAAGTTAGTACAGTCAGCCACCATGCCAGGCGACTGCGAATTTCTGAAGTAAACTAATTTCAGTATTCACGTCTCAACGTCTCACTGCTAGTGGTTAAGGCGAATTGGACTAATATCGTAAAGGACGGCTTACTGGCATTCAAGCTTCGACAGAGGGCCGCAAGATGTTTAGAATATGTATGAGGCCTTATCACGCCCTCGAATATGCATGGACAATTCCAAATTGGTCATTCGCTTTTTCACAGAATCAGAGCGAAACTTGCTGGTATTTCGGTGTAAGGTCACTTGGATAAATAATGTGGAATTTAAAAGGACCATTAAGTGCTCTTAAAATAACAAATATGTCAGCAATTTAAGCTTATTTTAAAAACCTATCAGATAAACGACCCTTCGCTAAAGTATATTCGAATATAGTAAGACATGATCAGTATTGGCAAGAGTTACTTGTTAGGCTACGAAATACATAATCTCTACTTTGAAAACCGCAAGAGCAGAAGCCGTTTTCACACTAACACGTAACAATACACTTAATTCTACTTCGGATCATTTCGGTGCAGTCAAGTAGCTTCCCAAAGGATCATTTACACCAACAAAG
This sequence comes from Maruca vitrata, assembly GCA_039566165.1. Taxonomy (NCBI): domain Eukaryota; kingdom Metazoa; phylum Arthropoda; class Insecta; order Lepidoptera; family Crambidae; genus Maruca; species Maruca vitrata. Next base: position 6,721,819 of record CM076936.1, on the reverse strand, counting down.
TTAGCCGAGGAACAGTTCATTGCTTCTCATGAAAAGCACGATTCGCACGCACGAGGCAAAGTTGGAACAACCCCGGAATAGTTGCCAACCCGATAGAACCTTATAGTGCACCGTGGATTCTGCTGTCTCCGTCGGCAAACTTACACGACGCTCGGGAAATGGACTCATTCTGCACGGAGCTGAATGTGAAATTAACACTTAACTCAATAAGAAACGTGCACGCAGAATGCGAACGAGGTTTATCTCATTAAAGTCCAAGTAACAGATGCCACGATACCGTGTGGGTGTCCATTTGAATTGATAAATAAATAAAGGCGCTGTACAATTATTGTCAAGGATCGAGAATCTAGACTAATCGACTTCAAGAACATTGGCTTTTGAAAATTCACAACACCACCTCGCCATAGGAGAAAACTTTTGATAACGACTGCAATCTTTCTTTAAAAGTGTGTTACAGCTATTAACACCCATCTCCATAAAAGGAGGGACAGCGTCTTACTAACCTACACCAAAAATAAGGAAAACGAACAACCACAACGTAACCTCTCAGATAAATCCATTATGCCATTGAGCTATAATTAATAAGGTTTCTCAAATCTATAACAATCAGCATCACCAACCTTCGATTCTGGATATACAAAGTGCGTTCCACAAGGGCGTTGACCACTGAATTAGAGTAGAATTAGCTCTTCCTACACTAAATCGGGTTAGCGTTCAAATCGTACGGGCAGAACAAACAATCGATGCTAATAGACAGCCTCAGACGCGTACCGGACTTCCCGATGCCGTACCTAGTAGCAATATTTCTCGAGTCAATTCGCGAGTGTGTTATTTTTAAATGTCGGAAATTCTTCTGCGGTGGGCGCGGAAAGAATTTCCGTGCTAGCCGCAAAACTAACAATCCAGTATCGGACGGTAGGGTTGTCTAACGACTTTTTGCAGTGCAAAATCGTGGATAAACTTTGCAGTGTTCCACAAAAAACTACTCAGTTTTAATTAAACTTTCTCCATATAAGTTTGACTAACCAAAAAAGGAGTTAGCGTGTAAACTTGACACTGAAAAATATATAATTGTTGGAAGTTACTCTGAACGTCTAATTGCAATAAGAACGTCGAGAAGACAAAATGAATTACGCAGAAGTATAAGAGATAAATTACGTAATAAAACAAATTAATGCCTCGAAGATAATTACTCCAAGGAAGACCGAATGAAGGGCACAAAAATTTATGATGCGAATAGTAACAACATTTGAAATACAGAATAATATATCAATTTCCTTTACAGATTTTTACACTAAAATTAACTTTTGGTAACCGCAAAATAAACGGACGTGCTTAGAAACAAGATTCATCTCTTATTTCCCGAATACTTAGCAGAAATATTCAAAGGTTATTCAATTTAGGCCCAATAGAGCAATTATGGCTGTCAAAACATGTTTTTATAAGAGGATCAGGTGGAACTACTTGTACGTCTAAAATCATATCGACGTTATGTTTTCACGAAGCTATATATTCTTTGTGGCTTACGGCATTCAGGCTATATAAATAGATGCCTAGCTCAAAGCTTCCGTTAGGAATTAAGGCAAACGAGCCAAATTTATAAAATTCCAAAGAATTCCAGAAAATATTATTTCTTTAAGAAGATAACTGTGGTCCCTCCGAGTTCAAAACAATTACTACGTATGAGCATTACTTTAACACCTCTTCACTAAATATGCATACAATTAATCAAAAGCCCGATCTTTAAAATTGCAATAACCTCTTCCGTATACTTTGTGATATGATTAGCAGCAGCATAGCAATTAATAAGACAAATTACCGCCTACCTGTTTACGTCGCAAATACGGTAAATTTAAGGATGGAGATGGGAGCCGGAATTAAATAGCAAGGGGACAGACCAGGGGAGTTGTCTAAATATACCCCGTCTCGTGTGGGTCGTTTTAGCCATTCGCACGGATATACATACATACTCGGATGGTTAAATACGCGGTCATGACAACGAATTAAGGAATGCCGATCGGGCGAATGCCTTCTTTCTGATACATTTGGTATCCGAGAAACGGATATAAGAGAGAGGATAATCAGTAACTTTTACACTCAATTTAGGTCGTCTAGTATCACTATTTGGCTAGTTTGTTTGAACTTTATGGACGTTATCATCTGTGCATTCGATTTGTGCGTGTCACTAAGTATTGAATATTCTTTAGTATTGTAATAATAACTGTATTCAGTTTACTACCATTTTATTAAGAGCATTAGACAATTTCGTAGTTTTGTTTAGTTAAAATAATGAAAATACAATTGCACCGATTAGATAGCAAAATATATGCACATCTCCTAGAGTCGAAGTTACGAAAAATATTCAAGCAAAAACTTCCACTTGTAACGAAACTATATGCTTATAAAGAGTGAAGAAAGTATTAAACAGTTATCTTAAACCATGAACCTAATACTGTAAGTGCTTTTTTAAAATTTATTCCGTCATGCTTGACATATATTATCAAAATGTCCAGGGTTTACGAACTAAAACCGATTCTTTATTTAAAAATATATCGACCACTAATCACAGGGTCATTGTATTCACGGAGACTTGGTTAAACAGTAAAATTAGTAATAAAGAGATAGTTGATAATAGATATGTAGTTTACCGCAGGGACCGCATCAGCTCCACCAAAAAAGATGGTGGGGGAGTCCTAATAGCTGTTTCACGAGACATACCCTCTTGCCGTGAATTGAGCTGGGAGTCTAGTGCAGAAGATATCTGGGTTACTTTGCAACTTAAAGTTGGTAATATTTACAAAAAAATTTCCATATGTGCTGTCTACCTCCCACCACCTGTGAAGCCTGAGGTGTTGTCTCGATTTCTTGAGAAAGTTGAAAACGTAATAGATCAGTGCGATGACCTTGTGATAATGGGAGACTTTAACCTTGGTTGCATTCAGTGGGACACTAGAGTTGACTGTAAACAACTGTTTCCATCAAATTATAATACACGCTTAGGTTATTCACTTGTCGACTTCATTTCGTCAAATAACTTGTATCAGCTGAACTGTATAAGTAATAGTGATGGTAAATTTCTTGATCTCGTTCTATGTAACTCCACCAACACCTCAGTAACTATTCCATTAAGTAATTTAATAAAGTGTAACCACTACCACCCCAGCCTTATGTTTACTCTAAACTACACTAATATGGAATATCTTCGTCCTAAGCTTATTGGTAGACGTAACTATTATAAGGCTAATTATGATCTCATTTTGTACAAACTTAAAACTTTGGATTGGCGTAATGAACTGGAGAATTGCGATGAAGTAAATACTATGGTAGAAAAGTTCTACGAGATCTTGAATTGTGTTATTGAGGAGTACGTTCCTATAACTAGACCTGTAAAATCAATGTTCCCACCTTGGTTTAGTTTGAATCTCATCAAGTTGTTAAGGGAAAAAAACAGGGCTCGTAAAACCTACCTCAAATTTGGCAACCCCCGCGATAAACTTGAGTTTCATTTGCTTCGCGATCGATGTCATATGCTCTATGATTCATGTTTTCGAAATTACAAAAACACAATCGAGTCGAATATTGCCAAGAATCCAAAATCGTTCTGGAGCTACGTTAAAAGCAAAAGAGGTGGGACTACTTCAATACCCTCTAAAATGCATTTGGATGGCACCATCGCTGACTCCGGTGCTAACATTGCCAATCTGTTTATGCACCACTTCCAATCCGTATACTCAAAATCTCTTCCTATATCCAATAATACCCAAGTGTATGATTCTAGTACCCACGAAATGTTCTGTAATGATTACATTTCTTCTCTCAAAGTTACAGAAAAGAAAGTGAGAAGCATCATAAAGAAATTAGATACCTCTAAAGGCGCTGGGCCAGACTCAATTTCTCCCTTCTTTGTAAAGCGATGTGGTTCTGTACTTGCTTTTCCATTAACTATAATATTCAATCACTCATTGAAAACAGGATGTTTCCCTGAACTGTGGAAAAAGGCTAGGGTTCTACCGATCCATAAAAAGGGACAGCACACCGACGTCAAAAATTATCGACCCATTTCTATACTCACATGCTTCTCTAAAATATTTGAGTCTGCTGTCTATCCCACTTTTTCAAATTTTATTAATAATAAACTCTCAGACTTTCAACATGGCTTCAGAGCCGGTCGTTCAACTTTAACCAACCTTGTACCCTTTGTATCTGATCTTTCAAAAGGCATTGAGGAGGGAGTGCAGATGGATGCTGTCTATACGGACTTCAGCAGTGCGTTCGATAAAGTAGATCACAACATACTAGTGAATAAACTATGTAGAATTGGGTTCTTAGGTCCTCTATTAAAATGGTTCCGATCTTACTTGACGCGTAGACCACAGAGTGTAGTGTTAGGTGGCTTTGAATCCCAAACATATTACGCTGATTCCGGAGTTCCTCAAGGATCTCATCTCGGCCCTGTTCTTTTTTCGCTTTTTATAAATGACATCGTTAATGAAATAAAACACTGCAAAGTATCTTTATTCGCAGATGATCTTAAAATATTCCGCTCAATTAAGACTATCGTGGACCATAAACTTATGCAAAACGATCTAGATAGTATCTCGCGCTGGTGTATTTCCAACAATATGATACTTAATCCTAGTAAATGTTCTCACATAAAGTATGCAAGAAAAAGAAAGCCGTTCGATACGGCTTATAGTCTTGGTGGCATAGTTCTGAATGAAGTTAAGGTGATTCGAGATCTTGGTGTCACAATAGATGGTAAGCTCAAATTTACCCATCATATTGATAAAGCAGTTGCTAAAGCAGCGCAAATGCTTGGGTTTATAAAAAGAATCTCCAAAGGTTTCAACCAACGCACCAAAATCATTTTGTACCACTCTTTAGTACGAAGCCACCTTGAGTATGCCTGTACATCCTGGAATCCCATCTATGCTGTTCATTCGCAACGTATTGAAAGTATCCAACGTGCATTTACTAGGCACCTTGCTTTCCACTGCAGGGATTTCTCACACAGAAGTCCGTATAATCAGCGTCTTCACAAGTTTAATATGATTGATCTGTGTAATCGCAGACTGCTATCCGGCATGTTGTTTCTCCATAAACTTATAAATGGTCAATTGCATTGCAGCGCCCTTCTTCAATGTCTCTATCTCTCCGTTCCATATAATTACCCGAGACATAAAATCCATAAAATATTCAGTCCACCTTCTCCTCGTACTAATCTTGGTTCACAAACACCGATTTATCGATTGCAAAATGACTATAACAACCTCCAAAGCAAAATTCAAGATCTGGACATTTTTAACGACAGTTACGCCAATTTCAAGAAAAAAATTCTTCTTTTTTTGTATAGAAGTAAAGCCGAAGAAGTAGAATAGGATCGTAACTATTTTGTGTTATAACAAAGTTCTAATTTTATAGTATTGTTATTCTAATTTTATGTATTATGTTACTTTATTTTTAAGTCAATGATGTGCTCGCTTATAATTGACACCTACATCAGAACTGTTTCTATTATTAAGTGATGGATACTTTACGAATGTATAATGTATGTGTTGTTAGTGAGACTTAAATAAATAAATAAATAAATAAACTACACTAAAAATTTCAAATAGGTAAAACTACTGCAGACGATATCGAACTCGCACAGAGAAGGTGGAAACATAATTACATAACTTTCAAACTTGGCCCAACAACCGGACGTTGAAAATAATAATTTCATAATTGAAATGAAATAGGACTCGTGAAACCGTCACAGTCCAGGAAACATTAGCACAAAAACAGTAGCAACTTGCCAAAAACCGTCGGCCCCACCGGACAATAAATTATAACCGGAAACTTTACGCGGCCCCATTTACACTATTAGTACTTGCATAAAGTAACAACAATTAAATATTAACCAGTATTATGGAACTTAACTGGTAATCAGTTAGAGTAGCAATGAAAAGATACTAAAGATCATCCTCGAGTTGACCAACGCTGCGATTGAAGAAGTTGTTACTTTAGAGAAATATGCGTTAGTTTTAATAATATCTCGCGAAATTCTCAAATCCTTGCTAATATTAGGTATTCTTGCGACATATGGCGCATCATCTTTTGAGGGTGAGAGCCAAAAAGTGCGAAAGGTACTCTACCTTTTGGCTCTCACCGTTAAAATATGGTCGCAATTTAACGCCAAAACTACGACAGATACAGTAACTTCAACATTAATTTGATTATATTTGTACGACACCTGCTTTTCCCATGAACGCAATTGCGTTCGTTAGGTAATTACCTATCACCGGTATTCTAAATATCTTGATTGTGAAATTATTTCCGATATTCTGTCTGGTACGAAATTAATTTCCAAGGTCAACAATTTCACCCGTATCTTGTAAATCAAACAGAACAAACTGCAATAACAAATTTTAAAATTTGGTAACGGATTAAAATGATAATCTGATTGTACCGAATCAAGTCAATGTTTTTCACTTTTTTTACTCATATTGTGCGAAACGCTTAGCTCGGCTCGCTGATTCCAACAATAGGTAGCATACTTTAAATGTTTTTTTTTATTATACTTCCCAAATTACCCACAGAGCCTAACTACTAACATCATTGTTAGTGAGACCATTCTAACAGTTACACAAAACTGTGTCATTCACAGACCTGCCTTTTTACCTATTCAATAGGCCCATTGATGAATAGACCGTTGAAAACTGCCTAATACCTAAATACTTGGTCATTTTGACGGTTCAATGCTATACTAGTTATTCCCTCCCAATACAAATGAACTTTACCAGAAAACGTTTAGGGAGTCATGAACTAAGAGAGAAGAAAACACAAGAGAAATATAAAACATTTAATTAAATTCAGAACCACCTCTTTAAAGGCTTTTAATTATACTAAGCAAAGTATGGTGCCCAAAATAAGAACCTATAAAATCCTTACTCATATTATAAATGCGAAAGTAACTCTGTCTGTCTGTTACGCTTTCACGCATAGAATACTAAACAGATTTAAATGAAATTTGGTACAGATATAGTCCAGACCCTAAGAAAGGTCATCTATAGGCTACTTTTTACTCGACTACGGTATAAAGAAGTAATGTTTTACCCGTTAACGTCTCTACGCGGACGGACTCGCGGGCGGAAAGCTAGTAACTTATAAAGGGAGAGTATTGTTGTATCTATTTATGTATTTGCGGTCACATGGTCAGGTCACATTAGCTGGTTAACGGGATGATAATTATGAAGTCTGATTACCGCAAATTCTATAATTACTCAGCTATCGTAAACCCTGTAAAATAGCAGAACAGGACGCAAAAGCCATTATAAAACCCTAATTGAATTTATTGTAATTATTATAATATTGTTTTATTAACTTATGTAACCTAGTAGTAAAAGCAGCCTATCTATGTCGTTTTGTTTTGTTCTTACATGTATTACTTGTTGTTATTCTGTTTCTGTATACCTAATAAACATCGACTGGCTCAGTGGAACATTGGTTAGTCACCCTGGCTACGGTTCCATATGTCGTGGGTTCGATTCCCACTCGGGAAAAATATATGTGTGACGAACATCGGTGTTTGTTCCGTGTCTGGGTCTTAAATATATTTCAATATTATTGTGTTTCAGGTCAATTTAAAAGTATCCGTAAATCACGAGCGTCCATGAAGAGGTTAATGGATGTGGAAGAAGCGAAAGAGGTGTGCCAGGACCTTAGCACATGGCAGGAAGTGATCTTTGCCTACCCCTCTGGGAAAAAGGCGTGATACTATGTATGTATGTATTATTGTGTCTGCCACTATTGTTTCCGATATACCCACCCATATCTTCTTCTTATAAATAAAAATGAATTGCTGTTCGTTAGTCTGACTAAAACTCGAGAACGCCCGGACCGATTTAGGTAATTTTGGTTTTAAAATGTTCGTCGTAGTCCAGGGAAGGTTTCAATGAGAAAATATAGAAAAAGAATCAGTATTGGCGGTATGAAATTCGCCGGGACCTCTAGTAAGAAATACAAATACAAGTTAAGCAACTTGTTTCGGAATCCGAACAATGTGTCTGATAAATATTCGTCTTTATGGGTCTACACGCGTTATTAGTCCAATAAAGATATTTAGTGTGATGGAACGCGAAAGTCTAAAATCTTAAAATGTACGTGATGTTATGTGAATTAAGCAACATCCAGCCAGTTGGCCAGTTGGGCAGCCCTGGCCACTACAGCTGACCTCAGCCAGAGATGACTTAAAATGGAACACAGCCTATCTGCCGAGTGGCGTGCGGTCAGTTATTGTTTTTACGTGCTCGTACCAGGCATCAACTGCATCGTGATGCGAACATACACGTCTTTATCGGCATTCGCTGCGTAAGAGAGATTCATTATTAAAATTATCTTGATGCGATAGAGTAGAATATGCGTAGCTACTTTATGCCCGATGTTTCGGAAGGGTTACAACCATCTCTGTAATCTGATTGTCTAATGCATATTGTCTCAATGGCGCATTGGATAGTGCTCCTTTCTCTTAACGCTAAGAGTCGTGGATTCGATTCCGGTACGAAATATTCGTGTAATGAACATTGGTGTTTGAAACGCTAAAACAATGAGTTGTTAGCGTTTTATTTATATATTTAACTAATACATATGTGTACACACTGTTGTTTGTGATATCCGTAACACAAGTGCTTATTTATGCAACTTAGTTCCGAAACGGATCAATGTATGTGATGTATGATATTCCCTAAATAGTACCTGTCTCCGTATTCCAAAGTTTTAAATAGTGTAACTAATACGTTTTATCAAACATATAAGTTCGCGAAAATATTATAGAAAACTATATCTATCACTAGTTAGCGTACACAACAATAGCCTAAATCCGTAATACGATACATCACTAGCGACTACCTAGGTACCTCCCAAGCGGGTATTGTACAATAGTCCATTGTGCCGTTCTATCAATGCGGCCTCTATTTTTTATATTCAGGCCAGCCGTTTATACCTAAACTAGAATGATGTGAAAATTATCCGTAGTAGATAATTATTCACCTACATACATCCATTAGTGATTTAAGCATAGCGCTATTTAGTACCTTTTTAGCACTATATTGCTATTTATGAAAATGTTAAAACAGGTATATTTATTTAAAAAAGCACTCACAATATATCTTTTAAAGTTTAAAAACTTTATAAATTGATGAAAATGTGTGTACTGGACTGGACTGTGTGTGGATAGGATATGCAAATTTTTTGTCCAAGCAACAAATTTCATGTTAACTTAAAAATAATAAAAGATAATCCTATGTGAGCTTTGACTTTTTGCTACTAATATAAGGTCCAACCTAGCATGATTGAACGGCTTACTACTCAGTCATCATTTAACCTTGAGCTTAAAAACTTCATTTAAACTATTTAATAAAATGCATGCATTAAATGTGCTGATTATTTGTTGCGACAAATCGATTCTAGAATGAATAAGCAAGAGAGGAGACCGCTCATCAACTATCTTACTAAGAATAAGTCCTTCCAAACGTATTTCCAAGGCGCTACTTATTTATAAATGGATCTAGTCTAGACAATATAAATATCATGTTATACTGAGGTAAGCCGTAGTGCAGTGGAATCATAAAATATTCAGATGGTATTTTATACATTTCAGAGGTTTTACTGAAAGGTTATGCTTATGCCCTTGGCCTTGACTCTTATCTTATTCCGGCCATATCGGATTAGCTTCTCACAGGAAATGGCAGTGTAGGAATAAGAGCACACCTGTGTTAGGATACACTTGTGTAATGTGGGGTATTATGTGATAACGGCCACTATAACTGAAAAATTCAGTTAATAAAAATATCAATACAACTAGTTGCTTTCATGTATTTGTCAGAACTTAACACTAACAAATAATAAAACATCAAATGCACGAGTAGACAAATAAATTGTAGTACATATTATATATTGTAAATGCTCATGTACCATAGTAAATAGTAGTATATATGTATAGGCAGATTCCCTATTTAACATGAAACATCTACAAGAGATCTCTACAATGTAGCTTCCTTATTCATTGTAATTAATTATACTTTAAGCTCAAATCAATTACCGATCCTTAAAATAATAATGAAAAATAATCCTTATTCAGCATCTCGCTACTTTAGCCGCGGTCAGAAGCGAATTAAAAGATCTCGAGATAACTAAATAATGTTTTTCCAAGGGCCATCCGTTAAGCCTCTTTTAACTCTCTTCAGTGTCAAATATAAAGACGATATTATAACTTGGTTGTATTCACTTCAACAATTTTCTCCGCACCGTTATCATTCTTATCTACTTATTCGTTTCAGTGTAGAGGGAAACAGCATAAGTTTCAAGAAAATACATAAATCATTGCACAACAAAGTGGGTGAAGTTGGCAGAACTAGGTTAGTTCTTGACAAAAAAAATGAAATAATTGCTATGTACCTGAAATACTTACCGAGCTATAGAGAATTTCAAAACATATTGCCTTGTGAAGTAATCAAATTATATCCAAAGCTATTTTCGGACAAATGGAAATGGAATTATAGGACTACAATAAAAATACCACAACATCTTGGAAAAACATATAAGAAAATCCTGAATCGAAAACTATTTCTTTTGTATTCCAAATTGGACACGTGTTTCTTATTTCAGACTCATTATTCTAACGTTTGAATCATCTTTTTATTATTTATACTAATGATTACTAATATGGATCGTCAGTATTACTTCTTTGCTTGTAAACTTTGAACCGATGAAACTCTACACGCTAGTTTCATTTAATCAGGACAAATATAATACAAACCACTGCGTTATTTGCAACGTAGGATACCTCTACATCAAACAAACGAGTAATCGGTTTTCTTTTATCCTGATTTCCATTATTAATAGTCCTTTATAACGCACTAGAAGAGAAAATATTTTCATCAAAAATAGCCAGTGGGGGAGTTTCTTTGTCTTTTTGCCGACAACATAACGACTTTCAAGAACGTTTGAACGATTTAACTCATTTTCTATCCGAGTGACGTTATCGGCGCTCAGCAAAGCTGGGTGTATCAGGGTATGATTGGATTTGAGTTGCGTTCGGAAGTCGAGAGAAAATAAGGAACATTTTATTATTATTTTATAAAACTTTTTAGAAAATCGCCCTTAAATAATTGGTAATTAAAGCAACAATTTTCTTGGTTAAGGTAATGGTAAATTCTCACATGACGAATTTGTGCTTTTTTTTAAATCTTATGATGAATTTGATTTTGTTTGTTGTGTGGGACTGAATAAAACATTTGAAATCGAATTTGTGTCAAGTATCGTAATTTTATTTTAACACCTCGATATTTTTTTAGCTTACGATAATGGTAGCTCATCATCATCATCTTTGCGTTTTCCCGGTTGCATCCTTGCGGAGCCCGGGGTCCGCTTTCCTACTCCTAACTCTCCACTTCGCACGGTCTTCGGCATCCTTAATGGAGAGTTTGTTAGCACGCATGTCATCCACTACGACGTCAAGCCAGGCCTTCTTGGGCCTTCCCCTTCTGCCGGGACCCGGCGGTAGCGACATGGCTAGACACTTGTTCCCTACGTAGTTTGCCGGTTTCCGTAAAACATGACCGTACCAACGTAGGCGGCACTCTTGCAGTTTATCAGCGATGTCTCGGACATGAAGGCTGCCGCGAATACGGGAGTTCTTTACGCGATCTGCTCGCGTAACTCCCGACATCCAGCGCAGCATCTTCATCTCCGTGACCCGCAGTTCCTGCTTGTGCCGCTCAAGTAATGGCCATGCTTCACTGCCATATAAGAGAACAGGCCTAATGATGGATTTATAGACCTGTCCCTTCAGCTTAACCGGCATTTTAGGGTCGCAAGTGACGCCGCTCACCTCCCGCCATTTATCCCACGCAGCAGCAATGTTTATCCCACGCAGCAGCAATGACTATAATGGTAGCTGTCATAGTTATAAAACCTACCTTTACAATTTACATACATGTAAAATAAAAGTACCTAAATTCCCGAAGCAATATGTGCTAACCTGGTGGGAGGCGTATCCCGGCCTAAACAAACACACAAGACTCTTTACATCTTGTCATAATCTGACGCATGTAATCAAGGTATCCTCTCTAAACCTAGAGGCAGGTATACCTCCAAGATAGCTAGGACTTGATATTTAAGAGACCCTGATGCCATATTATTTTAAACTATACAAAAAAATAAAAATAATCTATACTAATATTATAAAGCTGAAGAGTTTGTTTGTTTGTTTGTTTGTTTGTTTGTTTGAACGCGCTAATCTCAGGAACTACTGGTTCGATTTAAAAAAATCTTTTTGTGTTGTATAGACCATTTATCGAGGAAGGCTTTAGGCTATATAACATCACACTGCGACCAATATGAGCAAAGATACAATGGAAAATGTGTAAAAAACGGGGAAACGCGAACGAAGTCGCTGGCACAGCTTACTTTATACCCAGTTATATGAAATAATATGAACTTCTAAATTAGACAGATCCTTATCATCAGTTCGCTCGCGACCATTATTGGTGTAACCCAGACGAAACGTCGGGCAGTAAGTAGCTATGTATTTGCTATTCCTAATAACACGTGTAGACCCATAAATATAAATTTTTAGTGTAATGGAACGCGAAAGTCTAAAATCGATATTGTCAAACACTATATCTTAACTAGTCAAATGACGTTCAGTATACCAGCAAACCAGGTGGCATGGAAAAAAAATGTTGTCATAATATCAGTTATTTTTAAACGATATGACTCTTCTTCTAATTGAAATCGATCAAGAACTTATACAAATAGACCAGGCTTTATTCGATCTACTATTACAATGCTGGCTTGTAATTACCGTATGCCTCAGAAACAGGAAACTGCTAGAAAGAAAGAAGATTCTCGAATGCGGCGACATCTAAAGGACTCCTTTTTACAAAACGGTTTTTAATTACACACGTTGGTCGTTGAGGCTTCTGTAGAGTCTCGCATCTAGTACGCTATATTAGTGTAACAAAGGCGGTTAAGTTTTGTATGTACCTAGTATAGAATCGACCCTAAACTTTAACCAGTAAGTGTAAGCACTACCGCTTATTAATTAAGAAATGGCTTCGTTGTACAAGGTTAATCGTACTAATCCTTTCGCACTGCGAAAGTACAACGGATTTTTTTTACCAGGTCCACAATTTACCACAATCGCAAATCGTAGTACCCCAGTCTCTACGGGCCAATGGTCGTAGATGCGATTCAAACTCGGGACAAAAGTTTGAGGAATGGATTTCAGTGTTTTTATCGATATACAAACATACATACATACAGTTTTTAACTGTTTGAGAATACATAAACTGAATGATTGCACTTGTATTCTTGTACGCACTTTTAGAGCAATTTACATATTTCCCGTTAGAATTAACCCAATTTCCTATTAAGATTAACTTTTTGATTCAGAGGTTAAAAGTACCGAATGCAAAAAAGCAGGCTATCATAATATCGCGAACTTGCGGTGAAGCCAAAGAACAATATCCATCAACAAGGACTAACGTATGATTGTAAGCATGACGCTCGTCTAACTACAATCACCATGATTCATCCCGAAATAAAGATAATAGATCCCGATCAACCGTTGGGTCGAGCACTTAATTCGCGTACCTTCCAAGTCCCGACCATCTCCCGGCAGATGAATGCGAAACAAAAGCTCTCCGCGGAGCTTAATGTAGATTTTCGTGATAAACAACCGCCTAACGAGGTGAATCGGTATTTATTGTAAATGCGAATCTGAAGTAAATCCATGTTGTTCTAATGGATGGGTAACGCGGCCGATGTTACCTGCTTGTTCTGGGTAAAAAAAAGTTTAACTTTTTTTTGGGGTAAAATACGTGGTACTAGATAATTTAATAACAATTAATCTAAATTAAAAGTGATTATATTGTGCGGAACTTTTATTATTCGCCCTGTTTTTCCCGATATATTTTAACAATGGCCACAGGTAGAGCATATTTGGTACGGAACCTTTCGTATGTAATCCGATTCGCACTTGGTCTATGTTTGTTATTAGTACAATAGGAACTTTATACACAACGAATACATAACAATCTCAAATCACTACATCCTTACTAATCCTTACTAATATTATAAATCCGAAAGTAACTCTGTCTGTCTGTCTGTCTGTTACGCTTTCACGCATAGAGTACTGAACCGATTTAAATGAAATTTGGTACCGATATAGTCCAGAGCCTAGGAAGGATAAAGGTTACTTTTTAACCGACTGCGCTATAAGGAAGTAATGTTTTACCCGTTAAACGTCGCTACGCGGACGAAGTCGCGGGCGGAAAGCTAGTAGTTTAATAAAGTCGCTTTCCACTGTCTGCTCATAAGTACGCTTAAATCTTTAAAATTACGCACGACGAAAAAGATAATTATGTATAATATGAGCATTATAATTAGAGAAACATTGATCGTTTTATTGCACCCTAAAACCGGGGTGGATTGCAAGCCGTATCATAAATTCCTTCATCTAACGTACAGTTCGAGCAAGTATTCAAGTATGGATCAAAATCCTCAATTCAAATCAAATTAGACCAGACTGAAGTTTGTCCTAATTAAAACTTCAATTTTATCGACCGTGATTAGCTAGGAAGTTTGGGTTGCCAGACTAGTTTATACTCTAGCCGATGTTCAACACGCGTTAGGGTTGCCATAATACTTACTAGTATTATCCCATTGGCCATTAGTTATCTCTATAGAGACAAATAACAAAAGTGACTTAGTCCGTATGTTGCGCTTTCAAACAACTACTGAACCGATTTACATGAAATCTTATACACTATGTTGAACTATGCGTTCAGAGATTATCATACATACCCGACTACTAAATCGAATATAACCCGTCTCAATCATGATAATGAGAATTATTGGACTGGATCAGTGAAGCACTGGTTAGTGACCCGGTTCCAAGAGTCGTCGGTTCGATTCCCACTCACGACGAATATTTGTGTGATGAACTAAAATGTTTGTTCAGTATCTGGGTGTGTTATTTATATATTTAAGTTTATTTATGTTTAAGCATATTTACTGTCGATTCTGATATCCGTAACACAATTACTTAAGCTACTTACCACGGGTCAGATCAATGTATGTGACGTTGTGAAATATTTATTTATTTATTTTTTAATCACACTTCATCACGTCACCATCAATTAAGCTTGAGATAGAGAGCATCAGATAGGTTTAAAGGAGATATTTGCCCGGCAGTGGAATGAAACTTAATAATAGTAATAAAAACAATCATATCAACCGTGAGTAAGATGTGAATTAAAGTCTCAGTCAAATGTACAAAACCAACAATACAGGTATAATCCCTCAAAACGAAAGAAATGCAGCTAAGAAAGCAAACTGCAACGAAAATTCACAGTTGAGTAGTGGCTCGCCTAAGACCACTCACCTGATTCATGATTCAAGCCTGCTACGTTATTCTTACCAGAAAGCCAAGCATGAGTTGGAGTCACACAAACAATTCCGTACAGTAATGTAATAAAAATATAACAGTTTGGACCAGGGTTAAAAAAAAAATACAATTGCAATATTTTTAACATTACTTAGGCACCATTTTCATATCTTCTACTAGCGCTAAAAGTAAGTATGGGTTATTATTCCTAATACTCATTGTTGAAACGCGTAAGCGACGCATTCAAATTCAAAATTTGTATGGAAGTTTTGAATTCAGAACCTACTTAAACCGACAAATCAGCGCACAAATTTATACTAATACTAGCTGTGCCGCAACAAGTCGCGGGACTTGTTGCGGGTGGACAACCCTTATCACTCAAGGGTATGACAAATAGATGTTGGCCGATTCTCAGACCTACTCAATATGTTAACAAAATTTCATGAGAATCGGTCAAGCCGTTAGGGAGGAGTACGGGAACGAACATTGTGACACGAGAATTTTATATATAAGACTATAAAGCTGAAGAGTTTGTTTGTTTGAACGGGCTAACCTAAGGAACTACTGGTCCGAATTGGTAAAATCTGTGTATGATAGACCACTTACCGAGGAAGGCTTAAGGCTATATACTCACTATATAATCACGCTGCGACCAATAGGACCAAAGCAACAATGGAAAATGGGTAAAAAACGGGGAGAAACGCGGACGAAGTCGCTGGCACAGCTAGTATCTAATAATCGTTTTATTCAGCCGACAGATGGTTTAATGAAAGATGCTGTTGGCAGTCTTTGGGTACGCCACTGTAATAGGTATTACCTTCCTAAATTGTGGACCACAGGGGTCACGTCATATCGATAGGGTCTAGCAAACCTCTCTCTTTCCTTAAATTTGATCCTCTCCTGACTATCAGCTTATGCCTTATCAAGCAGGTCGGTCAGCGATCAGGCACAGACGAGAATGAGGGGTAAGTTGTGTAAATAGCATCTTACCCCGACAGGTACATTTTTTCTTTGGCTAGACACAACCCTATAGAAGATACACACCGCTTGAATATATACGGAATCTATTGAAACGCGACGCTTCCTTGTCCGAGGTATAGTTGAATTGTGGCCAACGCTGCCATAGATATATACATACATATAGTATAGATCCAAGCTGAGTAGTACTAGTATAAAGCTGAGTGTTCGTTATTAAAGGTAGCGTTGTGCAGTTTCTGAGTTAGTTGGCTTGAAGTTCTTGTTCGTACTGAGAAGGTGAAATTCAAATAATCTCGTAGAAGGAAATTAATGGATACTTGGAACATGATAGAAAGTTAGGAACTAATATTTTACGAAAACTTTAGAAGGAAGAGGCAAATCTTCCTTAAATAATGTTATAACCCTCAGGTTATATAATTTTTTAAGGTATTATATTTCTTAGTATTATTTGACCAACAGTTCATTTTCGTTGAAGAAAACACATAATTTGGAATTTTTATTTTTTTAAATCCAAACCGCTTTTCTTCTGCCATAAGGCCAAATATCGAGACGAACGCTTAGATATTTCAGCGCTTGAGCTTTACTAGTAACTTTTCTTGAGTGTAATCGCTTAGACTGTCACAGATTTTTTAATCGTCTTTCTTTATTCGGCCCCTCCGTCACTCACATTTGCGGACGACGCGATTTTAACTGGCGAAATTTGGCGCCCAACGTGTTAGAGGAAAAACTGTGCTAAAACGACAGAGGGACAAACATTGCAAAAAGCGCTTCCCGGCGTCTATTTAAAATTCTAGACACCGCTTCGTCAAATTCGTTCTAGAAACATCCGCCACTCGTGAAATTTGTGTAATATCCCTCAACCAATGTTTAGGATAGAGTTGTGGCAATTGTACGTTATGTCTCTTACGGGTAAATACAGAACCAAAAAAAGTTAGTTTAAGCAAATAAAAAGGTCAATCCTGAAATTCATTAGAAAACGAAATAATTTACAACAATTTTAAATCTCATTTCTTCTGATAACTTGGCATATTTACTTATTAGATATTTATAATATTATTAGTTCCATTCAACTGTATCATATAAATAATAGGTGGAGGTAGCTAACTATCTGTATCGTCGTTTTAGTTTGCTTTATTATTTTCAGTAACAAGCTCTCAAAGTATTGAGAGTAAGGACTCGATATCGAAATGCTAAGTTGATAGCCGCGCGTCGTTCAAGAGCCCTCAGTTCTATCTGAAGGGTCTTAATATTGTTTAAGACGATTTTACGTCAATTAACAAAATTTTACATGGCAATTGGGCCTACAATTTTACTTCGATTATTGCATTATCTGTTTTATTTCCATTTAATGTATCATACACATACAGTCTTACATACTTTAAATCACGCCTTTTTCCCAGAGGGGTAGGCAGAGATCACTTCCTGCACTGTGCTACGATCTTGGCACACCACTTTCGCTTCTTTCACATCCATCAATCTCTTAATGCATGCTCGTCGATTATGGGTACTTTTAATTTGACCCTAAATTACAGTAACACTTTAAAAATGTCGATTTACGAGAACTAAATGCAGAAAGATTAAATATACTTCTAAATAATCCTGTGAAACAATAGAAACTTTGAAAATGTCATCAAAATTAAAGCATTAACTGTTAAAACTCACCGGTACAGTGTTCCCGAATGTATTTTCTTCACTCCGTCCATTTCTTGTGTGGTATGCTTCTCATGTCTAAACTTCCAGCTGATTGGTTAATGGGTGCGCGGCAAATTAAGAAGTAATGCCATTATGAGCTGCTCTTGATGATGCTAAAGTTGGTCAAATGAGGTCACCTGCAACAATGGTACATTATTGAATAAAAACTTTATGGTTCTGCTCTATGGCCCAGTAACTGCATATGATAAAGTGCAGACTGGAATAATTATAAGAGTGTGCAGAAAATTTGGGGTAAGAGCTTTCCGTTCCCCTGTATGTCCGGTGATGATGATGAGGCTTTTCCAAGCCATTATCGTAAGTCAGTTAGGAAAAAAAGAAAAAGAGAGCTGGCCGGAAAATATTTTGTTTCAAATTGAAGATTACTATTACTACCTACTACCTACACAGGATTATGAAGGGATGAATTTCATAATAATTATTTAGATTTATCCCTTTATAACCATCAACCTCTATTAAATATGTTACACATTGACTGAAGAACAATACAAAAAAATTGAAAGGTAAAATTTTAAGTGAATACCCAATACAGGAAAATATACAAAAAGAAACTCTATAAAGTCTGTTATCAAAATTTCTAATTAGTAGGAGGTAGTGTGTAATAATAATAGCTTGTAAAAAGAAATGTTTTATTCTCATTGTTTTGGGCACAACATCATTTGTACAATAAAAGAAAGGCTGTTAATTGGCTATTGTTAATATCTCAGTACCCAGAGGCTTAGTGTATTCACTTGTGGGTTAATGGACTAGGCAATTAACTTACAAAATCAACCAAGTGCTTGGAATTTCTTGATAGCCCATATAGACTTTTAGGATGACTAAAAGTTATTATTATATTGAAGTAAATATAAAATAATGCATTTGTAAATATAAGTAAATTGTAATTAATAAAAATTACTTGCGTAATCTGGGGGTTTTGGAATAAGTTATTGTTTTTTTTTTTTTATAATAGGCTAACAAGATGACCTCACTCCACCTGATGGTAAGCGGTAGAGAGATCCAAAATGAGGTCGACAGGATCAATAGACCATATTGAGCCTGTCGCACTCACCCTGAAAGCCGTGAAAAAGGAGACCACTGCTGCGGCAACAACGAGACAAGGCGTGGAGTCTCGCATTGGTATTGAGCTGTGCGGGTCGGAGTTGGCCAGTCCACCGGACGGATGGGCCCCCGTTTCTACGGGTCCTCCCGGCCGCCGGGCTGACCTGCACCGCCCGCACAATACCGCCGCTAAGACTCCACTGGTCCGGCGCTTGCCGCGACAATGGTCCCCCCTGGCTCCGGTTCGTACAGTGCTGATCCCGGAACGCGACCTGACCAAGAGAGGTCAGAGTCACTTGGCGGGTTTTACACAACTGTATGGTGGTAACAGCAACCGGTCGACAAAATGTCTCCCACCTGTGCCTAAGTTATTGTACCTAAGTATCCCATATTTATTTAATTTTATTAGATCAACAATACAAAAGCTAGTGCAGCGTTTCTTTATACAATGTAAAAAAGTATTTTCAATTTAGTTTTATTCTGGCTCTTAACTGGCTTGGTGGAACAGTGGTTAGTGATCCTGCCTGATGGTTCCAAGAATTGTGGGTTCGATTCCCACTCCGAATAAATATTTGTGTGATGAACATCTGTGTTTGTTCTGTGTCTGGGTGTGATTATGTATTTTAGTATGTATTTATAAATATATATGTATGTAGATCAGTCTCTGAACCCCATAGTACAAGCTCTGCTTAGTTTGGGGTCAGATGACAATGTGTAGAAATGTCCAGATATTAATTTATTTATTTATTCAAAACCTAAGATAGACTAGAAGACAAATAGCTGGATATATTGCACAAAGCATCCCCCCACAACTATGAAATATCATCTGCCAAGACAATTTACAAGAGTGCTAGAGCAGACATTCCAAATCTGTGTTAAGTAAATCCGCAGAGTATCTTTTAATTACTAGGTAAAAGATGATATTGAGAGTATCAGTTATATAGATATTATGTGCCATATCCTCATTTTCAATATAAGTAATTTTCATTTTAAACTGTCATGGTTACACAAGTTAGAAAACTGAAACTGTCCGGGATATTTACCATGTTGTTTTGTTTAAATGAGCTCCCGATATTTCGGCACTGTTGCAAGCACAATGATCATGGGGCACCTGTTCCCGGACAGTTTCAGTTTTCTAATAAGTAATTTTGTTTAAGGAAAAATATTTTCAAACCAAAGAAATGATATTTGAGAGTATAATTTCGACGGTCCCTACGTATAAAGCGACATGTCAAAAACATAGTTTTACAGGAGAGCTTTATAAAGGTTCAAACCTTATTACAAATTTATGGTATGAACAATTTTAATAATATTTGGAGTATAAATATTCTTAAAATTGTTCATACCATAAATTTGTAAAGAGGTTTGAACCTTTATAATGCTCTCCTGTAAACCTATGTTTTTGACATGTCGCTTTATACGTAGGGACCATCGATTTGTGTTTTGGGCCCTAATGAGACATCTGCGAAAAATTCGGCCTGAGAAGCTAGTAACATTAGCCTCTCTTCAACATCACCTGAAAATGGGACAGTCCCTTTGAAAATGAGATGTCACATTAAGGTGTAAGTATTTACACACAAAAAAAATATTTTGTCTAAGTAATTAAATTTTTGACTGTTGCAAAATATGCAAAGCCTATACACAATTAGATTAGATTATGTTTGACGTAGCATAGGAGCCCAGTATAAAATTCAGGAGAAATTAGTTTATGTAAGATTTTAGACTTTCGCGTTCCATTACACTAAATATTAGTCGATTGGTGTAACCCAGTCGAAACATCAGGCAGTAGGTAGCTATGTAATTTGCTACTCCTCATATCGCGTGTAGACCCATAAAGACTAATATTTAGAGAAATTAGTGTAATTTATGAATCACAGTCAATAGGACTCAATACTCAATTCAACTTTGAGTCAATACAACACTTAGTATCTACAGTCCTTGGCAGTGAACAAATAATACAATAACTTATTGTAGTACTCATGGGAATTAGGTTATGTACCTACAAAATCTTGAAAATGCAAGTGCTCTTACAGTTTATTTAGATAGTGAAGCTCTAATTGCACTAACAGGTACAAATAGAATATTTAAACTAGGTAATCTATTATTACCTGCTCAGTGTTGAGTGCAATAGTCCACAATCCAACAGTTTAATGAATGGGATTTGACATGAATAGTGCACATACAAGAAAGGACAGTAATTTGGAAACAAACAAAATAGTTCCTTTTCTTACATATTATCTGGTCTCACTATAATGTTTATAAAGGTATAAATATAAAGTACATTTGTATTTTTTTGTCCAGATATGTGAAGGCTTGTATCATTTTTTCACATAGACTTTTAAATTTTAGTGAACATGAATATGTATGCTAAAAAACGAATTCTAAGTTAGATTCTAATTGGTAATATTAATTAAAGTCTCGACACATATAAAACAAAATGAACTGCAAGAGCCGTCCAAAGAGACCACTAAATTATTCAAAGGATAATCTTCATGTAATAATCAGAAACATCGAAAAGGCAAACTGAGCTTATTAGTAACAGGCAGATAGCTAAGAGATTAGCACTTTCTAATATTTGTCAAAGCTCTCCTTGAGTGACAATCGCGGCTAATCTTAAAGTAAAACACATTATCGCGCGTAATCGACACGTAAATACTCGAATGAAAAACTCAGCACTCACCGAAAATGGCTACAATCTTGTAAAACGCACAGACTCGACAATCACCTCATAACGCTCACAATATTATAGAACGTGAGATAGTTTTTTACACCAACAGTTTCCCGTATGAATGCACTTTCCAACAGCTTTTACTATTACGGCCCCTAATAGCAAGTAGTACAAACAGGCATGAAAAATACTTGACGACTGACGTACTATACGTAGGGAGCGGTCGGAATGTAATCAGTTTCAATATCCAAGCTGCAAGGAAGGCGCCAAATTTACACTCGCACAATAATCAAGCACCAAATAGCGTCACTTATTTCAATCCGTTTATGAGAATCACATCACAAATCGCCATGAAATAATAATTTAGACGACAACGAAGCGAAATCGTCTTTCCTCCCTTCACCGTAAATCAATCATAGACAAATAAATTTTTCCAGCATACACATGAGTCTGTGTCTACAGAAACGACATTATACAGCCTTACTGTTTTAAAACGATGCGCATTAACGATTTTTAATAATAATAATAATAATAATAATAATCTTTATTGCCAAAAAACTGTGTTACAAGATGTTGTTATAAATAAAAGTTTCAACAGTTGCCCGTATCGGGCATGCAATATGACTTAATACTAAAATACTGAACTTATTGCTAGAACAATATTACTTACTACTAAAATACTAGACTTATTGCTAAAACATAAAACTAATCATAATAAAACCTACTTATTATAAATTAACATTAAAATACTCATTCAGCGTATAATAGACATTGGATTTTAGCCATTTCTTTAATTCGACTTTAAACTTTGGCAAATCTATGTTTTTTATGTGACTGGGTAAATGATTAAATACTTTGATACCGGTATAATTGATACACTTATAAAATATATTGTTATGAGGTCTGGGTATGGTAACATTATTAATATATTTACTTCGCAGATTAGTTCTGATGGATGATTCGTTATTAAAATAAGTACTATTTTGCTTAATGAATATACAGGTTTCTAAAATATAAATATTCGTTAAAGGTAAGGAAGCGCTTTATCTTTAAAAGTCGTTCTAAGAGTTTCATCTGAATACATATTATAAATAATACGGAGGCATCTTTTCTGTAAAATAAATGTAGATTGTATATTAGTCGAGTTACCCCAAAAAATTATTCCATATTTTAGAAGTGGATAAATTTGTCCATAATAGGCTGTAACTGTTACCTCAGTAGATGTAGTTTCTGCTAGCATTGATAACGCATAGCATAAACTAGATATCTTTATTTATTTTGGCGATATGAGATTTCCAGTTAAAATGGGTATCGATTTGTACTCCTAAAAAGTTAATATTTTCGACTTCCTCTATTTTTGTATTATTTTCTTTAATATTTAATGACAGTGGTTTTGATTTGTAATTTTTAAATTGTATTATTTTAGTTTTAAGTAAATTTACATTTAAATTAATTCTTTTTAGCCAGTCAACAATTTTCTTTAAAGTACAATTTACATTTGTTTCAAAATTTATGTTTTTTCCTCCTGTATAAAAATAGTGGCATCGTCTGCAAACATGACACATTTTTCCGATATGTTTGGGAAGTCATTTACGTATACTAAAAATAGTAAAGGGCCCAAAATACTTCCTTGTGGTAAGCCTACGGTAATTTTTGACGGTTCAGATTGTACTTCATAAAATGTATTATTTATTTTATCAAAAGTTTCGATAACAGTTACTTGCTCCCGATCAGTTAGGTAACTTTTAAATAAAGATAGAGTTAAGCCACGTATACCTATCCTTTCTAATTTATTTAATAGAATATCATGAACCACGCAATCAAATGCCTTGGACATATCTAGAAATAGTCCTAAACATTTGGTTTACAATTTAGTGATTGCCACACGTCATTTAGTAATTTGTAAATAGCAAGTATTGTAGATTTATTTTTCTGAAAACCGAACTGATTCTTATTTAAAATTTCATTTGTATCAAAGAAAGCTAATAGTCTAATATATATTACTTTTTCAAAAATCTTGGAAAAACACGAGAGTAATGATATAGGACGGTAGTTATTAATGTTAGTAGTACAACCTCTTTTAAAAAGTGGTTTTATCTTTGCTTTCTTTAATTCATCAGGAAAACAACCAGTTTCGATCATTAAATTTATTATATGAACAAGAGGACCATTTATGTATTGAAAAGATGCTTTTATTACTTCTATTGGGATGTTGTCATAACCACAGCTCTTTTTATTTTTTAATCCATCAATAATTTTCTTTAATTCATCTGAATCTACAGGTTTTAGGTAGATGCTTTGCAAACGTGAAGAGGAAGATCAGCTCTAATTGAAGCAGGGTTATATACAGCGTGATTAAAATGTTTATTAAATGTTTCAGCTATATTTTTGGGGTCTGTGATAATATTATTACCATCTGATACTTTTTGAATTGTGCTTTTAAATTTATTTTGAAATGTGGTTTGCCTTTTAATTACGTCCCATGTAGATTTATTTTTATTTTTACTATTTTTAATAAATGAAACATTCGATTTTTGCTTTGCTAACCGTGTCACTGATTTTAGTACCTTACAGTATTTTTTATAATATGGTATTAGATCAATTTTCCTGTTTATAATAATTTTTCTGTGCAATAGTCTTTTTTATTTGGCAAGATCGTTGTATGCTTTTAGTTTTCCAATTTGATTTTCTTTTAGAGGTAACTCGAACTCTGTCTACAGGTACACACAAATCATATAACAATTTAAATGAATTTAAAAATAAATTAAAGGATATATTGACATCTTTATATGAATAAATATCAGAAAAATTAAATTGAGACAAATAATTTACAAAAATTTCAATATACTTTTTTACATTCCTTTTATAAACATACCAATACCTTAAAATACCTTTTTTACAGGGTATAATTATTTTCTGCGCTGAGTGGTCAGACAGGCCAAGATGCATAACATTACAAGTGTATTTATTAAAATTTGTTATTATATTATCAATACATGTTTTCGAGTGAAGAGTAATTCGAGTAGGCTCATCAATAGTGAAGTTTAAATTATACTTTGATTACTGTGACTGTGAAACTTGAGTAAAAGTAATAAATTACTTAAAAGTGGTTGTTAAGAAAATGTTTTTAAAGATTTCATATGGATAAAATTAAAAATAAATAAAAATTTTTACTCAACTATTAAAATGTATTTAAAGGCAAGAGCAGATATTTCAAATGAAGATATTTTTATAAAACTTTACCCCTAATACTCAATACTTGTCTATCCAATAAATTTTATTAAGAATTTCAGAAAAGTTGGTCAAAAATATAATTTTGTTTTTAAGAATCATTGCAGATGTGTATCCGAAAATTTCACGTTTTGTCTTTATTTTTTAATAGTGGTGGGATAGAAACTGACAGCATTGTTGTTTCGTGTATCGATTACGAAATCGATTTTATTTAAGTAATCGATTAAAACCTTGTACATTTAAACCTAATAATATAACCTTAATTATATTAAAAGGTCCTTAAACTCAATCCCTTTAAATTTGTACGAGATGCACATTATTGGGTAAGTCCAGATTTAGCTAAAAGTATCTGATTGTTAAAATGGTCAAATATCATCATAGTGAGCACAAATATGGTTTTAAAACCTCCTATAAGAAGGTTTAATTTTATTCCTTTTTAAATCGTAAATAAGAAGTTTATAAAAACAAAGACTATTCGATCTATTTTACTTTTTAGTCCAATTTTCATGACCAAATAGGTCAAATCTTAAAGAAGGGTCAAATCAAAAGTACCCGTAATCGACGAGCGTGCATGAAGAGGTTGATGAATGTGGATGAAGCGTGAAAGTGGAGTGCCAGGACCGTAGCTCGTGACAGGAAGTGATCTCTGCCTACCCCTCTGGGAAAAAGGCGTGATTTTATGTATGTATGTTAGTTTTTATACTTATATAGAACTTAAGCTCGGAAAATGTCAAGTAGATAACAACTATGTATTTGTTGTATCATTTCACTTTACAAACAGTACTGTTACACGTTTTCCAAAATTAAGATAAAAAATTATTGAATTTTTCTAATATGTAAGCTTAAAAAAATAGAAATCCATTATTTATATCGAGGTGTCCACTTTTCATTCTTCGATTTTTTAAATATCTCGGAGCTTTGTATAAATTTTACGGTATTTGTATTGATAATTTTAAAATTTCTACAAGATTCAGTTTAGTTTGTCCACCAGAAATAACGTCATATTTTCATCAGTTGATTTAAATCGGACTTCTACAATCGATTCTAATCGATTTCAATATCTGTAATTGACATCACTGGACCTACCCATGTGTGCACATATTTTATGTATCTGTATTTGTATGTTGTGTTGTGTGTGCGTGGTGATTTGTGTTAATGCTGATAGAAAGAAAAGAAATTAAATAAATCAGATATAATTTGACGATGAAACTAACATAAATGTGAAGAAACACGGTGTTTTGTGTTATCAAGTGCAAGTGAATCCGTCGGGAGGCGGTAATCGTGTACGTTTATTCGCTATTTGTGGATTCTGGATCTCGTCGATGTACCATAAACAAAAATGTCAGCGATCCCGATTTTTTGTTTCTTACTGCATACCCATCGTTATACCTTAATTAGATCACACGAATGATATAAAATAATGTTAGACGCTTTCTCCAGCGTTGTCATCTCGCCCGAATGGCGTTACCAAAGCAATAAATCGGCCATAGTAAGCGTGCGTTTCGTGTGCTCGTGCCCGTCTACACCCGACCTATCTCATTGTTTATGTATGGAGAATAAGCCAGGAATTTTTATGGGGTTTCGTAGCGTATTCTCGTTTTAATTGAATATCTGGCCACGATCAGGCTTTCCCGGTGTGTGATCGCGGTGGCGGGATGGCTTGGCGTCTGGAGCGTCCTCGCGGCTCTCAAGGATAACACTGATCTCTATTTATAATAATCGGTAGATCATTTGGTGCAGCATAATGACATTCTTGTAATGAAGTGCCGTTCTGTGGATTCGCGGGACATGTGCCAATTATCGCCGTCTTGACGAAAGCGCGCCGATAGTGTATGTATACAAATACCGCTCTGTTTGTGTATGGATCATCAGCATTTACAATTAATTCATTCATCACCATGCCTGCTGTTGTGATTGGAGTGCAGTGTAGTTCCCAAACAGCTGTATGAATGTTAACTTGACATCTAGGTTAAGCCTTTTGAGCTGGTGTGCATTGATAGTTATAGAAAAAACAAATGCAGGTTGTGAAGTTGAAATACATTTTGAATTATCAAAGTGTTATCATAGACTGGTTCACAATGTTGAGTCCATGTTTACATTCACAGTAACAGATAGTGTACAGATGTCAACAATTGATTCTGTTACCACACTTTTTACCACCTTTATATAAAAAAATCACTTTTTGTTTGCCAGTAATGATTTCTAGTGTTATAATGAAATAACTATCAATGCCCGATAAGATCAAAACTGTGGTGTTAGGATATAGATTAGAATAAATCAGGTAATTATTATTTAACAAAATTACCTATAGGCCACTCATAGGACTCAAACTTTAAACCTAAGTTTTAATAAGGATTCATTCTTCTTATTGTGGTATGTATTTTACATTAATAATATTTTTGTTAATATAAAACAGTAATTATTATAATCTTGAAAGTGAGTTATTTTGATGAGTCAGTACTGGTCCCTCTGACCAGTACCAAAGCAATATATTAAATTTTAAATTAAAAAAAATATAATGGATTAAAATCACATATACCTAATACTTCACATAAACAAAAATATGTAAAGACCCAGATTAATATTTGACTTAGCTGTTGTGGTAATTGTATCAGCAAAATAATAAAAAGATAATTAAATATTAGAGTGGAAAGAACGCTCCAATTCAAAAGTTAAACTAAACGGCTGAATACTGAAATTACATGTAATCATTCTTTGTTTATTTTGCAGTTAGACAAATGCAAAGGTTCTAAATTTTTAAAATGTGATTTAGACTTTTAGAATCTATCCATTTATAAGAAAATAACTATAATCAATAAAATATTACTGTTCATTAGTCTGACTAAAACTTAAAAATGTCGGGACCAATTTAGCTTATTTAGGCTTTGAAATGTTTGTCTTGGTCCAGGGAAGATTGAAATGGTGAGAAAATGCAGAATAATTGCGAGGAAGATAGTAAAAACAACAATTTCAATTTTTCCATACAAACTGTTGTCTATGATAAAATAAGTATTGGCAATAAGGAATTTGCCGGGACGACAAGTAAATTATAAATATTTGCGAATCAGATGCATAATATGGTTAATCCATAATCCAGGAACTAAAATGATTTTTAAATAGAAATTGAAATATTGTAAATTATGAAACATAGACAAAATAAAAAAGTAACAATTTTAATAACCCTCTCAATTTTGATAACAAAAACAATTTTAATAAATATCTCATAATAATTCATTTAATAACAAGTTAAGTTGAAAGAATCCAATATTATTTGTTGTTGCCATTGGTTCAGTAGAATAAATGTTAATTCGATGTCACACAAAAGCAAAAACAATAAATTTATAAAAACATATTAATAAACATACGCTCAGCTAAAAACTTCCAAACAAAAAAATTACCTATGAATTGTTATCAAAATATAAGTGCATAACTTGAAAATTCATACTATATGTACTTATTAAAATTAGTTTTAGGGCCGATTTTTCAATGGCC
Source organism: Maruca vitrata (assembly GCA_039566165.1). NCBI lineage: Eukaryota > Metazoa > Arthropoda > Insecta > Lepidoptera > Crambidae > Maruca > Maruca vitrata. The sequence continues at coordinate 6,693,269 of CM076936.1, read as the reverse complement.
AGATAAAACTAATAGGTGACTTAAACTATAAGACAACCAAATTATAGGCATTTTATTTCTAAGAGTGAGTGTCAGTAGTGACGTCTCCTTATTTTTACCCGACTACGGCAAAGCAAAAGGAGGGTTATGATTTTGACAGGCTATGTATGTATGTATGTATGTATGTATGTATGTATGTATGTATGTTTGTATGTATGTATGTATGTTCATCTGTTTCCACATAACTTCTAAATTGCTTGTCAGAATTCGACAAATGACATATCATTAGAAGCGTCTTAATTGTCCGCTGGTTATAGGCTATATAGGGTTTCACAAAATCTAATGTGGCGCCCACTAGCGGACAAAACATACAGAGTAAAAAAATAAAGTTAAGATAAATACGCCGTGTTTGGTATCATTGGAAAGCGCTTTACTTGTACATTTTAAATATATATATATTACTAGCATTTGCATGTGACTTTACGTATATTCATGGACTGATTGCATATAGTTCACATCTTTTCGTTCATAGCTTCTTTACTACTTACTAACACCAAAATAGTACAAATAATAAAAAGTTAAAAACTAAAACCCAACTACGACAAAAAACGACGCTGAAAAAGTATAAAACAAGACTTTTAGAACATACAATACTATTTTGAAGTATGCAATATTTACTATGTAGAGATAAGTTTTCATGTTTGGAAAGGCGTAGTCACACGTTCCATACACAAGTACCTACCTACCGTAGCACTTTGACAACGTGTGACTGCGGTTTTCCAAACATGAAAACTTATCTCTACATAGTAAATATTGCATACTTCAAAATAGTATTGTATGTTCTAAAAGTCTTGTTTTATACTTTTTCAGCGTCGTTTTTGTCGTAGTTGGGTTTTATTGTCAGCTTATAGTTTATTCCTCCGTTAAGTTTTATCTAGCCATTGCAAAATTGGCCCTTAGTATATAAAAGGGGAAGTCTGAAAATTGCACCAATTTTAGAAAAGGTTAGATGTGCAAGGTTAGCATGGTATGGGGAGGGAAGAAAGCCATGTGACTAGAAGATGAGTGAATGAGATGAATTTCAATGGATGGAATAGTAGAGGTAGGCCGAAGAAGACATGGATGGATTGCATGAGAGATGATAATGGGAGCAAAATGAGTAGAGACAGCTGATGATTGACAGGCCTGAGTGGAAGAAGTATAAATGTTTCGTTGCCTCTACTTAGCATGGGACAAGGGCAAGATAATGATGATGAAATTTTAAACATTACAGGACTTTGATTTGTCACCAGAGTACATGTATTGTTTTGTCGTTTGGAAATACCGCTATCCTCTAAGGCTGACTAAACATTCTGTGATTCAAATGTAATGATGGGTGTGTAGTGCAAAATTAAAGGATTGTTGTAGTCTGATAAGCTAAAGGATTTGATATATATGTAAATTTTTGAATGTTGTACTCTTGTTCTCCACATACAGTGGGCTTATTATAATAATATTTAACATTCTTAAATTTATTTTCACTAGTATAAAAAATCCTAAAAAACAAGTTTTAAGAAATAAAAATAAAGTTGCCATTTACCACATGTTGCCATGTCCACGGCCCTCTAATTCACAATGTGCCAAATATGGATTCGATTTTGGGAAACTTTTCTCTTCTTAAACTGATTCATTCATAGAGACAAAGCATAGATTTTCCGCATCCGGATGTCATGAAGACATTGTGAATTAAGGAGCTGGTATGTTTTCAAGCTACTTATTTTTTTTTTGTATTTATAGTCAAGTTGGCGAAGGCACGCAGGGGCATGATTAAGGAGAAGGAGAAGGGTGGTGGCGCCCGCCTCAAGGACGAGCCCAGCGACCCGGCTGAGCCTGGTAAATAATATAAAATTAAGTACATAATCTATAAAACTAAATAAAAATTAAGTATTTGTTTTAATATTAAAATACCGACTTTTTACTATATGGGTCCTCAGGTAACAATAATAAAAGAACAATTATTTTTTTTTGTCTGTATCTCTGTTCCCGCGCTAATCTCCAAAACGGCTGGACCAATTTCGACGGAGTTTCACTAATACATAGCTAATATAATACAAGGTACATTATAGGCTAATTCAATTTTCACGCGGACGAAGTCTTGGGCGGCCGCTAGTAGGAAATATGCGACTTTATACATATAACGATACAATTAGGCCGTTTACACATGGGCGCTACAGCATCAGTGGTGCCGCCGTCGAATGCCGCCGGAGCTGCGGAGAATGGATCCGTACAAATCTAAGGGTGACTAATGCTGCCATGCGCAATGTGTAAACGGCCTAACGTCATGTTATGCGCATATGACCTGTTAAGCCACAGGTCTGGTCTGGTGTGATGGTAATGCACGTCTGGGCGCGATTCCTAGAAGGACGGGTGTTCGAGTACCCGGGCCGCGGTGAGGCAGTTTATTTACAACTAAATAATGTCGGACATATTTGAAAATATAAGGAATCCTAGCTATTCCCGTTAAAAAACGGTTTGCATCACACTACATCACATTTATTTTTTCCGATTTCAAGCTAAGTAGCGTTTGTACTTGTGTTAGACGGTTATCGAAATCTGTGGTAACGTACACAAATGTGCGTAAATAGATAAACACACACCTAGACACAAATGGAATATATATAAGCTCATCATACAAATATTTATCATAATGATTATGGTGGTCAACCTTAATGGAGATCAGCCAACTGCGCAGATATCATATAATGCATAGGTGCGCAAATACCTGAAAAAGGACAACCGTAGTCCGTACTATCATGTGACGTCACGGTCATTAGTTTCTGCGTAGACAGAGATAGCTATATTGCCTATCCCCTAGATTCGATACAGGCATGAACAATTTTACGATGTTGCATTGAAAAAAAAATCGCTCACTGTAACGTTACGCGAAAGTTTAAAAAGTTATAGAAACAAACAGATTCTTTAATCGATTTCTCAGGAGTAACAGTGATGGTGAAAGCCTAGTGCTGATGTCAGCGATGCATGTAATAAATTCAACTCATTTATTGTTATTGCCAATAATGCTCGGATCACTCGATTATTTTTTACTAAAGATTTAACTAAGACGTTGAGCCGTTCGGGTGGATTTATTGGAAGACCCGTTTAATCTCCGCGGTCTAATGCTGTGAAAGTATTTAGTTTGTGTAAATAGTTCCAATGGTAAGTCACTAGCTTACATTAAATTGAATTGTTTTTATTTTAATTGTAAATATATATTATTTACAAATAATAACGCTAATGTTAAAATCTTGTATATTCTTCATAGCAAGGTGGGCTCTAGGTATATAAGCAGTTATAAAATTGTAATTTTGTAATATAAACCCAATTCGATTTGTCAAACGTCTATATTTATCAAATCTGAGTATTATCTGTAAATCACAAATAAACGCTCCCATTTTCAAAGATGATTGTGGCATTAGCAATCTTCAGTGTCTTATCCGCTGTTGTCTTCCTTCAACAAATGTACCTTATATGTATTTGTAGTACAAATTACTTGTTGCCCTCCAAAATTATTTATTTATCACGCAAGTAACATTACATAATACATACATGACATATAATTTTACTAATTAGGTATCATAATGACAAATAAGTATAAAACTAAATATGATCTCAAAAATAATTAAAAAATTCAACAAATTGACTTACGTAAAGCGTTATAAAGTCAAGCCCAAAAGGCGATTACTGACACAAGACGCCGAACCGATCTGCCCACTAATTTCACGCTCCATACAAGAGGGGGAGTTATTAGTACTATTATTTATTCTGTAGGGGAAGCTAGAGCGGTGTGACGGCGAAATAATTTACATAATTTTTTTTCGTGTATTTTATAAGAATGCACTGGAAAGTTTGATGTATAAGATTTGGAGCCGGTCAATTTGTGTTTTTTTAAATATTAGACTATTTTATCAATTGCGCCTTTCGTTTAAGCCTGACACTAACTGAGTTGTTTCTCATTAGTTCACCAAACCAAATGTAATTTTTGAACTCGGATCATCCGTTTCTGAGATATGCTTATTTTACCAAACAAACAAGCTATGTACCTAAGTACCACTTTATAATATTAGCATAGGTAGTTACAATTGTTATGTTTTCCCAGAGGGGAAATAGATTGGCAATGGCTCATCAATAAACTGCTATCCATAAACCTTCTAAATTCGATTGTAAGTAAAACAAAAAGTTCCGCTGGCAAAAAAAAATCAAAACTCGCAGCAAAATAATGTTACAGAATACAAAACTCCATGGACAGAATCTAATATAAAAGTTAGGCATTGTTCTGCAAAGAGACGTTTTTAAATCACATTTAGTCATAACAGGCCCTCTCGGCTATTCGAATACCCGGTCATTACTCCGAAGTGGACGAAAAACGTTTTGTTACTTCTTTTTAATAACAATTTCCTTCTGCTATTTATAAAATTGATGATACGACACCGGCGGGGAACTGGTTTCTTACTAGTCCAGTATTTTTGTATCATTCGCACTTTGACTGAAAGCTTGTTTATAAACAGGTCGTGTATTAATATAGTACGCTTTTAACGCGTTGAATTTATCTCTCATTTCATTCATACGTCTGAAATGATAGGTTTTAACTAAAAGCGATCGATTAATAACTAAATATACCCAGAACCCTACGCCCATAAACATATAAAACTCGTTTAAAGTCGTATTTTCTTCTTTACGGTAAAACGCACAAGCAGGTTGACACACATTGCGAAATCTAACATTAAATAACTCGATATAAGAATCTGTCCTTAGGTACAAGTTGTTGCAACAATTCAACTGATTGAAAAGGCTCATTAAAGCGCAATTACATATCATTATCTCGTGTTCGTGCAATATGTTATGCAATTAAACATTTGCCGTCAACTGTTTCTCTTAAGTCTATGATAACGTTTGTACCTAATTCGCCCTGCATCCTAGTCCTTATGTATTGCATAAGTGTTACGTATTGTTTGCTATCCAGTTACGTACCAGCTGAGAATCGGTAGCGCTTCTAGAAGCGACTTTATGTGTTTTTATGCGGGGTTTGACCGTCTGTTGGACCGGCGTTTGATCATGTGTTATTGTAGACTCCGTGCAAAGCGAAGACGAAGAGATGACAGGACCGCATGGTATTCTTCTTACTTGTTATGCATGATATTTGACAAACAAAGGATACCTTGCCTGCAAGTGCTAATCTATGCATATCACATCAGTCTTACACAATGTAGGATTCCTTTGCACTCCTAATTACCTATCAGTTGTTCTAAATGTACCAAATTCATCATCAGATCGTTATATTTGAGGAAAAATAATTATTTCAACTAACTTAAGGAACTGTTCTTAAGGACAAAGTGTTATTAAATATATTAAATGTCGTTTCTGATATCCGTAATAGCTTAAGCCTTCAAAGGGCACAAAATAATAGATTTTCGTCGGTATTATAACTGCATTAGGGTCAAATCTGGTGTGATCTATTTCCCGTTGCCCTATTAAGAGTTCAGCAACGTATTTCAGAATCAGAACAACGAATGTGATGTTGTGTGAACTGTCTTTCTTTCACTGCTGCAAGATCCTGACGTCACCATAACCTGTCCCCAGGCCATGGCTCGCGGCCCCCTTCGGCGTCTCTGCCGACGCCAGCGGCCCTGAAGAAGGAGCCAGACGAGCCCCCACACAGAGTCAAGATGGAGCCGCACAGCCAGTCGGGCGGGGAGGACTCCGCACAGGACATGGGCGTCGACGGCATCAAGACTGAAATTGACGGCCTTATGGATAGCGATGGTGAGTTTTAATTTTTTTTTTGATAAATGGTTGTCAATATGACCACACTCCACCTGATGGTAAGCGGTAGTGAGATCCACATATGAGGTCAACAGGCACAATAGACCATGTTGAGCCTGTCGCACTCACCCTGAAAGACGGAAGGGCCCCCGTACCAACGAGACAAGGCGTGGAGTCTCGCATTGGTATTGAGCTGTGCGGGTCCGAGTTGGCCAGTCCGCCGGACGGAAGAGCCCCCGTTTCTACGGGTCTCCCTGGCCGGCGGGCTGACCCGCTCCGCCCGCACAATACCGCCGCTAAGACTCCACTGGTCCGGCGCTTGCCGCAACAATGGTCCGCGACCTGACCGAGAGAGGTCAGAGTCTTGGCGGGTTTTACGCAACTGTATGATGGTAACAGCAACCGGTCGACAAAATCCAGGAAAATGTCTCCCACCTATGGTTGTCAATATGACCACACTCCACCTGATGGTAAGCGGTAGTGAGATCCACGACAGGCACAATAGACACAATTGAGCCTGTCGCACTCACCCTGAAGGCCTGCTTAAATGCCGTTTCACTCCCCGCCTGAAGATCCCGGGATCTTAGGAGGGAGGGAAAACATGAGCTGGATTCCATGCCTTAATTACACGTGGCAGAAAAGAGGAACTAAACCTGTTGGTCTGAGCCACCAGCGCCTGCATTGTATGTGGATTGCAGCGCTGTCCAGCATGTGTCGTTCGGGAGTGGGAAAAGGGTGGGAAGCTATTCTTGTTATTATCGCTGGTCTTATGGGGAGAGAAAGGCTGCAGACTAGACGCGTGGCGGTGGCGGTAGAAGAAACGGCTCGCGTTACACGGTAGAAATGCTTAAGTATGTGTCCCCACTGCCACTGAGAGTCCTAGTCGTGAGTTTTCAGCCTGAGATGGTGAGTAGAGAATGATACCCAAGGCAATAACGCTAAGAGGAGATGGCCTATGCTTCTGTGCACTTTGATACTCGACTAGGTTCTGTTCTTCGCGTTATGTTAGTAGCCGGACCTAAGAGTCTGTAGCTAAGGTCCCTTAAGCATTTATCATTTGTCAGTCTGTAATCAGCCTTTAGGTATTGACATAGGGTATCTAACCGTTTTAAGGAAGAGGTTATTTGGGATGATTTTTCATTCCGCCAGGACTTTAGAATATACATGAAGAACGAGGATATTACATTACCATGGAACTGTGCCAATGAAAACCCTGCATAATCTACCAAAATGATTGTAAAACAGAAGACATTCCCGCTGTTGCTAAATGTTAACAACATTGATTGTGACAAGAAAGTTAACATTCAAAAGTAGAGTAGGAAGAAGCACTTACTTACTAAGCTGCTAGTTTCTTGCCTACATTTAAGTTATGGATAACTAAAGTTTCTTCGACTAAAAGCACATAATAGAACATAAAAGATTCTTCTTATACAGCCAAGTTAAGACATGGTCAGAATAGATTATAAACATATTCTTTATGTGTTTGAAAACTCTTCGCTTCTAGAAAATGTAGGTTCTCTGTACTTTTTACGTAATATACTTTTTCGCTGTTTGCAAATTTCGCGCGCGTCTTGAGAGCAAATTTTATAAAATACGGAGTTAAGACTTGGTGGTATGTTTCTTGACAATGCTATGTAAAGTGCATTAAATTATTGGTATCGTCACAAGACATGCAAACTACGTGTGATGACGCTACTATGGACGTAAGTATAAGGGCGGTTTTCCACTGAAGCCTAGCGGAAACGAGATATGTTTCTAGAGACCGATATAAATCCGTTATTACACTTCTCATCCTCCCTTAGGCTGGTAGATCTATACTAATATTATAAAGCTAAAGAGTTTGTTTGTTTGTTTGTTTGAACGCGCTAATCTCAGGAACTACTGGTTCGATTTGAAAAAATCTTTTTGTATAGACCATTTATCGAGGAAGGCTTTAGGCTATATAACATCACGCTGCGACCAATAGGAGCAAAGATACAATGGAAAATGTGTAAAAAACGGGGGAAACGCGAACGAAGTCGCTGGCACAGCTAGTATGTGATAAAAGGATAAGTCTGGTCATCTTGTTATAACAGTTCTACTTTTTATCGGCCTAGTATTGGCGGAATACAGCCTTTAAGTTTTGTGCCCACGATGCATTTTGACTTTGCATAAGATACGCGTCATCTGCACTTATAACTTAGGGTACCTACAGATTGCGTAGGCGCAGTGTCCTCTATGCTAATTTGGGGCACATTCTTTGAATTGACTCGTAAAGTCATATAAACTACATTTCAACAGTGCTGTGTGCATGTTTAGTAAAAGAAGCGGAGACTTGTCTTAGGTACTCACAAAAGTAGGCGAAAACAGATAATGATACCAGAAGAATAGGAATATTGTATCCTATTAGGCTTAGTCCTTTTTAGCAGATGTTGTAGGGTCGGGCTGAAAAGAAGGCCCCGAATTCCTTCACACAAATCTGGGGCTAAAAAATAATAATGTTATAATGGTAGTAAAGTTTACGTTTAGGCTGGGTCCCAGATTACTATCATGAACTAAACTATATGGCCAATCCGACTCTAAAGATTCTTCAAATCCTTATGTTCCGTACTTACTACTTCTTTATGTACTGCAAACGCCTGTCAAATTATTATATGATATCCGTTATTTATTTCTCCTATTGATTTCCTATGATTGTTCCAGGTGACCCCACAAAATCCCCATCGTGCGATCTGGGTGGAGGGCCGGGTTCGCTCAAGTCAGAACGGCTCTCCTCAGACTCGAACGACATATTGGACCCCACAACAGGCCTTAGGGGAAACTCAAGCAATATTCAGGTTTGTTCATTTCACCTACTTACTTACTTTGACGCCTGTTCTGCAACCGAAGTAATGTTTTTTTCGGCTGACTCGACACGATCACACGACTCTTTTTTTTTTTACCTAACTGACTTACGATGATGGCTTGGAGTAACCTCGTCGTCATCACCGGACTCGCTGGGGAGAGGATGGCTATCACCCCTCACACGACTCTTGTAGCAGATCACTATCTAATACACGATAGAGTCAAAAGACATATTTATTTATTACACACACTAACAAAGTTACAGTAGGTACATTATGGAAAAACATGCTTATATACTGTGTTTAGGCTGTAACTCCACTTTCAAGTGTGAACAGCATGTTTGGCACAATCGATCTTAACATCTAATAAGTGGTCACAAAATTAAATAAATAAAAATTAATGTCAACATAAAAATAATAAATATTAATTACAGGTGTTGGAAAATAAAAAAAATTTAAAAAATATTACAATTAAAATTAACTAATACGAGAATAAAACAATTCAAAAATACATTTACTTATTAGATTTATTAGCTAACTTTGATATTTGGATCCCTTCATTGTATTTAATGTTAATATTTTATCAAAATGTAAATATTGTTTAATTATCCTAAAAAAATAGAATGTAAAAAACGCCAAATTAATAATTATATTTGCTATGGCCACCGAGCGAATAAAAGACGCTCGATGAAGAGCCGCGTGCCAACCGTCCACCATCCCTACTACACATTAAAATGCACCAATACCATAAAAGCACCCAAAAGGATGTTCAATTACAACATTGAAGCAATAAGAGGCAAAGATATTACGCCATACAGGAAACTAAGCCATTATGATAATAATAATAACCAGATTGGCCATTAGCCAAACACTCGCAATCTGCCACCGGCTAGCACTGCGGCACATGAGTGATCTGGTTTATTAAATCCATTCATGAATATGGAAACGTGGAGATAACTAGAGTTAAATGCAAGTGGGTTGACCCACTTACGACCTAAAGCACTGTTGACTTAGAATATTTAGGTATTTCATCAATCTAATTGGGTTACAGCAATCATGGTCGTGAATGGATTGACGTAACCCAGTCGAAACTTCTAGTAGTAGTAAGGAGCGATATTTTTCCTACTTTACGTAATGACAGGAATAATCCCAATTTTGATATTTTATTTAATGAATTTATCGCATAAAACTGATCTCTCTTTGCAGTGAGCTAAAACTGAACCTTATTCTGATGTCTTAATAATATCAATAATACTGTAAACTTTCATCAAAATCCGTTCTATAGTTTAATTGAAAAAGTTTTTACGTGATCGATCTGTTCGTACATCCACAAATCCTACAATTGGTTTTCTTGTAGAATCGGGAAAATGGACATCATAATTTTAAAAATCTATTATTCAGGCAATTATCCTACTCTACAAGACATATACTGACTGTAAGATTTTAGACTTTCGCGTCCCATTACACTATACTGACTATACGATATACTGACTGTCTCAGAAGGTATTTTAAAAATATGATACTTTCAGAATATGTTATGAGAATGTGATGTTTCGAGAATATCGTCTTTTGCGAAAGTGGTGTTTTACGAGTGTGATCTTTTGAGAATATGGTGTATATACCACCATGAGCAGCCACCATGGCTACTTATGTATGCTGACGATATCGCGCTGGTGGACTCGGACAGGGGACGGCTGGTGAGACGTGTTAACACATGGAAGGAATCGCTTGAGAACGGGGGTCTGAAACTCAACGTGGCGAAGACAGAGTACTTGGCCTGCAACACTACAGATCCCATGTCCGTCCGCATAGGCGAAGACACGGTCGAGCGCACGGACCGGTTCAAGTATCTGGGATCTGTACTCCACGCGAACGGCGACATCGACTCCGACGTCAAGGCACGCATTTCTGCTGCTTGGGATAAATGGCGGGAGGTGAGCGGCGTCACTTGCGACCCTAAAATGCCGGTTAAACTGAAGGGACAGGTCTATAAATCCATCATTAGGCCTGTTCTCTTATATGGTAGTGAAGCATGGCCATTACTTGAGCGGCACAAGCAGGAACTGCGGGTCACGGAGATGAAGATGCTGCGCTGGATGTCGGGAGTTACGCGAGCTGATCGCGTAAAGAACTCCCGTATTCGCGGCAGCCTTCATGTCCGAGACATCGCCGATAAACTGCAAGAGTGCCGCCTACGTTGGTACGGTCATGTTTTACGGAAACCGGCAAACTACGTAGGGAACAAGTGTCTAGCCATGTCGCTACCGCCGGGTCCCGGCAGAAGGGGAAGGCCCAAGAAGGCTTGGCTTGAGCTCTCCGTAAAGGATGCCGAAGACCGTGCGAAGTGGAGAGCTAGGAGTAGGAAAGCGGACCCCGGGCTCCGCAAGGATGCAACCGGGAAATCGCGAAGATGATGATGATCTTTTGAGAATATGGCATTTAGCGACAGAGCGACTGATCCACGGCGATATATCACTAATTTCTTTTTTTTTTTTCAACTAGGATGGCAACCAGAACTGTCGCAACCCCAACGTGGGCCCCGAGAGCATGGGGTCGTGCCGCATGGGCGGCGCGGGGGGTCCGCTCGGGCCCGGCGTGTCGATGGGCCCCATGTCCGCGTCCGAGGCGCAGACGCTGCCCTCCAATGTAATCAGCAAACAGGCTGGCAGTATGGAGGTAATATTGATTTCTTTAATTAGTTTTTGACTAGTCTCTGTACTAGTTTTAGTAGTAATAGTTCCCGCGGGAGCTAATTACCATAACGGAATATAATATAGCATGTGTTACTCAGGGTGAATGTAGCTTTCTAATGGTCTTCTTCTTCTTCTTATCGTATGGTTGATGGCCCGTAGGCCTCTGACATAGCTTCCCACACCGAAGAAAAATGTCTCAGGTGTGCTGGTTTCCTCACGATGTTTTCCTTCACCGTTAAAGCGTCGAATGATGGTACATATGAATTTCAAATTTGAAAAACACATTGGTTCCTGGCGGGATTTGAACTGGCGACCTCTCGCATGGTGAAAGAATTTTTAAAATCGGTCCAGTAGTTTTTGAGTTTATTCGTTATTTACAAAAATACAAATCTGTATAATGACTATTTATAATATACTATTTTATTACTATTTATAATAACTTGTGTCCCGCCTCGCGAGGAAAGAAGGAAGAACCCGAGCAAGGTTTTTACTTATTTATAATATTAGTATAGATAGATATGGTATTACCAAACCACGCTCGCAGCTAATGTCAGTTAGCCATTAAGTCCCCGTCTACACACAATCTCTTTAACCCCTGCTTCCTCGCCCAACTCCATTAAAACCCCGTTACTCTCAGCAGCAGAGCCAGATCTTCGTGTTCTCCACGCTTCTGGCGAATAAAGGCGCGGAGGCGGTCCTCTCCGGCCAGCACCACTCCATCATCGCGTACCACTGCGCGCAGCCAGGCACTAAGAAGTATTTGGAGGTAAGGCATATAAATATAAGATATTACTGGCTTTCCGCCCGCGACTCCGTCCGCGTAGGGATGTTTAACGGGTAAAATATTACTTCTTTATAGCGCAAGCGGTTAAAAAGTAGCCTATGTAATTTCTCAGGCTTTGGACTATATCTGTACCAAATTTCATTTAAATCGGTCCAGTATTCTATGCATGATTGCGTAACAGAGTTACTTTCGCATTTATAATTTTAGTAAGGATTGGTTAATGACTATGATTTACTGTTCTTTTTAATATCCGTAATTTAAGTGCTTAATCAACTTACTTCGGATTGTATATGATATATAGAATGTCACGGCATACATCTCAACTCTTCAAGTAGAAACATAAAATTGAAGAATTGTGTTTTCTTTGAATGTTATTCTAATCATAATCTGGATTTAGCTGAGAATTTGGTAAAAATACAATACCAAATTCCAAACAAGGAAAATTTCTTATTTACGCCCGAATTATTTGGTGGTTGTGCTACGCAACCATATAAAAGTTCCTTGGAAATGAAACTTTCTTAAAATTTTATATTTCCCATACACATTTTGAATTCAAGATTCGCCTAAAACATCGATTTTTTGCAATAACTGAAACATAACGTAATTCAAAAAATTTACTATTTAACGAAGTTTAACAATAGATAAACTTATTTTAAACTGCAAGTAAACAAGTCACATGAACATTATATTTAGGTATCTAATTTGACTCAAAAACACATTATGTACAAATAAATTAGTATTTTTTTGTGGATAAAGCAAATACAATGTTTGTTATCTCAGAGAAAACACGTTAATAGACTTGAAATACGAATAAAGGGTAATCAGTAAGAACTATTCGTTTGGGTAGAACATAGCATTTAACCAATTTATTGAAAAGTGTATTTAAATACAATATTAATTAGAGGAATATAGATAAATCTGTAATAATGTGATGTAGGTTTGGTTGAGATTTAATAATAACTTACTACTGCTACCAATTTACCAATATTCAAAAAGTACCTATAAAAAGTGGTGCCATTGGTTTCCAAAGATTACAAAGTAAAATGTTCATAATCTTTAAATACTTTGCAAGAAATTTATAAACAGTACACATTTAATATTTTGATAAAGTTACGTAACCAAAATGCTTTTCACTGTACCCTAATTAAAAGTATTATTTTCAGAAACACCCCTTAAAAATGGGCCAGTTCAACAAACAGAATCCGGCACAGTGGCTCAACAACCTAGCAATGGCGAAGACTCGAGGCGGCATGCGCGGCGGGCCGAACATGATGGGCGGGCCGAATCAGATGGGCCACATGATGGGCGGGCCTATGGGGCCGAACCAGATGGGTCCCATGGGCCACGGGATGCCTCACATGGGGCACGGCATGGGCCCTCAGAGGATGGGAGCGCCCGGGGGGCAGATGATGATGATGAAGGGCGGCCCCGGCCAAATGGGCCAGATGGGGCCCGGCATGCCGCCCATGGATGGGTTTCCAGGGGGCACCCCGTCCTGCGGTGTCATGGACGGCATCGGTGCTGATGGTGAAATGCCCTGGGACACCGTAAGTGGAATTTCATATATTTCAGTACTTTATCATATTGGACCATACCACCACCAGCAGGGAGAAATGGCGGGACATCGTAAGGCGCACGTTGGCGCCCGTCTCCAACACTACATGATGACCACGACCACTCTGTCAAGAGTGATACGACTAAGAAGAAGAAGATCATATTGGAGACTGTACAGTGACATTTGTTGCTCTGACTTTCTTAATACGGTCAAACACTTAAGTTAACTAAGCGAAAGCTGATTTCCTTGTGCTAATCGGACGGACTCCAACAATTTGTCATTGTCAATGTCAAATTTCAACTAACTTACCCAAACTGGCTCGGTGGAAAAGTAATTAGTGACCCTGGCTTGCGGTTCCAAGACTCGTGGGTTAGTGTGATGAACATCGGTGTTTGCCTCGTGTCTGGGTGTGAATATGTATTTCAGGATTTATAAATATCTATTTATGTATATCAGTCTATGGGGCCTATAGTACAAGCTCTGCTTCTGCTTAGTTTGTAGTCAGATGACCGTGTAGGAAAATGTCCTAGATATTTATTTAACTAATGGATGAATAAATGCAAACGTTTCTAATGACGTAAGTTTATTTCCTTACATACCTACTTAGTTTTAGCAAATGGACCTACCATACAATTTCACCAATGTATGACAAATGCACCTACATAAAATGTCTCATTGTTTGTTACAGAAAAACCCCTCAGTAATGTCGAACGGCATGTGCAACGGTCCCGCGCTGCCCGCCTGCTCGGAGGCGGGCGGGGACGCGCCGCCCGCGCAGGACTCGCCGGCGCAGGACTCGCCCTGCCAGGGCGGGCCCAAAGGTGAGCCAGGATACATATATAACTCAAAAGTGACTGACATAGTGATCTATCAACGCACAGCCCAAACCCTTCAGTAATGTCGAACGGCAGGTACAACGGTCCCGCGCTGCCTGACTGACTCGCCCAAATGTCAAGGTGGGTCCAAAGGTGAGCCATGATAGATGCTATCGTATGCTTAGTTGGGGATCCATTGGTTTATTTTGATGGGGTATAAGGTAGGTAGGTAGGTATGGGTGAGACCATAGGATCGCACAGTTGCTAGAACCTCTGTTCATTTCAACTTACAGCAGCGACTAATGATGCTGTTGCTAGCTGTGTGTCCTTGCTAACAGCAAAAATGCTCGCCACGATTCAGATATTTGTGGAACACTATCTATGCTGTAATAATAAGTCGCCGAGGACTACGGGCCCTAAAACGTCTGCTGTATTTGTCCATTGTGCATAGTAGTATACTTTTAAGTTGTAATTAACGTGGAGTTTTCTATGTACAGGTGTTAAAATCCCCGACGAGAACCTAACACCTCAGCAGCGCGCGCACCGCGAGGAGCAATTAGCGACCATTCGCAAGATGCAACAGATGTTGTTCCCTGAGAGCGGCGGCGCGCCCGCCGGCGACCAGCCGCCCGGGCCCGACGCCACGCCGCCCTTCCCGCCCATGCCCATGGGGCAGGGGCCCAACGGACCCATGCCGCCCCACTCCATGCCCGGGCCCATGGGCGGCATGGGCCCCAACGGACCCATGGGGGGCCCCATGGGCGGGATGCCCGGCATGATGGGCGGGCACGCGCCCATGGGGCCTAACGGCATGATGGGGACGCCCATGATGGGCGGGATGGGACCCAACGGACCGATGGGGCCGATGGGACCGTGCGGGATGAAGGGGATCAGGGGACCGTGCGGAGGACCGGACATGAAGGGGGGGATGTGTACAGATATGCATATGGGGAGGGGATGCGGGGGACCGATGGGGGTAAGTTCCACATCATTTCTCTAACGCTATTATTTGGTATTTCGTTGTACAATTCTAACTCTAATTTGTATATTTTTCTTTTGTAGCGGATGCCAAACCCCATGGGAGGGATGGGCGGGCCTAAACCATGTATGATGGGTGGACCACATATGGGGCCTAGGATGATGCCAGGGCCTAATATTAATGCAATGAATGGTAAGGAAATACTTTATTCACTAAATTGTGTCATTATAGAACTAGGACTTGATCCTTGATCCCTTGATATGATTGTCTAAACTCGTAACTTTTTTTGATGTCATCTTGTAGTAGAGCTCAGCAGCTTTCATTATTGATAAATTGCATTAGAGACTCATACCCCAGTCTCTAAGGTCAACTGAATACTATTTTAACGATTTCACTTTGTTGTAGGTGGTATAATGATGGACGGCAGTATGATGGGGGGCATGGTGGGGCACGGGGACTGCGGGCCCGACCACCACGGGATGCCGGTCAACGGGCCCGTCTGCGACGAGTACGGCCGCGGCAGGAATGTAAGTCAATAATATAGACTTTTATATAGATCTGTGGTAAGAGAAAAAGTTAAAGGGCTCTACGTAGTGTGGTAAGACAAAAACAAAATGCCGGAAACTGGGACTTCAAGACTTCTTTAATTATAATTTGCATACATGACGATGGAGGGGTATATCAACTGTGTATGATTCCACACAATTAATTGTTTCCAATGCACACTCTTTATCATGAAGTAAGGCGTCCTACCGATTTCGACGAAGTCAGTGAAGTACTGTATCTCTAAATATATAAAAGGAGAAACTGACTGACTGACTGACGTATCAACGCACAGCCTAAATGGCTAAAAGTAGGCACTTGAAATTTGAAAGGGACGTATCTTAGGTACCGTAGAGGTGCACTAAGAAAGGAATTCTCTAAATTCCCACGGGAATGGGAATTAGCGGGGATATCCTTTTGTATGAAAAATCTAAACGCTTAAGTTAGACGCTCTAAATGCAGATAAATTAGTAAACTTAAAGCTTAGTTGCAATGCGATATTGAAATATTCGCAAGTTATTGGGGGAAAACTTTTGTATGTAAAATCCTGTAGTCCACGTGTACCAAGTCGCCAGCACAGCAAGTGTATGTATCTAACGTTGCTGCTTCTTTCCAGATGGGCCCGGGCGACCCCGGCGGGCTGGGCCCCGGTCACAAGCCGGGGCTGCGAAGCCCCAAGAGCCCGCCCAACGCAGACATCGACTGGCAGAAGATACACCACCAGTTCTTTGACGACCCCAAGTCTATGGACACAGACTTAAGTGAGTTTGAGTTTAAGATGCTTCTGTTTAACCCATTCAAGAAGATATTACTACCAAATTCTATTTAGCCTAGACAGGCAAAAAGAAATTACTACAAAAATTTTAGGGGTTAGAGCCATCCGCTCACAAGGCTACTCCAAGCCATCGTCTTATTTCAAAATAGGACTAGTCATATAAATATGACGCCGTTCGCCATCTAACTTCTATAACTTCTTATTGAGTTCCTGTGTAATATTTGAAACACAATTCGTAATTAACAGCCAGTATGTATCAGATAGACACATTTTGTCAAAGTTCGTATACAAATTAAATGTAAATTTGGTCTTAGTAGAATAATTCACTTGCCCCAATGGTAGTTTTAATCGTAATATCTTTACTTACAGGTACACAAGTTAAATCGCCATGTTCAGAAAGAGGCGGATGCCTTCCGCCGCCCCCTTACGGCGCCTCCCCCTTACACCGTTCCGCCTCAGTGCCTATAGGTAAGTTTAAGAAAAAGAATTCCCTTTTTTTTCGCGTTTTGTACTCCCGATTTAGTTTTGCTATAGTCATCGTTTCAAACGTTGTTATAGTAGTCTGCTTCATTTCAGCTATGGATATACAGAATCCTTACTAATATTATAAACGTGAAAGTTTGTAAGTATGGATGTATGGATGTTTGTTACTCTTTCACGCTCAAACTACTGAACCAATTTTCATGAAATTTGGTATGATGGTAGCTGGCACTCTGGAATAACATATAGGCTAGTTTTATTTTTAAATTCAACCCCCATGTGGTTCATTGGGGGGGTGAAAATTAGTATGGGAGAACTTTTACGTTTATAGATTTTTATAAAACGTGGTATGGAGGTAGCTGGCTATTTTAATACATCATTGCTACTAAAACCCATTAATACGTGGACAAAGTCGCGGGCGGCCGCTAGTTACAAAGTTACAAAATTACTGGGATTTACTGACATCTAGAAATCATGACTTGAAATTTGATACATAATTTGTTAATAAAGTAAACATTCTGTGAAGTCGATTGTGGTTGACTAAGACCTGATCGCTTTAGATTAGGATTGTTTTGGACCCCTAATGGATTAATTGTGATACTTCATTGTCAAATCATCCGTCGTAGATGGATTTCCGATGAAACTACCTGTATAATGAATGACTGGCTCGGTAGAACAGTGGTTACTGACTGAAGTGGTTACTGAATGTGATGTTGTGAAATATTAATTTATTTAATTTAACGTGTGTCTGTTTGCCCACAGCGACCCAATCCCCCGGGCACGGGTCGTCGTCGCTGCCGCACTCGGCGGACGCGTCGCGCGCCGGCTCCGGCCTCGGCAGCCCGCACCACCACCTGCACCACGCGCACGCGCACCACCCGCACCCGCACCCGCACCAGCACCCGCAGCACTGCAAGCCGCAGGGCAAGGACGCGCCAGGTCAGTGACTCCGCTGTGTGTGTAGCGAGCCACGCGTCCGGCACGGCTCCACCCGCACCCGCACCCGCACCCGCACCAGCACCCGCAGCACTGCAAGCCGCAGGGCAAGGACGCGCCAGGTCAGTGACTCCGCTGTGTGTGTAGCGAGCCACGCGTCCGGCACGGCTCCACCCGCACCCGCACCCGCACCCGCACCAGCACCCGCAGCACTGCAAGCCGCAGGGCAAGGACGCGCCAGGTCAGTGACTCCGCTGTGTGTGTAGCGAGCCACGCGTCCGGCACGGCTCCACCCGCACCCGCACCCGCACCCGCACCAGCACCCGCAGCACTGCAAGCCGCAGGGCAAGGACGCGCCAGGTCAGTGACTCCGCTGTGTGTGTAGCGAGCCACGCGTCCGGCACGGCTCCACCCGCACCCGCACCCGCACCCGCACCAGCACCCGCAGCACTGCAAGCCGCAGGGCAGGGACGCGCCAGGTCAGTGACTCCGCTGTGTGTGTAGCGAGCCACGCGTCCGGCACGGCTCCACCCGCACCCGCACCCGCACCCGCACCAGCACCCGCAGCACTGCAAGCCGCAGGGCAAGGACGCGCCAGGTCAGTGACTCCGCTGTGTGTGTAGCGAGCCACGCGTCCGGCACGGCTCCACCCGCACCCGCACCCGCACCAGCACCCGCAGCACTGCAAGCCGCAGGGCAAGGACGCGCCAGGTCAGTGACTCCGCTGTGTGTGTAGCGAGCCACGCGTCCGGCACGGCTCCACCCGCACCAGCACCCGCAGCACTGCAAGCCGCAGGGCAAGGACGCGCCAGGTCAGTGACTCCGCTGTGTGTAGCGAGCCACGCGTCCGGCACGGCTCCACCCGCACCAGCACCCGCAGCACTGCAAGCCGCAGGGCAAGGACGCGCCAGGTCAGTGACTCCGCTGTGTGTAGCGAGCCACGCGTCCGGCACGGCTCCACCCGCACCCGCACCCGCACCCGCACCAGCACCCGCAGCACTGCAAGCCGCAGGGCAAGGACGCGCCAGGTCAGTGACTCCGCTGTGTGTGTAGCGAGCCACGCGTCCGGCACGGGTCCACCCGCCCCCGCACCCGCAGCACTGCAAGCCGCAGGGCAAGGACGCGCCAGGTCAGTGACTCCGCTGTGTGTGTAGCGAGCCACGCGTCCGGCACGGCTCCACCCGCACCCGCACCCGCACCCGCACCAGCACCCGCAGCACTGCAAGCCGCAGGGCAAGGACGCGCCAGGTCAGTGACTCCGCTGTGTGTGTAGCGAGCCACGCGTCCGGCACGGCTCCACCCGCACCCGCACCCGCACCCGCACCAGCACCCGCAGCACTGCAAGCCGCAGGGCAAGGACGCGCCAGGTCAGTGACTCCGCTGTGTGTGTAGCGAGCCACGCGTCCGGCACGGCTCCACCCGCACCAGCACCCGCAGCACTGCAAGCCGCAGGGCAAGGACGCGCCAGGTCAGTGACTCCGCTGTGTGTGTAGCGAGCCACGCGTCCGGCACGGCTCCACCCGCACCCGCACCCGCACCCGCACCAGCACCCGCAGCACTGCAAGCCGCAGGGCAAGGACGCGCCAGGTCAGTGACTCCGCTGTGTGTGTAGCGAGCCACGCGTCCGGCACGGCTCCACCCGCACCCGCACCCGCACCCGCACCAGCACCCACAGCACTGCAAGCCGCAGGGCAAGGACGCGCCAGGTCAGTGACTCCGCTGTGTGTGTAGCGAGCCACGCGTCCGGCACGGCTCCACCCGCACCCGCACCCGCACCAGCACCCGCAGCACTGCAAGCCGCAGGGCAAGGACGCGCCAGGTCAGTGACTCCGCTGTGTGTGTAGCGAGCCACGCGTCCGGCACGGCTCCACCCGCAGCACCCGCACCCGCACCCGCACCAGCACTGCAAGCCGCAGGGCAAGGACGCGCCAGGTCAGTGACTCCGCTGTGTGTAGCGAGCCACGCGTCCGGCACGGCTCCACCCGCACCCGCACCCGCACCCGCACCAGCACCCACAGCACTGCAAGCCGCAGGGCAAGGACGCGCCAGGTCAGTGACTCCGCTGTGTGTGTAGCGAGCCACGCGTCCGGCACGGCTCCACCCGCAGCACCCGCACCCGCACCCGCACCAGCACCCACAGCACTGCAAGCCGCAGGGCAAGGACGCGCCAGGTCAGTGACTCCGCTGTGTGTGTAGCGAGCCACGCGTCCGGCACGGCTCCACCCGCAGCACCCGCAGCACTGCAAGCCGCAGGGCAAGGACGCGCCAGGTCAGTGACTCCGCTGTGTGTGTAGCGAGCCACGCGTCCGGCACGGCTCCACCCGCACCCGCACCCGCACCCGCACCAGCACCCGCAGCACTGCAAGCCGCAGGGCAAGGACGCGCCAGGTCAGTGACTCCGCTGTGTGTGTAGCGAGCCACGCGTCCGGCACGGCTCCACCCGCACCCGCACCCGCACCCGCACCAGCACCCGCAGCACTGCAAGCCGCAGGGCAAGGACGCGCCAGGTCAGTGACTCCGCTGTGTGTGTAGCGAGCCACGCGTCCGGCACGGCTCCACCCGCACCAGCACCCGCAGCACTGCAAGCCGCAGGGCAAGGACGCGCCAGGTCAGTGACTCCGCTGTGTGTGTAGCGAGCCACGCGAGAGGTCGCCAGTTTAAACCCCGCCAGGTACCACTGTGTTTTTCAAATTTGAAATTCATGTGTCATTCGACGCTTTAACGGTGAAGGAAAACATCGTGAGGCAACCTGCACACCTATGAAGAAATTCTTTGGTTGTGTAGTCGACCAACCCGCACTTGGCCAGCGTGGTTGACTAAGGCCTTATCGCCCTAGTTCAAGGTAGGCCCGTGCCTCAGCAGTGTGGCGTCGTCTCTAAGGGCACATTTTCTCTAGGCTCACAGTGAGCGGCTGACTGTTCGCTTCTGTTTGCCTTTCTTCTTAAACATTTTAAACCGCACGGCTCAAATGCTTCGTATTAGGCACATATACAATGAGTTCGCTAACGAAACGACGCAAAATGTGAGCCGCTCACTGTTTGCCTAATGGAATAGCGCCCTAAGATCTACTGGTTCATAATGTTGGTATGTATTACTTCTGATCGAACTGTTTACTGATGATTTGGCATCCAAAAATGAGAATGTAGGAATATATAATGTTTACCAAAATACACACACAATTTAGGTATTCGATGCTTCATGATGACAGTGTTTTTTTTCTATAGTTTGTGTAAATGCTTGTACATCTAAATTATAATGTTATAAAAATGTGTATATTGACTGTAGTCAAAAAGTATTAATAAAACGATTAGTTGTTATGTCCTTTTATCTTATAAGGTCATAAACGTAAGTATAAAATAGAAACGCATGTTTTACATAGTCTCTTTATAAGCCATAGAAGTAAGCTAGCATGATTTTGTGTTAGACATTTTCCCAACCACATCCGACTTAACAGATCTACCATTTCCACACCAAGAGGAAATGATATGCGTTGTGTTTTTTTTTAATTTGAAGTTTTTGGTATTTTTTGTTTACTTTTGTTTTTCTGTAGTTGTAATGCGTATTTTTTGTTTTCCCCTCCCTCCCCCGCAAAACGCTTGACGCTTGAAATCCCGTGTGACAAAACACCGAACCGAAATACTCGAACGTTGCAAATACTGGGAAACGATTGGAACAAACGTTGGCCCCAAAAGAGATACTGGAGAAGTTGGACGATGGGGTGTTTGTGAGAACGCTGCAATGCTTGGCGGCGCAGCAGCAGAAGAACCAGCACGGCAAGGAGCCCAGTTTGATGCCCGTGCCGTCTCCACAGCAGATATCGTATCTCAACCAGTTCGAAGGTAACCCTCGGTCGGAGTCGCGCAGAAATAATGTACACACCACATGGGTTATGCGACCATTCGAATTGATGTTACAAGCGTTTTAGACTTAATGATGGCTGCGTACAGGTTCAAGAGTTACGACACCGGGCAACGTCTAGACCGTATCTCGTTAGGACACCGTGGTGGCGCCACCGTCGACGTGCTACTTAATGTATACAGTTATACATAACTCTTCATACAACTGTATACGGGCACACCTGTTATCGTATTTAGCAAATTCATTGGCATTCAAGCATTCATAGTATGAATTTCATACCACGTATGTATATGAGCTATTTGGCGTCTTACTTTGAAAGTCTTCGTCGTTTTCAGTCTACCCGTTGGGTTACCAAGTATGTAAATGTTTATTTGTAGACGGATAGCAAAGTGTTATTATAATCTTTTTTTGTATTGATAACTAACAACCTTGGTTTAGTCAAGTGTTTCAACTCTGGTTTCTCTCAAGACGACGGCAGAACCGGTGGCGCCACTATAGTATCATAATGAAATATGGCTAATAAACTTTTAATTATAAAATTGTATTACGTACATATTTAACCTTTAATTCTATTTCAGTAGCTGTAAAGACATTTGTTAATGGTTGCATAATTTGTTACATTTATGTTTTCACGTTTCAAATGTAATTATTTCTGTTGATTACTCTGATTTGAGTGTATTCCTTATTGCTTTCAATGTTTATTTTACAAATGTTGCAAGATGGCGTCAGAAAAACCTATTCTGTTGAATCATATGTTATCTTTTTAAAGACTAGACTAAATAGGCATTGTCTAGGTAAGTGCATACTATCCTAGTCTGCATCCGCACCTAACAACAACTAGGATAGTAATCTCAAGCGCTACTTAGACTATTGATAAAAATATATACCCATCTTCCTTCATAGCTAACTATTTTATTTATCAGTATGTGTTGACATATAACAAAGGTTGTGCTGTGAAAGTTATATGTGAACGCGTGCGTTTAGTTTTACTGTGTTTGTGTGTCTGTTACTTTTCATTGGTGGTGGTTGGTGAAAATGTGCTAACATACGTACTTCATACTCTATGGCTAATTCGTTCTTTCGTGTTTGGGTGGGTTGTGACGTGTCTGTCTGTCGCAGGGCAAGAGCTGACGATACAGAAGCAGCCGAACACGTCGTTGAAGGACACCGGGCCTCCGTCCAACAGTGGGGGGCAGACGCCCCAGTCCAATTCGAACCAGAAGTCGCCGGCTGGGTTAGTATTGGGTTATGTTTTATCTGATTTCACCAGTTGATTGCATGATGGTTTACAAAAATATGGTACATTAAAATTATTAAATATTAAAGTAGTTGATTAGCTGGTAAGGTCCGAATAGAAAGACCTCGTCGCTTAACATAGAAATATATTACGATCAAACTGTCGTAGGTATCTCAGTTTTGATCAGATTGGATTTTGATTTTATTGTTATTTTTACAATAAACTTTAAAACTTGCTAAATCATTGCCTAATCATAAGCTACAACTCCGATTGTAAACATTACAATTATGAAGCATTCAAGTGGTTGATTCGCTGGAAGGGTCCGAATGGAAAAACATACATTACGTGACTTTACATAGAAATATATTACGATGTAAGGATGGGACCGGGAGACGATAATAAAAGATGTTATGCCCGGGTGATAGTATATTGTAACTAACTATATCTGACTTACACTCTAACTTATATAGTACTTAACCTACCTATGTATGGGGAGGTGTGTCACACCACTACACCACCCCCTTATTTTTGAAAAAAGAAAAAACAATTTTCTTGATTTAAAAAAATTATATAAGTATTGCAAGTTTTTAAATGAAATTAAATTAACTATCAAAACCAAAAACAAAATTATAAATTTTTCATTTCTCAAGAAAAAAAAATCAATTTGGAAACTAAACAACTGGACTTAATATGTACTTAAACGGAAACATTACGTATGTCTAGGTTGTAGACGAGTCATTGTGGTAATTTTGAATAACATTAAAAATAATTTATTTCAATACAAAACATAACATAACCATAAAATACATACTTGCAAACATTTATTAAATAAAAAAAAATAACCTGTCGTACTGGTGTCTATATCCTGGTATCCTGGTGTCATGTCATTCTTTTCAATTAGTATAATTTTACATCACATTTTAAATTTAAGGTAAATTCTACAATAAAAACAAACATAAAATCATTATTAATCGGGTTTAAAAAAATCTTGCTAAAATCATACCTTCTTATAAAAAACAAAACAAGAACATTTTATTCATTTCTCTTCCACAATAACCTTTCATTTCATTCAAAAAAATACTTTGTAAAATCCATTAGTCACCTCTACATTCAACTATAAAAATCACAATCATTGGTCACACACATGACTCATATTTCTTATATCATTTAAATTATCCCTTTGGATACCTCGCGCCATTTGGTCGCATTATTTTCATATTATTTATTTATTCGTACATCACTTTATGTCGACATTTCACTTATATTATTTATCATCATTATTCATTTTCTTCATTATTATATTTATTCATCATATATTCTTCTTCACATTTTACATTTCATATTTTCTTATTCTCATTATATAGGGTCATAATTTGTCCAACAATTTACACTGAGAGAGCTCGTCTACACTATGTTCAAATATGAAGGATTTATGCCCTTAAGTATCATTTACTTGATACATTTCATAATAACTACGGCTCCATATTTTAAGATTCTACAAATATCTCCAACCGTCTTCACAGAGAACGACCAGTTACACCATGATCAGAGGAAGGATTTGAGACCGAGTTTAATACCTAACCTAACGTCAATCCGGTATAATCGTCAATATCATATTATTTTGTCATTCAGTCAACCTTCCTTAAACTTGCTGTAACAGTATCAAACAATCCTAGCATTCTTTATTATAAATGATTGCATACTTTTGGGTGATCAATCCAATGCATACAAAACATAAATAAGTAAAGTACTGTCACTTTCATAAAACTTTCCGAAATCCAAACCATACCTAACATAATCATTCCCAATATTCAATCTTCCGCGCATTTTAGTTGTAATGCTACTCTAATTGTCAACAAAGTCTATTTAATTTAACATACAATAAACCAATTATTTACTCTACCTCTTTCTGTATACTAACATTATCTATCTTCACTAAATACTATTTCCGAATTCCAAATAAATCCCAATATTAATTTTTCTCTTATGTTACAGTTTATAAAAAATCTTAAGTACACAGTCTTTACCTTTTCAAATAGTTATCATATCATCCTATTCAAAACATCTGACTAATTCGCTCTTGATTTAACTAGAACAACAAACAAACGGATCGAATTTAATCTTCTTGTTTATTCATACATCTAACACATTTCTCCGCATGGTAAAGAATTCATAAGCAAGACATGACACCGTATCAAATACTGCTGACGCGTAAGCGCATGACTTATTGGTAACTTCTCCACAAATGATAATGATTACATATTTGGGTATGCAATGCCTACAGACTTTTAACAATGCCAATGTAACAAATCGAATTTCGATTTCAAAAACATTATTTCGTAAATTCTTTAAACAACAACAAAAACACATCATGTTATAATAATAACTACACAAATTCTTTAACATCATTGTAAAATATCATCAATGCATAAGTTAAATCAACTTGAACATTAACACAATACCTAATAAGTTTTTAAAATAAAATTGAAATTTTAAATTGACTCGTCTACGTAAATAAAAATTTATTATTACAATATAATGCTTTATAACATAGTGCTTTTTATTTGGCACGTAATAAAAAATATAAAGTAATAAAAAGAATATAGGTACCTTTCCCGTGTACGATTAATAATAATACAAAAAAAAATTAAAAACTTGGGTGACGAGGCTGGAAATTCACCCGGCACCGGCGGAGTCCACATCTATCCTGGACACCATTATTCTCCCGGCAGCCAGCTCATACCAACATCTGGACGCCATCATCTCCCGGCGCCCAGCAATAAAAAACCTCCATCTGGCGCCATCAGCGCCCGGCAGCCAGCTCCACTTCCTGATCGCCTTCTTCACTTAAAGTTCCGTTTATTTTTGCACTTTTGTCCATTTTCTATTTCTCAACTCGATTTCCAATTGGCATTGATTAGCCATCAAAAACTGATTTATTTAACTATTGCGCAGCGCTGCCCTACAAGGCAGCACTGGCAGGGTCGCCATGTAAGGATGGGACCGGGAGACGATAATAAAAGATGTGTCACGGGTGATATTGTAACTAACTATATCTGACTTACACTCTACTTTATATTAATTAACCTACCTATGTGTGGGGAGGTGTGTCACACCACTACAACGATCTTACTGTCGTATGTATCTCAGTTTTGTTCAAACTGGATTTTTATTTATTTTTTTGTATTTCTACAATAAACTTGCTAAATCATTGCCTAATCATAAGCTACAACTCCGATTGTAAACCATACTTGGTTATTTTTCTAAATTTTGTGTAACCATATGTAAAAAACATGTTTTTACATTATCAGCATGATGCCGGGCACGCCAGAACCACACTCGTCATTATCGGAGCAGAGGGCGGGCAGGTTTTCGCTAGAGCAGAGTCCAGGGTTCAACAACCCGCAAACGCCTACGTCACAAGCCAGCACGAAGTGTGGACAAGGTAACAAATACTGTTAAAAACTCTGTTTTCAATTATAGTTTTGTCTTGCCTAGTTCATATTAGGCCTATATTGTTACTTTGACAACTTCCGTTTTCCGGTATAGTGGATGCCACTGCCACTGTTGTAAATGTTTAGTTTTCGTAAGGAGTGCCAAAACGAAACATATTTCTACCATTTTCATAACATATGCAGGTAATTGACCATATAGCAGTATTGTGTCAGTTTGCCGGCTATAATCATACATACATAAGTACTATTGTAAAAATGAAACTACACCGTCATCTTTAATTCCCAGATGAAAAATCAAGGCCGAGTCCCTCATCAAACCGGTCGAGTCAAGACAGCGCGTCGAAAACGCCCCAACGGGAATCGAACCTTAGCCAGGGCCCGTACGCGCCGGCGTCGTCGTGCCAGCCGCCCACGCCCGGGAAGGCGGGCGGCGTCGCCACCACCGCGCCCTCGCAGCCCATGGATGACTCAAGCACTGAGGTGACTACACATACATACATCTAAATACATACATATACTTATGTAACTCAAGGTGACTGACTGACGTAGTGATCCATCCACAAAAGTTTTTCCCTATAACTACCGTTCCCGTGGGAATTTTTTTTATCTCTTTAGATTACAAAGATCCATTTTGTGTTAGTGAAGTCTTATAGCTATGTTAGAAACTTAAAACAAATAATCTATCAATACAATACTAAGGTATGTAGTACGAAGTGACTGGCTTCAGTAAAGTGACAAAATGCCTCAAAATGGGTGAATCCAGTCTACCCGCAACTGTCATCAGGATAGTGTTGGAGCTGGCTCGCACTCTCGCTAGCAGCGATGATGTTTTTTTGCGGATGACAGCATGAAAGCCATTCGTATGCGACTGTGCAAACATCTCCGACGCACTACAAAATCGAGGCAACCCCAACAATGCCCTGAAGCCGTTATTGTATTGGACTCGTAGAACGTTAAGCGATCTCTTTGTGTAGCTGATCCATAGATTGCTAGTGTAAAGGCTTTGACAAAAGGCTTTAAAAAGCGTAATTTTTACTTGATTCGAGCAGCAAGCAAATCTACGAGCCAGCATTTTACACCTGACCGCCAACGCTCTACGCTCCCTCTCTATATCGACATGGTCTCTAAGGTCGTATGTAATGTAGTGACCCAGGTATTTAAACTGGTAGACTCTGTTAAGTCTCACTCCGTTAAGCATTAGGTCGGGTACTTCACCAGGACATTTACCTGCGGCCTTAAAAACCATGTACTCTTCTTAACATTATAGGAAAGACCATGATCATAGGCATACTTCTCACAAACACTCAACATTTTCCTGAGCGCACCCACCGTTGGCGCCAGCAGCACCATGTCGTCCGCATAGCTGATACTGTTTAGACAAACATCATCAACCCAGCATCCGACACGCATGCTGCCGAGGGCGACGATGAGCTCATTTATGTACAGGTTGAAAAGCCTGGGAGACGTTAGCCCCCCCTGTCTCACCCCACAGCTCAACCCGTACTCCTATTCACCTGATTCGCGTACCAAAATTTCAGGAGAGAGGTGATCTCAAACGGTACTCCTTGTTTTCCTAACTTTCGCCAAAGGAGGTCATATGATACAAGATCAAATGCCTTGGACAGGTCAAGAAAACAAGCGTATATAGGAGTCTGCCTATCAGTGTAGTAGCGGACAGTGTGCTTGAGAGCCAGAATGGCGCTTTCGGTTGACAGTCCAGGCTTAAAACCGAACTGCGCGTCATGTGATTCTATGTATTTACTTAGATGGGAATCAAGCACACTATCCAGTACCTTAGCTGTAATAGTTGCGAGTGAGATGGGACGATAGTTCGTTTTGTCAGAAATATCTCCGGTTTTATTTTTAATGATCGGAGCCACTATTGTTATCATTAAAGCCCTCGGCAAATATGAATGACTTAAACACAGCGAAAATAGCATACTCAGAACCCTTGGTAAATGAACCCCTGCATGCTTAAAATGCTCGATGCTGAGCCCGTCATGACCCTGTGACTTGCCCTTAGTCATTCTATTTATAACAGCTGCTACCTCTTTAGCAGAGATATTATGCAATATCGATATCGTGGCAAGTAAGCTTTACGTTCATTAGGCTACCTGCATGCCGAATTTCAAGCGTCTAACTTTAAGCGGTTTAGATTTTTCATACAAAAGGATTTTCCTGCTAATACCCGTTCTCGCGGGAATTTCGGGAATTCCTTTCTTAGTGCACCTCTACGGTATCTAAGCCACGTCCCTTCCAAATCTACAAGTGTCTACGTTTAGTCGTTTCGGCTGTGAGTTGATATGTCAGTCACTAAATATTAGTCTTTATGGGTCTACACGCGATATTAGGAGTAGCAATTACGTAGCTACTTACTGCCCGACATTTCGACTGGGTTACACCAATCATGGTCGCGAGCGAACTCGAACGCGAGCTATGTAATTGCTACTCCTAATATCGCGTGTAGACCCATAAAGACTAATATTCATTATATTTAGATGTCATCAATACCCATATAATTCACATGTATAGGGTCTCATTTTTTTTATTTATTTCAGACGACGTTATCAGGCGGTCCTAACAGCACGGCGTTGCCGCTAGCGAACGCGTTCGGCGCGTGCCTGCGGCCCGACGTGCCCATCAACCCCAACCAGGCCTCCTCCGGGCCCATGCCCGCCACCAGCAACTCGTTCGACCCGATCTCCTCGCTGGCACAGGTATTTGATTCGGTACAGTGCTTCAGAGACGTCAAATCAAATGTACCCGTAATCAACGAGCATGCATGAAAAGGTTAATGGATGTGGATGAAGCGAAAGTGGTGTGCCAGGACCGTAGCACATGGCAGGAAGTGATCTCTGCCTACCCCTCTGGGAAAAGGGCGTGATTTTATGTATGTATATGTATGTATGTACAGTGCTTCCGGCCTTGAAGTCTTCGTAGATCTATGTCGGTTATCGACGCATGAGATGATAGTATTGCACATCTCTGGACCAGTAAACATATACAGGAAGGATGGATGGAAAATATGAAGGACAAGAATCCTGCGCCCTTCCAAAAATCCCGCAATCCATTCACATGAGCTGGTATTGCGCATCCTCTGTTTCGAAAAACAACGAAGGGAAATGGAAAAAAGATGAAGAGTGCCATTGGTGATGATTTATTAGACGGGCGGATCTTTCGCGTGCATATGTGGCCTCCGACCATAGTTCATTCGCCGCTGTCTATGTGTTGTGGAAACAAAAATCTGCACGCTGAGCGAGCTATCTTGAAACAAAGTACACGTAGCAAAATTCTTTGGCGAATAATTTCTCTAGAGAAGATACGATTTTAAGGTATTTTAATTTAGGTATGACTTACAGCTTATATGATGGTAGGTAGTCGTGAAGTCCACAAATGAAATCGACAAACACAATAGACCCTATTGAGGCTGGCGCCCTCACCCTGAAGGCCGGCTTAGGTGCCGTTTCATGCCCCACCTAAAGAAAGGGTTGAGAGTCATCCGCTCCCCCGTAAGTCCGGTGACGATGACGAGGTTACTTGAAGCTATCATCATCTCATATTATGGCAGTTAGGAAAAAAATACGCCCCGTCTAAAGAGCCCAGGATTAAAGGAGGGAGGAATTACATGTGCCAGAGTTATTCCAAGACTTAATGGCATGGGGTATAAAAGCGGTTACCTGAAGTTTTGTTCTATATTCTTATAAAACGCTATTTACGCTATATAACGCTATATTATCTTAAAATCTACATTATATTAATAGCTCAGGGAAATAATATATGTGCCTGAACTAAGATTGTTATGTGCTAGTCCTGTGTAGTAGTTGTGCTGTAAAAGAGGAACTTACATAGTCTACATAGTATTCGTTCACTCTATGGTTATACATGTGCCGTTCCATTCCAGATGTCGCAGCAGCTAACGAACACGGTGGGCGGGTCGGGCGTGGGCGGCGTGGGCGGCGTGGGCGGCGTGGGCGGCGTGGGCGCGGGCGGGCCCGGGTTCCCGCCCGCGCACCACCACCCGCACCACCACGCCATGCACCCGCACCCGCACCCGCACCCGCACCCGCATCCGCACCCGCACCACCCGCACAACCATATGATGCTCAATGATCTCGGTGAGTGGGCACATGTATACGACGCTGATGACACATGGGTATACAGTCATACAAACACAATTATAAAATAACACATACACTCACACATATTTGTAACCATCTCAGTTTAATGGTTTATCAAAAATTTACAGGTAGATGACTTATAGTGAGATATTTTGCTTTCATCTGTAAAAGTTTTTTATTCTAATTATCTTTCCTTATTTTCGTTATTTTGTTAGTTACTTAAAAGACTTTTATGTGCCATATGATCATGATCAGCCTCATCTGCAATACTGTTTTGCACAAACGTTCTAAGGCAACACGACTTGACATTCTTAAAACAACTCAATGTAACAATTCACTAATAGGCACTTTTCATGCTATAACATAAAAATGTGCAATAATTTTATTTATATAGTTTTTGTGCTGAGGAATGCAAAAATAATATTATTTTTTCATAAAAACGTAAGATAAATTTTATATTTCTAATTTAAAATTGAAGTTTTATTATCTGCATATCACGTGACTGAAAACATCGACCGCCATGATTTTTCGGTCAACGTCAACAGTGCTAAAATAAACAATTTCATATGTCGGTAATCTTTTTTAAAAACACGAACTTGTTTGATTAGGCGTATCTGCTCTATCACTCACGCGGCGTTTGACATTTCTTTATTTTAGTACAATTGACGTCACAATATGGCGGTCGGCATTTTGGCGCCTTTATTTTACAACAGTATTTTGGTCTTTTTTCCCTGTTTACAGGATAAATATTTTGCAAAAATAAAAATTACACCTGACTATCTCATGTAAATGAACATTTTAAAAAATATTTGGAAAAATAGTAGAATAGCCTATTTATTTCTTGTTACATTTACTTTTATTTTTTGATTTCAATAAATGTAATAAGTATTTAATATTTTAATAGTCAAACAACAAACGGACACACTCATTTATGAAGTTTGGATCCACATTAACTATACACACATAAACAAATATGTGATATGCTTACGAACCTGTCTTTCTATTAAGGCTGCCATATGGACAACATGGGCGGACCCGGCATGGGCGGGCCCATGGAGGGCATGATGGGCGGCGGCGAGTTCCCGCCCGACATGAGCCTCAGCCCCAAGATGGGCGGGGGGCCCATGGGCGGACCCATGGGGCCTATGGGGCCCGACGCGGCGATGATGGGGCCCCGCATGCCGCCCGCCGGGAAGATGCCGCCGTTCAATGGTGCTAATGTACAAGTTAAGGTGAGCAAGGAATTGGTTTAAGTTTTTTTTTAATTTTTGACTATGATGATGATGGCTTGGCGCAGCCTTGTCAGCATTGAGTGCGGGCGAGCGGATGAATCTCACCTCAGGCATTATTGGCAACTTTTAGCACGCAACCAACATGTTATCATCGGGAAAATATATTTACAAATTTACTAGTTTTTTGAAATGGAATTATTTGGTTTAAATATTTAACTTG
Organism: Maruca vitrata; assembly: GCA_039566165.1. Classification (NCBI taxonomy): domain Eukaryota; kingdom Metazoa; phylum Arthropoda; class Insecta; order Lepidoptera; family Crambidae; genus Maruca; species Maruca vitrata. The sequence continues at coordinate 6,660,989 of CM076936.1, read as the reverse complement.
TTGAATTTATTAGCTTATAATTTATCCAGTCCAGCTGTATTTAATTAGAAGCTAATGTGACTGTATAATTTACTCTGCTGCTTCTTCTCTATTATGATTTTTTAATTTGGTGTCATAATGACTGATGGACAGAAATTAGGCTGTAGCCCATGTTCTGTCCACACTAATAACTTGTATTTGAAAATGTTGTCTGTGCTCCTTGTACAGTAGGTGCCATCGCGCCATTATCCTAGCGCATAATCTGCTTTTCAGAGGTTGTGTTTTCCGCCTAATGTCAACGTATCTGAAGAATCGTTTGTTTGTATTGTCAGGCGAGCGCGCCGAACACGATACAGTACCTGCCGACGCGCGGGCAGATGGCGTGCGCGCCCGGCCCGCGCGGCCCGCCCTCGCTCGAGTTCCTGCAGCGCGTCACCAGCCCGCTGCAGGACAACAAGCCGCAGTACTTCCCGCGCGGGCTGGACGCCGACGCGGGCGCGCGGGCCATGCGCCCGCCGCCGATGCTGCGCGTGGCGCACTACCCCGCAGGTACACACAGCCGCTGCAGCGCGACACAGCCCGCTGCAGGACAACAAGCCGCAGTACTTCCCGCGCGGGCTGGACGCCGACGCGGGCGCGCGGGCCATGCGCCCGCCGCCGATGCTGCGCGTGGCGCACTACCCCGCAGGTACACAGCCGCTGCAGCGCGACACAGCCCGCTGCAGGACAACAAGCCGCAGTACTTCCCGCGCGGGCTGGACGCCGACGCGGGCGCGCGGGCCATGCGCCCGCCGCCGATGCTGCGCGTGGCGCACTACCCCGCAGGTACACACAGCCGCTGCAGCGCGACACAGCCCGCTGCAGGACAACAAGCCGCAGTACTTCCCGCGCGGGCTGGACGCGGACGCGGGCGCGCGGGCCATGCGCCCGCCGCCGATGCTGCGCGTGGCGCACTACCCCGCAGGTACACGACCCAGCAGGGACCTGAAACTACCGATACCGATGCCTTTGGGTTTGAACTCTTGGTAACCCCGCTGGCTCCCCCTCTAAGGGGCTGAGGAGGTCCCGAAAGGGCGAATTTGGTGGTACGTGATGAGTAACTTGGACTTCACGATCCCGCTGCTACACCCAAGGCAGAGGAGTCGCATCGCGGAGTTTTAGTCGGTATACCCCTGGGAAACCTTATCAGGAGTAGTTTGCCGGAAACTGGAGGCTGACTCCGGGCAAACCGGAGCCCGGAGTGACGGTGCGTAACGTATTTCTAAGGCGGCCCCTAGACGATCAATTTTATTGCGCAATATTCTGAATTGTGCAATATAATGGACTGTTTAGGCTAATTATTGAAGATTGTGCAATGATTGAACAAAAGTTTGAGCGACTTTAATTTTTATTGTGCCATATTTTTTTATTGCATTGTGTAGGGCTAGGGTTGCGCAATATTTTTTAGTCTCGGTTTCAACCTGACCAGGATAACACACACCCGCGGAAAATGGGTTTATAGTCGAATGTATCGAATTATACAGAAAATTACCATCTCTGTGGAATGTTAGGAGCAAAGAATATCATGACTGAGAAAAAAAAATGCTGCTTACGAGATAAAATTGGTATATATTGCCATAAGCAACAACACCAGAGCTACATCTTGTTCGCACATGATGCTGCAATTGAACACGAAAACATTTTTACATTCGCAGTTCGTATTTTTGTGCAATATATTGATCGTCTGGATGCAAAGCACCATTCAATCTTATTGCACAATAAAATGTATTGTACAATGTTATTGTAGGTCTAGGGGCCGCCTAAGCGAAAAAAAAAGGTACTCGCACTGCACACACCACACAGCTATTGCAGCGCGTCACCAGACCGTTTGTGCCGGTGACTGTTTGTTGCGCTGGATTACGACCCCAGAGGCAGGGGAGGGATTTTTCTCTTTCAAGGGGGGTGGCCCGCCGCCGTGCAGATTGCGCAGTGGAGCTCGGCGGTGCAGGTGGCGGCCAGGAGGTCACTGCCGCCACACCTAAAACATCGTCCGCGGCAATCTTCCGCGGACGGGCAAGAGGGGGTGGTGTCGCCGGTCCACAGGCACTTGAAGCACCTGAGGGGGCCACGATCGAGCATGTGGAGCTCCACTGAGCTCCACCCAATAAGGGTACGTCTCGGGCCATCTTTTCGGCCACCTTGGCGGAGCAGCTTACTATAGCGAGGCTGCCACCGCCGCGGCCGGGGCGCACTTTACCGTACCTCCACGGAGAGGCATCCAGCCTTTTTGGCCAAAGCGATGGCGACTTCCTGGGCCGAGATGGATTCGTCCAGCCCGTACAGCCGCATTTGGGACCGCATAACCGGGCGCGCCACCTTGGCCACACCAACAGGTAGGGCGGCCAGGGTCCCCCGGTCAGCTCCTCCGCCTTCTGGGCGCCATCAGCTCCCGGCACCCCTAACAACCCCTAGCGGCCGGTCGCCGAACGCCTCGTCTTGAGGCCTTCGATCCCAAGGTCCAAGAGCATAAGTTTCTCCCGGACCTGGGAGAGGAAATGTGTACTACCTGATGGAATTTATGATGTCACATTTTATACTCTTAGTTTACAAAGTTACTTAATTTACATGTAAATTATGAATAAAATTTTTGTTATTTTTTTTATTTATTGGTCAATCTTTAGTTTTTTATTTATAGTTCCATCTCTCTTTCTTCCCTAATCTTTTTTCACTCTCCCATATGTATTTTCCTTTGTATTGAGATGATACATGAAACAGAAACTCAATAATTCAAACTCTAATCCGGATCAATTTCTTATTATCCACTCGCAGGTTTAAATTCGCTTCACTCCTGACAAATTGCTAATGATTTTCATTTCATATGCAGGTTTCAACTCGCCCCCCAAAATGGGCGAGTTCGGCGGCCCCGGGCCCGGCATGGGCGGGGGCATGGGCGGCGGCATGGGCGCGGGCATGTGCGGCGCGGGCGGCGCGCCCTTCCGCGGCGTGAAGGCGATGGGCGCGGGGCCGCGCATGGCGCCCGGCCAGCCCCTGCCGCCGTCTATGGGCGGGCCCGCGCAGGGGTTCAAGGTGAGCATACATCTTTCTCCTGCCCCTAAGCGGGGTTGGCGTTTCTGACTTCCCCGACTTCTATACTTTCCCTTATATATATAATTTTAAACTGTCATGGTTCCACACATTAGTAAACTGAAAGTTAACACTTTCAGTTTTCCCCTTATACATTAATTCCTCATCCTATCCAACCTTGTTAGACCACACATCCATCCCAACATACGCATCTAATTTGCATGCACCTTCCTGTCTTTAGTCTTGAGATCCTCAGATGAGCGAGTTCGGCTGCCCCGAGCCGGGCATGGGCGGATTCATCATCATTCTCCTGCCCTTGTCCCACGCTAAGTGGGGTCGGCGCAACATGTGTATTTCTTCCACTCGGACCTGTCATTCGTCAGCTCTGTGTCTACTCCTTTCACTCCCATATCATCTCTCACGCAATCCATCCATGTGTTCCTCGGCCTTCCTCCACCATTACGTCCAATGACATTCATACTCAACACTCTTCAAGTCACATGACTCTCTTCCCTCCTCATAACATGTCCGTATCATTTCAGACTTCCCCTTATACACCGTGAAATTTAAGTGGTTGTTTTCCCGTGGCAGAACGATTATAACCATATAACGTGGCATAACCGTTATTAACCATATAATCTGTTATTCATGTGTTATGTGATCGTAGGGTCAGGGGTTCGCGGTCCCGTCGACGAACGACCCGAACTACGCGGCGCAGTTCCACAACTTCCAACAGCAGCTGTACGCGACGAACCGCGCCACGCAGCCGCACCAGGGCTACCCGCCCTACCAGCCGTCCAAGTGATGACGCGAGCGCCGGACCGCGGCCGCGCTCTGAGCCGCCCGCGACCACGACCGGCCCGGCCGACGGACCGAGCGAGACTGCGCCCCAGACCGCTGGACCGAGTGAGACCGCGCTACCGACCGCGCTGTCTACCGCCGGACCAACCGCGAGCGCGCCGTCGACCCTACCGACCGCGCTCTCGACCGCCGGACCAATCGCGGCGGCGGCTGCTGCACCGACCGCGCCCTCGGCCGCCGTACCGACCGTGCCCCCGCGCACACCCAGACACTGTCGTACGCGTCCACAAGTGTTTTACGTTAACAGATGTACTTAATTAATTATACACCAGTGAAACGAGAGATCAATATTTTTGTTAGTGATTTACGTTTAGAACGCCCGCGGGCGAGTTCTTTTCTACATTGTGAAGTTTGCCCGTTCCGTATTGTTGTTACGTTCGCGTGCGGCGCCAGTGAGCGACGACGGGCGACCGCCCTAGTGTTGTACAAATTGTACAAAATGATTTAGACGTGTTATCTTGTACTCTACATAATTTAAAGTACAGTTTTTTTTTAGAAATATTTTTTTTTGCTTACGGCAATAACTTAGTTTTAGAATGTTTTTTTTTACACAGACATGCCACAGTTTCAGTGTATTGGTTCCTTTACTTAGCTATTTTTATGTACGATTCCTATGCACACAGATATCTAGTCAATTTTGAAATTAATGGAGCCCATCGTGTGTTATGTAAACCTCGACGATTGAACCCGCTATTCGGTTACTTTTTATACACACAAGTACATAATTTTATAACAAATGTCCATTTTTATAAGTTTTAGATTAATTAAACACTAATTAGTTAAATTGGTTTAATGTAATTATTTGGCTAACGGCCAGTATGATTCTTGAAATTAGTACCAGTCTATTGTTACGACTATTTTCATTTTTGATCTGATAGCAATGTTTTTTCTGTCTTCCAGTACCATTGTAGGCTCTTATAATAATGCAATACGGTGATCGGGAGTATGATCGTTTTATACTCAGCCGAAGTTGCGGTCTCCGCAAGCTCGGATAGGCTATACTTTTTACTAATAAAAAAAAAGTACTTAAAAATATCTGATGCCATATTATTTGCCACATGAATTTAATTTCGTGATATTTTAACTATCTTAATTTATTGTTGTCTACGAAATCTGTGCGAACAGAAGTATTCTCCAAACGCAACACAGTGTTATTGTTTCGTGGTAGGACTTAGGGCATATTAATATGCTAGGCTAGTAGTTGCACATTGTGGATGTCACAGTGGCCTTCGATTGTATTGCCTTGTTCGGGAAGCAATGGCCGCTGGCCGCGCCGGCGCGCGGACCGACTCTTTTGTACTCCAAGTAACAGCCATTTGCACAACTAATATGATTCGCAATAAATATAATTAGCTAATATTAAAAAATGGCTGTCAAAGAGACCTAAAGATAAATCTATTGCAATTGCAAAAATATATAGAAAGCTTTATATGGTTTGTAAGTATAATCTTATTCTCTGTAAAAAAATTCATAACACCTTATTTATTGTAGAGGTTTAATGGAAATACAGGCCGTTTTGAACCGTTTTTATTATAATGTGCTTCTTCTACACCAAAACTGAAGGTTTATGCAAAATTTCAGCTCAATCGGATAATATTTTACTTAGTACTTAGTTCTAATTGAAATAGCAAACTTTGACCTAAACTAACGAATGTATATTTGAAGATATTTGAAAGCGTGTAATGATCTAATTTATTAATTAGCTAGTTGTGCAGGTGGCATTGATTCGACGGTGACATTATACTGGCCTTGTTCCTGACCAATTGCAAGATTTGAACAATCTATTTTAATTGGTGAGAAGACTAGGTTACGAAAACTGCCACCGTTCACGTGATATGACTTCGAATATGAACGGCCTTTGTCATACTCGTGTATGAAGCAAATTAGCCAAAGTATGTGCAAGTTGGTACCCATCATGATGTACAATTGCCACTTTAGTAATGATTTAGAACAGAAATAAGGTGTTGCGATGATTGGTTTTGCCGATTCGAGACACTTGTACGAAGGTTGTAGATGCTGCTGGGTACTGACTGGCCCTGTGGTGGCGCGTAGTACTATGAAATAATGGTGGAAGCGCCGGCTCGAGCGGAGCCAGTGGCAGTCAGTGAATAACAGCACAAAGTCCAGATTAAACACCCGCTAGCGATTAGATAGTCTTAATTTAATTGTAATTATAATGTAAGGTAAAGAATGGTTCTTGTTTTAGAATAAGCGAAGAGCAATGATATAAAATAGTTTGTGTAATATTGATAAGAAATGAAATTAAGATGCAAACTATTGGTTGTGATTCTGACACAATTTGTTAAGTTGTTCGTAGTTTTGTCACACAGAGAATTGTGTAAACTTACTGACTCACGATAAGGTCCTCTTATATTTTTAGTTATTTTGTTTTTTGGATATTTTTTACTTGTCGTTCTCGTTTGTACATCGCTAACAATAATTGTACAGAGTACTTTTGGACTTAATTTAAGGCAATAAATGTATTTATTTTATAACTCGTGATGTAAGAATTTATTCTTAATTATTATAAAAAAAATATATGATATGCTTGTAAACACATGTTTTATTCGTATTTGAAACCTATCCCTTTTCTGAAATATTCCAATGAATCACTCTTACACATCCACTCATTTATAATAAAGTCTCCAACAACTATGGATCTAGCTAGAGGCTGGGAAGTGAGAGAAAATATTTGGTTCAGACATTGACATTTTTTTTGCTAATTTCATACTCTTATGTTTTGAATGGTTGCCAAGATGTAGTTGCGTTCTAGTAATCTTATCAGAGATAGTTTATTGTACAACTTTTAGTAGGTAGGGGAACCTGTTGTACCTAGGCCAGATTTAGATATTTTTATTTTTTAAAAATAAATGGTAAGAATAAGATCCGTCAAATATGGAATAATGGAAAGATCAGTTACTCAACTATATAATAAATTCATAAAATATGAGGATTTTCGGTAAAGCTGGAAACAAAAGCAACTTGAAAAAAAAAGGGAAAACTGTCCAAGGTACAACAGCCCTGATGTACCTTGGACCGTTCCAGTTGTACTTTGGACATTCCAGGGTAGAATGAAGATAAACGCTAGCAATTGCAGAAGGGAGATTTATTTTTAATATAGTAGTCCAGTCAAATTAGGTTTCATCTGCGGAAAAATTACTAGTGAGCTGAATTTTGGTACACACCTTTATTACGGCATTGTAATGAAGGTGTGAAAAATCGACATTCATATCGTGCCGGCTTAAAAAGTTATAGGGGTCCAAAGGTCGCGAAAATCAGTTTTTCGCGAATATCTTGCGATCTATTGCTTGTAGGTTAATTGAGGTCATTAGAAAAATTATTTGTTATAAAATTATCTACAAAAAATGTCCTTTGCATTTTTTTGTAGAATTGAAAGTTTTCGGAGGAGAGCGCCGAGAAAGCAGTGACATACGGTATTGCCAAGTGACTCTGACCTCTCTCGGTCAGGTCGCGTTCCGGGATCAGCACTGTACGAACCGGAGCCAGGGGGACCATTGTTAGGGCAAGCGCCGGACCAGTGGAGTCTTAGCGGCGGTATTGTGCGAGCGGAGGGGGTCAGCCCGCCGGCCAAAGGGACTCGTAGAAACGGAGGCCCTTCTGTCCGGCGGACTGGCCAACTCCGACCCGCTCAGCTCAATACCAATGCGACTCCACGCCTTGTCTCGTTGTTGCCGCAGCAGTGGTCTCCTCTTTAAGCGGGCTTTCAGGGTGAGTGCGACAGGCTCAATATGGTCTATTGTGCCTGTCGAACTCATATTTGGATCTCACTACCGCTTACTATCAGGTGGAGTGAGGTCATCTTGTTAGCTCAATAAATAAAAATAAAAAATGTATACCAAGGCGTACGCCCTATGCTTTTCATTGATATTTGTAAGCGTGTTGTTAGTAAAATCTACTACATACAGACATATAGCATTAGTAATACTAGTACAGAAAGTTTTCCTTTTTGGAAAAGGAAAACTGAAAATCATGAAGATGTTTGAAAAAAGATCTGATTTAAACAATTTTGCAGAAATATTCCAACAAGAAAATTGCTCTCGAGATGCATTGTCAATGCTAGGACATATTTTCTACCGCTGCAATTTTTTGTACAATTACAAATCTTTTTTTAAACATCTTCATGATTTTCAGTTTTCCTTTTCCAAAAAGGAAAACTTTCTGTACTAGTATTACTAATGCTATATGTCTGTATGTAGTAGATTTTACTAACAACACGCTTACAAATAAATATCAATGAAAAGCATAGGGCGTACGCCTTGGTATACAATACCGTATGTGAGTGCTTTCTCGGCGCTCTCCTCCGAAAACTTTCAATTCTACAAAAAAATGCAAAGGACATTTTTTGTAGATAATTTTATAACAAATAATTTTTCTAATGACCTCAATTAACCTACAAGCAATAGATCGCGAGATATTCGCGAAAAACTGATTTTCGCGACCTTTGGACCCCTATAACTTTTTAAGCCGGCACGATATGAATGTCGATTTTTCACACCTTCATTACAATGCCGTAATAAAGGTGTGTACCAAAATTCAGCTCACTAGTAATTTTTCCGCAGATTGGTGTTTAAAAGAGCTAATTTGACTGGACTATAGGTAAGTACAACAATAATGCTTATACCTGTAATCAACAAAAACATTAATGTAAATAGCTAATTAACAGTTATCTTAATTAATAGTCTCTTGTCTCTTTATTTTGTGACAATAAAATAACAAATGTTTACATATTTAAATATTTATTTTTTGTTTTGTATAAATAGAATAAAAATGTAATAAAAAATATGTTTTTATAAGGTTATATTATCTATATCAAAATTATCTATCTATTATCTATGTCCAAGGTACATACTCAGTTGGGGGGCCAAGGTACAACGTCATTACAATTTTAGGTTACAACTTGTTTAAACACACTTTTAATTGAGGTTGGGTTCTCAAAACTATACTATCTAAAACCTTAATAAACTGAGATTATATCGGAAGTAAAAGATATTTTATAAATACATATCGTGACAAATTAAGAGGCCATAAGTCAATTCCAAAAAACGAACTTTTAAGGCAAAAAATAATAAATTTCCTTTTTTAACTGCATTGACGCAGCGCCGGCGAATCACAACTAACTTCACGTGAGTCTTATCAAAGCAGGCTTCGACTGCCATATACAATATTTTTCTAAAGCGCGGGAGCTTACGTAAAATTACAATTGTCCAAGGTACAACACTGTCCAAGGTACAACAGGTTCCCCTATATTTATTTTGATTTCGCTAGAAGCTGATGAGAATACTTTGTGACTTATTGGTTATCTGGGAAAGATAAAGCGCTATAATCACCTCTCGTCCATCCCATTGTACCTATTCTTTTCTTGTGATATCGTCTCTGCTTTTTTTTATAATAGGCTAACAAGATGACCTCACTCCACCTGATGGTAAGCTGTAGTGAGATCCAAATATGAGGTCGACAGGCACAATAGACCATATTGAGCCTGTCGCACTCACCCTGAAAGCCGTGAAAAAGGAGACCACTGCTGCGGCAACAACGAGACAAGGCGTGGAGTCTCGCATTGGTATTGAGCTGTGCGGGTCGGAGTTGGCCAGTCCGCCGGACGGAAGGGCCCCCGTTTCTACGGGTCTCCCTGGCCGGCGGGCTGACCCGCTCCGCCCGCACAATACCGCCGCTAAGACTCCACTGGTCCGGCGCTTGCCGCAACAATGGTCCCCCTGGCTCCGGTTCGTACAGTGCTGATCCCGGAACGCGACCTGACCAAGAGAGGTCAGAGTCACTTGGCGGGTTTTACACAACTGTATGGTGGTAACAGCAACCGGTCGACAAAATGTCTCCCACCTGAAAATAAATTTGCTTAATTGTTTTCTGAAAAGCAATGCTTAAATCTATACTTCTATACCAATATTATAAAGCTGAAGAGTTTGTTTGTTTGTTTGTTTGAACGCGCTAATCTCAGGAACTACTGGTTCGATTTAAAAAATCTTTTTGCGTTGTATAGACCATTTATCGAGGAAAGTTTTAGGCTATATATCATCACGCTGCAACCAATAGACGCAAAGAAACAGTGGAAAATGTGTAAAAACCGGGGAAACGCGAACGAAGTCGCTGGCACAGCTAGTAATTTATGAAGTAGGACAAAAAAGTAGTATGTCTACTTTTTAGTCCCTGACCCATGAAATAAAAAAGAAACCGGCCAAGTGCAAGTCGACCTCGCGCGCGATGGGTTTCGTACCAATATTGTAAAAAGAAGCCCTCCATAAATATTTATTTTATTGTTTTTGTTGTTTTATAGGTATACAGGATGTTTGGTGCATCGTTTGCCAAATTGAAATGGTGGATTGGGGAGGTCTTTATCTATCATCCTAGGCCCCACAAAGAGTTCTTGGGCCAACCGAATTAATAACATCGATTTTTTTAGTTTTTTCTCGAAAAAACACAAAATTTGATATTCATAGCTTTATAAAAAAAAATTAAACAACATGCACGAGTAATGTTAATTTTTTCTTAATTTTCAATAATTTACCAATTCAACAAAATAATAATTACTTGCCAGCAACATGTAGTTTTTTTTAATTAACTCGCAAACTTTTCAGAATAAGAAAAAAAATACGTAAGTTCAATTTAGAATGTTAATAAAAAAAACTAAAAGCGCTCGTTTTCTTATAATAATTTTAAAAACTACTCAAGACTATCCCGATTTTAACAGTATGCAACAAGTCATAAAAACATAACTAACTCCATTAACTTTAAAATCTATGTACAGATATGATGGCATATCAGTACATAAACATTGGTAAATTATTGAAAATTAAGAACAAAATAACATTACTCGTGAATGTTGTTTAATTATTTTTTTATAAAGCTATGAATATCAATTTTTGTGTTTTTTCGAGGAAAAACTAAAAAAATCGATGTAATTCATTTCGTTGGCCCAAGAACTCTTTGTGGGGCCTAGGATGATAGATAAAGACCTCCCCAATCCACCATTTCAATTTGGCAAACGATTTACCAAACACTTTGTATATACCTATCTGTGAACAACTGTCTAGCGGGTACACAGACGGGCGGTCGGATACCGAAGTCTTAGTAAAATAACGATGAATTCAGCGCTAGCCGTTCCTGATGGCACTTAAAGACCTCATCATCAGCCCATATACGTCCCCACTGCTGGGGCACGGGCCTACCCTAAACTAGGGCGATAAGGCCTTAGTCGACCACGCTGGCCAAGTGCGGGTTGGTCGACTACACAACCTTAGAATTTCTTCGTAGGTGTGCAGGTTTCCTCAGGATGTTTTCCTTCACCGTTAAAGCGTCGAATGATGGTACATACCTATGAATTTGAAAAACACATTGGTACGTGGTTGGTGGGGGTTGAACTGGCGACCTCTCGCATGGCAAGCAACGACCTTAACCAGTTGGCCATCGACGCTAAAACCTTTCAGGAACGAAATAACATAATAAAATTAGAAATAAAAGCACTAAGAGACACGACCTTACTCAAGTAAGTAAACGATAGAAGTTCAAAGCGAAAACAGGTTGAACGTGTTCATTGCAATATACATTTAGAAAGTTCGCGAATCTATCAAAGTACATAAATAAAAAAAAGCAGAAACAGAAACTACAATTTGCTAAAGTTAAAACATGTTATAATATTACCACCCATTCCACATAGGTAGTTTCTTAGTTTTAACATTGAAGCAAACCGTTACAAAACAAATTAATGACTAAATAAAAATAAATGGGGTATCTTTGAAAAATGGGCTTATTATGTTAAAGCATAGGTATTTCTTTGCAAACATACATACAATCACGCCTTTTTCCCAGAGGGGTAGACAGAGTCCACTTTTCACCTCTGTGGGAAACGCGACGTGACGGGTTGTGGACCACGTCTCACGTCACGTCACGTCACGTCTTTGCAAACATATCTACTTTTTATCATTATTGAAAGATTTTGAACCTGAAATTAGTTGGCTAAAAAAGCTACATATTCCATTTTAATTTAGAATCTCAAATAATATTTGTAACTTTATCATTATGACGTACCTATTTTATTAATATTTAATTTATTCTGGTGATTACAAAGTATAGGTATTACAAAATTAGTTTAAATATCAGTTATTATTACTAAAATAATAATTAAATAATTGTATATTTCTGGCAAACTGCCATCTACCGGCCAATAGAAACACTAAGTTCAATTTTTCAGTGCCATCTAGGGACCATATTTTAATTCAAACAGAGACATCTATGAAAAAGTTACAAAAGTTTATATATCATAGACAATTGGGTCTTGAATAATACTCCTGTATTAGCATTGGATAAAATTAAAATGTCCAAAAATATATTTTCCTAAATAAAATTTCTTATTATAATAAACTAGTATGCATAATATTGTTGCACGAAATAAACAATATTTGTAAAAAACAAAGAGAAAGCGGCATCCTTGACAAAAGTGGAAAATTACTCATTCAGTATTTGAAATTAAAAAGTATAAAGATTTGTCTATGGAAACACAGAACGGAATCTTGTAAAAGATTAGGCCATTTCATAAAACAAATGTATAGTAACTCGCAGAAAATATCTTCGGGACAGTTGTATTTATTTCAGCTTTGCATTTTATTTTAAATTGAATCGTGAGCCGCATTGTAGGTCCACTGGAAAGGATTCATCTTCGACTCTCGCGGAAGGGTTAGCAGTCTCGATTCTGCAATAGAAAGATTTGCATTATAGGAGACGTAAGGTAAACATCGATTTTAATTTTTTCCCTTAGAATGGAATCAGTCGTTAAAACTAAAGTTTAGATGTTTTTATACGTAAGAGGTTGTGTCTTGAGTGTTTATAGTGTATTTTTAGTGCATCCTTGTATGAAATGAAAGTTTGACTTTTGCCACATATTCTTTTGAATGGCAGCTGACGGACGTAGGTACATCTAGTTGTAAGTGTATGTACAATAATATGCAACGTAAACTGTTTTAATGGTGTTTATTGACGTTATTTTAGTTGTTCTGACGTTGATAGAGTGGATATGATTAGTTTTACACACCCATTCAAGAGGTAGAACAAATTGTTTTTTCCTTGCTAAAATGTCAAATTGTGAACTTGTCAAAAGTAGGGTTGACTCATTGTTACGAAGCTCCACTTGGCGCTCCAACTAGTTGTAGGCCTCGATTGTTGTTTACTCGGGCCCCATTGAAGCAGTCTTGTTATGCAAAAGATAACATTTTATCTACATGTTTACATCCATATTTTAGGATTTTTAAAAAAAATTTTAGGTGAGTGGTTACACTGTGACAATGGACCTTATTGCTTTGTTTTGCAATGATTAATGCAAGAAATAAAGTACACATTTGTTATTGTTCACTCACTAACAGTGTACTACTTATCACTTTCCCAGAAACTTTATCTTTTATGTCAGGTATGTAATAATGATGCTATTCTGATATTTATTTATATTTTGATAGATTATAAATTTGTTTAACTTAAAATGAGTCTATAAGTTATTAAAGTATTAGAGCCAATAACCTCTTCGCTACTAGACCATTCTTTATAGTTTCAAAATAACAATAATGCATGTTACTACTTCTTTGTTCCACACATACCAATTTAAATATTAACAACTTAATATTTAAAACAATTTCTTAAGTGTACTCACACTTCCTACTTAAATTGATATTTATCTTTGATATGAAACAGTGCTTATTGTCAGTTGTATTTGAAACTCTTTGAAAAAAACGTAGTAAACTAACCTCAAAATAAGCAAAACCATTTTCTGTTATATTTGTATTCAAATATTATTTTTTTTTATTTATTATTTATTTCACCCTGTTTAACTGCATTGTACATAAAGAGTGTTTTAAATATATAGTTTAGAGGCACTCTTTGTTCCTCCCAGCGGCTATTATTATTATTATCCTGAGATGATCATAAAATATTTACTCTCAATTAATAAATGATAAAACTAATAAATTATCACTAAACATAGGAAAGGAATATTTCCAAAGTTCCATTAGTACTAATCATAGAATGAAGGCTATCTTTTTGGTTATTTTCAAAATCACTGTTAATTTATGTAGTGCTATACATTTCATATTTTGATGTAACTATAAGACTTATTTGTAGCCTTAGTTATTTGAAAACATTTCAACCACAATATGTGGTGTTGAAATTTTGACATGTCAGGAAATGCATATTTTGGTTTGAAAATATATTTTTCATTTCTATTGCTTCTGCTAACTTTGAATATTGGTATATGGATTTTAAACAAAGTATTAGTTACAAAATTGTTAACAAATAAAGTAAAACAATTCTTCCTGATTGTAATAAAAAGTATTGAGAATTACGGCTTCTTTTAAGTTACTATACAATGAAATTTAATATCTTGTGTTCCTATTCGCCCCTGATAAATTTTGAAAGTAAAGCATAGTATACTATGATTTTGACAGTGATGCCATTGATTTAAAATGTTAAAAACGAACTTAATTCTTGAAGGAAGGTTGATTAGAATTTATATTTTTCTTAATACCCACATTCTATATATTATCATATCTGTAAATCTTTTAAGTTTTAGTTGTAACTTGTGTTGTGTCCATAGACACACTAAATCATTTCCAAGTCTATTATCAGATTACACTTACGTCATATTGTTGAATGCCTGATAAATATTATCAATGTAGTAAAAAATTGTTCCTATCACATGGCTGTATTTGTAAATAAAAAATAGGTAATTAATTTTGTTTCTCAAATTCATGAACTTCACTTGTCAACTACGACTTTGTTGTTCATGTTTTTGTGTGACCCTCAAACCAAATTACTTTTAATCAAAGGCATCATAAATTGAGTTGAGTACAAAAATCAGACAAACTTTTTCTTCTTGTGAAGTTTCACCATTTATTTTACATTCTAACTTAACTACAATTATGTTTTAGTAGTACCATTTAACTAGTAAAATACATTATAGAAAATTCTGGAACCTAATTCTGTAATCAATTATTGAAAAAATCACCGTAACATGCAGCAGGCATGCAGAGTGTGTTGAAAACAGGTAGATTTTAGCCACAGTTGACAAAGCAAGGACAAAACATGCACAAACGATTTTTTCCAAACACAAATATAGAAAATTGTAAATAAAACTGCCATTAATAGATTTACTACCAGTCTCATATTATTACGCAAAGTTGCATGATTTCTTGTGGTAGGTAATGGTTTGTTGGCGCAACATTTTATTTATTTAATACACAATATATTTGGATGACTTCTTTTGTTTACAGTAATGACTTATGTTAGACATATATTCTTTTGTTAATGAATAATGTTTAATATTTGAAGTCATTATTTTGTTAACTTGTGCAAGGATGTGGTAGTTGTGAATAATTTTCATGTGAATTCAAGTTGTTTTTTTTTCTGGTATGGGACTTGTAACTAATGATCCCATTTTAACTTTCAGATGTGCAAAGTGTTAGATTATTTTGATTCCGCAACTGTCTTAAAATACTTATAACTCACTTAAATTTTTTTTTACTTGTTTCATACATTTTAAGTTGTTCCATTTATCATTATCTGAATTTTGATATTATATCTAACTAGTGGTCCCGGCGAATTTCATACCGCTAATACTGATTCTTTTTCTATATTTTCTCATTGAAACCTTCCCTGGACTACGACGAACATTTTAAAACCAAAATTACCTACACCGGTCCGGGCGTTATCGAGTTTTAGCCAGACTAACGAACAGCAAATCATTTTTATTTATAAGAAAGAAGATTACTGCATGAATTGAGTCCTTAGTTAAAAATATTCCTTATTTTGTACTTCATTTCTTGATAACTGTACAAATTGTTTGTCTCTCTCTGTTTGGGCCCACTTTTTGTGTCCCTTTTGTTTCATTCGTTGACCCTCCTACAATGACGTGCCTAATTTATGCATGACCTCCAAGCCTAGTTCAGCTTATCTTTTCAGTTGAACTTCTCATAGATGCGATACAACACGTATTAAGACCATTTGCGCGTGTAGTTTTAAGATGCGCAATGCATTCTCGTGTTTATGTCTTACATGCTAAGGATTATAATAAGTCAATGTTATTTTAAAAATGTCTAGCTTATTTTTACGTCTTCTTAGTTATACATCGTTGACTAACATTAATAATTGCGCGTTTTCTGATAAAATATGCAGAACTAGTATGTAAGTATTTGGAGCGATTAAGTAGGTATTTTTTAAAAAACCTCATTTAAATGTAGAAAAACAAAAACAATTATTTTAAGCTTTTCAAAACGAGTAACTATTTTTATTTATAGTTAATGCAGTAATCATCGTTTACCGATGTACTATTATAAATAATTTAATGAGTAACCCAGTGAACTCCTTTCGATATAAAAAACTGTATGCTGACCCCTGCCTTTCTAATGTTTACGTAAGCGCATCACCGCCGATAGAGATTGTACGCGTTATCATTCCGGACGTCGCGAAATTACATCTGTATACATACGTAATATTGATAGACTCGAAAAAAAAGTTTGTAAACAATTTAAAAATTAAAAAGCAAACTTAGATTTTTTGCAAGGTTTATTATTTATCTATAATAATCGATCTGACGTTATTTCTCTCATTGTGATAATAAATCTTACGAAATTTACCTATACCTGTTGTATTTTTCTGATTTGTTGGATTTTTACAAGTTTTTATTTTTACTAGCTAGTTGTCATATAATACCTAATACTTTGATTCTGCGGTGACGCATTACTCTAAAGTGGCTGGCTTCTTTCACAAATATCGAAAACTTGTCCATTCCGTTTTATTTTAAAATTTCAATCTTTTAAAATCAAATGAGCCAATTGCCTGTACATGCTTATTAACAGCAACTACAGTAAGCAGCCTTAGTAACGGAAATATCATATTTTTAATGATGCATTAATAAAATTAAGGCAGTTTTTTCTTGTCTGCAAAATGGTCTTAATTATGATTTTATTTAAGTAAATGTAGCAACGCGATAATTATGCCACTAATCATTAGTATAATTAGATAATTTAATAATTAATTGAAATAACGGACAGCCTTAACTGAAGGGCTACTTCACTATATAGTATAAAAGAAATTCGCTTTTTCTGTCCCTATATCCCTACGTTTGCTTTAATCCTTAAAACTACGCAACTGATTCTGATGCAGTTTTTTAATAGATTGAGGAATTCAAAGGAAGGTTTTTTTGTAAAATTCTTACGAAGCGAAGCGAGGGTCACCAGTATAAACATATAAACATTAAAGATGTAACAAAACTAATTTCTTGTTGACTGTACCTAGACAGTGATTTTATATATTGAATTACATTTATGTGTTCTGTAAAATAGCATGGTATGAAAATGAAATGTAGTATTGATATGATATGCAATTTTTTTATTGTAGTTAAATTTTGCTCTTATAATGTAAAACATTAGTTTTACTGCTTAAGTTATACTTAAAAAATATTGTTTCTAAAATAACATGTGGGTTCTAATAATATTTTTTGGATCTGCCTTTTAACATACCAATAAAGTGAAAGTACAAATTGTGCTAATCATTTAGAAAATTGAAAGTATAAAAAAACACTATAAATGTTCTTGTGCACAGAACAAATTAGGTGTAAAATAAAAAAGCACTATAAACAATTTAATGTTCTTCAATTTGTCCCTTTTATCCGCTACTTTAGTTAATAAGTCTCTAGTAAAATCACCTTTATAATGTATATTGATTGGAATTCCAATACCTAATTATTTATTTGGCACTATTTATTGAGTACAATCTCAAACAATACATTACAATAGTATCAGCACTGGTATCACAGTAAAAACTCCTATAACTGTTATGAACAACAGTTGATGATTTTATTGCTAGGTACTTATTTATTTTTAATTTTATTCTTGTTTGTCACCAGGGGAGCTGGTTCACTGTTCGCTGGGAACCACTGCACCATTGACTCTTGGGGCTAGGATGTCAGTGTTGAATCAGAGTGGAGAAGAGCAGGTAAATGTACGACATTTCTTTAATTAACACCTCAGTCCTCTCTACCCGACAAAATTTTTACTAACACATATTATTAAAGTTACTTACTTTCATAAGTTCATTTGGCAGAGCAAGTTGAAATGGATAAGGTGAACCACTGGTTGTGTACAAATTATAATGGTGATATTTTAACCTGTTTTGTAATAGCAACCAGAGGCCATCCCGAATGTTGTGTGTAATGCTTAATGGAGAAGTAGTTGACAAAATAATGTTTCTTTTTCAATAGATATAAATAGTCGTAAAAGAATGCCAGTATCATTTTTAGTTAGTAATCTTACAATTAAATAGTAATCACCATTAACATTACTTAATAGGTATAGAACATTCAATGAATATTTCTATAAATTCTTCAGTTAGATTTTCTGAAATACGTAGCGTATGACGTCAGAGTTGTTGACGTCAAAATGGCGTATCTTTACTGTATCGATAATACTATAGCTAATGACATACGTCAAATATTACTCATTTGAGTCGTGCGGTAATTATATTACATGCAATTTATGAAGAGACAATATTTATGTATGAAGATAATTGCGGTCGTTGCATTGTGTTTACTGTATAGATTCATTAACGGATTTTACATCGATAAGCGAATAGGGATGGGAGACGATGACTTTGTTTGCTATAGTATTTTGAGATTATTAGCTTTTACATATTATTCTTATGTATAAATTATTCAGAAAGCTTGACTCACGTCATTTTGATATTACTGATCCAAACTCGGATATTGCTTAAAACTATGTTTGTTACTGTAATAAGTATTTTTTTCATTTTTCATATTTTTTTTACTGATAAACATTCAGTCAGATCAGATCAGAGCTTATGGTCCAAATGAGAAAAGATAAAATTTTTACGAATACACTTAGTTTAAAGCAAGCTTCCTTATATAATACCTGTCAGTGTCTTTCTTAGACATCTTAAAAATGTTGTCACTTGAGACACTAGTTAGAATCTTTGCTTCGCCAATAGAAAATATTAATTACAACAAATCCTCTTTTTACTTGCTCAGTGTTATAAACCTAAAATCCTCTTAGACTAGTTAATGGGTTTGTATACAAAATAACAATATATTTTTTTCGTTCCAGGTGGAATGTCCCCTGTGTATGGAACCTCTGGAAGTGGACGATCTCCACTTCTACCCGTGCACATGTGGATACCAAGTTAGTATTTCAATATTTTTATTTATTAAATGTATGTATGTATTTTTTAAGAAATAGTAACTGTACCTACTAAGATAGACCTACTTTAGAAGTGCGGTATGGGCAATAGAATTAGATTTTTTATGTGTTAAATTCTGCTAAATACACTGGTCGACAGGATTTTGTAAAAGATACCAATTTACTTTATTCTGAAGGTTTTTGATGTGCTTAATATAATTCTCTTTAGCAGTATAGTTCTACCACATCAGGTTTTCGAGTATCATGAGCCTAAAAATCCAAAAATGCGTTTTCGGGTCACTTTCTGTGAAGTGTAGGAAACCTAATATATTTTCTGACAAACATTTACAAAGATAGACATTTAAATATAACTCTTGAGCCTTCAGATACCGGTGAGTTTGCTCAGATATCATTTTTCTACTACAAGATATACAACTTTCAAATTTATGATTTTTTTTCCATACATTTATGATCGTTCTGTTTGTAAGGGGCGAATTTCAAAAATTTCAAAATTGAATATCTTGATTTAGATAAAAGGTATCTAAGCAAACCCAACGGTATTTATAGGATCAATATTTATTCTTAAATGACATGTTTGCAAATGTTAGTTAATAAATATATTAGGTTTGCTACAAGTACCAGAAAGTGCCCCAAAAACACATTTTTTGGATTTTTAGGATGAGATATCTTATAAACTTGAAGTGATAGAGAAAACTTGTATAAGAAAACAGTGTTTGGCGCATCGAAAACTTTCAAAAACTTTACTTTGGTTCCAGTGATGAAAAAGAAGTCGAAATTTGTCGACCAGTGATATTAGTCTTTATGGGTCTACACGCGTTATTAGGAGTAGCAAATTACATAGCTACTTACTGCCCGACGTTATGAAGAGACAATATGTCAAATATGTGTTAAATTCTGTTCATTATAACATACAGATTTTATTTTAAGTTCATTATACTTTTTTATGGCTGATGATGACAGTCCCATTCATAAACATCAGAAACGTTTCGGGTTCAAAAAGTCTGTATAATACCAAAAAAAACATTTGAGATTGTGAAAAAGACACATCGACTGCATCCGAGTTTTTGTCAAACTAAATCGGACTTACTTTGTGAGCCAGTACAAAGCCAGTGCAAAGGTCAATAACCTGTGGCCTATGAAGGTTTTGTAAATAATCATCATCATCAACCCATCGCAGGCCACTCCTGGACATAGGCCTCTCCAAAAGCTCGCCACTCCCGCATATTCTCGGCTACTCGCATCCAGATCCTACCAGCCGTCCTGCGCAGATCGTTACTCCACCTGGCCTGAGGGCGTCCCACATTACGTCCAACACCACTCTAGAATTTGCCTTTGTTAACAAGTTAAATATCAAATCTGCTCTCCCTAACTGCTTCGTTGCTCTATTGGTAGCAAGCTTTGCGTAAGGTCCGGTTCGAGTCCGGGGTCGGGCAAAATGTGTGTGAGTTTTTCTGTAACTAAATTACTCAGCCCTGAGTTAGGAAGTTGGCGGTTTAACGCCCGTGTCTCGGAAAGCACGTTAAGCCGGTGGTCCTGCTCACCGAACTATGAGAGTATGGAATAACGAGTACACTTGTGTTGGCGCGCACACTTGTGCACTAAAACATGTTCTGCGCACTTGGCTGGTCTCAATTGAGATCGGCCGGCTGATATCGGTCGGACGCTTTTATTACAAATATCAAATCGTCGTTTCTGGTTTGGTTATGTGGTAGTAAGTACATGTGTGGTGTTACAGATATGTCGTTTCTGTTGGAACCGCATACGGGAGGGCGAGAACGGGCTGTGTCCCGCGTGTCGGAAGGCGTACCCCGAGAACCCTGCAGACTTCACTCCGCTCAGTCAAGAACAGGTGACATTTTATTTTTTAATTATTTTTTAGGGTTCCGTAGCCAAAATGGCAAAAACGGAACCCTTATAGTTTCGTCATGTCCGTCTGTCCGTCTGTCCGTCTGTCCGTCTGTCCGTCTGTCACAGCCGATTTACTCGGAAACTATAAGTACTACAGTGATGAAATTTGATGGGAATATGTGTTGTATGAACCGCTACAAAAATATGACACTAAATAGTAAAAAGAATTGGGGTGGGGCCCCCATACATGTAACTGAGGGATGAAATTTTTTTTTTTCGATGTACATACCCGTGTGGGGTATCAATGGAAAAGGTCTTTTAAAATGATATAAAGTTTTCTAAAAAACATTTTTCTTAAAGTGAACGGTTTTTGAGATATCAGCTCTCAAAGTCGTAAAAGTATGTCCCCCCCTCTATTTTTATAACTACGGGGTATAAAATTCTAAAAAAATAGAGGTGATGCATGCTAATTAACTCTTTCAACGATTTTTGGTTTGATCAAAGTATCTCTTATAGTTTTTGAGATAGGTTGATTTTTATTATATTTGCTGCTACGGAACCCTTTGTGCGCGAGCCCGACTCGCACTTGGCCGGTTTTTTCCTTTTATTCGATTTTGGGGTTGGGTAAATCCCAAAATCGATTGTTTTAAAATGTATTTTCTAATGCCTAACCCCAAAACTCAACTTCCAACAAGTGTGCAGCGGCACAAAAGACTGCATTATTTCTTTCATTTAAGATACAAAACCAATGATTTTCGACTCGGTATGCCTGGTTTAACAGTTAATGTTCTCTTGGCTTTAGTTTGCTTGTGACTAGTTATTGGTGTACCTTCAACCCTACATAAGTCCACATTAAAAAGTACATTAAGCTTTTGGTCCTGCACCTATTCTCTTCCCACCATTACCTTTCGGATTACAGTTCCGTTAACTCGATTGTTGCCTGCCTGGAGATCTGATTTGATAGATAACAATACTTTGCTTTATATGTATGTGATAAAATCAAACAATGTATATAATAAGAATTCCAAACTTAAATGTCCTTTAGAAAACTATTTCAAGAGGTTATTTATATAAAACATTGTATATAAACTATTTGAATGTTAAACATCAAAAAGAAAAAGAAAAACATATATTTTTACACTTGCTGTTTTAGCAAAAAAAAACTTATCCAATAAGCGATAACAGTAAACGAATGAATAAATTATCGGATTAATTGCTTTTTCGTTCATTGACGAAACTTTGACGATGCGAATGTGTACAGCTGGTTATTGTGGAAAATATAGGAGGAGACAATACAATACATAAATCGTATTGTAAATAAACATTTTTATTGTAAACCATTTGTTTACACAATCCCCGGCTGATCTACTAACCTCAGCCTGTTATGACACCGATATTATATAGTACTGATTAACTTAATTGGATCTTTGCTTTTACTTTTTACGATATGTGATTTTATATTTATGACCGCATTATTGTTATTGTGTTATGTTGTAAAAAGCGTATAAATAAATAATATGCTTTATTTGTTTTAGTCATGCCAGTGTACATAATATTGTATTGTGTAGTATTTGTTAGTATTTTTGTTGATAAATCAAAAATATTGTTCTCGCATGTATTTTGTGTGTACAAACGATAGTTGTCCTGAATAGTGTTCGGAAAATTCACATGTCATTATATTTTTATGCTTGATTTACGAAAATGTGATACAGAATCGTCGCCCAACTCATTTTCACAGATTAATTATTTCTACACCTTCTTTTATTATTTGGACAAAGTATCGCAAATGCTTGTCCGACATATTATACTGTAATAATCATCATCAAATCATCGGCCCATGCTTTTAAGTATGCTGTTTCACGCCCCGCCTTAAGAGCTCGGGATCATAGGGGGGAGGGAAAACTTGGCTTTTTGCCAAGAGGAACAAAACCTCTTTGTCCGAGCCACCAGCGCCTGTATTGTATGTGGATGGCAACGCTGTCCGGCACGTGTCGTTCGGGAGTGGAAAGGGGAGTGAGGGACTAGCTGAAATAGCTCTTTAGAGCATTCCCCATTATAGAGAACACTTAGGCCGGCAATGTATATACGATACTACTACTATAACTGTATAATATAACTCAGTGTTCCGTTCGTCCGTCCAGGTGGCAGCCATAAAGACGGAGAAGAAGGCGCGCGAGCAGAAGCGGCGGAACAAGACGCTGGAGTCGCGGCGCGCGCTCGCCAACGTGCGCGTCGTGCAGAACAACCTCGTGTTCGTGGTCGGGCTGCCCGTGCGCCTGGCCGACCCCGAGGTGCGTACATACAACCAGGGATACCAGCTGGACATCACCTTTGACACTTACCAGTCTTCTACATACTGGTCACCAATAAGCGCTAGCTACATCTGTAAAGGAGCGTGAGCCACACCCCTTCAGAGATTGTGTGACTCCGCCCCTTTATCTATACTCGCTCACTAGACATAGATAACTGCTAAGTAACACATATGTGTTAATTAGCAGTCTACTCATTTGAAATAAAACTAATTTTACGGATTAAACTCGCGTGTATTGGTATTATAAACATTATTTAGAGATCCGACGTTTCGAGCTCTTTACAGCACTTGTGGTCATGGTTAAGAGTCTTAACTGTAAAAATGCTGTAAAGAGCTTGAAACCTCGGATCTCTAAATAATGTTTAGAATACCAATACACGCGAGTTTAATCCGTAGAATTAGTTTTATTTCAAATGTGTAGAGCTCGCGCAAATAAAAATAGACAATACTAGTAGTCTACTATTAGCCGGCCACCGATAGGATACCACAACCGCAGAGGCTACCAGGGACACTCTTGTGCCACGCCCCTTTACCGACTGGCAATGCCCCGCCAATAATCTGTGCCACGCCCCTTGTACCGACCCGACCCGATTTATAGACTAAACTACTTCCCCACCAAAATTAGTCTTTATGGGTCTACACGCGATATTAGGAGTAGCAAATTACATAGCTACTTAATGCACGACGTTTCGACTGGGTTACACCAATCGTGGTCGCGAGCGAACTCACCCGCGAACTAATATCGCGTGTAGACCCATAAAGACTAATTTTAGTGTAATGGAACGCGAAAGTCTAAAATCTTACTTCCCCAACTCTTTAACGTCACACTAAGCCACACTACTTCTGCAATACGCTGTGCTTCTAGACTGATGATATCTGACTAATTTTTGCCCATAAAGACCCGAGCAAAAGCGATGGAACAAGACTTGGCTCGATCTATATGTGACAAGCGTGTGCCAACGTGGAAAAAATGTCTAGCAAGTAAGTTGCGAGGCTATGATACTAATTTTGTGTTACATTTGTTTCAGATTCTCAAACGGCAAGAGTACTTTGGCAAATATGGCAAAATTCACAAAGTAGTTATAAACCAAAGTACTGCGTATGCAGGGTCACAGGTAAGATAAAGCATTGATGTTATATAATCATATTTAAAATTTTTGATTTGGAAATATTTTTATTTCTTAACTTAATTAAACGAGTTAGAGCAGAATTTATCACCAATGTTGATAGTTATAGATAGTATACTCGACTACTGGCGTTTTCCTAGTTAATAGTACAAGGTACTAATTATGTTTGTAGCATTTAGGTAACAATACACACTTCCTTTACAGATGTAATTTTTATTTTGTCAATGTTATAAAATATTTCAAACTATTTAGTGAATCTCGCTTAATGCGGGTTGCAGACCAAGAGGTAAGCTAAGTTGTGTTAGCTTGACTCGAATAATTGACGTAGTTTTCCATACTCATGCATGTGCAGACCGTATACACTAAGTAAGAAAACTGCGTCAACTATGATAGCTAAGCTAAACTAACGTAGCTTTTGGTTTACCACCTGTATAAGCGTTTATTAAAATAGAACAATATTACTATTGATATTTTTTATTCTTAAGAAATGTATAAAACCTAACTTGAAATAAAACTAATTTTACGGATTAAACTCGCGTGTAAGTATTGTTAATCTAAACATATTATTTGAGATCTAAGACACCTATGACGGTCTTGCCCGTGACCACGAGCGCTGTAAAGAGCTCGAAACGTCGGATCTCTAAATAATATGTTTAGATTAACAATTCACGCGAGTTTAATCCTTATTAGTTTTATTTCAAATCTGTAGTGCTCTCGCAAACAATAGACAAACCTAACTTGATCAACCCTCCCAATCGAACTTGAGCCCAAACTATAAGCGAATAAAAGCGCCCCGCCTGCCCCCAGGGCCCGTCCGCGTCCGCGTACGTGACGTATGTCTCGCCGGCGGACGCGTTGCGCGCGATACAAGGCGTGAACAACGTCACGCTGGACGGGAGAGTGCTGAAGGGCTCGCTGGGGACCACCAAGTACTGCGCGAACTTCATGAAGAACCAGCCCTGCCCCAAGCCCGACTGCATGTACCTGCACGAGCTAGGTACGTCACCGAGGCCTACACACGTACAGGGAGTGAACAACGTTGGCCTCTGTTGTAACAATAAATATTTAAGTGCGTCTCTATATTCTCTATGTAGTAAAATTGACACACTTAAATATTTATTGTTTTTTCTTTTAATTTGTTATTGTAGTCCACATAAATACTACAAATTGAACCCGAAACATCTGCATCAGTAAGTGTATTTAGCTTCTGACAATGTTAATTTTATTGATAACTTTTATTGTTAGGTACTGCTGACAATTTTGTAGGTATAGTAGCATCATGCAAGGAATGTTAAAATGAGATCTGTGTGTGACAAAACGACTCGATATTATCAACAACACTACCAACTTGTGGGATTGACTGAAAATCAGCGCTGGCAAGAATCTCGGTCCCATGTTAGCACAAGCTGAGCCACTTCTATTTGCTCATTACATGTAATTCTTTTTCTTTTTGTATATATGTTGTTTTATGTTAAATGTTCAAGCGAGCAATAAAAGCAAAAAAAAAAAAAGTTTAAATGGGTCTGCGTATCCCGGTCGTTTTTGAAGTGCGAAGTCGGCTAATAATGAACTTTTCACGTCCACAGGTGATCCTAAAGCGTCGTTCACTAAGGAGGAGATGCACGCGGGCCTGCACCAGGTGTACGAGCGCAAGCTGCACAACCAGCTGCTGCAGGCGCAGCGGGACACCAAGGACGAGAAGCACTGCAACAGCTCAGGTGCGATACCGACCGCGCTACAGGGACGCAGGGACGCTACAACACAACCAGCTGCTGCAGGCGCAGCGGGACACCAAGGACGAGAAGCACTGCAACAGCTCAGGTGCGATACCGACCGCGCTACAGGGACGCAGGGACGCTACAACACAACCAGCTGCTGCAGGCGCAGCGGGACACCA
The DNA here is from genome assembly GCA_039566165.1 of Maruca vitrata. NCBI lineage: Eukaryota > Metazoa > Arthropoda > Insecta > Lepidoptera > Crambidae > Maruca > Maruca vitrata. Next base: position 6,634,676 of record CM076936.1, on the reverse strand, counting down.
AGGACGAGAAGCACTGCAACAGCTCAGGTGCGATACCGACCGCGCTACAGGGACGCAGGGACGCTACAACACAACCAGCTGCTGCAGGCGCAGCGGGACACCAAGGACGAGAAGCACTGCAACAGCTCAGGTGCGATACCGACCGCGCTACAGGGACGCAGGGACGCTACAACACAACCAGCTGCTGCAGGCGCAGCGGGACACCAAGGACGAGAAGCACTGCAACAGCTCAGGTGCGATACCGACCGCGCTACAGGGACGCAGGGACGCTACAACACAACCAGCTGCTGCAGGCGCAGCGGGACACCAAGGACGAGAAGCACTGCAACAGCTCAGGTGCGATACCGACCGCGCTACAGGGACGCAGGGACGCTACAACACAACCAGCTGCTGCAGGCGCAGCGGGACACCAAGGACGAGAAGCACTGCAACAGCTCAGGTGCGATACCGACCGCGCTACAGGGACGCAGGGACGCTACAACACAACCAGCTGCTGCAGGCGCAGCGGGACACCAAGGACGAGAAGCACTGCAACAGCTCAGGTGCGATACCGACCGCGCTACAGGGACGCAGGGACGCTACAACACAACCAGCTGCTGCAGGCGCAGCGGGACACCAAGGACGAGAAGCACTGCAACAGCTCAGGTGCGATACCGACCGCGCTACAGGGACGCAGGGACGCTACAACACAACCAGCTGCTGCAGGCTGCAGCGGGACACCAAGGACGAGAAGCACTGCAACAGCTCAGGTGCGATACCGACCGCGCTACAGGGACGCAGGGACGCTACAACACAACCAGCTGCTGCAGGCGCAGCGGGACACCAAGGACGAGAAGCACTGCAACAGCTCAGGTGCAATACCGACCGCGCTACAGGGACGCAGGGACGCTACAACGGGACAGGCCCTACAATTATCCAGGACCTTCATAGCGCCTAGCATAGTCCTACAGCGAGAAAGCCCGTTATTGCTGTACTAGAATTTGTAGTGTATCTGGGTCTCAGGGAGGTACTGACGACATGCTACAGTGAGACAGGCAGTTGCACAGAGTCTGCTATGCTACAGACAGTCAATCAAACTACAGGGCTGTCATGATATATCTATCCCTACACACACACACACACACACACACACAATGCAGCATAATATATATTATATGAAGTGCTACATTGCATCAGGCACAGCATTTGATACTACTATGCTGGCGCTTGGCAAATCTATGACTAATCTACACATTCTAAATTGAAATTGCCTTACATTTCTTGATAATATTTATTGATTTATCATCCTCTCACATTACACATAGAATAATTTATCCAGAGGAAAGCGGAGGAAGTTGCAGATGATTTAAATTCATGGTAAGGTTAACTTTAAGGTGTTCAGTGCCTTATTAACTACATCGAACATCTTTGCAAGAACCAAGGACATCCCTGTTATAAAAAAAAGCCGACTTCACTTTATTAGTTCACTTTATTTAGTGCGTCAGTTATTAGAAAACTTTAAACGTTTTACACGATTTTACCGTCAGATGCGTTTACTGAGTTTGCAGTTATGTAGTTGTGGATTAACATGTGTTTTTTTTAAAGTTCATAAGCATATTAACCACATTACACTTAATGTATGCAATCAATATTTTACCAGAAGAGAAACATGTTATTATGTCTTCGTTATACCTACTACTCCTATTAGATCAGTCAATGAAAAAATTCTAACATTCAATGTGTCCCACAGGTAATTCTAGTACGAATGCAGAAAAAGGCAGTTCAAAAGATGGTAAGTATTTTTCTGTCTTACTTTTACACAGTACCTACACATCATCTTCTCTCTCATCTCACATATACTAAGCGTCTCTTTCTCCATTTTAGGTAATCAATCGAACTTTATTCCGACAACAGTGGTCACATCGTCTCATATAAACGTAGTCAATTCTTCTAAGTGAGTATAGTTTGCATATTTCCCCGTCTACTTCAAATGCTACCAGAGTTGTTCACATACCCTATACGGAAGACTCAAAATTTTCACCAACTGGTACCAATTGAGGTATATGTTTTTGTATCTTTTTTTATTTATTTTAGCAGTTTCAAATATCTCAATTTTACTATAATAAATCTAATTGTATTGTTTTATTTTACCTATTAGACTAAGTTTTGATTGTGTTAGTATTAGAATTGTAATTTCATATTTTAACTATGTCAGAAGAGATTTTTATTTCAGAAAGATGCAATTGAAGATTTAGAATACCAAACAAAACATAGTATTTATATTATCTTGTGCTTTTGAAACATAATTTCCTTAATGTTTATAATGTTTGAAACTATAATAACTATTCAAATAACTTGAGAAACAAAACTTGCTTCCTATCAAAATTGATCATGCAAAACTATTTTTGACGACTCGGAACGCTTTTCAGATCAAATAAAAAAGATCCGGCGAACGGCAATAGTAATATTAACGGCAACACAAACGGCAACAGTAACGGCAATAGTAGCGGCAACAGTAGCGGCGCGAGCAGCAGCAACGGCAAGGAGGCGTGGCCCAGCCTCGGCTCGTCGCCGCCCTCCGACAGTCCCGCAAGGAAACAGTCCAGTCCCAAGCCACAACACTCTACAGGTCAGTTGGGACAGCAGTGAGATCTGTAGTCGTAGCAGCGACAAGGAGACAGCGTGGAAGCAATAATATGCATCATCATTAGCCCATATACGTCCCCACTGCTGGGGCACGGGCCTACCCTAAACTAGTGCGATCAGGCCTTAGTCAACCACGCTGGCCAAATGCGGAATGGTCGACTACACAACCTTGGAATTTCTTCGTAGGTGTGCAGGTTTCCTCACGATGTTTTCCTTCATCGTTAAAGCGTCTAATAAACGTGTGTGAATAATAAGCATTTAATATCATTTAAAACGTAGCGTCGGCAAACATAGGGACGACCCTCAGGCCAGTCTCTCTCCAACTGGCCCGAAGGCCTGCTGGTAGGAGCTGGATGAGAGAGGCCGAGAATATGCGGGATTGGCGAAGACATGCGCATTGTTGCGCAAGCGCTGCAAGCCTACGTTTCAGCAGTAGACGGACTTGTAGGCTGACGCTGACGATTATCATTATTTCACTTTCTATTTATCACCTTCTCTTTTTATCTAGTCTACTAAAAAAACAAACTCATTGCCCCTCCAGTATCTTCTTTCTGTTTGTACTTTATTTTATTAAAATCACTTAATTTATATTGTTCATAATTTTACTGAATATTCATATTTAACTTTTCTATTTGCAGTTAAGTCACAAGAAAACGGCACATCAGAATCCTCAAGTCCCACACTCGTACAACAACAGTCTCAAACGAAAAGCAAAGAGCACACAGACACAAAAACGAGAAACAAAGACAGCAATAGCAATAGCAACAGCAACGGCACAAACGGACAGACCAATAAGAAAAAGGATAAAAAGCACAAGAGCGCGCCTAGCGAAGAAGAATCGGAGAAACTGTACAACACGCCGCCATCACAGTCTGTGTTCGACTCGGAGACGAACTTCCTATCAAACGAGCTGGACGAGTTAGAATCAGACAGGCACAGTTTGCTGGAGAACCACGACTTGTTAGACAATAGTGATCACAGCTTATTAGAAGACGACAACACTCACAATCTACTCAACGATGCCAACAATGAAGTCATGATGATGCAGAGGCATAGAGAAATGCTCGCCGGCTTAGTAGAAACAAATCACATACTTCCACACATGAAGAGTCCACTAGTGAATGGGTACGGGCTATTAGACAGGGATACAATGAGCTATATAGGTAAGTTGCTAACAATTATTTTCCATATAAAATTAACGATGATGGCATTTGATTTGAATTCTGAAGTGCATGTAGTAGGAGTAGTAAACATATCGTTATCATGAACTTACTATGAAAGGAACCCATTTGTTTCCTGTAACTCATGAAATTCTTTGTATTATGTCTTTCATGTTACCTCCTATAACCACACTCTACCATTTCATTAAATTCCAAGACTTTGTCTGGCTCGGCTGGAACAGTGCTTAGTGACCTAGGTTCACAACCTACAGTTTCAAGAGTCGTGGGTTTGATTCCCACCTGGGACAAATATTTGTGTGAGGAACATCGGTGTTTGTTCCGTGTCTGGGTGTGTTTTAAATATATTAAAGTATATTTGTGTATCCACTGTTGATTCTGATATCTGTAACACAAGTGCTTAAGCTACTTACCACGGTATCAGATCAATGTATGTGATGTTGTGTCATATTTATTTATTGATATCAGTCTCTGACGCCCATAATACAAACTCTGTTTAGTTTGTTGTCAGATGACCGTGTGTGGAAATGTCTCAGATATTTATTTATTCTCGTAGGTAATGATAGACAGATTAGTCAAATGAGCCAAGGGCTGATGGAGCAGAAGGAAATGGCGCTGCGCGCGCGCCGCAGCGAGCTGCTGCTGCGGCCCGACGCGCCCGCCGCCTACCTGCCCGCCGCCGGCGCCCGGGACGCCACTAGTGAAATATTAGGTAACTAACAACACTCATCATCATCAGCCCATATACGTCTCCACTGCTGGGGCACGAGCCTACCCTAAACTAGGGCGATAAGGCCTTAGTCGACCACGCTGGCCAAGTGCGGGTTGGTCGACTACACAACCTAAGAATTTCTTCTTAGGTGTGCAGGTTTCCTCACGATGTTTTCCTTCACCGTTAAAGCGTCGAATGATGGTACATATGAATTTCAAATTTGAAAAACACATTGGTACCTGGCGGGGTTTGAACCGGCGACCTCTCGCATGGCAAGCAACGACCTTAACCACTCGGCCATCGACGCTTTTTTTTAACAACTCGACTAACAACACGTAATAAGTAAATACCCACGCAAATGGAGTTTCCTGAAGTACCTGGTTCCTATATTACAAAAAAATGAACAATTTTTAAGGTTCCATACCGTACCTAAAAGGTAAAAAACGGGACCCTAATACTAAGCCTCCGCCGTCCGTCTGTCTGTATGTCTGTCTATCTGTCCTGTCTAGGTCACTTCAAGCTGTATCTCATAAACAGTGATGACAGCTAGAGCTGTAATTTTCACAAATGATGTATTTCCGTTGCCTCTATAACAACAAATAAACATTTAAAAAGATAAAATATTTAGGGGGGTCCCCATACAATAAACGTGGGTTTTTTACATAATTGTTATGGAACCCTACGTGCGTCAGTCCGATTTGCACTTGGCCGGTTTCTTATGTTTTGACATCCAGGATAACCCCACTCCACCTGATCGACAGGCACAATAAAATAATATTGGGCTTGTCCTTAATGTCGGGTATAGTTTATTTTATATTAATTTGAATGGAAAGCTGCATCATGCTTTAGATGCTCTTTTTCATCTTTGTTGCTGATTTGAGGTGCCAGTCACGGATCCAAATAATATAATACTAATGTATAACAGTAGCCCTAAATATATAATTTTTAAAGATTGTATCAAATCTTATGTTTCCACATATTAACCACATACAATGGGGAATATATTTTTTTTAATATCCTAAATAAATCTTTAATATTGAAGAAATATGAAAAATAATTTTATTTTTCAATCTACTTTAACGACAAGCGAGATATAGCTGTTTAAAGTTCCCGGGTGGACAGAGAGATCCGATATGGCAGATGACGTCACAATTACACTACGGCCATACGCGATCCATACAAAACTCCGTTTTGTAAGAAAGAGATAGAAAATTTACTTTAATTCCTTATAAATCCTTCGTTTGTGAACCGATTTTCATTTTTTATTTCACATTTTAGTATATGTTGAAGCCTTTATTCATAAGTTGTTGAAAAAATTCAAGATTGCAGATTTATGCATATTCCCTATTCCACTTCCAGGTGCTAATAATTATCATCCAAATCCGAATATGCTTCCGCCTTTCGGCATGCGGGTGGAGGGGTCGATGGGCGCGCCGATGCCGGGCTTCCTGTTGCACAACCAGATGGCGCACGCGCCGCAGGCGATGGTCAACGGGTTCGATGCGCCACAGAGCGCGGTGAGTGTGGTCCAATAATGCCGTTTGTTTCAAATCTAATATTAGGGTTTTTTAAGTAAATCAGTCAAACTTAGTCATTTTTAAATATATTTTTTTAATTTACTAGAGAAAAAAAAAAGTATTAATACGCTGGAATCGTTAGACAGTATTCCTTATTTCGATTTGACATGTGACTCGACTTTGTTTTGATGTGTAAAAAAATTAAATATAAAAACAAATAACAATACTATACCAGAGCCGCTCTAAGTTGACCGATTTGACACTTTTTTATTTTATATTTTTGCATTTATCCTTGTTAAGAGGAACATATTTAGCAAATCATAAAAAACAACTTTTAAAAAATAAGACGTTATTTCAAAATATCAAATGCACCTAATTATCTAATTATTTGTCTTTTATTACTTTAAATAATTGAATTATAAAAGAAAACGTAACGTAACGTAAAATTTCCACTCTGTATTACGCTTTTACAAGGTTACGCCGTTTGACACGTTTTTCATAGTGACGTAATGGGTAATACTCACCAGGTAATTTTTTAAAATAGGATGAAGGATTTAATAAGTATTGTATCCCCTTATCAATTCAGAATTCTCTCATTAAATATTAGAAGCCTTCAAAAAACTTTAACGCTCTGCAAGTTTTACTGCAACGGTTAGGTCTGGAATTTGATATCATTCTCCTCACCGAATGCTGGCTGAACGACTCATCAATCGTTGGTTGCATTCCCGGTTACGCGGCGTTTTCCTCAAAACGCAATATTAACCAAAACGGTGGAGTTGTGGCATACGTTAAGGAACAGTGGAATGTCTGCGTCTCAGAACCTGACCTTATTGAGGCATGTGGCTTATTGTTGGTGATTCCAGGAATTATTTCCTTAGTCGGAATATATCGTTCTCCCTCGTTTAGTGACACCTCAAATTTTTTACATTCACTTGAACATATACTCTCCAATTTAAAGAATAAGTCTACAATCATAGTAGCCGGAGATATTAACATCGATACACTGGGTTCAGGGTGCCTCCATAATGATTCCTCTGATTATCTATGTATGATTGCTAGCCACAACTTTCGTCCCGCTATCACGTTACCCACAAGACTGGATGCTTGCCTGGACCATATACTTGTTAATACAGACCTTCCAGCTCTCGGCTTAGTCTGCGATACAAGTATCACTGACCATTATCCTACAATGGTGGGTCTTGAAATTAAGAATAAAGACAATAGGACCAAGCACTCGCGAACTAGGAACAGAACCAACCTAGAGGCAGTCTCTAAGGAGTTAAACGATGTTGATTGGTCAGGCGTTCAAAATTCCACAGACGTTAACGAAGCATGTGCGAAATTTATGAAAGTACTAAACGACATCATCGCTAATAACACTCAATGTGTGCGCATTAGCAGAAGTAAATACACAATCGAACCATGGATGACTCCAGGCCTACTTCGTTGTGCTCGCCATCGTGATCACCTTCATAAGCTTGTCCGTCAGCATCCAACGGATGAAATCCTAAGACTATCCTACTCTAGGTATAGAAACTTCTACACTGATCTGATCAGGAAGCTTAAAGCCCATCATGAAAGATCTGAAATTGAGAGAACCAAAAACACAACAAAGGGCCGCTGGAAGTCTATTTTAAAATCTGCAATAGTCAAAAAAAACCGTCTCAGGCAGGTGAACTGTTGTCTTTGGCTGATGATCCTTCTGATGCACTATGCATCACTAATAAATTCTTTGCAACTGTAGGTAAGAATCTCGCGGATAAAATTCTTAACGAAAGCGGTCATTCTGAACAATCCTTAGCAGAGACGGTGAGCGTCAGTGCTGCCCCCCAAAACTCTTTTTTCTCTCGCCCACTGACCCTGAGGAAGTAGATTCGATCATAAGAAATCTTAAAAATGACAGTCCTCCTGGCCTGGATGACTTGAATAATCACTTAATTAAATCAATCAAAAACAAAATCAACCTGCCCCTCACGTCAATTTTTCAATCTTAGCCTTAGCTCAGGGTGCTTTCCTGATGTATGGAAAACTGCTGCAGTGACGCCCATTTACAAAGATGGCCCCAAGGATTGTCCCACCAACTACCGCCCAATCTCTCTTCTTGGCGCCTTCTCTAAAATGCTAGAGAAACTGGTCAACAATCGTCTGGTATCCTTTCTTGAAAACCTGGGCCTACTTAGTGAGAGACAATTTGGTTTCAGGAGGAAAAGGTCGACTGAAGACGCTATCTCCCTGCTGGTTGAAAAGATTTCTTCTACTCTTGACCAAAGAAAAAACTGCGTAGGCGTCTTCCTTGACCTGGCTAAGGCCTTCGACACGGTTTCCACTCCGATATTACTTCGCAAGCTGGAATCAGTAGGAGTACGTGGAGAGGCCCTGGCCTGGTTCCGCAGTTACTTAACGAAAAGAGGTCAACTTGTTAAAGTGGGCTCATGCACAAGTAACGTACACCAAATCACCTACGGGGTTCCTCAGGGGAGTATCCTTGGCCCAACCCTCTTCATTGTGTACATGAATGACCTCCACTCTCTTGTCATTCCATCTGCAGAAATCGTCTGCTATGCGGACGACACTGCTATTCTGTTTTCAGGCAAGAACTGGGAGGAAACTTTCCAGTCCTCTGAGCGCGGTTTGTCCACCATTAATAAATGGCTCCAACAGAATCTGCTGACCCTAAACACAAGCAAAACTAAGTTCATCTGTTTTCACAAGACCGCTTCCTCCAGTCCACCTCCGATAGAGGGAATCAGAATTCACAATTGCGAACATTTCACCGGCTCGTTAGATACACGCTGCAAGTGTAAACACATTCTTAAAACAACTGATATTAAATATCTGGGCGTAATTTTAGATGAAAAACTTAACTTCAAATGTCATATCATAGCGCTCGCAGCTCGTATCCGAAAAATTATAGGAGTCATGAAAAGACTACGAAACATATGTGATTTTGATATTTTAAGGACAGTCTACCAGGCTATCTGCCAGTCTCTTCTAAATTATTGCATTGGGGTTTGGGGCTGTGCGGCAAAAACAAATTTCATCGGATTGGAAAGAGCTCAACGGTCAGTTCTGAAGACAATGCTGAATAAACCGTTCAGATTTTCCACCGACGCTTTATACCTGGAGGCTAAGGTCCTTCGTGTCCGGCAGCTTTACATAGCAAAAGCGTGTCTTGTTTCACATAAAAGGATCCTTAATAGTGACAACTATACCGGCTTACTCAAGAGACGTGTGTTCAAAGTTCCAATTCCTGCAGTGAGAACTAGCTTTGCAAAAAGATTTTCCGCTTTCGCATTTCCTGACATTTATAACCGTATCTTGAAATTTTGTGACATAAAATCTTCTTCTTTGAACCAGACTAAGGCTACATTATCTGCGTGGCTACAAACTCTAGACTATCAGGCAACTGAACATATCTTACCATCTTAAAAACTTCACATCTCTGAATACTACTTACTTGTTCCTCTTCTTCATTAGACACATTCATTCACCACATTTGGCACTTTTTCTGTTTTTTTTTTCTGTTATTTGAACAATATTAGATTATTTTTATTATTGTATTCCAATGCTTCTTTACATCAAAACATACTAAATTGGTTACCCAAGATACAGGCTAAGCCTAGTTTGGGATCCCCTGTAGTACTCGACACTTCTTAGGCAGCAATTAACCCATGTCTAGTTTAAGTACATGTATAACCTTCAAATGTATACCTAGTCTAAGTAACATTCTGAGAGTAATAAAGCATTTTCATTTTCATTTTTCATTTTTCAAAAATAAATTATATTTTCAAATAAGAAACTTCAATTCTATCGTCTGGATGTGAATAAATGTTTTTAATAAAAATTAAGTTATAATTAGACCTTGCTTGGTTATAAAGTGGAAATAACTGTTACTTATATACTTCGGCAATTTCACCATTGTCCCTCACTAGTGCAGTCAGTCTGACAGTGTCAAATCAGTCAACTTAGAGCGGCTCTGGTATAACCTAGGTTGAACATGTATCCTAACTATGGTTTGACACGTATTCTTACCTCAGTTTGACAGGGTATCCTTATCTAAGTTTGACATGTAATCCAATCTCTGTTTGATATGTATCCTTACCGCAATTTGACATGTAACCCAATCTCTCATTGAAATGCATCCTTAACTTGATTTGACATGTAACCCAACCTCGTTTGGACATTTGTTTAATCTCGATTTGAAATCAACCTTGCTTTCGTACATATTAATAATAATAATAATAAATCATCCTAAAGTCGATGTGCCCTAATCTGTGTGGCATGAATTCAAACCTCAGTTTTACAAGTATCCTGAACTCTATTTGTCACGCATCCTAACCTCGATTTCGTCAGGTCATTGTTTCTTTGTCATGTCCTAATCCCACTGCGACATCAATCCAAACCTCAGTTTGACCTATCTCTATCACATGTTCTTAGAAAACTGAAACAAAACAACACGGTAAATATCCCGGACAGTTTCAGTTTTCTAATGTGTGTAACCATGACAGTTTAAAATTACACATGTACTTATTCTAAATTTACCTTGGCATGGGCCCACAGAGTGAAGGGCGCTACCTAGCGGAGAACATGGACAAGTTCTTCACGGACTTCCGGCAAGCGCAGCAGCTGCGGCAACTCGCGCGCGGCGAGCAGCGCTACGGGCCCGCGCCGCACCTGCCCCGGAACGTGCTCAGCGCCGAGCGCCTCGAGAGCGAGCACAAGCAGAGGTGAGGGAGACACGCGGACACACGGACAGACGGACAGACAGACAGACAGACAGACAGGCGAGCAGCGCTACGGGCCCGCGCCGCACCTGCCCCGGAACGTGCTCAGCGCCGAGCGCCTCGAGAGCGAGCACAAGCAGAGGTGAGGGAGACACGCGGACACACGGACAGACGGACAGACAGACAGACAGGCGAGCAGCGCTACGGGCCCGCGCCGCACCTGCCTAGGAACGTGCTCAGCGCCGAGCGCCTCGAGAGCGAGCACAAGCAGAGGTGAGGGAGACACGCGGACACACGGACAGACGGACAGACTGACAGACAGACAGACAGGCGAGCAGCGCTACGGGCCCGCGCCGCACCTGCCTAGGAACGTGCTCAGCGCCGAGCGCCTCGAGAGCGAGCACAAGCAGAGGTGAGGGAGACACGCGGACACACGGACAGACGGACAGACAGACAGACAGACAGACAGGCGAGCAGCGCTACGGGCCCGCGCCGCACCTGCCCCGGAACGTGCTCAGCGCCGAGCGCCTCGAGAGCGAGCACAAGCAGAGGTGAGGGAGACACGCGGACACACGGACAGACGGACAGACAGACAGACAGACAGACAGGCGAGCAGCGCTACGGGCCCGCGCCGCACCTGCCCCGGAACGTGCTCAGCGCCGAGCGCCTCGAGAGCGAGCACAAGCAGAGGTGAGGGAGACACGCGGACACACGGACAGACGGACAGACAGACAGACAGGCGAGCAGCGCTACGGGCCCGCGCCGCACCTGCCCCGGAACGTGCTCAGCGCCGAGCGCCTCGAGAGCGAGCACAAGCAGAGGTGAGGGAGACACGCGGACACACGGACAGACGGACAGACAGACAGATAGACAGACAGGCGAGCAGATCGATATATGAAGTCGACAGGTACAGTAGACCATATTGAGCCTGTCGCACTCACCCTGAAGGCCTGCTTAAATGCCGTTTCGCGCCCCGCCTGAAGAGCCCGGGATCATAGGAGGGAAAACATGAGCTGGAAGGGCATTCCATACATTAATGACACGTGGCAGAAAAGAAGAACTAACCCTCTTAGTCCGGGCCACCAGCTCTTGCATTGTATGTGGGTGGCAGCGCTGTCCAGCATGTGTCGTTCGGGAGTGAAAAGGGGAGGGAGGGACTAGCTAAAATAGCTCTTCACATAACATGGCAGGAAGTGATCTTTGCCTAACACTCTGGGAAGAAGGCGTGATTTTGTTATGTTTTTCCACTGCCATTACAGTGAACCGTTTAAATATTTATTGTTATATGTAACTGCCTCGTTAGTCTATTAGTAGCAAGCGCTGCGTAAGGATCGGGAGGTCCCCGGTTCGAGTCGGGTGTTGGGCAAAATTTGTGTGAGTTTTTCTGTAATGAATTGTTCTGTCTTCTGTCGGATGGCTGTCTCAACGAATTATGGGCGTAAGGGAATAGAGAGTGCACTTGTGTTTGCGCGCACACTTGTGCACTATAATATGTCCTGCGCACTTGGCTGATCTCAATTAAGATCGGCCGCCATGGCTGAAATCGGTCGGATGCCTTATTATTATTATAACAAGTACATAACGTTTTCAGGATGAACAATCACCGGAGCGGGGAGGGCGCGACGCGCGCGGCCGGCGACGCGGACGACGACCTGGACTTCGACCCGTTCAAGGAGACGCAGAAGGCGCTCGCCGAGATGATGGAGACCGAGATGATGCAGAACAGCGTCTCCAGCGGGTACGTAGCCGAGAGATACATCGAGATAGATAGAGGGGTGAGAGCCATCAGTAAAGTTACAGGTCGGTTCATGGAAGTTGACCACAAATGGCGGCCGATGCGCATGTGTGCATTCATGAAGAAAATACTTAATACAAAAAAATATTTTATTGTAATTGAAATAGTATAATCAATTGTCTAAATTTATAATATACTTAATATACTCGTAATTATTGTAGGTACACTTATTTAACTTATTAACTTTAACAAAAACAACGATAACTTAACAAAACAACAAAAACTTAACATGTCACAAAAATATGAAACAAATATCTTAAAGCAAAACACTTTTCTTTTCAACTGCACTTGACTGCGCTGATAGCGTGTCGATGCCGCAATTGACGAATAGCGATTGAGCGGTCTGCTGCAATCCATTACGCGGCGCGCACGCACCAATAGCGTCGCTCCAGTCTTGACGCATTCTGCCCGCCCCTCACCCCGCACCTCAACAGGGACCTAAAAATCGCTTTCTGCGCATTGTTCATCTTTCGTGAACCAAACTGTACCATGAGTTAGCTATCGAAAACTTACGTACGTTAAAAACCTATCTAATTGTTTTTTTTTTTTCATACTACCGATTTTAGTTCTTAGCGTTACCGCCAGGGGCGCTGTCAAAGTTTTTCATAGACATATTTACATAGGCGATAACGAGTCTTTCATTTTTAAACTCATGGTAGCACTACAGGTCCCCCGTAAGTCCGGTGATGATGACTAGGCTATTTCATATGATCATCGTAGTCAGTTAGGAAAAAAAAATCGATATATCTTGGTATCGAGAAATATTCTCGATAGATCTTTAGAGGCGGGAGCCATCGGTTCTGCCGTGAGTCCGGTGATAATGACGAGGCTACTCCAAGCCATCATCGCATGTCAGTTAGGAAAAAATAATCGTGATGTGTGTTGAAATATTGAATAATGAATGACGTGTATGTTCGCAGGGACAACATGGAGCGAGTGCGGCGCGCGCGCCTCGCGCCGCCCGGCTTCGGGCCCGGCGCCTTCCCCGCGCCGCCGCGCCACAACGCGCACAACCAAGGTACCCGCACACTGCTACTGGACACTACCTGTCTGTCCGTCTGTGTGTTAAGCGGGGGAGTGGTTTGAGAGAACAGAAAGTTGACTACATTACTCAATAAAAATAATAATCTTTATTATATAAATATAATCGTAATATTTCTCACCATAATCCTAGCCTGGCTCACATACATTTGGTGTAGGTATCTTGTAGACAAAATTATTTGCTACAAATTATGCTTAAATTAGATTGAAGTTTAAGTGATGTGACTAAAAAGGCGGTTTTACTTTTACAAGACGCCCGCAGGGTCGTAGCGAGTTCAGTTCATATCACAAAATTCTGATGATTGCGTACTCCCTGAGCTAGCTAGCCAGTAGGTATATAGGTCGTAGAACCGACAACCGCTCAGGCGAACGAGTTCTGGTGCCGCAAAAGTTTGGTCGGACGGCCCCTGGAAGGCTTGCGATGGCAGCCAGAAGGCTGGATGAGAATAGCCGAGAATAAGTGGGAGCACTTAGGCTGCAGCATTCCACGCCGCGTTGGCGGTGGCTCGCGCGCTATACACCATGACATTTGAGTGGTTGTTTTCCCGTGGCGGTTACGTATCAAAATAACTAAAGTTGTTTCGACTACTGCCGATTCAACTATGCTCGACTCACCTAATGTTTGAAATACCTAATGATCGTTTTACATAATTTCATAATAACTAATGCACGCAATCCCTAATGGACAATTCGCCTACGCTCGACTCACCTAACCTTTTTTCGTCTACGCTTTATTCATCTACGCTTTATTCCCCTAACGCTTTACTCACCTAAGAGCGAATTCACCTACGGCCTATACTTTGGTATTTGGTATCTGCCACGTTGATCTATTGGTACCAAGCACTGCGTAAGGACCGAGAGGTCCCCGGTTCGAGTCCGGGGTCAGGCAAAATTTGTGTTGAGTTTTCCTGCAATGAAATTACTCAGCCCGAAGTTCAGAAGTTGGCGGTTTAACGCCCGTGCCTCGGAAAGCACGTTAAGCCGATGGTCCTGCGTCCGATCTCTCATCGGTCATGTCGGATTGCCGTCTCTCCGAATTATGAGAGTAAGGGAATAGAGAGTGCACTTGTGTTTGCGCGCACACTTGTGCACTATAATATGGCCTGCGCACTTGGCTGATCTATATTGAAGCTGCGATGGTGAGCGAAACCATTCTGCGACGATAAGCTTGCGTGGAACCGCCGGAGCCCCGCAACGCCAGAGCCGTGATAGAGCCCAAACCGCGCGGCGCGCAGTAATGATAAATAGTAGGCGAGTTATTGATTAGGTATTTTAAACATATTCGAAAATGTATTATGTTAAAAAAGCATTAGATAAAAAAAGCATTAGATTAATTGGTCCTTAGTGCAAACAATTTTAGTTGAAACAAAATTATATTAGTTAAGCATTAGGCGAGTCGTGCATTAGGCATAATGATTTTAGGTGAGTCGAGCATAGTTGAATCGGCAGTAGTTGAAACAACTTTAGTTATATACGTAACCCCCGTGGCAGAACGATTTGCCTTTAGTAATACTATCGAATCAAGCAAATAATTCCTTGAAAAAAAAAAATTTTTTTTTGCGAATTTTCAAAATTATAATTTTCCAACTCGAAAACTAGAGAAGCTATCGTTGTTTTATAAGATGTGACGTAATCACGTATTGCTTGCCGCATGAAATCGATGCTTAAAGCTGAAGAAGCTCGACACCCTAAGTCATAAAGCGGTTCAAACGTGCTTTCGAGTTTCGGTTAAACCTTTCGTAAAACCGGCATTTATTGATTTTAACAAAAAAGAACTGCACAAATCTATTGTACTACTAAGATAGAATCATTTTACTGCGGGAAAACAACCACTAAAATTTCACGGTGTATAAGTTCGTCTCTCCCGCGGCGCTTAGCTGTACTAGCGTGGAATCCTGGTGCAGTAGCCTAAGGGAAGACCTACGTCCTACAATGGACGTAGTTATGGGCTGATGAAAATGACTTAGACAAAATCCAATGTAACTTTTCAATGAAGAAATTTACAATGCGTGTACAACATTTCCAGGATACAACAGCCACGCGTTCTCTGACTGGACGGCGATGGACCCGGCCATCATGTCGACGTCGGTGCGCTTCGGGGGCGCGCCGCCCGCCGGAGGCCTCAGCGCGCAGCAGCAGGAGCTGTTCCTGCGCTTCAACCAGCTCGGCGTCGCGCCGCCCGGCAAGCTGGCCGCCTGGCCCCCGCACCACCAGAAGATGTGGCCCAAGGGTGAGGCGACCTCACTATGAGGCTCCACAGGCCTCAGCGCGCAGCAGCAGGAGCTGTTCCTGCGCTTCAACCAGCTCGGCGTCGCGCCGCCCGGCAAGCTGGCCGCCTGGCCCCCGCACCACCAGAAGATGTGGCCCAAGGGTGAGGCGACCTCACTATGAGGCTCCACAGGCCTCAGCGCGCAGCAGCAGGAGCTGTTCCTGCGCTTCAACCAGCTCGGCGTCGCGCCGCCCGGCAAGCTGGCCGCCTGGCCCCGCACCACCAGAAGATGTGGCCCAAGGGTGAGGCGACCTCACTATGAGGCTCCACAGGCCTCAGCGCGCAGCAGCAGGAGCTGTTCCTGCGCTTCAACCAGCTCGGCGTCGCGCCGCCCGGCAAGCTGGCCGCCTGGCCCCCGCACCACCAGAAGATGTGGCCCAAGGGTGAGGCGACCTCACTATGAGGCTCCACAGGCCTCAGCGCGCAGCAGCAGGAGCTGTTCCTGCGCTTCAACCAGCTCGGCGTCGCGCCGCCCGGCAAGCTGGCCGCCTGGCCCCCGCACCACCAGAAGATGTGGCCCAAGGGTGAGGCGACCTCACTATGAGGCTCCACAGGCCTCAGCGCGCAGCAGCAGGAGCTGTTCCTGCGCTTCAACCAGCTCGGCGTCGCGCCGCCCGGCAAGCTGGCCGCCTGGCCCCGCACCACCAGAAGATGTGGCCCAAGGGTGAGGCGACCTCACTATGAGGCTCCACAGGCCTCAGCGCGCAGCAGCAGGAGCTGTTCCTGCGCTTCAACCAGCTCGGCGTCGCGCCGCCCGGCAAGCTGGCCGCCTGGCCCCCGCACCACCAGAAGATGTGGCCCAAGGGTGAGGCGACCTCACTATGAGGCTCCACAGGCCTCAGCGCGCAGCAGCAGGAGCTGTTCCTGCGCTTCAACCAGCTCCCTGCCACACTCGAGAGCGAGTCCTCATTAAGGTCGTAGTACACATATCAACTCGTAAACATATTAATAGTATTGTACGTAGTAGTATTCTGGCTTTCAGTATTATTTGTATGAAACTCCCTATTGCGTGTATCGCCTCGATACATGAAGCGATACGGTGACGATCATTTTCCGACTTGATATGTGTGCTACGACCTTTTAGAGGAAGATCCCAGAGCCGCCAGACATCACTTATTTTCTAATGGACAAAATATATACGATTGAGTAGTGGTGGGGTGTACTATCATCATATGACTAGTTGCTACCTTGACCAGACGGCCATTTTTGAGATATCAACCAATCAAGGTACATAGAAACACTGCTCACCTCACTTAAATTCTGATGGCTGATTTTAACATATATTTCACACAATATCATTAAAAATCAGGATTCATTACTCCCAGACACATGCGGTCGGCGGTTTTACCTTACAGACGCTTTAAAGCTATGAAAAAAATTTTACTTTTACTTATTTTCTGATGCCTGATTTTTATATATGTTATTCAAACAACTATTTTAAAACGTTTTGCAAACGGACAGACCGATCCAAGGGGCCAAACATTCACCAGACCCAACTGTTTTAGATTTTTTTTTTTAAATTGAATTTAGTTAAGTTTTTCTAATAAAATAGTTTGTAAGGTACAATTCTATAATTATTGCGGTCAGATGAGCACTTTTTAGTTGTTTGAATAACATATATAAAAATCAAGCATCAGAAAATAAGTAAAATTAAGTAAAAGTAAATTTTTTTTCATAGCTTTAAAGCGTCTGTAAGGTAAAACCGCCGACCGCATGTGTCTGGGAGTAATGAATCCTGATTTTTAATGATATTGTGTGAAATATATGTTAAAATCAGCCATCAGAATTTAAGTGAGGTGAGCAGTGTTTCTATGTACCTTGATTGGTTGATATCTGAAAAATGGCCGTCTGGTCAAGGTAGCAACTAGTCATATGATGATAGTACACCCCAACACTACTCAATCGTATATATTTTGTCCATTAGAAAATAAGTGATGTCTGGCAGCTCTGGGATCTTGGACCATTTAGGCGAACAGAGAGTGGCTCACACTTTGGAACTTTTCGCCCACCTCCTCATTCAGCGAACCGCCAAGCCGACAGCAATAGAAATAGTGGAGCAATCAGTCTGAATCAGACCAAGAATTTCTATCGATAGAAATCTTGACTGGCTCGGTGGAACAGTGGCTAGTGACCCAGGTTTACTACCTTCGGTTCCAAGAGTCATGGGTTCGATTCCCACTCGGGACAAATATTTGTGTGACGAACATCGGTGTTTGTTCCGTGTCTGGGTGTATTATTAAATACATTTAAGTACATTTGTGTATTCACTGTTGATTCTGATACCCGTAACACAAGTGCTTAAGCTACTTACCACGGGATCAGATCAATAATAATAATATTCATTTATTCATGAAAGGAAAGTTAGTTTATACATTTACAGACTTATACAATAAAAATTAACTAAATTAAAACATCTTAAACTAACAATATTACACATTTAAGCAGCGGCCACTGCACTAGACTCAAGGCCTGTATCGCAGGAACCAAAAATGTTTAACATTTTGTTTTTGGCAAATTAGACGACTTATACACTATGTGATGTTGTGAAATATTTATTTATTTATTTAACCCTTGATCAAATACAGCATATAGAATTTTTTCATTGGTTTTCGCCGGTATTACAACCACATAAGGTTCAAAATCTGGTGGGAACTATTTTCCCCGTGTCTTATTAAGGGTTAAATACCTAATGGAAATAGTGGGATACACCTCATTTATAACATCTGTTTGTCCCCAGGCATGTCGCTGGGCGGCGCGGGCGCGTTCGGGTCGGTGCCGCTGCCGCCGGGCTTCGCGCCGCCGGCGCCGGCGCAGCTCCCGGCCGAGTGCATCGACGCCAAGTAGACGTGCAATCAGGGGGGGACCCACACACCGATATTATATTTTCTATTCACTAATATTATTGTTTCTTTCCGTTGGTGATGTGATCGATAAATCTTTGTATTGAGAGGAGCATATTTTAAAAACGAGAGAAATATGATAACAAAGGAATTTGTAAAATAAATTAACATATTTGTTTTATTTAAAAAAAAATCTTATGAATTTTTTTCTCTTCTGTTTCTTTCTATTTTAGTTTCGGCCTAGCTCGCTGTCCGCTATGAGTTGTATCATATTTCTTCCAGTGATTCTACTCTGTTTTCGTTCTCTACTCGATTTCGCGACGCGTGATATATGTATATTCGTTATTATATTTTATATATTTAAATCATATCCCTGTTACGACAGATTATATTTTCTATATTAAAATGAGATGCCAATAACACGCTGTTCCATTTGTACCTTATTGAGCCATAACCATGAAAAGAATCATTAAAATTAAAACGAGAATTATTATAATGCACTCTTTTACTCTTACACCTTTATCACGCAAGGTCTTCCTGAGGTTATAACAAAACGTGATACTGTTTGATGGCAAATAAAAGAATTAATTCACTAATGCTATCTTTGATAAAAAAATGCTACTCAGAGCCAGTTTACACAATGCAAAAGCAAATATAAAATTGCAACACAATTTCACTAATCATAATCTTCAAAGACGAAGTTTTGAGGGTATGTATACGAAACCTTTTTTCCACAGTGGCCTCTCGAAGCGCACGCGCATCAAAACGAGTACTCTTCAATGCTTCAAGACTGTCAGCTTTCAAAATTAGAATCATTTACAAAGAAATATAATCACACTAGCTTATCGCCCGTGACGAGACGTTTAACGGATAAAACATTACTTCTTTATAGAGCAGTCGGCAGTCGATTAAAAGTACGTCTTTTCTCGGGCTCTGGCTGGACTATATCTGTACCAAATTTCTTTTTTTAAATCTGGTCAGTACTTTAAGCGTGATTGCATAACAGCCAGAGTATTTTCGCATTTATGATATTTGTGTTTACATGACAGATATTTCAATTTTCTAGTTCACACACTTTTTCACATGAAGCCATGCTGACTGACTGACTGATCAATCTCTTTTAGTTGAAAGAAGGGTAATGAAAAGGTTAGCGTTATAAGAACCCCTGAACAAAAAACAAATATGATAAAAAATATTTTATTTGGAGACTTACAAGACTTAGTACTTTTTATTGCATTTTCCAGTGATAAAACTTGAAAAGAAAGTCTATACGTATAATATACTTAATATCGCACTTTGTCCATAGATTCTGACGCTTACATAAATAAGACGTACGACCCACGTAGTTTTTTCTGTCTGGCTTGAAACGGCATCTAAGCAGGCTTTCAGGATGAGGGCGACAGGCTCAAAAAGGTCTATTATGCTACAATCGTGGTCTTCACGGCTACCTTTTTACTATATTACGTGGAGTGAGGCTACCCTAAAAGGCCTGTTATGAAAATATTAGGTACAGCTTTTTTCCTGCGACTTCATCCGTTGGAATAGGTCAGGTGCTAGTGTTTTGTATGGTGGCAGTGGCAGTTAAAGTGGTAAGGACCTAAGCTAAAGCTTTATCATTTAAGAATTGTACTGTGTCCTAATATCATACAGAAACATAAGATTTTAAAAAAAATACATTTATTTCTCGACGTACAGAATAACAAAAATCAATGGACTGCATGTTGGTTTAAGAACGTCCATTTCATATAAAAATTGAGGTTAAACATCTTCATGGTCAATAAAGCCCCTCGGGTCGGGTCCGTCCCACGGCACTTGCGAGCCGTTGTGCCACAGGTACCGTCCGCCCTCGCCCGGCGCGCGCGCAAGCTCCACGATTAGACGCGCCGCTTGCTCCGCTGTGACGTTCCCCGCGCCAAATGTCATGTCCGTCATGACGTAGCCGGGGTGCACGCACACCACTGTGATGCCTGGGAAAGGTAGGTTTATTAATTTTAAGCGACAAACACGGACAGCTTCAAGCAGTCAGGACGGACTGCATGAAGTTGCGACTGCATAGTAAACTACAGATTCTATGTACACATACACGACACCGCTCGAGCAGTTGCGACTGCTCCGAGCAGTTAGCAGCACGATGAAATTTTAAGCAGTTGCCAGGCATAAGCTGTTGACTATGACTGCAAGAGCGGTTCGCGTATGTTGATCACTGACTGGGTAACTGCTAGAGCGGTCCGTGTATGGCGGGCCTTAGGCTCTTTCAATTTAAACGTTTCTTGTCCGACCGCAGCAGTGCGATTGTCATGCGGATATTTGTCTTCATACAAATCCTGCCGTCGTGCCGTCTGTATGAAAAACTATGACATTAGTAAACTGAATATATCCGGGATATTTAGCAAACGCATCGCTTCGACACTGCAGCCATCCAACACGAAATTTCTAAATTGAAAAAGCCCTTAGTCCTCCTAACCACTGCATGGTATTTAGATATCGCGTATGTCAGTCTCAGTTATAAAGATAGATATCAAACTAACAGCTGATTTTAAATAACTAGGTGTTTCACATTTTCACCTTTTTGTAGGTAGTGTTTTATTTATGTTGGACCTACTTTTTTTCCTTTATTTCAAATTAAAAAACTACGAAGTAGGTTCTTCTTGAGTGAAAGGACAGCACTATACCGGAGCCGCTCTTAGATGACTGATTTGACACTTTTTATTTTATATTTAGCATTTATCCTTGTTAAGAGGAACATATTTAGCGAATCATAAAGAACAACTTTTAAAAATAAGACGTTATTTCAAAATATCAAATGCACCTAATTATCTAATTATTTGTCTTTTATTACCTGAAATAATTGAATTATAAAAAGAAAACATTAAATTTCCACTCTGTATTACGCTTTTACAAGGTTACGCCGTTTGACACGTTTTCATAGTGACGTAGTGGGCAATACTCACCAGGTATTTTTTAAAAATAGGATGAAGGATTTAATAAGTATTTTATTATAAATTTTTTTAAATAAGAATTTCGATTTAATCTCCTGAATGTGTATAAATGTTTTTAATAAAAATTTGTTATAATTAGACCTTGCTTGGTTATAAAGTGGAAATAACTGTTACTTATATACTTCGGCAATTTTGCCGTTGTCCCTCACTAATGCAGTCAGCCTGACATTGTCAAATCAGTCAACTTAGAGCGGCTCTGGTATACCTAGCACAGATTATAATTATTATTTGTATGTCAAAATAAATATTTATGAAAGTTCTGGCTCGTACAAACCCATATTTGTGTAGAAGTCGAGCATTGCATTTTTTTAGCTTTTCTACTCAAATATCGGAGTGAAATAGCAAAGTAATAAAGCGTTTTATTAATTATACCACGTTAAACGTAAAACGAGTAAATTATTTCATCCTTAGCAAATGATAAGGGGACATACCTTTGTTTTCTACTCTGCGATGCAACATAAAAGTATATGCGTTCACACCATTTTTGGAGACAACATACGCCAACTCGCCCCAGCCGTCTTCGATATCTTTGCCCAATCTTACAGACTCCACATAACTGTTCATCAAAGCCTTTAAACCATCCAAAGACAAATCTTCAGCACTGAATTTCTTCTTCAAATCATCCGAAGGAATCCTGGAAAGATGTCCTGAGGAACTGGAAATGTTAATGATCCTTCCTCCTTCTTTGATCAAAGGCAACATGGCTTCTGTAAAGTCGATCAATGCAAAGACGTTCACATTAATCGTTTGTTCAGCTCGTTCCAGCTTCGGCACTTTTGGGTCTTTCGGGTACACTGCGGCATTGTTTATCAATATGTCAATCTGTCCATGTTTCTTC
Source organism: Maruca vitrata (assembly GCA_039566165.1). Classification (NCBI taxonomy): domain Eukaryota; kingdom Metazoa; phylum Arthropoda; class Insecta; order Lepidoptera; family Crambidae; genus Maruca; species Maruca vitrata. Next base: position 6,612,138 of record CM076936.1, on the reverse strand, counting down.
TTGATGAAATCGCAGAACTGTGCAACGCTTTCTTTGTCTGAGACATCTAGCTGGCGGTATGTTGGGTTTAGCCCTGATTTTTTTAGTTCTTCGCACGCTTCTGTGCCTCTCTTTTCATCTCTGGATGTGAGGTAGACAGTCCCGTCTAGTTCAGTCGCAAGCCCTTTGACTATCGCAAACCCAAGCCCTTTATTTGCGCCAGTCACAACTGCAACCTTGTTAGCCATTTCGCTTCAATGCCGAAACTAACCCGGTTGTCTTGCGTATCTGTATAACTAGATATCAAATACGGAATGAAGTGTGTTCTATCTTTTAAAAATAACTCTTATCTTAAGTGGCAATATACTGTGAGCATTTGTTACGTGAATGATATTGTTTGGTTAGTATCAACTTTTCAAATTTATGTTTATGTAGGTAGGTATTCGTTTACAAAGCATGTATCATCTTGCGATGCCCCAGCATTAAACTAAATTCTACAGAGGAGGTTTCAAATTTGCTGCTACAAAAGTTTGGAATGACCTCCCGCCGCCTCTGCGCGAGCCCATACACTTTTTGAATTTTAAACGCCTACTTCATCTGCATCTGCTTGAGTTGCAGAGGCAGAAACAAGTAGATACATTAAAAATTTCTCACATGAAACCTCCTCCCCAGAAATTGATTCCCCCATAATCCCCCCACTACAAACACACAATTACACTTACAATAACTCACACACATGAACCAGACACAACCACACACACCTAAAGCTCCTTTTTAATTAAATTCATTTCCTTCCTTCCTTCCCTTTTCTTTTTTTTTTTTCATCCTAAAGCCGACCTACCGGAAGGGCTAGTCTGAAAACCAGCGCTGGCCGCTCGAGCCAAGCATATGCTGAGACTGGTCCTTTTGCCAAAATGTTGTTTTGTATTGTATATATTTTTTTTTGTATTTTGTATTTGTTTTTTCTTTTTATTTTACATAAGGAAAACTGTAAATTTGGCAATAAAAAAAAAAAAAAACCGTTTTTTTTTTTTTATCCAACACTGAGCAGTCGTTAATTCGAATTTATTTCCAAGTTCCAACCGAATTTTCCCAAATACTTACTAGCGGTACCTAAAATTATTTACGTAGGTAATTAAAATAGTTAAAATTGTGAAATTAAGGAAATAATTATCCATGTAGCTATATATGTAGAAATATAGTATGATTTCTTCACTGGTAGACACCTTATCATTATTGTAATTATGTAGAAGGTAATTAGCTACATATTAGGTAAATATAGAAGGTAAGTGTCTGAAAATGTGTCTCCGGCCGGTGCGTTGGAGCTAGGGTTCATTCCCGGGAATTCTCGAGCCGAGAATTCCCGGAAATCGTTGGGCTTTGTTCCCGGGAAATCAAGCTCGAGAAAAGTCGAGAACTCGAGAAATCATTGTCAACATGTAGAAATTAAATCGCCGTTTGCTGTGATGCGTGGCGGCGTGGGCCAAAGCACAACGGCACCCTTTGAACTCGCTGCAAGCGCTCTGCGGCGTGATTTTTACACGTTCATTCGTGTTTAGACTCTGGCCAAGTATATTTTACTTAGTGAGTGTTTCACATATTATGCCATAAATTGGAATTTAAAAGTTTCATTGAGTATTTTTACCAATAATATAATCTGAATATGATCTTCAATTTTACTAGGTACGAGTACCTATCATGTTCTTTTCTATTATTTTTTAGTCAAACTTTATCACATAAAATAATTAATAGTCCAGTCATTATAGTAAGTTTACCTCGGAATTCAAAATACCCAGCTGTAAGTCTGTAAATACTTGTATATTGACACCCTAAAAGTTGTCTCAAAACCTACATATGGTAGGGTGTACGCGACTATTAAATTTTCAAGGTCAAATGTCACAATATCAGTTTTATGAACTTTTGAGCGAAACGGGAAGTTTAATCATAAAAGTGTGTAGAAGAAAATTACTTATCATCTATTTATCTATAAAAATTGTCTCTCTTCGTATTATTATGGGTCAAAAAGTACGAAATAACCAATTATTATAATTTTTGTTTGAAGTACATATAACTGAAAAAAAAATATTTTAAAAATGTTAACTGTCCATCTAACTCTGTTATGAACGTGAAGATCCATATTAACCAAATAATGAAACGCAGAAATCTTAAATCTTCGGAATACTGAAAACAAGACAAAACAATTATTTAACTAGCCTCCCATATAAACAACGTGTTCCTCACGTATAAAAGGTGTCGTCTGGAATAGGTTTACTGGGGTAACCACGTTAAAAACCGGCCAAGTGTGAGAAAAAAAAACCATAGTTTTTGTATGAGAACCCACTTAAACATTGGTTTTAAGCTTTTTCTAGTATTAGATGTTATAGAAGCTACTGAAATACATCAGTCGTGAAAATTTTAACTGTCTAGCACAATCGCACGTGGGCCTGGAAGCTTTTGAAAATACAACTTTTTCAACTATTTGCATCGCTGTATCTCTGAAATGGTGAATCTTATAGGTAAATAGATGATAAGTAATTTTCTCCTACACACTTTTATGATAAAACTTCCCGTTTCGCTCAAAAGTGCTTAAAACTGCTATTTGTGACATTTGACCTTAAAAATTTAATAGTTGCGTACACCCTACCATATGTAGGTTTTGAGACCACTTTTAGGGTGTCAATATCCAAGTATTTACAGACTTATAGCTGGGTATCTCGAATTCCGAGATTCTTACCTAATTTAAGCTTAAATGACTGGACTATAACTGTACTTAGACTAATTATATTTCCTATTTTTCTAAAACAACAACACACAAGCTTAGTTTTAAATTATTCTGATATGTTTTTCTTATGTAGGTAATTTGAAATTAATTAATGTGTGATTTCAAATTTGTTAGACGAATATTGCCAGTTGTGTTGTGTGTGTATCACATATTATCCTAGGACGTTATTGGAACCAAATAATATGAGAAAACGTACGTGAATGTCAATTTCTCGACAACCCGAGAAGACCCGAGAAATTAGCCTCGAGAATTTGAAAACCTCGAGAAATCATGAACCCTAGTTGGAGCTGATGTAGGAACAATTTAAACTAGGCCAAAATATTTAACTATACCCATCTCCCTACCTTGGTTTAATAAATCCGACCGCTATGGACGTTCTAGGTAGGTACTATACATTTGTTGTCCATATACAAACCTTAAAACTATACCTTACTGCTTAAAAATCTTTAGAACTTTGTTACCTAACTTATTCTAAAGTTTTTCCAATTTTTAATGTTATTGTTGAGCATTCTAACCTGTACAGCTGTACTGTCAATTGAAGTATATTAGAAGGTCATTTGACAGCGTACGCGCATACTATTGCGTCACCGCTTAGGAGACCCCCTACTATGGTTAACTCACTTTGTTCTCACTTCACTCACAATACAAATTTGATGAATCACAGATAACACAAAACTACCTATACTATTTTTCAGATAGGATGATCCCTGTGACACTTCATTGTGTTCTAAATCACGCATTTTACGATTGACAAACGAAAATAATTTTATTCCGGCGTAGTAACTCTGACTAAGTTCCATTCTACGTAATACGAACGTGATTATATTCTCTTTGATACGAACTGCATAGGTACTTTTTAAAAATTTTCTATTACTTTAAATTAAACTAAACGATACTGTTTCCCTTTTAAAAGTTTAAAATTATTAATTTAATATTTTTCCTAATGAAGCCGCAATAAAATTAAATAAGTGTGCATTAAAATTATTTTCGTTTGTCAATCGTAAGATGCGTGATTCAGGACACAATGAAGTGTCACAGGGATCATCTTAGCTGAAAAAGACTATACATAATACCAAAATAGGCTTTGATATAATTATGTATTAGAACAGACCAAATTGGTATCCTGAAAAGACATAATATAAGTTAATAAAAGTATAATAAGTGCGTTTGGTTTGTACTGGATATGTCCAAATAGTAAAAATACTTGTGTACTTTAAGGACTATTATCTCTGTAGTGCACTAGTTGGCATTATAGTAAATAATGAGGATCCATGATAATACCTAGATACGTCAAAATAGAGAATTAGAAACGTATATCTACTAAGAAACTTACAATAACATACCTATTGTGCGAAACAATAATTAATACATGAATTACGCTATCTAGTATCCTTGATAGTGGTTTGATAAGAGACCATAAACAAAAGGGACTCTTTATACTAGACGAAGCATAAATGTTTATGCATATCTATTAGGCAGGCAGCACAAAATTTTGCCTGTATAAGGCGATAAAGTATTAAATATACTTTAAAAACCTAACTAAATAAAAAAAAATCTTAAATAAAGTATCTAATGATACTAATTATTAAGAGAAGATAAAATCGTGGCGTATAAATCCCTAACGGCTGTCGAATTAACATAATATGTTATCATCAAAACATTCGTATTTTGGTCACCGAAGCAGCGATACTTGTACATACTGTTTTGCATTTCTGAATATTCTAGAACACTATGTACCGGGTTTCTGGGACTTTGGAAGACGACGTGGTATTACGGTCAATAGATTGGCTCGAAAACATGCCATGGAGACAGGAAAATGGACTAGTCACTGGTAACAAAGATAGGTTTGCTGTCAACATTAATGTGAAAGGTTTCGCTCCTTCCGAGATAAAAGTGAAAGTGTCCGATGGCTTTATTGTAGTAGAAGCTTCGCACGAAGAGAAGAAGGATGAACAAGGATACATATCTAGGAAGTTGATGAGGAGGTATCCTCTGCCAGACGAGTGTTTGGAAGACAGAGTGGAGTGTAGGCTTTCAGCTGACGGTTTTCTTACTGTGACAGCTCCTAGGAAAGAACTTGTGAAAGACAATACGATTATTCCAGTTAAAGTGGAAGGTTCAAAGAGTAAATTATAATATTTTTTTGTGAGATATTTATTTATAGTGCAATTAAAACACGTTAGGCGATTAGGTTTATGTATATCTAAGTGGGAAACTTAAGGACCAAGTTTGAAATATAATGAAGATAGCAATTGTATTTATTCATCATTGTGAATTCTGAATAAATTTACCTTAGCTACTTTTTGTGACTTGTGTATTTTTTTATAATTTGGTGAAGGAAAAATTATCTTTTAAATCTTAATAAACTTTGAGACTGAACATTCGTAGAACGTAGTTATCTAAAATTGCATAAACATGACTAGATAAGTAAGTGCCAGATAATAAATTATTTAATATTTTATGCAAATTTCCGTTTTATTTTTTCTGCAAGCCTATCATATTTAATGTTGATAATAATATTCGGCAGTCCGATAAAGTATACTTGTCACATTCGGAATTTTAGGTAAGTACCTACATATAAGCAGATAATAATTGATAAAATACTAGGCACCTACTCAAAGATTACATTCGAAATCTGTACCTATAGATATTTAAGCCGATCGTGAATTAGAATTACCCATTCAAATCACAATGAATTTTATTGCCCGAAAAGCTGATTGCTTTATTCAAATGTACTATGCCGTAAAAAAGAAGTGATGCAGGTGTAAAAGTAATTAACAAGGCAAGTATTGCCGTCCTAGGTGTATGGATAAGTAAGTAGATATAGTGGCTAAAAATAACATTGAATTTTTTGTAGAAGTATTTGTAGTCGGTTAGAGAAATTGACAGTTCAAAATTGACCAAATACGGCGCAACTCTTTACATACGCCTTTTTTAAAACTTAATCCAGCGATATCTACCCATTTAAAATCCTAAAGAGATTAAGGAAAGCACCTACTCAAGTTTGAGGACAATATATAATATACTAGCGGAGCCGACGGACGTTGTCCTGCATAAAACCCCCACAAGAAATTCGTTAGGGCCTTTTACGAGATCACATGCAATCAGCGCCATCTGCTAGGCCGATTTGTGAATCTAAACCATCCAGGGCGCGACTCAAACGCATACGTTAAAAATCATTTAAATCGGTCAAGCCGTTTAGGAGGAGTTCAATGAAATTCACACGAACAGCATAATTATACATATAAAGATACGTTCTATTGTCAAAGGAATTTATAAATATAGATACATGAAAAAAATACAGCGTCCTCTTTTTTTTTCCTAACTGACTAACGATGATGGCTTGGAGGAGCCTTGTCATCATCACCGGGCTTGCGGGGAGCGGATGGCTCTCACCCTAAACAGCGTTCTCTCTTCAATTTCATTTGCTGTTCCCTTGCAGGGTCTATAGTGTATCGATAATTATTACCCCAACACCTTGTAAATACTTATAGAAGCAATAAAGTATTGAGTATTGAAACTGTAACACTAAATAACTACACACATCGGTATGTGTCTTAATCTGGCAATCTAATCTACCAGCAGAGCCGCGGGTGATCTTCCAGGAAGCGATTGAGAGATCACCTAGATCATTTAAGAGATATTTTCTTGTCATATTAGGCTTGAGTTGGAGAAAATGTTTGGCGCGCTACAGACACCTCACCCAGAACACATCACCATGAACAAACATCAAATTCAAAAATCAATATCTAACTTATGGGGATGTCTTAACCTGGAATACCTACCAGGTATCTGTTAACCGTTATTTTGGCTACTTAAATCAGCAAGCAATGTTATGATGTCCGTCGACCTCTCTTCCATATGCACCCCAGTCTGTATCTTCGCACCTACTTATTCACCATAAGAATCATTTCGATCTGAATATTTAAGCCGAATTCGGAAGATTCCACATTGTAAATGTGTCCTTTCTTATTCCGAATGAAATAAGGTTGGTTGTACAAGTGTTTGCGTGTAATCAAATCGGCGTGATTATAAATTGGTTGCGTCACAGTGGCCTGTGAATATTTCCAGTCTGCCGGCTCGGATGGTATAAAATACACGTGTGTTTTGGACAAACCAAATATTCGGGTATGTACATACTTAGATCGTATTTATTTTGTTTGTTAGGTACTTCGTCTATAGAAATACTTATTGTTTAAATTGGCCTTCGCAATGTTGACAGTTATACTTATGAATAATTTTTGAGTGAGTTATACCCAATTTAGTCAATAATGAGCTAGATCTACAAATTGATTATCTGGTTTGTAAATTTTGACTGACGCGGAAGTATATTTAGTTTATAAACCGTTGTACTTCGAATTCAATAATTAAAAATGTCCAGTTGGAGAAAGATAAGGCAAATCGGACGATCGGTATTAAAAATAAAATACCGAAACATGTACTCATCGTACTCAAATTTAAACAAATACTAACCCCTAGCCCGGGTGAAGATCGTACCTACTCTACCTTATCCATCAATCTAATTCTTGTCGCAACATACCCCTACCAAATGCGCCTACTAGCCATTCTGAAATCTGTTTCTGAAAGTTTGAAAATCTATTAAAACCAAAATCCGACCTACTACCAACGAAAGTCAGGACCTTAGTAGTTAATTTGCGTGAACAATACTCTTAAGTCTTCCGAGACCACGATCGCTGTAAAGAGCTCAAAACGTCAGGTTTTCTTAATAATTTGCTCTTTATGTTATTATTATACGCGAGTTCTGTAAACTTAGTTCTGTTTCAAAAGTTTAATTGGACTAACTTCGTCCTCAATTGGTACCTGTCCATGTACCAGGTGATTACTAGAGTCGACATGTTTTTCTGATTTTCTTGCACCGTTAGAAACTTACATCAGTAAACACTTACCAGGACAGAGGCTAGAGTTGAATTTGGGGTAGGGCAGTGATGATAACAGGTAGTTAACAGTTATTATCTTAAACTACGAACAAACATTCAATTCTTAGGGTTTCTTATTGTGTTTTTAATTTTAGAAGTTAGTGAACATACACATAATGAGAGACACCTTGGGAAGATTAAAAATTGCACCTTAGCTATAGGTACCGGTACCGGAGGTCCACTTTTCAGGTCAAGTGATGTTCGTGTGTTTGGAAGCAACGAATTTAATAGAAGCTAATGCAACTTGAGATCCGCTTAACCGCCAACCGCGGCGGTGCGCAGTGCCATGTGTTATTCACCTTAAAATAGTTGTAGACCCAAATACCTAACTGAATACCTGCAGAACTGCAGGCCCTGTTTACCCAAAACTTTTTTTTTCACCCTGGGAAATCCTCATGGAAACCAACCAAAAAAATGCCGGACTTTTACCGGCTAAAACCTCCGGGATCTTCCTACTCACCGCTGGTGGTAAGGGGACAGTGGTACACTTGCGCATTCTTCACTGTGTTTACCCAAAACCTAACCTAACCCAATACAAACCCAGTCCAGGCACAATGACGATCCAAACGGAGTCGCTGGCGGAGTACATCCTGGTGGAGTACCGCTGGGTGGTGGTGATGGTGGCTCTGTTGCCGCTCTCTGCAGCGTGGAAGCTCTGGTCCTCCGTCAGAAGTTACGTGGTCTTCAAGATCAACAGCGCTCCGAGGATGCACGATAAGAAGGTCAAGGGTGTGCAGAAACAGGTAGGCATAGAATAGAATAAGACTTTATAATATATTTAGGCCATATTATAATCGATAAGATACAAGACCAAGAAAGACCTTCCATGACCAAATAGGTCACATCTTGAAGACAGATCAAATCAAATGTACCCGTAACCGACGAGGGTGCATGAAGAGGTTGATGGATGTGGAAGAAGCGCAAGTGGTGTGCCAGGAACGAAGCAAATGGCAAGAAGTGATCTCTGCCTACCCCTCTGGAAGGCGTGATTATATGTATGTATGATTATTATAATGAATTTAATCTATCTTATGTGCTAAAAGGTTCAATTAAAAACCAACAATTGTTGACGTTGCTTTGGAAATTTGTACCAAATAATCGATTATTTTATTTCATTAGAGGGAGAGTTTGTCCTAGAGCATAAGGTAACGACTTGATGAGTTTTGTAGTCGATTATCGATTTGTTTAGCCTTGTGTACAAAGTTCGGGTCTAGTTATGAATAATTCTGTGCGTGACTTGTAATTTTTTTGAAGTACCTACATCAAGTAATTTTAGTACATTAAAGTCTTGGTACGTTTAGTTAGATTAGAAACGGGTTCGAGTTGTACCAACAAATAGCAACAGCCTAGTCTAGTTTCAACAAATGGGAATTGGGTTTCGAATCCATAAATACCGGCGCAAGAAACTGGTGATCTACATCTAAAATGCCCATCGAACCAGTGCACCAGGGAGCACTAACTCTATTTAGCCTGTGGCAAAATCTGTATTGTCATCAATAAAATAAAAATTTGGGACATGTCCGTCCACTACAATACATACAAATTTATAATTTATACATATTCACATCCGGAGAAACACCTATGTTCATCATCGTCGTCTATAATCTATACTAATATTATAAAGCTGAAGAGTTTGTTTGTTTGTTTGTCTGTTTGAACGCTTTCACGCATAGAGTACTGAACCGATTTAAATGAAATTCGGTATAGATTACCCGTTATACGTCTCTGCGCGGACGAAGTCGCGGGCGGAAAGCTAGTTTAGTATAAAAAAGAGAACTAAGTTTCCGAATTTGAATCTGATTTCAACGCTTTGTGTACAACGCTGCAAAGGGCGCTCGCACTTTCTGGTCGCACCAGCAAATCAACAAAGAAGACAGTTTTCACTTTGAAATGACAATGCAATCGGATTTAAGGTCATTGTCATTGTCGAACAACGTACGATTATGAACACACTATATCTAAATCAGAAAAGTAGATAATTACGTACGTATGAACAATGTTTTAAGGTCCGATATCAGCAAATGTCCGCATTTTTCTGCTAATTAGTTTGATAATCTTTATCTGTCTTTGTTAAGTTGTCAGAGTTATATCGTTAAGAATCTTGCACACTACCGTGTAACGATAATTCTTTCAGGGTTTTTACGTACGTAATGTATGTACGTTGCTTAGCGCAAAATTATATAGAGGTGAGAGCCATCCGCTCCCCCGCAAGTCCGGTGATGATGACAAGGATCATCCAAGGCATCATCGTAGTCAGTTAGGAAAGCAAAGTTAGTTTACTTTAAGAACTTGTTGCAAATAAATATTATTATATTATTATAGCTTTCGACCGCAGGTTTTTCCGCCATCTTTTACATATTGCATTTCGCAATGACGGTTTCCGAGTATGAGAATTGCAGGTCCAACTGCAGCATGATTGCTTATTATGACAGACATGTTAAGTCACCAATGACGTATCAGTTAGACCTCATATATATCTACATCTCGCCATCTAGAGGATTTCTCATATGCGATAACTCTAATTGCAATACATTTTTCGGGAAGAAACCATTTTTTCTTCCTCCTTCCTTCTATCTCTAAATATGCCAAAATTCTGGATCTGATCTGGATAAAACGCGACAAGGTTAAAACGAACACACATTGACATTAAAATATTGCTTTCGAGAGACACCTAATAAGCTTACAAATGCATGGTACGAACCGCGTGTTCCAGGTCAAAACATGGCTTTCTGGGGACCGGAAGACCCGCCTGTGCACCGCCCGTCCGACCTGGCAGACCATGTCGTTCCGACAAGGTGTCTACAAGAAGACCTTCACCAACATCAGCGTCAACCTCGTCGATGTTCTAGAAGTAGACACCAAGAATATGGTAATGGACTTTTGATTTCCTTCCCCAAATGGTTGCCACTCCTGCCTGTTCTCGGCTACTCGCATCAAACTCCCACTCTCCGTCCTGTCCGTCATGTGCGTATATGTATTGTCACTCCGCTGGGGTAAACGAGTTATGGAGTGAATCTCGGGTCTTTGCAAACAAATGTAATGTGGGATGCTCTCAAACCAGGCGGAGTGGCGATCTGCGCAGGATTATTTTTCAACAAGTTCTTGAAATTGCCTTGTGTTCATGTGCAATGAAGATCATCTATCAATATTTTCAGACAGTTCGCTGCGAGCCTCTAGTGACGATGGGCCAGCTCTCCCGCACGCTCCGTCCCCTGGGCCTAGCCCTGGCCGTGGTGCCAGAGCTGGATGAGCTCACAGTGGGCGGCCTGGTGATGGGCACCGGGGTGGAGTCCTCGTCACACGTGCACGGGCTTTTCCAGCACATCTGTCTGCAGTACGAGCTAGTGCTAGCCGATGGATCTGTTGTCACTTGCAGTAGGGTGAGTTGGTGCTTATCTTAAGACCCCAGTACACAATGGCTCATTTGGGCCCACTACAGACCATCGCTCTTGTATACAGGGAGTAATGGTATATGATGAGGGACAATGTCAATCGTGGTGCGCAATCGGGGAGTTAGTTGTCGGTTTTGTGGGCACACATTTTAAAGGAATCATAGCGTAGCCTGGCCTTTGCCTGCATTGCAAGGCCATTGTGTAATTTGGGGCCTTTAGGTCTAACCCTGACCGGGGTTTCAGTGTTGGATGAGCTCACAGTGGGCTGCCTGGTGATGGGCACCAGGGTAGATCTGTCTCCAGTACGAGCTGGTGCTGGCTACTAGGGTGATTTGGTTTTGATTTAGGTTCCTGGTGTGCCCGAATTCCTCCTAGTTTAGGGGTTTGGAGAGCGTTTAGGCGGAGCTTCATTTGTGGCCTACTAATGATTGGGTATAAGAATTTGATAACTTGAAGTGTAAGGGTGGCCAGAGACCAGACCATGACATTTCAACTGTTTAATCAAAACACTTGGAATCTCTTGTTATTTTTTTTCTATCTATAAATGGTTAATGTCTCATCTTGTGAATTAAAATTTTGTAAACCAGTGTTTTTACCGATTGTAGATGGATGATAGGTATACTTATTCTTTGTTGCACTTAAAGTAAAACAATTTTATATAGAGATAATATAAATTGTTTTGCTTTAAGTGCAACAAACCTATTTCTGTAATGATGTGTAATCTGTTTGTGTACCTACCATAATAAATCAATAAAATAAAATAGAACAAAGGTATCAAATTAAATCGACACATTAAAATGTGTGTGACATTGTTATTTTTTGTAATTAATCATATAAGATAGGGCTTGGTACTTGTGTACAAAAGAGTTTTGGCGAACTTATACATATTATTAACTATACACTGTGAAATTCTAGTGGTTGTTTTCCCGCAGTAAAATGATTCTATCTTAGTAGCACAATAGATTTGTGCAGTTCTTTTTTTTATTGAAATCAATAAATGCCGGTTTAACGAAAGGTTTAACTCAAACTCGAAAGCATGTTCGAAATTACTTAGGGCGTAGAGCTTCTTTAGCTTTAGGCATCGATTTCATGCGGCAAATAGTACCTGATTATGTCACATCTTATAAAAGAACGATAGCGTCTCTCGTTTTGGAGTTGGAAAATTATTATTCTGTAAATTTGAAAATATTATTTTTTTCAAGGAATAATTTGCTTGATTCGATAGTATTACTAAAGGCAAATTGTTCTGCCACGGGAAAACAACCACTCAAATTTCACGGTGTGTATCTTCAAGATCACCCACAGGTTAACACTTAATAGTTAAAAAGCTAAGTTAGGGTAAATAAATAATTAAATTTAAGTAGACAATAGCCACGAATTACTTAACTCGTAATAGGTTAATTAGCGCATATTATGAAGTCGTTAACAAAGAATATTTCTGGTTATTTTTCAGGAAGAAAACGCCGATCTGTTCTACGCAGTGCCATGGTCTTACGGCACTCTTGGGTTCCTTACATCAGTCGTCATTAAAGTGGTACCTGCGAAGAAGTAAGTTTTTCAATCGTAAATATTTTTGAAAACGTGTACCACTTAAGTACGATATCTGTCTTAAATCTCAAGTCATTGAGATTGAAATCGAGAGGAACGGGAAGCATTGTTAAAGAAGTTCAATCAATGTTTTTAGTTAAACTCAAACTCAAAATAATAGGTAGGTAGGGTCGAATGTACAAAAGGGGTTGCTTAAAAAGTAAGATTCAACTATTGACCCTGCCGGGCACAGCAAATTTATCACGAGAGAGGAAGGACATTAAGAAATAAAAATATGTCATCTCTAGGTAGGCTGTGTATGTGTGTCTGTGCGTGTGTTTGATACAAACAATTCTCTCGAATCCCAAATCAATAGTCGTAATCAGTAAATTAATAATAGGCATTCAGCCGTTTCACGGTTCATACAGGGTTGAGATATCTTCGTAGGATAAAAACCCCGAATTTATGATAATAAAGCTAGAACTTATTTTCGTTTACCAGATACGTCCGTCTCGAATATCATCCTTACACGGACTTGACTGAGCTGGCAGACCGCTTCAGGCAGGAGTCTGTGGCGCCGAAGCCTCATCAGTTCATCGAAGCCCTGCTCTACACCAAGGACACTGGGGTCCTGATGCTTGGAGACATGGCGGATGAAGTTGGGAACGATGGAAAGGTACATAAAAGTATAATAATCATGGCTACCTCCGAAACGTACAAAGTATTATCGTCTATACGCAATATATTACAGGTTTATGGTAATTCTAATAAAAGTGCGACTGCTTCAAAAAATTGAAAAGACAAAATCAAGTACTTTGTTGTCCGTCTAGAATTCTCATCTAAAACATAACAACTGACAGTTATCTGTTTGTGTACCATAATTAATAAGTCAAAATAAAACAAAATTAAAGTCGGGATTTATACGTAAAGGAAGATCTTCCGCTGTGCTGGATGATCTTGCTCGTCGACCATGGTTGATGATGATGACTTTTTATCGTACATACATAATGGCCACAAAACTTTGATAGGGATATGTAGGCTTTCTTATTAATTTCGGTATGTGATGAATTACCGGCATGCAAAATTTCAGCCCGAACCATTCAGTGGTTTGGGCTGTGCGTTGATAGTTAGTCAATCACCTTTGAGTTATACGTCGTATATTAAATTAAGTACATATAATCCCGAGCTCTTCAGGCGGGGCGCGGAACGGCATCCATCTTCAGGGCAATACGCTCAATAGAGTTTATTGTGCCTGTCGACCTCATTTGTAGACCTCACGACCGTTTACCACCAGGTGGAGTGAAGTCATCCTAAGAGACTTTCCATAAAAAAGGACCTTTTTATTTTCAGTTGAACCCTATTGGCAAGTGGTATGCGGAGTGGTTCTTCATCCAAGTGCGCCGGGTCCTGGAGCGCTGCCGAGGCGGTGTCAAGCAGATGATGGTTCAGTACATCCCTCTTAGGGACTACTATCACAGACACACGAGAAGCTTCTTCTGGGAGCTGCAGGTATTTTTAACTAGTAGTCTTCATTTACAATGAAAAATATTTCCATAGTAGTGAAATGAAGTTACATGTCACTTAGGAGTGTTTATAAGAGTGAAAGATCTTCTCGCTGAACTGGGTGATCATACTCGGGAACCATAGTCCAATGTACCATCTTCGTAAATCGTTCTTTGCGACAAGAATAACATTGATAGCGAGATATTTATCGAGAGGCTTGCATACTAGTTTTGGTATTAGTTGATATTAATATGAATACACACCGTGAAATTTTAGTGGTTGTTTTCCCGCAGTAAAATGATTCTATCTTAGTAGTACAAAAGATGTGTGCGGTTCTTTTTTCTTAAAATCAATAAATGCCGGTTTTACGAAAGGTTTAACCTTAACTCGAAAGCACGTTCGAACCGCTTTATTACTAAGGGTGTAGAGCTTCTTTAGCTTTAAGCTTCGATTTCATGTGGCAAGCAGTACCTGATAACGTCACATCTCATAAAATAACGATAGCTTCTCTCGTTTTCGAGATAGAAAATTATTATTTTAAAAATTAAAAAAAAAAAAAAATTTTTTTCGCGGAATATTTTGCATAATTCGATAGTATTACTAAAGGCAAATCGTTCTGCCACGGGAAAACAACCACTTAAATTTCACGGTGTAGACAGTAAGCGCTATCGCATATGTTAGCATCTAGTGCTAGTTTATTACGTTGAGCCATTTATTTTACAGTAAAAGGTTTATCTTATTTAATTATCATCATCAGCCCATATACGTCCCCACTGCTGGGGCACGGGCCTACCCTAAACTAGGGCGATAAGGCCACGATAGTACCACAATAGTCCACTAATCTCAGGAACTACTGGTTCGAATTGAAGCATTATTTTTGTGTTGGATAGACCATTCATCGATGAGGCTTTAGGCTATCCATCACTCTGCGACCAATAGAAGCAAAGAATCAATGGAAAATGTGTAAAAAACGGGGGAAACGCGGACGAAATCTCTAGCACAGCTAGTGTCCAATATTTTAACCACTCAACGCCTGTGTTTCAGGACATCGTCCCATTCGGCAACAACATAATCTTCCGTCTCCTGTTCGGGTGGCTGATGCCTCCCGAGGTGTCTCTGCTGAAGCTGACGCAGCCTGAGGCCGTGACGAAGCTCTACGACCGGGCGCACGTCATCCAGGACATGCTGGTACCCATCGAGCACCTCGAAAAGTCGGTGCTCAAGTTCCACGAAGAGTTTGAGGTTAGTTAGTTTTTTAGGATTCCGCACTCAAAGTGGAACTGTGGACTGGTTCGGTGGAACAGAGGTTGGTGACCCTGGCTGGTGGTTCCAAGAGTCGTCCAGGAGGGTTCGATTCCCGCTTGGGACAAAATAGGTGTGATGAACATTGGTGTTTGTTCTGTGGGAGTGTTCTGGGAGTGATTATGTATTGATAATATATCAGTCTCTGACGCTCATAGTACAAGCTCTGCTTAGTTTGGGGTCAGGTGACCCTGTATGGAAATGTCCCAGATATTTATTTAAAAAAAGTGTGAAAAAGTGAAACTTTGAACTCCAAAAGATTTTCTTTGGTGGTGGTTCACCTGTTGTTAAGCGGCCGTTAGGACCACATTTGAGGTCGACAGGCAAAATAGACCCTATTGAGCCCATCATCCTCACCTTAAAGCCCTGAATGCGGTTTCATGCGCCCCCAGAAACCCCGGGACCATAAGAGGGAGGAAACGTCTTGGTCCAGCTATAAGTGACGGTATAGTATGCGGATGGAATCGCAATCCAGCACGTGTTTTTGGGAGGATTCCGCCATCTGAGATTGTCAGTTCGTCATCAAGATTCATCTCGTGAACTGTGACATCTAGAAATTAAAAAAAATTACAGATGTCGAAGGTGGCGGTGTATTTAAGATGTTTCTCTTTTATTTTATCATTAAGTCATTTAAATAGAATATAAATAACATCTAGAGGTTCAAGGATGGGTCCTTGTGGGATAAACGAATCCTTGGAGAACGACTATATGACTCCTGTCGTTAAGCTTTCATTGTCGTTATGCATACATATTACGGCCCTTGGATTTACTTGTGTCTTTACATGGTCTTTCTTGTTTTCAGGTGTACCCAATCTGGTTGTGCCCATTCAAGGTTTTGAATGAGCCTGGCCAGTTGCGCGTCAAGACCGCGAATGATCGCATGTTCGTTGACATCGGAGTTTATGGAGTGCCCAAGGCGAAAGGATTTGAAACGGTAATTATGACTTAACAGAATATTGGGACTAATTTATGGTATCACCCATAATATACTTATATGAGTATACTTATTTTAGGTTTCTACCTAAAGAGCTTATAAATCGCACAAAATTTATATCTTAAGCTCTATGATAAACTCATTCTATATGTAGATCTGTGTTAAGCCTGATTCAAGCTTAGGGTTAAGAGCCTTCCGCTCACCCGACAGTCCGGTGAAGCTGAACAGGCCTCAGACGGCCATCAGCAAATGAGTCCCTTCCGAAAAAAAAAGCCTGATTCAAGCTATAAGACATTAAAATGTTGATTTGATTTATATATTCTAATTTCTAATCACCTGCACTTTTCATGCAAAATGACTTGACATTGGACTATTCGATTATTCGACTACGATTTTATTCATATCCACCTTATCTATTACAGTATTACGTTTTCTGTACCCAGGTACCTTCTACCCGTCGCATTGAGAGCTTTGTCATGGACCACGACGGGTTCCAAATGCTGTATGCAGACACATATACCACAAGGGACGAGTTCCGAGCCATGTTCGACCACACCCTGTACGACCAAGTCCGGGATTCCCTGCCCCACTGCAAGGAAGCATTCCCGGAGATATACGGGAAGGTTAACAGGAGCGTTAGGAAATAGTGGAAATTAGTAGGAAAATTATGAATCGCTATCAAAACTAGATGATACATTAAAATTATATAATCTGTACATATACATACATACATAGTATAAAAGGATGTTAACTTGTAAAATAGAATGCAATAATAAATAAGTTTACTAATTTATCCGTATATTTTTTCTTTCCCATAAAGCGCCTGGCAATTATTTAACGCCTACAGAAAGTGTATTGCAATAATTTTATAAAGTTCAGCGTTCCACAAGTACTGGCAGGTATTTTTACATGCTCTGCATAAAAACTCCAGACAAGTTCATTAATCAACAACCTTCTAAGTTTTACTTTCCAATATAATATTTACGTTAAATAGGTACGTACGTACGTACATAAGTAGTATATTGTTCATGTACGGTTATTAAACCTATTATTCACCACTTTGATATAAAATCTGGTAGATATATCAAAAATGTGCCAAGGTATGATCGTCTGTTGTTGGCAATTTCGTATGAATAAATGCTTCTGTTGACATTTTGGCTAGCCTTAGCATTTACAAGTAGCCCCTTAGAGTAGGTGGCGGGCGAATAGACCATTCGATACAGAACAACAGAATATCCATACTTAATCTACAAAATAACCTTCTGGATAATTCACTGACTCAGACCCTGTGAAATAAGAAAAACAGTTGTGAATCAATGAATGAATGAATATTTCATAATTGAATTATCCTATTTCTGTATCTTAGGGGGAGGAACATTATGTTATATAACAATTAAAACCATGGTTTATTTCAAAATTACTATTTTTATTTAGGTAAAAAGAGGGTAGGTACAGTACCCTCAAAATCTGCAAATAAAGTTTATATTCAACATTCTAACACTGTATGGGTCAATCTTGAAATTGGACGTATTTGGTTGATTCCTCTGGCACTTTTTAAAAGATAAGAGTTTAAACTTTTACTATCATAAGCATAAATAACACCTCTTTGTGAACATATTTCTCTAATAGGCATCACTGTCTCATGTTTAGATAAAAAGATATATGAGTTTAAAATTTTGGTGCCAGGGAATCAATACAAGATGCCAGGGTAATCAAAATAAAAACATTTTTTATAGAATATAATCAACATAATTATCTAAAAACTATCAAATTATACTTAAAGGCCATAGCCCCTAGTTCCCGGCAGCGCCGCTATTCCTGGTCATGGTGGCGACCATGGTTACGGCTGGACGGCGGGTGCTAAGAATAGTAGGTAGGAGGTAGCCTCTCGTAGCCCGGGCTACGAGAGGCTACCAACACACACTAACCCTGGCGATGTATAACGGACGCACGCTACGGCTCGACTCGCATCTGGCGCAACTTGAGGTAGAGCTTGAGAAGATTAGGTGGCACTTTCTGTGGTTGTCCGAAAAGCGAGAGAGGACACCATAACCCTAGAATCAGGACACCTACTGTACTTCCACGAGCGAGACTACCATTCTCAAGGTGGCGTCGGTTTTCTCGTCAATAAGTCCCTCTTTGACAACTTAGTGGAAATGTCTAGTGTTTCGAGGGTAGCATGATTAAGCTCACCAAGAGTCTAAGCCTCAAAGTGGTGCATGTGAACGCACTGACCTCTTCGCACTCAGACGATGAAGTGGAGAAAATGTTCGATGACATACCGAAGGCCCTCTACTTTACCACCAAGACCCCCTACAATACTTGTCAATTTCCTCTAACGTGAGGGGCTCTTCTTGATGAACTCATTCTTTAAGAAGCAGCCTCAAAGGAAGTGGACGTGGCAAAGTCCCGATACTTTAACTAAGAACGAGATCGACTTCATCAGGGCGGTTAGGCGGCACATATTCAGAGATGTCTCCGAAATCAACAGTGATCACCGACTTGTTCGAGGCACTCTGAATATCGACTTCAAAGCCAAACGTGTTCGCTTGATGAGGTCTAAACTTCAACCTACTCCGCTCCAGAAAATGAAAGGATCTGAAACGTTTTTGTCAAACCTGGCGAACCGAATTGCTGCAGTGGAAACCTCAACTGACATTAACCAGAATCTTGAAAAATCAAATCAAAATATGATGCATGTTCTCAGGGAGGAAAGATCGAGATTTGCGGCATGAGGGGCCGGGGCAGGAAGTCTAAACTTTCCGAGGAGACTTTGAGGCTAATGAAGCAGCGACGTAAAGACCCATCCGCTACTACATTGCAAGCTCGAACACTCAACCGAGAGATCAATAAACTTGTGCCACGCGACCTCCGGTGCTACAATACTGTCTCAATCGAGAAAGCTATTGAACAGAATCGGGGGTCAAAGGTGTTCTTAAAATCTCTCAAAGGAAGCCAACTGACGAAGCTGACTACAGCGAATGGGGACATTGCTGCTTCAATGCCGGCAGTCTCGGAGAGTAATCCATCACCATCTAATCCATCACTAGTAATCCATCCACCACCATCTTGCGCAAACACTCGACGAATTCCAACCATCGAAACAGGCTGAATTTCGGAGCGGATACACCACCATAGACCACATCCACACAGTGCGACATATAAACAGAAGACCGAAGAGTATAATCAGCCCCTATGTTTGGACGTTTGTTTGTTATTTGTGGACTATGACTGGTCAGTTCTTGAGTCCCTGCAGCGATGCCAAGTTGATTGGCAATACAACCTGGTGATGAAATGCCTCTACCAAGTCGCGACCATATCCGTCCAAGTATTGAATCATCAAATAAACCCATACCATTGCAGCAAGGAGTAAGACAAGGGGGCGTCATCTCCCCGAAGTTGTTCTCAAATGCAATGGAGGATTTGTTCAAGGCACTGTACTGGAAAGGACGAGGCACCAACATAGTCAGTAGAGACGCTGCGGGACCTACAACGGATGTTGAATGACCTGGCTGACTCTTCTGGGGTGCGTAAACTTAAATCATAATATGAGAGTATGATAATGTATGGAAGCTTTGATTTCCCTGGCATTTTGCCAGGGGAATCAATGCCAGGGGAGTCAAGAAAAGTTAATCTTTTTTCGATTTTGTTTCAATGGATTGATTTTTGCCAATGATTATTATAAAAACAATTAATAGTCCTATATACCCTACTATTAATCCTAGTTAAGAAATTCCTAATCATCAAAAAATATTTTTAAAAGTGGTCAGGGTAATCAATGACCTAGTGAAACAAAACCAGGGGAATCAAATTCAAACCTTCATAAATCCGGCTTGGAACCGTCGAGCAGGAAACCTCTCCTCATGATGTTAAGAGCGCGACTAGAGCTACTTGCTGATATGCACGCCTTCGCCGTAGACTTTTATAAAAGCAAGACAGGTGGCATTTTGTGACGCGCCAAGGGAATCAATCGTTGCACTCGGACAAACACAAACCATTTTGTAATCACAAAACAGTGATTGGCACAGACTTGGTGTATTTTTTAAATCATTAAATAACTCACCCTTTAACTATTAAATCACAAAAAATCTTAAAATTATGACTATAAATAGGTAAATTGTTAACGGTTTGCTAAAAAAATGACAAAGGGACAGCCCAAGGGAATCAAATATTAAGGCTTCGAAATTTTTTTTCAGATGGTTAAAGCTGAAATAAACACCTTTTTTGTTGTGCCCCATTTAATTTTACACATAATAATTTACACAGCAAAAAATCTTACATTAAAACTTAAACTTTATGGGTAGTTTTTGCCCTCGGACAGTGTTTTTTTGGCTTTCAAGATTGACCCGTATCCATTTACGCGCTTGTCATGCTAGAGGTCGCCAGTTCAAACCCCGCCGCGTACCATTGTGTTTTTCAAATTTGAAATTCATATGTACGATTATTCGACACTTTGTAAAAAAATATCATGAAGAAAGAACCTACGAATAAATTATTAGGTTGTGTGGTCAACCAACCCGCACTTGGCCAGGGTGGTAAACTAAGACCTTACGCCCTAGTTAAGGGTAGGCCCGTGTCCCAGCAGAGGGGAAGTATATGGGCTGATAATGATGATCCTTTTACGCAAACTCAAGGCCATTATGGAACAAATAAACAGTACAGTTTTAGTACAAAGACTGATATTTTGGTAATATCTAAGAAGTTTTGTAATCACTGTTATCAGCTGCACTTGACCCAATAGTCGCTTAATTTAATTCACGATACAAAATGGCGGCTATATCCCAACTCTGTCCGATATCTTATTTTGAAATGATATAGCGTGACGTCACGAACCACTAGCGAATCTTTTGTCAATGATTCTGTTTATGGAACAAAAATACTACTGGATTATTAGTAAATCATATAAATATTACAGTTTGTTTGTGTTGATGGCATGTACTGATGAGACTTTACAATTACACTTCACATTAACAGAATGACAAATAAGCTACGACTCAAAAAGATAACACATCATCTAAAATAAAACTGACTCTACGCGCCCGTAGTCGCGGGCAGCCGTTAGTAATATCCATATTTCTGTGATGTCATTTGAGTAAGTATGAGACTTAACCAAAACATCAGAAGAATAGGTAAAGAGCATCCCAATGTCTAGGTGTCTGAACCGGAAATGGCTTGGACAAGTATCACCTCGCGTCAACTCGTCCAATACCTTTTGCAAATTGCACACATTGCTAGCTAAGCGGATCCATAGCAGACTCGGTTACTGCGAAATCGGATCGACATGATACAGAAACGATCCCTTTCCCAATTAATACGTGGGACCTATTAAATGTGAAATTAGCTTAATATAGTTCAGTACGTAGGTAGGTAAGTATGTAATATGATTAGATCCAAGCTCCGGATCAGAGGCCAAGGTCGGTTATTCATTGAGTTGACATCGTTCATTCGCGATAATGATTCAAAGGCGAGCCCTAACACAAGTAAGGACCTATGTTAATAAATATGATAGGTATAAAAACCTTTTTTATATAGACTTGTATTGTCTATTATTTAAACGACTACTACACATTTATTGTAATAATAGGTATCTACCCATTTATTTGAAGTAAAACATTTTTTAAATTTAACTCCCGCACTATAATGACCGTCTTGTTGTGACCACGAGCTGTAAGGAGTTCGAAATGATGGATTCTCAATATACATGTTTCGATTAGTGTTATATGCGAATTTAAAAAAAAAATAAATTCACATTTAGCTTTAATTGCATTAAAAATAACATATAAAAATGTTATACGCGAGGTGAATCCGTAAAATTCGTTTTATTTAAAAAAGTTAGTATAATAATTTTGAGAAAACCAGCAATACTTTTTGAGTTTTAGTATTGTCTTTTATAAAGAACAAATATATTGCCATTTGATTTCTTCCTTATTGTCAACTAAAACACATAAAAGATGCGCTGTGTATGATAAAGCTCAAAGAAAATACTGCACAATGATATTGGTATGAGGAACATAGCAAACAAACTACGGTAATATTTTTATGAAATTAGCTCATTGAAATCGAGCATTTAGTGAAAAGACAAAACAATATGTCTGTGTAATTGGTCTACGCGATACGAAGGCTCAGATAGAATGAACAATGGTGTTAGCGCAATATGCACTTTCCATTACCAACTTACCTACTTCACGCTTTAATTAATTCACGCTTTAACGGTGAAGGAAAACATCTTGAATTAACCTGCTCACCAAAGAAGAAATCTTTCGGTTGTGTAGCCAACCAACCCGCACTTGGCCAGCGTGGTCGACTAAAAGGCCTTAACGCCCTAGTTTAGGGTAGGCCCGTGCCCCAGCAGTGGGGACATATATGGGCTGATGATGATGTGATGAACTTATCATTTAACAAAATGGAACATCCAAATTACCCTCAAGCTTTGGGAGTGTGCAGGGCTGGAATTTTGGCAGCTCGACATTTGATCTTCATCCTTTGCCTATATATTTTTTGACTGGCTCGGTGGAACAGTGGTAAGTCTTCTTCTTATCGTATGGTTGATAAACAACCTGGTGTCAGAGTTTTTAAGCCGCCCGTAGGCCTCTGACATGACTTCACACACCGTTGAAAAATTTCTCGGGTGTGCTGGTTTCCTCACGATGTTTTATGAATTTGCAATTTGAAAAACACATTGGTACCTGGCGGGAACTGGCGACCTCTCGCATGGCAAGCAACGACCTTAACCACTCGGCCATCGACGCTTTTTTACAGTGGTAAGTGACCCAGTTTAACTACTTACGTAACCTAGAGACGTGAGTTCGATTCCCATCGGGAAAAATATTTGTGTGACCAACATCGGTGTTTTTCCGTGTCCGGGTGTCTTGTTAAATATATTTAAGTATATTTGTGCAACCACGGTTGATTCCGATATCCGAAACACAAGTGCTTAGGCTACTCCTACGGGATCAGATCAATGTATGTGATGTTGGGTAATATTTATAATTATTTTTAAATTTAAACTAGCTTTTCCGGCGATTCTATGCGCGTCGTCCTGTTTTGTCGGGTAAAACATTATATGGGCTATAACTTTGCAGGAAAGTTGGCAAAAAGTAACATATCTTATGCCCTTCTCCTTCTATAAACTACATGTGTGGGCACCTTTCTTTGAAATCGGTTCTGTTCCTTGACAGAGAGGTACACCGTCGCTTTCGCATATGAACAATAAATGAAGTACGTACCTATCATCTTGTTATTTGATTGGGTATCGTTTATCTAGACACGTGGGAGCGTGTCAAAGCCAAGTTCAAGCAAAGGAACTGGCTAGCCAGCGCCAAGAGTATACATACATACATAAAATCACGCCTTTTTCCCAGAGGGGTAGGCAGGGATCAGATTCCACTTAGTGCCACTTTTGGCCCTTCTATAACTCTAAAACCATTCAACGTAAACACATGAAACTACGTATATTCAATCATATCCGTAAGGTCACCTAGAACCGAAACCGAAATTTCATGATGCTAGATTAAACGTTTTTAAAGATGTGAAGGTCAAAAGTTGCAAATTTTAGTATTGACTGGCCGACTTACATTACCTACCTAATGTTTATATATTTCCCGATGACTTAGAAGGACAATATTTTGTAATCCAGCTCGGAAATTGTGTGTTAGCGTAGGGAATAATCAAAAATAATTTAAAATGTTCACAATTAGGGGGGGGGGGGGGGGTTTCCATTTAGATCTCTATTATTTTTGCAACGAAACCAACAGCCATGCTTCATTTTGGTATTGAACTTGGCTCTCTTTTTTTACATTTTTGTTTTTGGTGACATTGATTTAACCACATTTATTGATTTAGAGCCAAATAATTTGCAATCAGACTCCAAATTGTTAGCTATATCTGAAGAACTACTCATGCATGCATGGATGCTACATTGCGTGAATACAAATTATTTATTTAATCTTTTTAATCATTTTGCGAAGCAATTCTTTATCATTATGCGTTGAATCTCGTGTGTTGTTGACAAGATTAACATCAAATTGAATGTAGGCCTTTAAATCACGCCAATTGAGCAGTAAACAAATCTCCTAAGTCTGAACTATGGCCTGCGAGTCTACATGCGCATCGCAAGTTATCAGGCCTGACCTGTGCGATCACGGCGCAATCTCCACTGCCAGCGAGCCAGCAGCCCGCGCCGCGCGTCTGCCTAGCGAAATGTAACTGGCAAATAAAAATAAAATACGAGAAAAAGTAAACGGTTATTTTTTAAAAGATAATTCCCGCGCTTTTTGACATTGACAGGTGACAAGTGATCCCGCGAAATACGCGCCAGGAATGAGTTCGAACCTTTTTTTAACAAACCTGTGTAGTTAAGTGTTAAGTTTGTGATTTTTTTTTCACGTCAAAATGAGGACCTTTATTATAATATCGGTGTTGTGTGTGCTAAATTCGGCGAATGGTGAGTAATTTTCTTTGGACATTTGTGCAAATATGAGTAAGTAGTGGTTATTTGAATTGATACTTTTGAAGCAATCGTATCGCAATATTTGTTCGGGCGCAGATAATGACTGATCTAGTAGGTAATGAAGATATTTAACGACTGTCGTAATTCAAATTATAATGACTCATATTTGTATTGAATGTCATCCCATTTTGTGTTGATGCGACAAAGTACCACTACCCTCATATTAGAGACTGGTATTTAATGAATTGGTCAATTGGAAGGAAGGTACTTCATAATTTTATCTCAGCTAGCTTTCCGGAAGCTATATAGGAAAAAAAATAATAAGGATACCTACATAATTGAACTACATGGATTTTCATAAATATTAAGTGAAATAAAAAAATAACATTTCAAGATTATGGTTAGTAGCGAAAAATGAGTAAACGGGGTTACTAATTACGAAATTTCTAAATAAGGTAACTCTTAGTATTACACTATCAACAATTACATATAATCTGCTCTACATTATATCATCCTGTAAGCAGAAATAGGTCGTTGACGCAACCATGAAGACACTCCACTTGGGAGGTGGCTCCTAATCGCGTGTTTACAAACTGCGTGAAATCCGCTGACGAGGCGCAATAGCGATGACACCAGTGAGGCACCTTCTATCCTTACTTTATATTATAAATACGTACGATAGTACCTCTTACCAGTAGCGCTACCATGAGTATAAAAGTGACAGACTCGATATCGCCTATGTAAATATGTCTATGAAAAACTTGTACAGCGCCGCTTGCGGTAACGCTAAGACCTAAAATGGGCCGTATGAAGAAAACAATTCGATAGGTAAACAATTCGATAAAATTGCCTTTTTTTCCTAACTGACATACGATGATGGCTTGGAGTAGCCTCGTCAACATCACCGAACTTGCGGATGGCTCCCACCCCTAAAGCGGATGGCTCTCACCTTTCATAGTATTTAGGCTCTAAAGGCTAAGAAATTATTGGCTATTTTATAACCAACTTCGCTATCAGGCTATAAGGGAGTAATAATGTAATACTTTCCGGGATAAACGACTTCACGCGGACGGAAAATTAGTAATAAAAATAAAAATAGTTAATAAGGAGAGCGATCATTTAAGATTTGGAGTTGACTTCCGCACTTCCGCAGTTCCAGTTAAGATGGCAAGGCTTCTCCAAGCTAGTGTTAAGATTCGTTGGCTTAAGTCATTTAGGTAGAATAAATAAATAAATAAATATCTGGGACATTTCCACACACGGTCATCTGACCCCAAACTAAGCAGAGCTTGTACTATGGACGTCAGAGACTGATATACATACATTTATATTTTTAAATACATAATCACACCCAGACACGGAACAAACACTGATGTTAATCACACAAAAATATTTCGGCATAGAAACGGCATCTATGCAGGTCTTCAAGGTGAGAGCCACAGGCTTAATAGGTTCTATTGTGCCTGCGTCCTCATATGTGGACCTCACGGCCTCTTACCATCATGTGGAGTGGTATCATCCTGATTCATACATATACTCGTACATACAAAAAAATAGCTAGACATTTAGACATCTTACACTTCTTTACTGTCAAGTTTGTATATTGTACCAAAATGTTCTACACAGGCGACCAGGTCACGAACCCACTACCTAACCGCGCGTATCGAATGTCCACTAATCTATCAACGGAGACTTAGGCGAAATTTAAGTAGAAGATTAGACATAGGTTAAACGATGGTGGTGAAAACGGTTGATAAATAAACATAGACTCGCAGAATTCGCTTGATTGATCCTTGATTATTAGGCCTTCAAAAACATATTCAAATTCCTACACAGATAATTTTAAAGGTATATTATTTTGTAATTTTTAGTTTGTCGAGTTTTTAAAGGCAGTTTTTTTATTTTTGCAAAAAAATTTTTTCATACTTTTTAGTGTTCTATTTGATATTATAACTAGTAGTCTGAATGTGCAGACAGTGTTGAAAAAATTATCCTTTAATTCCTAATTATCCTTTAACTCCTAACTATTAAAGAGTTAACCTTCCATCATTCATGGATGGCATTGTCAGAACTGCACCAAATTGCTATGGGACCAAACGGGAAGCAGTCGGAAGTTTTGCGGTAACAAACATAAAAAAAAATACAGATGAATTGAGAACCTCCTTCTTATTTTAATGTCGGTTAAAAAGGATCTATAGGGGACATAGACCACTTGCTCTATTGATTTATTGCTTTATTGCACTTAAATATTTCCTAGAAGCAATCCTAATCCTCGCTTTTTATTTTAGGATTCCGTACCCAAAGGGTAAAAACGGGACCCTATTATAGTTATGTTATCTGTGCTATTACCTACTAAGACTTCGCTGTCTGTCCGTTGTCGCCAAGCTGTATCTCAAAAACCTTTTGTTTTTCCTAACACACACTTACGATGATGGCTTGTTGGAGTAGCCTCGTCATCATCACCGGAGTCGGACTTGCGGGGAGCGGATGGCTCTCACCCCTGAAAGAACCATAGAAGCTAGACAGCTGAAATTTCAAATCACAGATATGTATTTCTCTTGCTGCTATGCTAAAAGATTAAAAAAACAAAACAAATATATTCAAGGAGGGCTCTATACAACGAACACATTTTTTATATAATTTTAAACTGTCATGGTTACACACATGAGAAAACTGAAACTATCCGGGATATTTACCATGTTGTATTGTTCACCCGTGATCATGGCGCTTGCAACAGTGCTCATTTAAACAAAAAAATGGTGAATATCCCGTTTTCCCGTTGTTTCTGTTTTCTAATGTTTTACAATATTCGTCTCGCACTTGGCCGTATTATTTCAGCATCAAATACTATAATATATTATTTGTTTATAGATGTAGTACATCGTTGAAGTTAATGTAGGTAGGTACACTGTAATGGGGTCATCAAGATTATCGCAATTCCGAGAATTAACAAACTATTTACTTACAGAAATATACAAAATATTAATAACTAAGAGAGAAAATAAGTCATCATCAAGATCATGTAATACTATTAAGCGGGCAAATATTTATGGAGAATGGAAAAACCATGTGTCGCGCTCTTATGAAATATTCCGGCCTTCATTACAAAGTTTACTTAATAAGATCATGATTCATTCATGAGAACACAATATCTCGCAATATGAGGGCAGGATACGGTGATATCCTGCTTTTGAACTCTTTTTCTTAAGGTTCATTAAAAAATATCTGCGCATTATTTAAAGGTTTTTTGCTATTGGATTTCCTGACCCGACTGCGTGCCGCATTATTTATTCATACTTGATTTTCAAAAATAGGGTTTGGAATTTAAAAAGGTTTTGTAATTTGTATACGGAAGAAAAAATAAAAGTTTGAAGTACGCCCCCGTTGTTTTGCATGATAGCAAATTTTATTATTGCTGTGACAGATGTAACAAAAATATATTTTTTTTTTAAATTTCATATCTGAATATAAAAGTCCTCATATGACATGGAGCAAGCTGCACTCTACAGTGAAGGCTAGTTATTTTCCTTATTTATTTATTTTCGTTACAGACTCTCATACCAGCAAAACATAAGTTTGCGTAATGTAATTTTAAAGAAGTTTCTAACAAGCAATACTTATTTGTTGCTGTCGGTACCTACCTTCATCTGATTTTGGGCATACAATATCTTATGCCATGTACGATTAATGATGGTACTCATTCAGCTAAATTTGGTTTTCCTTAAGATCGTGATCGAATTATTAACTGATGAACAAAAAAACCCAACTACGACAAAAAACGACGCTGAAAAAGTATAAAACAAGACTTTTAGAACACTGAACTGAACAAAGTTGCTTATGTAGTTCCAAGTAAATGGACACAGTAGACTCTACCAAAATGCTTATGTTGAAAATTGACAATAATGTCATACAATACTATTTTGAAGTATGCAATATTCACTATGTAGAGATAGGTTTTCATGTTTGGAAAACCGCAGTCACACGTTGTCAAAGTGCTACGGTAGGTAGGTACTTGTGTATGGAACGATGTGACTACGCCTTTCCAAACATGAAAACTTATCTCTACATAGTAAATATTGCATACTTCAAAATAGTATTGTATGATATTATTGTCAATTTTCAACATAAACATTTTGGTAGAGTCTACTGTGTCCATTTACTGGAACTACATAAGCAACTTTGTTCAGTTCAGTGTTCTAAAAGTCTTGTTTATACTTTTTCAGGGTCGTTTTTTGTTGTAGGCGGGGTCTAGTTTTTAACTTTTTATTATTTGTACTATTTTGGTGTTAAATTGTATTTGTCTACGTTGCATATAGCATATACACGGTATATGTATTTTAATTTTGTCCGCTAGAGGGCGCAATACTAAATTTGGTGACAAGCTATAAAGCTCATAACTAACAGAATATCAAGGCCCTTCTAATGGTACTGCAGTGGTCTTATTCTGTTAAGTAGTAAAGAAGCTATGAACGAAAAAGATGTGAACTATATGCAATCAGGCCATGAATATACGTAAAGTCACATGCAACTGCTAGTAATATATATATATATATATTTAAAATGTACAGGTACAGCGCTTTCCAATGATAGCAAACCCGGCGTATTTATCTTAACTTTATAGTTTATCTCTGTATGTTTTGTCCGCTAGTGGGCGCCACATTAGATTTTGTGAAACCCTATATAGCCTATAACCAGCGGACAATTAAGACGCTTCTAATGATATGTCATTTGTCGAATTCTGACAAGCAATTTAGAAGTTATGTGGAAACAGATGAACATACATACATACATACAAACATACATACATACATACATACATACATAGCCTGTCAAAATCATAACCCTCCTTTTGCTTTGCCGTAGTCAGGTAAAAACGAGACCGAAATTCCTGGTAACTCATTGTTACCACTTGATGTTACGATTTTTTTATGCGGCAGTAGAGGGAACTGTAACAAAAAACTCACAATGCAAAAACATATCTCAATATAAAAATAAACATTCCAATTTGTATTAGTATGTTTATTTACCTATACCTAATGAAAAACTAAATTTAAATATTTCACTTTGAAATGTATTTCCCCGACCCAAATCATCTGTAAGACGAGAAGTATTTAGCATAAACACTACAAAAACAATATTAAAGTTTTTATGTAAATAAATAAAAATTAAATAAATATGTGGGACATTTCCACACACGGTCATCCGAAAAACTAAGCAGAGCTTGTATCATGGGCGTCGTTTACACGGAACAAACACCGATGTACATCAGACAAATATTTGCCCCGAGTGGGAATCGAACCCATGACTCTTGGAACCCCCAGCCAGGGTCACTATCTACTGTTCCACCAACCCAGTCAAAATGAAAATGAAAGAAAGCTTTTAATTTTTGTTTTAGCTGTTAAACTTGATGAGGCCTGGTAAAGTAAGGACGCATAGATCAAGAGTCTAGGCTCTACGTGACATCTAATAACTTTTTCACAGGGTAGGCTATATAGACTCGTATTGGCAACATTTTTAGATGAAAATGTTTCTTTGTTGATTTCTTTTTTAAATGAAACCGTAGTTAATACGCGGCTTTGAATGCGTGAAGTGAGTATCGTTATATTTTTGATAAGACATTTATAATATTACCTACTTAATAATTGTAGCCTATGTCTTATGTTGATATTTAAGCTATAGATACTTATTAGCTATTGTGAAGTTTTATCAAAATCGAATAAGTAGATTTTGCGTAAAAAAGTAACAAACATACATCCACACACAAACTTTCGCGTTTATAATTAAGAAGTTGAATTAGTGGGAGTATTAGGATGTACTTTATTGCGTTAATAAAAAAAAGTATGTTACTATAAAAAAATTTTTCTTTAGATTGCTTGACACAGATTGTATAAAAATGCCTACATTTGTATACAATCCTTACTTCCTTACTAATATTATAAATGCGAAAGTAACTCTGTCTGTCTGTTACGCTTTCACGCATAGTACTGAACCGATTTAAACGATATATGGTACAGATATAGTCCAGAGCCTAGAAAAGGATATAGGCTACTTTTTAACCGACTGCGCTATAAGGAAGTAATGTTTTACCCGTTAAACGTATCTACGCGGACGAAGTCGCGGGCGAAAAGCTAGTTACCTATAATTATGTACTATTAACTTTGTTTGCGAATCTGCAGCGCCGATACGACTGTATGACACACATGTGTCCATGATGTGTTTACTAATCGCTCGTTAACGCATCGATCACCCATCCGTTTGAGATGGGCTTTTCCTCAACAGGGTTAAGGCTACGGAGATACAGCTAACTATTTATATTTAGATGATGTCGCAATCGCATGTTATCTAGTAGTAAATGTTTTACTTAAGAGAAGAGTTACATTATTAATTTATCTAATGACTTCATAGAACAAGACGATAGTACAAGATATGAAATGTATTATATCTATAAAAATAGTCGTTTTCGTATAGGTAATTAGGTATATAATGTGTACTTACTTTACTCTTTAGTTTTTATAGCACAGTCGGTTAAAAAGCTTTATGAGTTTCAGCTTAAGCGTTCTTTTTACGTGGCTAAAAAACAATGCTAAAATTTGTAACATATTTCATTTAGTTAGATTGAGTTCTATAGTTAGGGCGTGACAAACGAAAACAATATTTATTCATATTATGTAGTAATGTATGGCGGTATTCAGAAATTATGCGATTTTAATATTATTGTTGGACTATGATACCTACGTATGTGGAAACTGATACTGAGATGTACCTAGGTAGTATACTTATTATGGATGTTGGACTCAAAGATTTCGATCAGCAAGCAACACTGAGGTTCAGCCCCCGCATAAATGTAATCCGGACGATTGGATAATTTACCTCACGCGAATAGAGTCTAATATAAGTATGAGAATTTAACTTCTAGGTAAATAGGTATATGTGTAATTGTATACCTACGATATTCTTAAATAGCTCATTACAGGACTAAACACTCGTATGTACTTCGAATCAAAAAAATCGACGTCAACTGACCATTTCTACTTCAGAAATTCGAGAATTCAAATAGTATGTACCATGTACCGTGTTGTGAATTTGAATTTTGATAAAATTGACTGAAAATATCACTGCTAGAAGTAAGATACTAGTAAATAAACTGACCCGGCCTCTATTTTTCCATCATCATAAATCCTATCGATAATTTACTGATTCAACGCATAGAATTGTGCCCCTGTCACATTCGCTATGAGTCGAAAACGTCAGTGGTTATATTCTCTTTGATGAGTCGTTGTCAGATGTCTTAAAAGTGGAAAGTGATTCTTCAAACTTGGAGATCATCGTAGTTAGAACGATACGTAACCATGGTTCAATTAATTTGGATGACTTGGTAGCGCATTGTATCATGGGATCGATTTCCAATAGAGAGGAATGTTTGACTGATGAAAGACGACGTTTGTATATTTGTGTAGATATAGAATTTTTGATTCTGATATCCATAACAATTTTGTGCTTAAGCAACTTACTAGGGAATTGGACTTTTCCTGCATGTGATGTTGTGACAGTTCGTCAACTGAATATTGTATAATTTTAACAGTGTATATTTTCCTGTCCAGCTCTATATTCAGAGGAGGATACAGATATCCAGGACACATGCTGTACCCACGGGCAGTCGCAGGCCATAAGCCAGGCGTCGGCCGGCGCGTGCGCAGCGCTCAACCTACCAGAGGACGTGGACCCTGGCCAGACTGAGCTATGCAAGACAGCTGTGGTGGCATGCTGTCAGGAACACTTCAAGTGAGTTTTATCTTCATAATACAACATATTACTGAGTAACGTTACCAGCTGGCTGGTTAAGCTTTTTTTATACTTCCTGATAAGATTTGGACTGATCGATAATTAGGAGGTTGAGGATGAAGTGAGGGATTAAGATATGGAAGTTTTATGCCCTAAATCTGTTACTGTAAGAACTCAAGCTTTTTTCAAATCTGGAGTGACAGAGATAGTTCATTGAGTTGAGTTGGACTTAGCTTTCGGAACAACAAGGTCCTTAACTTGTCTTCAGCACTAAAACTTTTGAAGTTACGTTCATATTTCGTGGTTGCAGTAGATATAATAATTTTAATATGAGCAATAACTTAATAACAACAATTTATTTACAGGAACAAAGATGAATGTGTTCTTGGAATGAAATATGCTGTCGAAAAAAGATGTGACATACCAAAAACAGAAACTGGAAAGGTGTGTATTAGACTCGTGGTCTTAAATTTACAAGCATTTTCTTTTATTTGGAATCAGATCGAAATAACTGTACGAATTTTCCAAAATTTTAATGCATCCTAATAATACACGCAAATAAATAGAAGATCTTCTTTACTCTTATAATAGGCGGGCTTGTTACAATAAAAAGTTAGATGGTACAAAAGGAAGAAGTTTACCAATAATTTCGAAAATGTTTGCAGACTTGTTGTGAGGAATGCTCGTTCGGGCGCTGGACCGGCGAGTCGGGCGGGGCGAGCGGCTGCGGAGAGCTCAACAGCGAAGACACCAGTCCCTTAGCGCTCAGAAGCTACGCTTACCATCAGTGCTGCATGGTATGTTATGATCGATGACATTATTTTACCGGTTCCCCCAGATATCTTTAGTAAATCACGGTCAAACTCGGGGAAGCGGAAGGTTTGCTGCTCCGAGTTCATTATTTGAAATCGTTTGCATGTCTTCCACTGCCGTATCAATGCCGTATAGTTCCACAATACTGAAGTAATTGAGACTATCGTGATATAGTCAACAATTTAATTCGTTAAAAAATATTGCTAAATAATTTGGTGTTATTTCAACCGTAAATTTTGTTTGGATAACGCTTACTCGTATCTCCAAAGTTGTATAGGTTCATATAGCAATGCATAATGCTTTATAAATGATGATGATGATGATAATTCTACATGTACATATGTTCTAGGAAGCAGCAAAGGAACAACTCTCAACAACGACCGAAAAAGAAGAAGAAACAACTACAGAAGAAGTAACAACGACAACCGAAAAGAAAATTGAAACAACGACAGAGAAGAAAGTAGAAACGACAACTGAGAAGAAAGAAGTGAAGCAGCTGTGCAAGCCTGATTCGTGTG
Organism: Maruca vitrata; assembly: GCA_039566165.1. Lineage (NCBI taxonomy): Eukaryota > Metazoa > Arthropoda > Insecta > Lepidoptera > Crambidae > Maruca > Maruca vitrata. The sequence goes on along the minus strand of CM076936.1, from coordinate 6,578,220 downwards.
AGCATTTGTGCAACGATGAGAGTGGAAAGATAGAATGCCAGTGTCACGAGGGGTACAGACTCAATGGAGACAAGAAAACTTGTAAAGGTAAAAACTATTTTGTAATAATTTTATATTTTATACTACAATACTTCTAATTACATATTATCAATTAGACATTCCCAAATTATTCAATGTGATGACATATTCCAATTTTTTTACACAATATTATTTGATACGGACGGAGACTAAGCTAACCATAGACAGTACACGAACAAGAATTGAACAAGACTGTACAAGAGTTTTGCGCTAGAAGTTTGTTTTTAGATCCCCTTCAAAGAGTGATTGCATAATGAGCATTTATTTAACATATTTGTTCAGTGTCCTACTCGTATTTTTGTATGGCACTGTTTTTCTGACACACCCGGTGCTAAAGGTCAGAATCAAATCAATATATGAGAACGTGACGTTTCAGATATCAACGAATGCCGGGAAGCGGTGGACGACGTGTGCCACGATGAAAATGAGGTTTGCCACAACACCGCCGGCTCGTTCAAGTGCGTGCCCATCAAGAAGCGCGAGGTCGGCTCCAACTGCCCGCCCGGATTCAAGATGAACGTGTTCAACCAAGTTTGCGACGGTAACTAACCTTTTTTTTTCTATCTGACGATACGATGATTGCTTCTAGAAGCCACGTCATCATCAGCAGACTTGCGGGGGAGCGGATGGCTCTCACCTCTAAGGTAACTAACCTCTACACAATACTTGGGGAACGGCTTTGCCATGCAGACATTGGTGGCCTGGATCACGAGGTTCAGGTCTTCATTTCTGCCCCGTGCCATTATATCATGGAAGGTCAATTCCAGCGTATGTGTTACCTCCCTTATACCCTTGATTCTTCTGGAGTGGCTTGAAACGGCGTCTATCCGGTGATAGTTAGAGTAACAATTACATCTTTTATTTATTATCCAAGTAGCAGTAGACAGAACGTAACGATGTTATGAATCCTCATCTCTAATATCGACAGCTTTTAATCAGTATGATAATAGTGAGGATAAGAGAAAAACATAGGCGTGTCAAGATGTTCTTTATAGTTGTAGTGACTTTAACTTTGAAGCGCTAGGCTATTCAAGATAACTAACACAGAAAGAAACAATCTTTAGAAATAGTTTTCTGTCGAATTTAAAACATCAAGCTTTGTTAAATTTCCAAAAAGTACTCCGTTTTGAGATCTTTCCCCTGCAGCATACTTTAGTGCATGTATCGTCTCACAACATCTTACTCAAATTCCAGATGTCAACGAGTGTCAGCTTCCAAGACCTCCGTGCCCTAAGTACCTGTGTGAGAACACGATAGGCGGCTACAAGTGCGGGGGGAAGCCGGGGAAGCCATTTGAAGAGACGCCTCTAGGAGCTCCGCCCAAGCCTCAACCACCCTCAGACGCACAAGACCCTCCCAAGAACGACATATGCCCGCCAGGGTTCAGAGCTGGACCGGATGACGAGTGCCTTGGTAGGTTTACTACAAGATTTATGCGTAATACGGTGTAATTATCCTAGATTATTGCAAATTCACCAGTCGATCTGGAGTGACGTAGTGCCTCAGCCTCAAAAGGACATGATCCAAAGGGGGAAGGGAAGTCAGACATTTCGCCAGTCCGGCAAATTAACTAAGAACATTATTTAGCATTGCAAAACCTTTCTAAGAAAATTCCACTCACTCTTAGGGATTTGCTAACTAACAATATTTACCGGGGTTTAAGACAAACCTGCTCACACAGGTGACGAAAATTAACTTTGCACGCCTAAATAGCTACCTAATTAGGGCTAAGTAGTAATCAATAAATAGCTAAAATAAAAAAAAAAACAAAGTTCTTTAAACCGGTTTCTATAGGTAGTATTCTCATATGATTTAATTGGCAGACGTGGACGAGTGTGAGGAGCATACGGATGACTGCCAACGGTTGTCACAGTTCTGCATCAACACGCACGGCGGGTTCTTTTGCCAGGACCACGTGTCCAAGCGCTGCTCCCCAGGGTTTAAAGTCAACGCCGCTACTGGCATTTGTGAAGGTAAGCACTAAGACCCTAGAAGGTACTTCTTTGCAGTAAAGTAATGCTAGATCAAAATATCCAGACGTCATTTATAACAGCTTTGTAAAGGTACAGTTGATAGGGCGAAGGTACTAAACAATTTAACTTGTATCAGCATCTTTGGCTATGATTTTTATGATGGTATTTCGTGTATGGGTCTAAAAATGCCAACATTATTTCACCAATATTCTTGTGCGTGACGATGGTCGAAGTGGAAAATAGAATTTTGTCTCATTAATTCATTTAGAACTAAAGATGTTTTAATCTTAACTCGATTTTGAATATTTTTAGACATCGACGAGTGTGAAGAAAGTTCCGAAGTGTGCAAGCGATCGCAGGTCTGCATCAATTTAGCTGGCGCATACAACTGCAAGTCCAAAATCAGCACCCTTCCCAAGTAAAGTATAAACAACCATGTAGTGATAAGTTTAATAGTTTGATAGTGCAAGTACAAGGTTTGGTTTGTTTTAGATTAGCAACGAAAACCTGCCAGGAGGGAACTAGATTGAAACCAGGAGGCACCGCTTGTGAAGGTAAAGTTATAAAGAAATAATAATGTCTTCATCATCAGAATGTCTTTTCATGAACCTCTATAACTTTCAGGCATTCCTCAACATTATACAGGGTCTTGGCCATACATTCCATCGATTCTCTCAGGTCTATAATAACAGGGTAACAGGAGACTACCCTATCCCAAATCGTACACTTTAGGCAAATTGGAGTATCTATAAAATTGTTATGAAATTTTGGTCAGATCATGTTTAATACTACCACTACCTGGAGATGTGAAGCTACCAAAAAATCCCTCGTAGACTCAAGCAAAGCCATAACCTGGCTATAACACCTGATCTGACGGAAATTAACTTTGTTCATATGAATATCTTGATAATGTGGAGTTGCCAAAAAGTAGCATAGAATAGAAAAGAATCACTGTTTATTCGGTACAGATATCAGTCCTTTCTCGGGTAACAGAGAATGATAGTCTAGTTTCAAGCAAACCTGGGTATGACATCTGATCTGATTGTAAACCTGGTCTGATGTATATAATTTTAAACTGTCATGGTTACACACATTAGAAAACTGTAACTGTTCGGGATATTTACCAGGTTGTTTTGTTGAGCTCCCGATATTTCGGCACTGTTGCAAGCGCCATGATCACGGGTGAACTCATTAAAACAAAACAACATGGTAAATATCCCGAACAGTTACAGTTTTCTGGTCTGATGTATTTTGTATTTGTCAGACATCGACGAATGCCGCGAAGGCACGCACCTTTGCGACCAGTTCCAGAACTGCGTGAACACGTATGGCGGCCACGAGTGCCGCTGCAAGAGCGGCTTCGAGCTCGACCCCGCCTCCAGCTCCTGCGTCGGTGAGTAAGGAAGGAAGGATGCGATGGAACACTTACAGGGACCTGGTAAGCACGTTAAGCCGGTGGTCCTGCGCCCGATCTCTCATAGGTCATGTCGGTTTGCCGTCTCACCGAATTATGAGAGCAAGGGAATAGAGAGTGCACTTGTGTTTGCGCGCACACTTCTGCACTATAATATGTCCTGCGCACTTGGTTCATCTCAATTGAGATCGGCAGCCATGGCTGAAATCGGTCGGACGCCTTATATATAGGGACCTGGACCTTGTGTAGTTCCAGAAATGCGTGAACACGTAAGAGCGGCTTCGAGCTCGACCCCGCCTCCAGCTCTTGCGTCGGTGAGTGAGGAAGGAAGGATGCGATGGAACATTTATAGGAAACCTGGACCCTGCTTATCAAGTTCCAGGGCTGCGTGAACACGTATCATGAGTTCTACAATAACTGGTTCCCTCTAAAATTGTACCGTTATCAACCCTTTGGATCCAGGTGGTGCGCCATTTGCCAGGTTTTCATGTGACCTTTAATGGTTCTGTAGCTAAATAAATATGTTTTCAATATTACTTCTTTCTCCTTCTCACATCAATGGATTGGAAAATTACATATTAATTTATCTGCGTTCATCGATACTATAATAAGCTATACTACCGTTAAGGTGTCTATATACGTGACCACAATGAGTGGTGAGGAATGAGCTGCGGCGAAACGCCATACCTATGCAAGAATGTTTAGAATACCAATAGTAAAATTAACCCTTCTTTCCTTCCTCCTTTGAAGTGGAACACAACATGCAGATCCTTCGTCCAATCTTCCATAACTCTAATCCTTCTTTCAGACATTGACGAGTGCGCAACGAAGCTAGACAACTGTCCCCCCGGCCAGCACTGCCTCAACGTGCTGGGCGCCTACACGTGCTCGCGGCGCCCGCCCACGCTCGCGCCCACAGCGCCCACGAGGCCGCCCACACCGCCCATAGCGCCCACCCCGCCCCCGCGCGCCCCCGCCAGAGACGAGACAACACCGAACTCTGAAGACTATTACTACTATGACTCTGAGTAAGGAAAATTCGGTTGTCACTAATGTTTTTTTTTCCTGACTGACTTACGATGATAAATTAGAGTAGTCTTGTCATCATCACTGCGGGTGAGCGGATGGCTCTCACCCTAAGCACTAATGATTGTGCAGTTTCATACTTAAGACGATAATATGAAGAAAGACAGTAATCACACCGGCCATACTTAATTTCAAATGTTTTACTACTTTAAATCCCACCAAAAACATGTTCATGTCAAAATGTTGCTAATATGAGTCTTTATACCGAAAAAATTATCAGATGTCATGTATATTCATGTATGACTCTCATGAGGATTCTTGATCTATGCGCCCTTCCTTTACCAGGCCTAACATCACATACTCTACATTTTACGCTAAACGTGTATCTCGGCCGTTTTGTAGCTTTACAAAGATTTCATTTCATTTGTGATAAATGATAAATAAAATGACTAATCGTTCCTTTTATTTCCAGAGAAGACAAAATTAACACTGAAATAACAAACGAGTCTACCACCAGCTCCACAACACAAGCACCGACTACTCCGAGACCTACGGAACCACCGAGACGACCCGTATACCCGAACTACCCGTACCCGAACAGGCCTCGCGCCACTACGACCCGCAGGACCCCCAGCAGACCCGAAAGACCCTACCCGCGGCCTGTTCCCACCACGACCACAGAAATCCCAACAACAGACGCCACCATCCCTGAAGAGACACCTTACGAACGACCAGAGTATCCCCCATATCCTGACAGTAACGCTCAACCAAACAGACCTGAAAGACCAATCCAGCCGAGACCCAGACCGGACTCGCGCCCCGAATACCCTGATAGACCTGAAGATAACAACATTTCCCCAGAACCTGAAAGACCAGAATATAGACCCAGACCAACTGAATCTGAGAGACCAGAATATAGACCCAGACCAACTGAAGCTGAGAGACCAGAATACAGACCTAGACCAACTGAACCTGAGAGACCACAATACAGACCTAGACCAACTGAACCTGAGAGACCAGAATATAGACCCAGACCGACAGAACCTTCTAGACCATATTATCCACCTAGAACAAATAAACCACCAACGTACAGACCAACAGAGGTGACAGTAGATAAACCCACTGATACAGTACTGGTAGAGAAAGATAAAGATAAAGATGGGAGCTACGGGCTGAATACAAGTGACATACCGAAGAATCAATGGACAAACGTCGTTGGGAGGGATAAACCAGAAGAACCCGATTTCGATGTCAATAACCTACATTGTCTTAATGGCTTCGAAAGAGATGCATATGGAAATTGTGTTGGTAAGTGTACATTAAATGTGATTTTCAGAACATATTGTGGTAAGCTCTTTTTAACATTTAGTGTTCGGTTCATGTCGACCGGTTCATAAATAAATAAGATATGCTAAATTAAAGAATCCCGTTGAACTTGCAGGGCTTTTCTAAATTTTCATTTTCACGCAAACGCTGGCGAATCTAGTCCTAAATAACCATAATCATTGATTAGCTTGTAACACTAATCATTGTAGCATTTACAATAAAAGGAGATATAGACGGAGGAGAGAAATTTATACGAAAGGATATAAACTGTTTTTTATATCTAGAATCAACAACTTTTTTCTCATACGTAGATACATTTTAGTTTGACTATAACTTTTTCCCACAACGAATTGAGACTAGCCCCCATAATAAAAATGGAAAGAGCTGTCCAGCGATATACGTCTTGTTGTCATTGGTAGTGGGTACTTAAACTCTCTCTGTCACCTCTCCATCCAGATATAAACGAGTGCGAACACAACAGGCACATCTGCAGTACCTTAGAGAGCTGCACCAACATGCAGGGCGGGTACCGCTGCGACTGCCTCGCCGGCTTCACGCGCGACGCCGCCGGCTGGTGCGCGCCGCTGCCTCCGCCTACCACTACCGAGGCTCCGACCACCCTGCCGACTACTACCGTGACTACTACGACGGAAGTAGAAGATGAGGATGTCGAAGGTAACATACTAATTATCCAGGCACATCGCTCGCAGCTCGCTAGAGAGCTGCACCAACAACTATTTGTTGGTGCAGCTCGGGCGGTTACCGCTGTGACTGCCTCGCCGGGTGGTGCGCGCCGCTGCCTCCGCCTACCGCTACCGAGGCTCCGACCACCCTGCCGACTACCACTGTGACTACTACGACGGAAGCGGAAGATGAGGATGTCGAAGGTAACATACTTACTAGAGAGCTGCACTAACAAGTAGAGCAGGTTCTGCTGCGACTGACTCAACCGGCTTGCGCGCCGCTGCCTCCGCCTACCACTACCGAGGCTCCGACCACCCTGCCGACTACTACTGTGACTAAGTTACTACGATGGAAGCCGATGAAGAGGATGTTGAAGGTTTTATCATCATAAGCCTATGTTTGTACTGATGGATAGAGAATTTCGCCACTCCTGTCTATTCCCAGCTCCTCGCATCCAACTTCCACCAGCTGTCCTGTGTACTCCATGTGTTCTCCGTCCGGCTTGGAGGTAATGAGGATGACATTGACGACAAATACTACTGTGGCTACTACAAAGAAGTAGAAGATGATCACGTTGAAAGAAACGAATTTGCAAAATACAACAGTTCTCAGTCCGCCTTGTGTACGACCGATTACTTTTACATTTAAAGACCCATTTGCATAAACTTATTTAACGCCCAATCTTTTACAGTGGCGACGACTCCCAGATGGCGCTACACGCCACCTAACAGGCCACGCAGGCCCAACAGACCCCACAATTGCGAACTCGGCTATACCTACGATTCAAGCCTCGGCAGATGTGTCGGTAAGATTATTCGTATTAACTTATTCTGAAATGCTTCATACATAAGCGATGCTAATTATGAGATGCTAGAGAAAAAAAATAGTAAACCCTAGTAAGTATGGTACTACTATTTTTTTTAGAAATGCCACGTACTCATCAAGTCAAAACATTAGTGTTTTGCTCTCTGACCTTAAAACTCTTTGGTGCAGTTGATCATTTATCTATTTACCTATTTTAAACGATTGTTGTTCTCATTACCCAGATATAGATGAGTGCGCAAGAGACGATCGAATCTGCGCTCCCTCCGAGGACTGCGTGAACCAAGAGGGCGGCTACTACTGCGTGTGCGGCGCGCGCTGCCGGACCGAGAAACCGGCGCCTACACCTTATGGTGAGTCCAACATGTAGATATACAGGGTGTCCCAAAAAATTGTGTCAAGCGGAAATCTTGAGATAGAACACCCCGTGGGGCATCCGAAACACCCCCGTGTATGTTATAATATGTTTTTTAATAGTTTTCGGGTTATGATTTTTTTCTAAACTTTTGAAAATAATACATTCATCATTTTGAAAACTTCCATCAAAGTTATATGAAGACAAATGTTTCAAGCATTAAAGAAGAACTAATGACAATTGATTTCCAAAAATAATTTCCCAAAAATTATTTTAATATATTTTTAAAAAATATTTGTTAAGAAATTTTTTAGACGGCCAGGTCAATTATTTTTAAAAGATTAGTGAAACGTGTTCTATCTCAAAACTTCCGCTTGACACAATTTTTGGGACACCCTGTATAGACGAGGGAGGGACGACCGCATCTGCCTCCCTCCGAGGACTGCGGCGGTTACTACGCGCACTACCGGACCGAGACGCCGGTCTCCCGGAAAAATGTTCTGCTACGGGACACACGGAAAACAACAACTAAAATTTCACGGTGTATAGCTCATGTTGATGTTCATGATTCCTATTTTCTCCACCAGAGCCGCCCCCATCGTTCCCGCCGGTTAGCGCGCAGCCAGGGCCGGACTCGTCGAGCGTGATCACTGTGGGCGCGCAGTACGGGCAGCGCGGGCCCCGGGCGCTGCGCCCCGCGCGCACGCGGCTGCCGCACTCCGGCGCGGTGGTCGCCGCCTGCCCATGGGGGTACAAGCTCACGCCTAACAAGATGTGCTACGGTAAGTGCGGAGCTCTGAGGAGCCTTACTAAATCAACAGAGCTCGACCTACTTTTTTTTTCCTATCTGACTTACGATAATGGCTTGGAGTAGCCTAGTCATCATCACCTGACTTGCGGGGGAGCGGATGGCTCTCACCCCTACGATGATGGCTTGGAGTAGCCTAGTCATCATCACCGGACTTGCGGGGGAGCGGATGGCTCTCACCCCTACGATGATGGCTTGGAGTAGCCTCGTCATCATCACCGGACTTGCGGGGGAGCGGATGGCTCTCACCCCTACGATGATGGCTTGGAGTAGCCTAGTCATCATCACCGGACTTGCGGGGGAGCGGATGGCTCTCACACCTAAGCTCGCTACCCCCACCTAGGTCTTCACCGAACCACCTAGCTAGCACGACATAGTCTCCGTCACTCTACCAGAGCCTCCACTAGAACTCCCACCAGAAAGAAATCCACCATAGCTCTCACGATGGCCCCGATTTGTGAATCATACGCATTGATCACCAATCAAAAGCTCAGCAACTTATTGATAGCATAAGTTTACATGAAAAATGTTATAGATTTCGACGAAAAATTTTTTCGTTAGCAATATTCTCAATTATAGTCTAGTCAAATTAGGTAAAAATCTCGGAGTTCGAGATACCCAGCTGCAAGTCTGTAAATACTTGTATATTGACGTCCTAAAAGTTGTCTCAAAACCTACATATTGTAGGGTGTACGCAACTATTAAATTTTCAAGGTCAAATGTCACAAATATCAGTTTTATGAACTTTTGAGCGAAACGGGAAGTTTTTTCATAAAAGTGTGTAGGAGCAAATTACTTATCAACTATTTATCTATAAAAATTTGTCTGTACGTTTTATTCCTAAGATTCACCATTTCAGAGATACAGCGATGCAAATAGTTGAAAAAGTTGTATTTTCAAAAGCTTCCAGGCCCACGTGCGATTGTGCTAGACAGTTAAAATTTTCACGAATGATGTATTTTAGTAGCCTCTATAACATCTAATACTAGAAAAAGCTTAAAACCAATGTTTAAGTGGGTTCTCATACAAAAACTATGGTTTTTTTTTTCTCACACTTGGCCGGTTTTTAACGTGGTTACCCCAGTAAACCTATTCCAGACGACACCTTTTATACATGAAGAACACGTTGTTTATAAGGAAGCCTAGTTAAATAATTGTTTTGTGTTGTTTTCAGTATTCAGAAGATTCAAGATTTCTGCGTTTCATTAAATTAAATTTGGTTAATATGGATCTTCAAGTTCATAATAGAGTTAGATGGACAGTTAACATTTTTAAGATGTATTTTTTTTTCAGTTATACTTCAAATAGAAATTCTAATAATTGGTTATTTCATACTTTTTGACCCATAATAATCAGTTTAAATGTACTGAAACGTATATGTATAGTACTGAAAACAACATAAAACAATTATTTAACTAGGCTTCCATATAAACAACGTATTCTTCACGTATAAAAGGTGTCGTCTGGAATAGGTTTACTAAGGTAACCACGTTAAAAACCGGCCAAGTGTGAGAAAAAAAACCATAGTTTTTGTATGAGAACCCACTTAAACATTGGTTTTAAGCTTTTTCTAGTATTAGATGTTAAAGAGGCTACTGAAATACATCAGTTGTGAAAATTTTAACTGTCTAGCACAATCACACCTGGGCCTGGAAGCTTTTGAAAATACAACTTTTTCAACTATTTGCATCGCTGTATCTCTGAAATGGTGAATCTTAGGAATAAAACATACAGACAATTTTATAGATAATTAGATGATAAGCAATTTTTTCTACACACTTTTATGATAATACTTCCCGTTTCGCTCAAAAGTTCATAAAACTGATATTTGGGGCATTTGACCTTGTAAATTTAATAGTTGCGTACACCCTACCATATGTAGGTTTTGAGACCACTTTTAGGGTGTCAATATCTAAGCATTTACAGACTTGCAGCTGGGTATCTCGAATTCCGAGATTCTTACCTAATTTAAGCTTAAATGACTGGACTAATTAGTGATTCTGAGCATAAATTTTCCCTGTAGACATAGACGAGTGTGCCAAGAACGTGTCCCAGTGCGGCCCTGAACAGCGCTGCGAGAACTTCTTCGGCGGGTACTCGTGCCAGTGCCCCGCCGGACACAAGCTCTACGGGAAGGACGGCTGCGAAGACATCGATGAGTGTCAGTTCGGCACGGTGAGATGGGATTTAAAGGCATTTTCATGTCCGCAGTGACCTTCAGTCTTAAAGAGTAATTGTAGAAGCCCTCGACACTGAGCCATCCTCTGCCCGTTTTGCCATGTGGATTCACTAACCCATATGGAAAATCTAATGCGTCAGTGAATCCTCAGATGGCCTATTATCCTTGCTACTAAAAACGTGGGTACAAAATCTGTTTAATGACTTCCATTAACAGATTGGCAATAGAAAATCGTGACTTTGCCCTTTCTGCCGATTCTTTTGTGCCACCCTCAGAGAGCCTTCCTAAAGGTCCTCGATTTGCCAAGGCCAATCTGGAAGTCATTAAACCGACATTGTACCCAGGTTGGTCGGGAAGGAAAATAGGCTCAGATGGGGATTCCCTGATGCATTAAATTTGGCCTACGTATGCGGTTTCATACCACAGTCCATGTGCCATCTAATGTCACGCCCCGCTCGTCCGGAAACCTGCTCGCTGAGCGACTTGATGGCGGTCTCAGAGAACGAGATTCGTGTGGCCGAAATTCGGCCGCCGAATACTGCCGAATACGTTTGATTATGCCATATAATCATCTGGTATAAGTATTTAATCGTACTCGATAAGTAGAAGAAGAAAGAGTAAAAATCTGAGAACTGTTGAATCTAGCAATCATTTGCTTCTACATATTTACAGCATATAGGACCGCCTCGGTGGACTAGTGGTTACTGGCCCTGACTTCGTTTCCTAACGTCTTGGGTTCGAACCCCATCCAGGAAAAACCTTTCCTTTCGCTTTAACACAACACCCACTTGATCTTCATGGCATAGTAGGGTTTCAGAATAAACTACCTATTTGTAAATGTTAACAATAAAAATTTTAATAAAAATTATCATTCTACCTGCAAGCAAACCAGTGTTCCAGTACTTAGTTTTTTGCATTGAGAAATTTTCTTCTCAAACTATTCTCAACGTCGTCCAACCAAAAATAATGATTGTCCACTGCCAAAAACAATTCTCAATGCCACATCACCTTCCAGCCGTGCCCGTACAATGCGAAATGCATAAACACTATCGGCTCGTACCGCTGCGAGTGCACCGACGGGTTCCGCAACTCGCCGTCCAACGACAAGGTCTGCGTAGACGTGGACGAGTGCGTGGAGTCGCCGAGGACCTGCCACCAGGCCTGCGCTAATACCTGGGGCTCCTACCGGTGCTACTGCAACAGGGGGTACCGCCTGGGCAGCGACAACAGGTGAGTGCTGCAAGTTAGTTCGTGTGTGGAAGGATAGATGGCGCTAAAGGATGAACTCAGTTAAACTAGTTATTGGATGTCAGCGCAGGAATAATTCTAGTCCGCGGGTGCGTAGAGTCCCCGCGCGCCTGCCACCAGGCCTGCGCCACCAACAATAGGTGGGTTAGTGCAAGTTAGTTCGTGAGTGGTAGGATAGATGGCGCTAAGGGATGAACTCAGTTAAATGGCTCCCCGATAACCATTTCTGCGACCACAAGTGCGTAGAGACGCCGCGCGTGTGCCACCAGGCTTGCACCAATACCTGGGGCTCCTACCGCTGCTACTGCAACAGAGGCACCGCCTGTGCAGCGACAACAGGTGAGTAAGTGCTGCAAGTTAGTTCGTGAGTGAATGGATAGATGACGCTACTGGATAAACTCAGTTAAATGGTTCTAGTCCACGAGTGCGTAGAGTCGCCGCGCGCCTGCCCTAACACCTGGGGCTCCTACCGCTGCTACTGCAACAGAGGGTACCGCCTGGGCAGTGATAATAGGTGAGTTAGTGCAAGTTAGTTCGTGATTGGATGGGTAGATGGCGCTAATTGATGAATAATTGAGTATACAGCTCAGACGTTTGACGACTGCTTCGAGTATGGCTACTGACCAGAATCCCTCGGTGGGATCTTTGGTTTAGCTGGCTTTTCTCCGGACAGATGCTCCCCTCTAGACTATGGTATCCACCTGAATCTGAGTACGCCAATGACTTCACTCGCACTAAACTGGTCGTATATGCCCCAGGACCTGTGAAGATATAGACGAGTGCGCAGAATGGTCGCTGTCGCGCGCGCGCGGCCGCCTGTGCGCGGGGAGCTGCCGTAACGCGCCCGGCTCGTACCGCTGCGCGTGTCCGGCCGGGTACCGCCTCGCCGACGACAACAAGAGCTGCATAGGTATCTATACTAATATTATAAAGCTGAAGAGTTTGTTTGTTTGTTTGTTTGTTTGAACACGCTAATCTCAGGAACTACTGGTTCGATTTGAAAAAATCTTTTTGCGTTGTATAGACCATTTATCGAGGAAGGCTTTAGGCTATTTAACATCACGCTGCGACCAATAGGAGCAAAGATACAATGGAAAATGTGTAAAAAACGCGAACGAAGTCGCTGGCACAGCTAGTACTAGATATAATCATCACCATCAGCCCATATAGTCCCCACTATACTGGTTCACGGGCCTACCCTAAAAAAAAATCATACTTTTTGTGTCCATATAATTATTAGTGCGTTAGTAACAATTTTCTTATAAACTAGTTAGTTATTGTTAGTGCTGACATATTTATGGTAAAAAGTTATTTTATTTGGACGGTAATTGGTTTTATCCAATGATTTTGCGTATAACAATCCGGACGTCCACTGATTGTCTTCAAAATGCTGTTGTTGCTAGTTCTCATGCGTCGCAACAGGGACAAATCTTTTTTGCGCATAATCGCATGGAATCCGTCAACCCGCGCGTCCGCGAACATTTCTGAGGCGCTGCAGAACCGCGGCAGCCGCAACAGCAGAAGCTAAACTAGAGCAATAAGGCCTTACCACCACTCTGTCTAAGTGCGGGTTGGTCGATTTCAAACCACAATTATGAAAAAAATCTAAAACCTTAGATTTTTTTCATAAATTAAAGTTCAGGTTTCCTGACGACGTCTTCTTTCATCAAAGATCATCGAACACATTACTATGTGGAATAATCAATTTCAAATTCGATCTGATCTCGTTGTACATAGCACTTTTACAGAACGGCTGCATTAGTGACTTTTGGATTTGTTTGTACATACAGATTCACACGACCGTAGCGGCAATGCAGCGCACTGTGTGTGCATAACATCCATAACCCCTGCCCTGTAATGGTCTATCTAAATGTAAATTTACGGGCACATATCTTCCATGCTACTGGGCCAAAGTTAATTTACTCCCCTTCTATCCTTAGACATAGACGAGTGCGAGACGGGCGTAGCTACCTGCGCAGGCACAGGCGATCCAGGTTCTGTGTGTCAGAACACCCGCGGCGGGTACCACTGCCATCGCGTGGACTGCCCGCGCGGGTACCGCCTTGAAGACAACCAGTGAGTACCAGGGACGACTACCTGCTTAGGCTTTTTACCCATGGTGCTACCAAATTCTTGGTATTTATTAATTATTTGTAACGACAATTTTTTACCTGGGTAGAGTCCTATTCGGATCTCTAATATGTAGTTCGCAGGATTAAAGGGATTTAGCAAATCATAATAGAATAAATATTTATTGGTCACATACACACATTTACAAGAAAAAATAAATTTACATAAAATAATACTAATTAACCCAACATTAATATATGTATAAAACGAATATTTCACATAAGTGACCAACAAGGTACGTGCCTCAGCATAGACTGCATTAAAATCAAAATTATTTATTCGTTTATAAGAAAAAAGGGTAGGTGACAGTATTATAATTGGTGTGATCCTCCTGACTAACCGGGGAGTTCCTCCTCGTCGCTTGTGGGAGTTTTCCTGGGTAGGCACCGCAGCCCAAGGAAAAAAAATGTCTCTGGATAGGCACTATTTTCGTCCCTATCCCTCGATAGTCAACATCAGCCCATATACGTCCTGCTGGGGCACGAGCCTACCCGAAACAAGGGCGATAAGGCCGTAGTCAACCACGCTGGCCAAGTGCGGGTTGGTTGGCGACCTCTCGCATGGCAGACAACTACCTTAACCACTCGGCCATCGACGCTTTTTCTCGATTATAGTCATCTAGCAAAAATCCGATTTCTTCCTCTCTGGCTCAGAGTAATTACGGGTGAGAGCCATCCAAGTCCGGTGATGATGACAAGGCTACTCCAAGCCATCATCGTTGGTCAGTAGGAAAAAAAAGGCTCAGAGTAAAATCTGATTTATTAATCTATACTAATATTATAAAGCTGAAGAGTTTGTTTGTTTGTTTGATTGTTTGTTTCGTACGATTTTAGTCGAAACGTCGGGCAGTAAGTAGCTATGTAATTTGCTACTCCTATTAACGCGTGTAGACCCATAAAGACAAATATTTAGTGATTGTTTGTTTGTTTGTTTGTTTGTTTGAACGCGCTAATCTCAGGAACTACTGGTTCGATTTGAAAAAATCTTTTTGCGTTGTATAAGACCATTTATCGAGGAAGGCTTTAGGCTATATAACATCACGCTGCGACCAATAGGAGCAAAGATACAATGGAAAATGTGTAAAAAACGGGGAAAACGCGAACGAAGTCGCTGGCACAGCTAGTATCGATATGTATTGACTGCGTTGATTGTGTACGATGAAGGTTGTTTGTTGTAGCCGCTGCACGCGCATCCAGCGCTCGTGCCCGGCGGCGGACTGGGGCTGTCTGCGGCGGCCGAGCGTCTACAGCTATAACTTCATCACCTTCGTCGCCAACGTCTACGTGCCCGCGGGAGGCGTGAGTATCTATGGTTATACGGTCGCGATATCCGACAAAAATCTCGAACAGTAACCGATAAATGGCGCTTACATCAGGGCTGGATCTAAGATATAAGATAGGACAAGATGCTTTCTGCTGCAGCTAGAAAACTCTTTGTCTAGCAGCAGCAGAAAGCATCGTTGTCCCGGAAGCAGGTTTGCGACGGTTCGAAAAAATCGTAGATCCGGGACTGGATTACATACTATATCAATACTAATTTCACCAACAACTGAAATTAATAAGAAATCCTACATCTCACTATTAAAGCTATTCAGGCCACTACCACTAAAATGGTATAAGATAGCTCGGTGTAAGATGTTCCCTTTTGGACTCACTCACTATACACCGTGAAATTTTAGTGGTTGTTTTCCCGCAGTAAAATGATCCTATCTTAGTAGTACAATAGATTTGTGCAGTTCTTTTTTGTTAAAATCAATAAATGCCGGTTTTACGAAAGGTTTAACCGTAACTCGAAAGCACATTCGAACCGCTTTATGACTTAGGGTGTTGAGCTTCTTCAGCTTTAAGCATCGATTTCATGCGGCAAGCAATACCTGATTACGTCACATCTTATAAAAGAACGATAGCTTCTCTCGTTTTCGAGTTAGAAAATTATTATTTTGAAAATTTGAAAAAAAAAATTTTTTTTTTCGAGGAATTATTTGCATGGTTCGATAGTATTACTAAAGGCAAATCGTTCTGCCACGGGAAAACAACCACTAAAATTTCACGGTGTATTGAGCGTAGATTGTGTATATTGAGCGTAGAGCACCACAAAACTTAGACTACTTACAAGTGAGAACCATCCTGTCAAGTCACAAGGAGTGAGAGCTCTTTCACACTCCCTACTCCAAGCCAACATCGTAGTCAGCTAGGTAAAAAAACTCTCACTGAACTATGTATCCCATGAACCCTTAAAATACAGTTGATTTCAGTTGAATCATTGTGGTGATAAGTACTTAACTATAACGAATTTCCATATTTGCTGTCGCATGGACAGCGTCTTCAATAAAAAATAAATATCTGGGACATTTCCACACACGGCCATTTTTGACCCCAAACTAAGCAGAGCTTGTACTGCGGGCGTCACTGATATACATACAAATATATCTATAAATACATACTTAAATACACAATCAGATACAAAACAAAAACACCGATGTTCATCACACAGATATTTGTCTCAATTGGCAACCGAACCCACTACTCTTGGAACCGCCAGTACAGGGTCACTAACCACTGTTCCACCGAGCCATTCAATAACAACACCCTTTCTCGTTCAGGTGGACCTGTTCACGATGCACGGTCCGTCGTGGCCGGACGCGATGATTAGCTTCGAGCTCGGCATGAACTCCGTGCAGGCCGGCGCCGGCGTACAGCCGTTCGACCTCAGATGTCTTGAGTAAGTTATACCTTATTCTCAGTGTCGTAAATAGGGCGTTGTCCATGCAGAGGCCGCAGAGATGACCAGACCGGTATCTAGTTCAATTCCTTAAGGGCGCAGTTTTAGTCAAAGTCAAAGTTTTTATTGCAAACTAAGTGTACATTATAGGTCTTACAGTATTTTCTCAGTATTTTATTCTCAGTGTCGTAAATAGGGCGTTGCTAGCAGAGCCC
Organism: Maruca vitrata; assembly: GCA_039566165.1. NCBI lineage: Eukaryota > Metazoa > Arthropoda > Insecta > Lepidoptera > Crambidae > Maruca > Maruca vitrata. Next base: position 6,561,241 of record CM076936.1, on the reverse strand, counting down.
ATGCAGAGGTCGCAAAGATGACCAGACCAGTATCTTAGTTCTATTTCTCAAGGGCGCAGTTTTGGAAACTCACACCGGGCGCCTGAAAGCCTAGTTACGAAGATACTTCTTATTCCGCTTTAGAGTTATTAAAAAAAATTCAGTCTTAGTAGACATTCAAGAACATTCTTATTTCCATGCATAGGAATAGCCAACCAATCCAAAATGGGATTTTTTTACAATAAACGTTTTGGAAGACCTTATTCGACATGATGGTAAGCGGCCGCGAGGTCGACATTGAGTCCTGTCGCCCTAAAGGCCTGCATAAATAGCGTTTCACAGCCTTGGTCCATGAAGTCAATGGGCAGAAAAGAGATTCTGAACGTCTTGGAATGGTTTAGATTTGCTATGCTTGTTCTATCTTCTTACAAATACATCCTGTATATACTTCAGCTTTCCTACCTAAAATGTACCTAAAACTTCTAAGGATACAGAGTGATATTAGAAAACTGAAACTGTCCGGGATATTTACCATGTTGTTTTGTTTTAATGAGCTCCCGATATTCCCGAAAATGACGGTAGGTCTACGGGCAGACATACTCACATCGCTCGTCATTCTCGCAGTCCTACAGTTCACCCGTGATCATGGCGCTTGCAACAGTGCCGAAATATCGGGAGCTCATTAAAACAAAACAACATGGTAAATATCCCGGACAGTTTAAGTTTCCTAATATCACCCTGTATACTTAGAAGTTTAGAAAAATTGTCTTATTTTAGGCACATTTTAGGAAGGAATGCTGAAGTTACCAAGACAGTTTAAAATTATATATAGAGTGATACTTTATTTACCACCATCACCACTGCAAAAATCACACTGAAATGAAAAGAAGCACCTGGCTCATAGACAACATTATCTTATTCCAGCATGAGGCCCAAAGACAACGTGTGCGTAGTGACACTGATCTGCTCCCCGAGCGGGCCGCAGGTCGCCCAGCTGGAGCTGACGATGTCGCTGTCTCAGCGCGGGCAGTTCGCGGGCAGCGCCGTCGCGAGACTCGTCATCGTCGTCTCCCAATACGACTTCTAGGCGAGTTGAACTACTTTACAGATAGGGGATGAGAAACCGCAGAAGCGATCGGAATTGGAAATGATGATGTTTGTAGAAATCATTAATCAATACCTAGGTACTTCTAGGTATGAATGAATGTTTTATTATTTATCTGTCTATATGTTATGGACCAAATGATAAATTGGGCATTATTCATACTGCCCGGTCCATATGAAAAATGCCCAATATGAGAGTGCGATTCAATAAAAATCATTCAAATAATCATTTTGACCGGGCATTATACATAATGTTTATCACCTTTTGGGCAAAGTAATACAAACATATTGTGAAGAAAAAACTTTAGTCATTATTATTATTATTATCATTTGATATACAATAGTTTAATATAAAAAGTAGTTACGCCTCTAAAAAATATTGTGGCGTGAAAAAAATGTCATAACAAAAGGGGGTAATGGACATAATTTGGCGGCGTAACTCGTAAGACACGCTATTATTCAAAATTGCAATTTAAATAAAGGCGTTTACACCCAAAATCGTTGAACAAATGAGTGTCATTATTATTGTTAGTGTTGATGCGCGGGGGGATTAAGATTACGGAGACATTGGCTATTTATTGTTTTTCCTCGTTTCTACATTTTAAATCAACGTCCAATAACGCGTCAAAGTCAACGTAACGGTCACAAAAAATAATAAATACACGGAGTAACGTAATCTATGCGCACATGTACTAAAATGGCTGAATACATAGATAAATGGCGTGAAGTGGCACAGGATCGGCCTAGGTGGAGGTCCTTATTATCGGAGGCCAAGACTCGTTTTGGGTCGCTGCGCCAGTCTAGTAAGACTGGACTAACATAGATAAATGTATGGTCAATACACAGCAGCGGGGGTTACGAATGATAAAATTAATCAAATTACGTAAAAATATAAGTGAAGTTTCCCATATACAAAAATTATTCATCCTATTCTAAAAATTTCGCAGTGAGTATTACCTATTACGTCACAATGAAAACGTGTCAAACGCGTACATAACTTTGTAAAAAGCGTAATACAGGGTGGAAATTTTACGTTTTTTTTTATTATTAAATTATTTTAAAGCACAAAAGACAATTATTTACCTCAAATTACGTACAATTATCATATTGCCCAATTATCACATGGCCATATAATAATGCGCGCGCATTGTGATAAATAATGAAGTTGAAATAATAATTAATCACTTGGCCCGATAGGGCTAGACATTATACATATTGCTCGGGCATTATTAATAATGCTCACATTAATCACTTGGACCATAACATATATATAACACAGAGTTCAGCGGTTACCAAATGTGAAGAAAAGAACACGATGGACTGTTTGTAAAAGGTCTTTCTAGGACAACATTTTAGTACCAGTGGGAAATGTCAAATAACAAAAATATAGCTTAAATCAAATAATAGATTTATAACATTTGGAGAAAGTACGAGTATGAGACCAATGGTTGCCCTACATCATTTTACTGTTTTATTTTCCTGAAGGCAAATGTAATAATAATCTTTATAATCAATGCAGTGGCAGTGGCTTAAACCGAAAAGGTTTCAAGATATATAGGTTAATTATAAGTTTAAAATTAATGTTGTCAGGTATAATTTATTGCATTTTCCATATTTGAGCCACCACATTCCATTTACTTGAGTAAACTGCGAATTTGCTTTTTTAATTCATATTTAAAAAAATATTATTTGCAAGATCATGTCAGTGTATAATTATGTCGAATGTACTTAGTTGTATGATGAACAAATCTCATTTCATACATCCTAGACATCGTTTTTAATAGAAAGGAAATACCTAGATTAAGACATTTTGTAAATAAAACAAATAAAGAAATTGGAATATATCTTTTTAATTTTATTTAAGCACAAGCGTATGCACCACCGTTGGTGGTGTCCAACGATTATATACATATACCTATAGGTAATGGTGCACATTACATTAGTAACTGATTAGATCTCTAGATCACAACATAATTATTATTTAATATTTCAAAAATTAATATCTAAACAACAGACGCAAAATAACGAAGTCGTTATCACTAGTACGCTCTGGTCCCAGGTTCCCTCCATGCCAACGCATTCAGAACATTGCGAAACAATCATAAAAAAAAACACGTCTCTATGAAATCATACATATCTTACAAAATATTATTGTGATCAACGTTGGCACACACTCGAAAATGTATAGAATAATTCACCACAAAATCTACATTTTGGCATTTTGGTGGACTTTATATCTGTACATTTTAGCGTGTGAACTATTAAAATATATATAAATACTATAAACTATAAAAGCATAGGCACTTATAAACCTACACTAAATAATCACGTTCTCTAAAAATACAATACAATAAAATAATCAATTTACCATAATAGTCCAGTCAAATTAGCTCTTAAAACGGCCAATCTGCGGAAAAATTACTAGTTAGCTGAATTTTGGTACACACCTTCATTACGGCATTGTAATGAAGGTGTGAAAAATCGACATTGATATCGTGCCGGCGTAAGAAGTTATAGGGGTCAAAAGGTCGCGAAAATCAGTTTTTCGCGAATATCTCGCGATTTATTGCTTATAGGTTAATTAAGGTTATTAAAAAAATTATTTGTTATAAAATTATCTACAAAAAATGTCTCTTGCATTTTTTTGTAGAATCAAAAGTTTTCGAAGGAGAGCGCCGAGAAAGCACTCACATACGGTATTGTATACCAAGGCGTACGCCCTATGCTTTTCATTGATGTTTGTAAGCGTGTTGTTAGTAAATCTACATACAGACATATAGCATTAGTAATACTAGTACAGAAAGTTTTCCTTTTTGGAAAAGGAAAACTGAAAATCATGAAGATGTGTGAAAGAAGATCTGATTTAAACAATTTTGCAGAAATATTGCAACAAGAAAATTGCTCTCGAGATGCATTGTCAATGCTAGGACATATTTTCTGCCGCTGCAACTTTTTGTACAATTACAAATCTTTTTCAAACATCTTCATGATTTTCAGTTTTCCTTTTCCAAAAAGGAAAACTTTCTGTACTAGTATTACTAATGCTATATGTCTGTATGTAGTAGATTTTACTAACAACACGCTTACAAATATCAATGAAAAGCATAGGGCGTACGCCTTGGTATACAATACCGTATGTGAGTGCTTTCTCGGCGCTCTCCTCCGAAAACTTTCAATTCTACAAAAAAATGCAAGATACATTTTTTGTAGATAATTTTATAACAAATAATTTTTCTAATGACCTCAATTAACCTACAAGCAATAGATCGCGAGATATTCGCGAAAAACTGATTTTCGCGACCTTTTGACCCCTATAACTTCTTACGCCGGCACGATATCAATGTCGATTTTTCACACCTTCATTACAATGCCGTAATGAAGGTGTGTACCAAAATTCAGCTAACTAGTAATTTTTCCGCAGATGAAACCTAATTTGACTGGACTATAATAATAAAATTTTATAAAACGTTTTCTATGCAGAATGAAACTTCAGTTAGCATCAACTTTTTAATATTATAGTCTGATGCGAAAGTACTGACCGCGACATACGTATTATATTTTCTTAGCTTAATTTATATAATATATAAAAAATGGATGGCTAACAGAAATTTCACGCTGCATTTAATGAGGATTATAAAAATGCAATTTACCATGAGAGTCTTATTTGCGAGGATTGTGCCCGACACTGAGACATAAAAATGCAAAGTAAGTAACAAAATTAGTAAGAATTATTAATTAGATGAAGTAATTATAAATTTAAAGTTTTCAGTTTACTGCAGCCCGTAATATGTAATTCATGATTTTGTAGTTATTATTCAATCATTGTTATATTTTTTTTAATATTGTATAAAGAAGTATACACACACATTATGTATGATAAAATCCACGAATTGTCTTATTTTGTGTTTTAGGCCTTTGCTATAGGGACATCACTTGACTTGTAGGTATATATTACACAAGTTTCCCGTAACTATAAATTTTAGGAGTATGTAAACTGCATTTTCATAATAACAATAAAATTAATTGTAACAAACAATCAACATGTTTTGGAACGAAAAAGAAACTCACTCTTTCAGCTGCCCACCACTAAGCGTATAAGATACCATTTTTGTCGCAAGGTTTGAAGCTATGTGGGCAATATATATTATATAAATATACCGATTTTTTAGTTTATCCAAAGTAAAGATAATGGTAACAATCTTTGTTAAATTCATTCTCATTGCTTCCGATCCTTCTATGAATAAACTTCTATGGCTTCTGTGCAAAATAATTACATGATACTACTTTCCTAAAATAAGTATGTGACTGACTATTCAAGGTGTATTGAAGAAATACTTTTTCACATTTTATATAAGTTTTATAAAAATATATATGTACCTACTATATCTGGTAATGTAAAATATGTATACCATATAGCTTCAAAGCCCAGCGATGCACACTAAAGACTGTACTTAAAACAGATTTGTCCTAACCTAAGGCCTACAGTCCATACGAGTTTGTATAGTATTTTTATAGATCTACAAAAGTCAAGGAACGGCCTGCGGACAGTCGCAGAGAACGATCGTAACTAACACTTAGCTCCATTACAACTATTATAGTATCGGCGATTCTCACTGATCCCATTAACACGTCAAACAGATATGGGATTGGCAGATGCCAATTAAATTTTTGGCCTGGTTTCCAATTATTTAAAATCTGTATGGATACAGAATATACACATATTAGAAACTCATTATCAAATATGTATATTTCTGAATATCATGTAGATTATGGTTTACAGACACAAAACTACTGTAACTACTTTTTATCAACTATTTATATATCTGAGTACAATTGTAATAGAACCAGTGATCTCGCCTAGTACAGATTTGAAAACAACAACAACATTACGATAAAAATGGCATAGACAACAGTCTTTCACAACATCCAATAGGTGACACCTAAATCACACAACTAAACACACAGAATGAACACTTTATAGACAACAACTTTATGTGGGAACGTACAGATGTTCTGAACGACAGAGAAATCTTACTTTGTCTATCTACAGACACTGTGCAGATAGTTTTATTTGAAAATACCCTTTGGGCCAATAGTTTAGTAATAACAATAATTAATATTGCACAAATCTTCCCTGAAAGAAAATATATTCGTCTTTTATAAAGTGGTTTTTATTGACTATACCGGAGCCGCTCTTAGAAGACTGATTTGACACTTTTTATTTTATATTTTGCATTTATCCTTGTTAAGAGGAACATATTTAGCGAATCATAAAGAACAACTTTTAAAAATAAGACGTTATTTCAAAATGTCAAATGCACCTAATTATCCAATTATTTGTCTTTTATTACCTAAAATAATTGAATTATAAAAAGAAAACGTATAATTTCCACTCTGTATTACGCTTTTACAAGGTTACGCCGTTTGACACGTTTTCATAGTGACATAGTGGGTAATACTCACCAGGTATTTTTTTAAAATAGCATGAAGGATTTAATAAGTATTGTATTTTAAAAATAAATATACATAAATAAGGAACTTATATTCAATCTTTTGGATGTGAATTAATGTTTTTAATAAAAAAAAATTATAATTAGACCTTGCTTGGTTATAAAGTGGAAATAACTGTTACTTATATACTTCGGCAATTTTACCGTTGTCCCTCACTAGTGCAGTCAGTCTGACATGTGTCAAATCGGCCAACTTAGAGCGGCTCTGGTATAAGTCCTTATCGCCCTAGTTCAGGGTAGGCCCGTGCCTCAGCAGTGGGGACGTATGATAAAATTGTGTATTCAAGTTCATCTTGAAGCCAACCTAAGATTAAATGCGTTTAAGAAATACTATTACAACTGTAATCTCTATAAAGTGTCCCTCTGTGTGCGCTATATAGTCAAATCTACGATAGATGGCGATGGCTTCGGTACCGTAAACACGCGCATACAAATCTGATATGATACTGTAAATTCGACAATTCACGGAACATCTGGTAGGCAACAGCTGTAAGTCAGTACAGTCGAGGCAAAGGTATATGTCCCAGCATATAAAACTGTTTGAAGTATGTATTTACAATAGAAAATATAGAGAAGGGGAAGGGGATGGCGTAACTCGATGAGCTAGGGCTTGTTGCAAATTAAAAGACAGGGCCTTATGTGGTCTAGGTCTTCTGTAGTAGGACACCCTTGGATTTTTACCTTACTACTACTAGTTACGCCACCAGAGGTATGTAGAAGTAAATAAAAGCAAGTAGGCAGTTTCTTATCGCCCGAACTGTACAATTTGTGACTATTATAAACACATTACTAATTGAAAACACACATAACACTTATAAATTTGAGTCAGTTTCTACAGCTTCCTATGAAGCGACTGTTTACAATTTGAGACTATGCGAGAAAGGCCGTTTACAAAGCTATACTTGATGCACACAACAATATAAACCGAATATGTATTATAAAATACATAACATATTTATTTTAAATAGATATATATTTATATAAAATACATAAAAGAAAATATAAGAAATAATACATCAATAAGTTATTTTATTAAGACCTTTCAAAAATATATAATTCACTTGTGTACATCATGTATATAAAAGTATAATATCTAAACAAATATAAAAACTAATCTATTCAATCTGGTCATGATTCTATGTTAATGAGTTCATAAAATTAGTTATGAATATTAAATCATTAAACAACAAATTGTCAACATAATAATAATTCAATTCATATCCTTAAACAACGAGAAGCTCAATAAAAGCTAAAGAAAATGGCATTTTTATAATCACTTAGTAATTTGTTACACTACAAAAATATTTCTCCTTACTTTTACTAAGACGATCAATTGATTGTCTAATTTATATGACATTAAAGTACAACATTTCATTCTATTTATAATATAAAGTAGTGATTTCGAACTATAAATTACTATGTAATATGTTTTAAACGGAAAATAAGCAACACACATCTATAATGTAGTCATCATTGCACATGAGAACTAAAAACTATGTAAATAATACTTCATACTTTATTATTATATAAGAACTATTAGCCAATCAATCGATCTAAACTAGAAGGAGCAGACCACTTACATTTAAACTGCTTTTTTGATGAATGGTTTCGGAATTGATACCGGAGCGAAGTATAATCTTAAGTTTGGAATCTTACACTGCTGCCACTACAAAAAATGTAGTTGTGTATAGTTGGGTGCACTGAACAACGCAGACAAAGGCTACTTACGTAGATGAAACATACATTTATTAATTTGACTGCCTAAGGACATCAAGTATAAAATCAGTGCTTCTTATTTGCAAAAAAGACAGGGTGTTATACGTTTGACGTGTTTCACTAAGAAATTAGATGATAACGGAAAACCAAGTAGAAGATAGCAATATGTTTGATCTACAATTCTATGGATACAACCTATTAGAGCTATGCAATAATACTAATCAAAATTTAGATTATACTCCACGACCGGTTTCCGATAACAACTTTTGACTGATTTCTTTTAAAACAGTACCTACTCGGCACGCAAGTGGCCCACTCCGAAGTTATATAAACATTTAGGCTTGTCTTTTCATATATGGGGTTCACGACATCTACTACAAAACTAACAGTCGGCGAATTCGTTGAGACAACATAGTGCAGAGTACGTTACTTGATATGAGTTCAATAGAAAATTCAGTCGATCGAGTTAAAAAATTAGTTAGAGGGGTGTCCGAGCGAATCCGCCAACGGAAACGTGCTACGCACATTCGCTACGGTGCTACGGCCGTAGCTTCGTAGTCGCGGCCGGAGGCCTACGAGGATCATTTCTTCTTCACAGTAGGATTACCCGTACTGCTGGAACGAGTCTGTACTCCGTCCTTCTTCAGAAGGCCGACTCCGAACGCCGGGCACTTCTTTCTGAGCGCCTTGATTTTGTAAAGTTTGTTACCTTGCGAGTTATTCGTCTCCTCGAAGTTGTCCGGCGTGACGTCAGCGGTGATGACAGAATTAGATATGCAGTCCATAGGCTCGGGACTGCTCGACTTGTCCCTTTTCCGTCGGAATCTGAACGGCGTCTCCAACGAATCGGCCGATATGTTCGTGACATTCGTGTCGCTGGAGGACAGATCTTGCGTCGATTCGAGGTTCGACTTGGGGAGGTTACTCTTCGGTAGTTTCTTCCGGGAGTTGGAGTTGGATCGGACGATGAGTTTCTTGCGAGTGGGGGGGTTTGTAGTCGTTTTGTTTTGGGTAGTTTTGAGGTTGGGTTCGGAGGGTATCCTGTTCTTGCCGTTGAGGTGGCAGTTCTCGGTGAGTGCGGAGAGGGTGGAGGTGACGTTGGAGAGGGAGTTGGGCGCGGGGGAGTCCCCGGGGCCCTTGGCGACGACCTTGCGGGTGAAGGTCTTGAGCGGGGCGCCGTGCGCGTGGCCGAGCGTGGGGCGGGCAAGGTTGGCTCGCTGTCCGTGGAAGCTGCTCTTGCCTGAAATAGGATATGTGACGTCAGTACTGGGATTCCTAGTTTTAAAGTCACATATTGATGAGCAATCGAAAATATCGCACTAATTAATAAATAAATAAATAAATATTACATAACATCACATACATTGATCTGATTCCGTGGTAAGTAGCTTTTGCACTTGTGTTACGGAAATCAGGATCAACAGTGGATACACAAAGAAACTAAAATATATTGAATAATACAGACACGGAACAAACACCGATGTTCATCACACAAATATTTGTCCCGAGTGGGAATCGAACCCACTCGGGGCAAATATTAATAACTAATATGCTGTAACCTATCACTGAGGTCACGTTGTACTCGTAGTCTGTCTCGTTCGCGTTTAGGACGTGCGCGTTGTCGAACACGTGAATCGTATGCGACTCATTGTACAGTTAAGTTGTTAAAAGTAGTTTTTTTAAACCCCCTAGTATGAAACGAGTCATACTATTGGCAGCGTGCCATTTCAAACTTTTTTTTTTAAACCCACCGTGGGAAAGTTTCATGAACACTCACCGTGGGAAAGTTTCAAGCTGGCGAGTTTGATAAAACCGTCCTAAGTAGTCCTTATTTTTTTTTTTTACACTCACCGTGGGATAGTTTCATGCTGGTCACTTACATAAAAGCGTCATAAAAACTCCCAATTTTTCCCAACACTCACCAGTGAAGGTCTTCCCCTGCAGTTTGTTGGCGGCGGCTTGCCGGGCGGGCGGGAAGGTCCCGGCGACTGCGCCCCGCGGCTTTTGACACTGGCCAGTTTGCTCGTATCATACTATTGGCAGCGTGCAATCTCGTAGTTTTTTTTTAAACCCACCGTTAGAAAGTTGCTGCATGCTGGCCACTTAGACAAACACGTCTTAAAAATCCTCTTTTTTTTAACACTCACCAGTGAACGTCTCGCCCTGCATGACACTGGACAGTTTGCTCGTATAGTACTGATAGCGTGCCATCTTTGAACGCAGATTATTTTTTAAACCCACCGTTAGAAAGTTTCATGCTGGCCAGTTACAACGTTACGTTAAAAAGTCCTCATTTTAACACTCACCAGTGAAGGTCTTCCCCTGCAGTTTATTGGCGGCGGCTTGCCGGGCGGGCGGGAAGGTCCCGGCGGGGCGCGGCGCGCGGGCGGGCGGAGCGCCCGGGGGCGGAGGCGCCGCGCAGGGCTTGTACTTGCCTAGCACTGGGGTCACATTGTTCTCGTAGTCCGTTTCGTTTGCGTTTAGGACGTGCGCGTTGTCCAACTGAAAGGAGGAAGATAAGATCATTAGGTTTTTTGTGGTAATGGTTAAAGATCAAAAAGATGTGTGAGTGATGCTGATGCGTCTGATCTCTCATCGGTCATGTCGGATTGCCGTTTAACCGAAGTGAGATGTAGGTTTCATACTAATGACATATTCTAGTGGAGCAATAAAGTATTGAGTATTGAGTATTGAGACGGTATGTTAGCGCCATCTGTTGGTTGCTGTGCAAAGTTGTTTAACGGATGTCGCCACAGAAGTGCCATCATAATTCATCAAATTATAGTGATATAGTCATCCAACTGCGTAGGACACTGTAATTAGGAGATCGCTCGACCGACATCGATCGGACTTACATAGGCGCCAATGAACTACCTCTTAGACTCAATAGCCATAACAAAACGCACCTTATTGTTAGTGTTCTTAGCGTGCAGAATCGTCTCGCTCGACCGACATCGATCGGACTAACATAGACGCCAATGAACTACCTCTAAGACTCAATAGCAAAACAAAACGCACCTTATTGTTAGTGTTCTTAGCGTGCAGAATCGTCTCGCTCGACCGACGTCGGTCGGACTTACATAGGCGCCAATAAACCACCTCTAGATTGTCAATAGCAAACCAAAACGCACCTTATTGTTGGTGTTCTTAGCGTGCAGAATCGTCTCGCTCGACCGACATCGATCGGACTAACATAGGCGCCAATGAACCACCCCTAAGACTCAATAGCCACAACAAAACGCACCTTATTGTTGGTGTTCTTAGCGTGCAGAATGGTCTGCAGCGAGACGGGCTTGTCGGCGGGCGGGGGCGGCGGCAACGGCAGGTCACAGTAGATGCCTCTCTCGAACACCGGCAGCGAGGTGATCCCGTGCCGCCGGCGCCACGCCTCTCCTTCCGCTTGCATGCGAGCTTGGATCCTGAGGGAGAGAGTAGTGTTATTCGTTTCAGTATCTAATGCTATCTTCCCTTAGAGCCAACGCTGTGTTACGCAGATGTGTGCAAAACGCAATACTGGCTCTTAGGGCAATAACCAATGTATGCAGGGCCTACATTTGCTAGCTTGCGAAGTTTCGAATTCCGTTAGCGCCCTAAGCATAATATACGGGCGAAGTTCTTGTCTAAATGAGGGTGCGAAGATTTGACTCGCGCTAACGCCTTAAAGCTGGTAATGTTGCACCAATCAGTCAATGGGTGCGTTTAGCCGACACACAATCTTGGCAGCACAGAAAGAAAAATGGCGATTGCTGAGTAGCATAGGCTGACGCGGCTGAGGAATGCTAAGTGGCGATATTCAGATTGATTGATTGATTCGTCATATGGCGGAATATTCAAACGTTAACAGCTAACTTCACTTCTCTCATTTCCACTCAGCATGGTTCTGGCCGATACTGTAGTCAGAATTGTCGAATGCTGTTCAGCACTTTCAGATTCTGACCAGTCTGTCTGTCGGCTAAACGCACCCAATGCTGTATTATGCAGATGTAGCTAAACCGAAAATTGTCGCGTGAAATCTCACTTAGGTGTGCCAATTTTCAAACTATGCCTACGTTACTTATACATCGTCCTCGCCTGAACACCACTCGTTGCAACGATATATTTGAAAAAATAAATCGTAGCTGCAAGAAAGTACACATAGCACAGTAGTAGTGTAGGCCACAGGAGGGACCGGTACTTACTTGTCCAGGAACCACTGCTGGTGCCCGATCACGGAGCCGGGGCGGCACACGCGCAGCCAGGCGATGGCCGCGCGAGCGCTGAAGCCATGGTGCTTCATCATGTAGCAGGCTATCAGCGTGCCGGTGCGGCCTAGGCCCGCTGAGGACAAAACAACAAACATTCAGATAGATTTTCTTTTTCTTTTTTTTTCGGGAGGACTTAGCTATTACCCTCAGACGGCTTCTGTAACTTCACCGGACTGGCGGGTGAGCGGAAGGATCTCACCGCTAATATGCGTAAACGGGACTCGAACCTCGGCTCAGGGCGTCGTTGTAAACCTATGATTTAGTATTGTAAGATTTTAACTTCTTCCCTAGTGTAAAGCTTTTGTTCCTGTTTTTGTCTTTGTCTTTACGCATTAAATTTTTTTAAATTTTATTTCTATGTTCTTGGTTTTTTAATTAATCAATCAAAGGTTCTGCCAGAATATCAGCGCTGTAGCGTCCTAGCAGGCGCTGCAGCACATGCTGAGGCAGAACCTGTTGATCACTATAACGGTTTGTGTGTTTGTGAGTTAACTCGTGCTATTGTATGTGATCAATAAATGTTTTTCTTTCGTTGGGCGGTTCCCAATGTGGACGTAGGTTTGGGGAGAGAAACGACCCAGCACGTGAAAGCATAAAACAAACTCACTCACTCACGGAAGTAGACGTGGTAGTGGTCGGGGCTGTGCAATCACCTTACTTATTTAACACCATCTGTTGGTCTGTTTGATATTAGCGCATATTATCTACTATTGTCACATTAAAAAAACCCCCCAAAATGCCCGTTTAATCTAAACATATATAACTCAAAGGTGACTGAAATAGTCATGTATCAACGCACAGCCCAAACTACTGGACGGATCGGGCTGAAATTTGGCATGCAGGTAGATATTATGACGTAGGCATCCGCTAAGAAAGAATTACCCGAAGCGAAGCGAGAGCGGGTCACTAGTACTTAATAGATAGAAAACAGTTGTAAAACTAACCTTTACAATGCACTGCGACAGCCCCTTTAGCCGCTTCAGAGATCCGAATGAATCGATTGACGATCAAATCCGACGGTACGGAGCCGTCCACAAAGAACAGCTCCCTATGCTCGAACCCGTGCGCAGTGAACTGCCTCGCGTCGTAGGACTTCTTGTTCAGCCTCACTACGGTGGTCACGTGGTGTTCCCGGAAGTAGGCGTGCTAGTGGGCGGAGCTGTGCAATTTCCTTACTTACTTATTCAACACTATCTATGCTACGTGTTTGATATTATCGCATATTGTTTACTCTTCGTCATACAAAAACACCAAAATCCTCCCAAAATTCCTGTTGAAATACTTAATATACTGAAAATAGTGGTAAAACTAACCTTTACAATGCACTGCGACAGCCCCTTTAGCCGCTTCAGAGATCCGAATAAATCGATTGACGATCAAATCCGACGGTACGGAACCGTCCACAAAGAACAGCTCTCTATGCTCGAACCCATGCGCTGTGAACTGTCTTGCATCATAGGACTTCTTGTTCAGCCTCACTACGGTGGTCACGTGGTGTTCGCGGAAGTAGGCGTGGTAGTGGGCGGAGCTGTGCAATTTCCTTACTTACTTATTCAACACTATCTATGCTACGTGTTTGATATTATCGCATATTGTTTACTCTTCGTCATACAAAAACACCAAAATCCTCCCAAAATTCCTGTTGAAATACTTAATAGACAGGAAATAGTGGTAAAACTAACCTTTACAATGCACTGCGACAGCCCCTTTAGCCGCTTCAGAGATCCGAATGAAGCGATTGACGATCAAATCCGACGGTACGGAGCCGTCCACAAAGAACAGCTCCCTATGCTCAAACCCATGCGCTGTGAACTGTCTTGCATCATAGGACTTCTTGTTCAGCCTCACTACGGTGGTCACGTGGTGTTCCCGGAAGTAGGCGTGGTAGTGGGCGGGGCTATGCAATCCCCTTGCTCACTTATTTAACACTATCTATGCTACTTATTTAATATTAGCGCATATCATTTACTCTTGTCACATGAAACACCAAAATCCTCCCAAAATTCTTTTTTAAATACCTATTAGACAGAAAACAGTCGTAAAACTAACCTTTACAATGCACTGCGACAGCCCCTTTAGCCGCTTCAGAGATCCGAATGAAGCGATTGACGATCAAATCCGACGGTACGGAACCATCCACAAAGAACAGCTCCCTATGCTCGAACCCATGGGCTGTGAACTGTCTTGCATCGTAGGACTTCTTGTTCAGCCTCACTACGGTGGTCACGTGGTGTTCCCGGAAGTAGGCGTGGTAGTGGGCGGGGCTGTGGAGGTGGTACCCGCGGTCCACGCGCGACCGGTGGTGTGGTCCGCTGAACGCGAGCATCTTGCCCGGGACTATCCAGTTCAGGTCCCCGTTTTCCACTTTCTGGAATGATTATAATTATTTATTTATTGCACGCATACAATAACATAATATACTAGTAAGTATAATTACTTTATGGACCCTGTGAGGGTGTAGCAAATAAGTGACTTAAATCTAAGTGGATATAAAACTATGAACCTTAGATCTATATTATAATATATTGTATTGCACTACATGCCTTCAAAGTATTCTTTAACATCATAATATTATTGTTGTGTGTCGGACAAATGTGGGTAGCTGTACAAATGACATTAGTGCTAGTTCCGGGGTGGATTTAGAAATTCACAACCGCTGTGGCAGACGAAGACGGGCGGCGCCCAGTTCGCTCGCGACCATGATTGGTGTAACCCAGTCGAAACGTCTCGGGCAGTAAGCAGCTATGTATTTGCTACTGCTAATATCACGTGTAGACCCATAAAGACTAGAATATTTAGAATAATTATCAAGATAAAATAATATATATCCTCAAAAAAGTTATAAAGAAATAAAATAAAAAAAGTAATTATAAAACAACATGACTACATTATAGAAGTGTGTGTAGAACAGGTACTGGTCACTTACTTTGTAGAACAGGTACTGGTCCGCGTGGAAGTGCCCGAAGTTGAAGAAGCGCGGATCGTGGGCCACCTTCACGCCAGCCAGCACGTCTTAAAGCGATATGTCGAACAGCGGCGGCCCGCCCGACGCGTCCCGGAAGTTGAGCAGCGAGCATTCCGAGCCGTCCATTAGATGCCGACCGAAGTTTGTATGACGTCACTTACTTCGTAGAACAGGTACTGATCCGCGTCGAAGTGCTCGAAGTCAAAGAAGTGCGCGTCGTGGGCCACCTTCACGCCGGCCAGCACGTCTTGCAGCGATATGTCGAACAGCGGCGGCCCGCCCGGCGCGTCCCGGAAGTTGAGCAGCGAGCATTCCGAGCCGTCCGTTAGATGCCGACCGAAGTTTGTATGACGTCACTTACTTCGTAGAACAGGTACTGGTCCGCGTCGAAGTGCTCGAAGTCGAAGAAGTGCGCGTCGTGGGCCACCTTCACGCCGGCCAGCACGTCTTGCAGCGATATGTCGAACAGCGGCGGCCCGCCCGACGCGTCCCGGAAGCTGAGAAGCGACCATTCTGAGCCGTCCGTTAGCTGCTTGTAAACCTCTGTTGGGTCGCCGTTCAAGTAGATTATCTGGAAACAACAAAATTATCATCAATACATATATAAATGAGGAGGGAAGAAAGCCACGTGACTAGAAGAGCGATGAGTATGAATGTCAATGGACGTAATAGTAGAGGAAGGCCGAAGAAGACATGGACGGATTGCGTGAGAGATGATATGGGAGTGAAAGGAGTACACGCAGAGATGACGAATGACAGGCCCGAGTGGAAGAAATATACTACCGGCAACTCTGGCGGTAGTACACTTTTCAAATAAATTTCTTTAAACGCCAATAGGCCCGCCCACTGGCCAATAGAAGAGCACTTAAAGAAAATCTGTCAAAATCCAAGCAAAAACGTTCCAATAGTAGGAGAGCTAGCAAGATTTTTTTGGTAGGTATTTGAGGCAAGCTGAAAACTTATCCTGAACCTCTCCTATTATATCCCAGCACGACACTGCAGATCTGGCTGGTGAGTAGGGGGGCTAAAGCAAACCCCCAAAAATATTTTTCATCTTTTTATTTATAACTAAAAAATAAGACTCACGTTGTAAGACAAATTATTTCGATGGAACTTCTACCTGTCAAGAGAACTGACAAAGTATATTTTTTTGTATTATAAAATATATTTTAAAATAAGAAAAATTGGGGGTTTGGTTTAGCCCCGGTACTCAGCCAGGTCTGCGGTTTTGTGTTGAGTTATAATATTAAAGGTATAGGACAAGTTTTCAGCTTGCCTCATATACCTACCGAAAAATTCTTGCAGGCTCTCGGACCACAATTTGGGCGGGGCTTGCTTTGACAGACGTATAAGCGCCAAGCGATTTTCACCTTATAGGTGGTCGACCGCCAAATACTCCGATAGTACATGTTGCGCCGACCACACTTGCAAGTCGGGTCACCGCTGGACGAATGAAGATGATTACATATATAAATACTAGCTTTCCGCCTGCGGTCCCGTCCGCGTAGAAACGTTTAACGGCTAAAACATTACTTCTTTATAACGCAGTTCAGTACTCTATACGTGATTGCGTACAAGACAGTTACTTTCGCATTAAAATATAAGTAAGGATATAGTATAAAAAAAAGTATTCTCGCTGTCTGTATATGTAAAATTTGATGCTGTTTTTTTAAAGCGAAGCGAGGGTGTGAAGGAGGTGTAAATAAATAAATATTACACAACATCATCATACATTAATCTGATTTCGTGTTAATTTAAGATAAAGAAATTGTGTTCCGGATACCTGTAACAATATACATAAACACACAAATATTTATACCGAGTGGGAAACGATTCCACGACTCTTGGCGTTCTTACGCCAAAAATTAAGAACAGTCTCTAGATTGTCCTAATTTTTTTTTCTATCCATTAATACTGGGAAGCAACGTTGTCAGTAAAACAAAACACTAATAAGGTCAGCTCTACAATTTTCTTTGTTGCAAAGTTGCATTACATTGGCCATAATTGCCTTAAGAGTGGAAAAAACAAATATATATCAACACAAAAAAGGTATTAAAAAATAACAATGTTTGTTGAAACTTCCTTATCAAAATACTTTCAAAGCAATATAGATATCACTAAATTTAACCGGTGCATCGCTGCACCTAAATGGCTTAGCTCGTAGTAAAAACAAAGGATGCACTAAAGAGGCCATTGCACCAGCCTTGTTTAGTCTGAAAACGGTAGGTGGAGTTGTGGGTGGGAGACATAATCAGGTCGATCACTGGTGATATCGCGAAGACATTTTTGACAGACAGACAGACTGGAACAACTCACATAACTACGTATATACCTGTCTACTTTCACCTTCTTTAAAGGTATACATAAGCCAATATGTTTAGTGATAAGGATTAGAGGTGAAAGCCATCCGCTCCCCCGCAAGTCCGGAGATGATGACGAGGCTACTCCAAGCTTTCATTGTATGTCAGATAGAAAAAAAAAGTGATACGGAGAAACCTTTGTGGAAAAAAAATACTTCATATGCATTAATATGCTCAGAAAGGCATAATTATGTTAATGTGGTAAATGACTTACATCTATTTTAGATATCTATAATATACCTACGATTATTTACTCCTAAATACGAAATGGAGTAACGCGATTCCTCAACGATAAAAAAAATATAATTATGATTTTTTTTTAATTAAAAACAGTTAATTAACTTGCATGCACGCACGTATGATCTGTACAATTAAGATGTTACTACCGTGTATTTTACTTGTGTGCAATAAATTAAAACGTATCTATTAAACTTCTACGATTTACTGAGACCATTCGTTCTTAAACATTAATGCACTATTATTCTGACAGTTAAACAAAAAAATATAAATATTGCTCTGTTAAAAACTAAAAAGATAAGTATATTTTCTTATTTCCTCTATCAAAAATGTTTTATACCTGCAGTTTCAATGAATAACCGGTGAGCTCTTACTAATTCACGTCCGATGTAGACTTCGCAACAGTGTCAAACTTTTTGCAGCGGATTTCACCGCCACTGCAAGTGGATTCAGTTTATTGACCTACATTCGTTAATCCCGTATTCAGGCCGTATTGTGCGGCGGCCACGTGAATTTATTATTATGTCATGTCTCCATAACTCCCTGACAAGGTACCTACGTGAATGTCACTTTGATAAGCCGAGTTTAAATTTTTTTGCGAGACTGATGATCTTTTTCGGGTTTCAGCCAATTGGCTAGGATACTTTATTCGTAAAATAGATAAACAAATCTTTACCCTTAGGTAAAAGTTTTGATAATGAACTTTTAAGTACAATCACAATACTTTTGATAATCATTGATATAATAGGCAATGTCTTAATAAAATACTCCGCATTTTATATTATTTTTGTTTGATTATTATCAGTGAGAAGAGCTAATTATCGTATCAATGGCAACCATTATCCATTGAAATAATATTACACAGATATAAACAAATAAACGGATACGTCATGACCTTTCGAAAAGGAATACCGCTTCAGTGAATATGATTAATTAATTGGTATTATTTCGAAACGGTAAGTTCGTTTATATTGAGTAATGAATCTATTTGATCTACCCTTCAACGGCCAAGTCACACAACACTAACTATAATAATGAAGAAATCGCAGTAAGGAACCTTAGGCTTGGCACGATTTTGTCTAGATTTCATTACTTTTTAGAGATGAGCAAGCTGCTCCATCGAGACTTGGCTTGTTTTTTTACAGGATGTTTTTGGTGGGATGTAATGTTTACTCAATTTAGTGAATTTCAGCCAAAATAAAATTGAATACTTCTATTTAAATTGAGCCAATTCTAGATTTAGCCAAATGCAAATGAAATGTCACCAATTTTAGAGGTCGTCTAAATATAATTGAAACCAACGTTCACCAAACTAGTGAAATGAACACTTAAATCCATTTCTAACTTTTTTCTTAAAACCGTTTTCTCTTCAAACCCATTTAGATAAATAATAAGTTCATACCTACCAGTCTGAACTTGGTTGAACTTTCGCAATAACACTAACCAAATAAGTTGCGAGAAAGTCCACAGACAAGTTGATTCTTTTGGTGCATAATGGACAATAATGAAATGGATAGTGTGTCTGAACGTTCACATTGTATATTCATAACTATCAGACGAACGCACCGATTCTCATGAAAGAGAAAATATTGCATTACGTATGTACGTACACTCATGATAAACGTACAAGACGTGAAAGAAGTATTTTAAGAATTCAATAAAAATTTAAAGTGTCTCTTCAAATAAATTTAATTTTTAGTACTATTGTTTCTTTCTTCAGTGCTGCAAAGTTACCGCTTCAGGCAAGCAAAAATACTAGAAAAATAACTGTCATTCTGTTAAAATCTTTTTAGGATAATACTTTTTACGGTATTTCGGAGAGTTTGGATAGAGATATATTTGGATGGTTATTTGAAGATGAAAAAAAAATGATTGAATGATTTTCCTAACTGACTAAGACGATGGCTTGGATAAGCCTTGTCATCATCACCGGACTTGCGGGGGAGCGGATGGCTCTCACCCCAAAAATGACAATTGTACAACTTCTGTTAGATATTAACGATATTCTTATACATACATACAGATTTGGTGTTACACTGTATGTATAAGAATTCTCATCGTTGGTAACCCACTCTATTTCTATTCGTGCTGTGATATCAATTTCGCAGGTAATCTTAACGGTGGTGTCATGTAGGAGTAACTACTATCTATTCTGTCGCCCCACACGCGACTCTCAACCTAGAACCTATTTACCAACTGAATATATTACCCTACTTATCGCTTTTCCGCCTTGTACAATCCTGTATATAACTCACTTTATATAAAGTCGTTTTCTTCACAAATCCATATAATTTATAAGGATTCCACACGCTTTCGTCGAGTGGAAATCAAACTGTCAAAGAAATATTTATAGGATATCTTGTAGGACTGTGCGAAATTTATATAAAACTCCATTTTCCTCTGGATACTTCAGACATTAAAGACACGATTAATAGTCGATTTGTGTCTTAGAAGTTTCAGAGTCTCAGGTCTCAGGTTTTTAGAAATCGTGGAAAAAAGAAACTCAACACTCAACAAAACAGGTAAGTTGGTGCAAACCAATTTAAACGTCAGGAAGAAATTAGCTATTCCTAGAGTTTTCACATAACATAAAAACACGCCAGCAATTGAAACGATAATAAGATGATTTAGTACTGCTTAGGCGATAAAGTAGATTAGATTTGAAAATCAAAACTGCCATTTTTAGGGTTCCGTAGCCAAAATGGCAAAAACGGAACCCTTATAGTTTCGTCATGTCCGTCTGTCCGTCTGTCCGTCTGTCACAGCCGATTTACTCGGAAACTATAAGTACTACAGTGATGAAATTTGATGGGAATATGTGTTGTATGAACCGCTACAAAAATATGACACTAAATAGTAAAAAAAAAGAATTGGGGGTGGGGCCCCATACATGTAACTGAGGGATGAAATTTTTTTTTTCGATGTACATACCCGTGTGGGGTATCAATGGAAAGGTCTTTTAAAATGATATAAAGTTTTCTAAAAAACATTTTTCTTAAAGTGAACGGTTTTTGAGATATCAGCTCTCAAAGTCGTAAAAAGTATGTCCCCCCCCCCCTCTATTTTTATAACTACGGGGTATAAAATTCTAAAAAAAATAGAGGTGATGCATGCTAATTAACTCTTTCAACGATTTTTGGTTTGATCAAAGTATCTCTTATAGTTTTTGAGATAGGTTGATTTTTATTATATTTGCTGCTACGGAACCCTTTGTGCGCGAGCCCGACTCGCACTTGGCCGGTTTTTTAGAATTTAAGTGTCGCTTAACTGTCAAATATTTCTTTTCTTTTGAGTATCCAGCCGTAAAGACTCGTGAAATATGTAATTCCCACGAAACGCGACGAATATTTTCACGTAATAGAAGTTCGTTTAAAATAACCCTATGCGGGAAACACGAGGACGTAAATGAACTGAGGTATAATGGGTTAAAATCATAGCCCTCGAACAAATTGGCTTCGAATTAGAAGCGAAGCGAAGTTGGTAAGTTTCCTGGCGTGAACATTGGTGAGTGATGATCACGAATGCATCGTAATGGGCGGGTGGAGTTGCCAAACTGCCCTTGAAACTAACTTGGGCAACTTGACTTCTTGATAGAGTATTAGGTTTAGGCTTAGCGTTCACGAAACAAATTGCTAAATATTTCACACAGATTTAAGCTTCTTTTTTCTATTTGGGATTTGAACCTTTGCCTTTTGGGCTATGGTCTGGATAGTAGTCAGGGGATACCAGTCACAATTATCTGTCCGGTGGTTGGTGAACGGTATACGGGTAAGCGACCCCGGCTCCTCGAGCTACTATCGACTCAGTCCAAATCATCCGAGGCGATAGTATCCTTCCTCCCCTTTTCCTTCCTCCGTCATATATCCTTGCTACTCGTGGGAACGCAATGACCTTGTTAAAACAATGCACAAGGCAAAATGGCGGCGACGTGGTCCACAACCCGTCACGTCACGTTTCCCACAGAGGTGAAAAGTGGATCGCTGAAAGTGATCTCTGCCTACCCCTCTGGGAAAAAGGCGTGATTGTATGTATGTGTCTGGAAAATATATTTGTTAGATGAACAACAAACAGCATATGTCCCTATTTTAATTTATTTGCGCATTTTACTATTGTTTCCAAAATCTTCTAAATAAGTGCCTCAGTTTCGAAATCAGAAACATTTGTCCCTTATGGCGAAGTCGTATAAAAAGTAGCCTGTTCTTTTCTCAGTTTCTAGCGTAGACTATCGACGTAGACAATTTCATTAAAATCGGTCTAGTCGTTTTGCATGAAAGCGCGACAGACAGACAGAGTTATTTTCGCATTCATAATATTAGTCCGGAAGTAAGGATTGACACAGCATATCACCATAAAGGTTATCAAAAAGATAATCCCAAGTCACTGGCAACTATCTAAACGCATGTCAATAGTCAGTTAACACAGCCATAACCGTAATGGACCGTTATGCTTCTTAGCGCTTCCTTCGTAAAGAAGCAACAACGTAGTTGCGTGCACAAAACACATATTTCGGCGAGTCCCAAGTTCCAACTATTATTTCGTGGATTCTTCGCGCGGCGGGATTACAACTATCACAAGACGCCGTTTTAGTTTATTATTCCGCTTTGAATTTCGTTTACACCAAACATTAACAACTTTATACCCTTCTACACTGTAGATAGGATACAATCATGTTGTTTCATGTTTTAGTGGTGGGTTTCTTCTCATTATAAAGATACAACAACAGAAGTAATTAAAATACAGGAAAGACCTGGTACTCATATTTTGGTAACTACGATCAATTACTTGAAACCAGACGTTTCAGACAGCGATCATGGTCACAGTATATTTTTGTGTAATATCCACGCAAATAATAAGCAACATTATTCCAATAAACCAAGCAAAATGGTCTTAACCCTTGATTCAAAAGTCAAAAGTCAAAAGTCAAAATTTCTTTATTTATATAGGCATTCACATGCACTTATAAATCGTCATTGCATTAAATAAATAAGTAATTCTACCACCGGTTCGGAAAGCCGATTCTATCGAGAAGACACCGGCAAGAAACTCGATAGTTACTCTTTTTAACCGATTATCACATAAACTTGTTAAATATAATTGCCATGTCGTACAGTTTGAGTATGTCACAGTAACAAAGAGAGAAAAAACTTATACTACAATTACTGTTAATAATAAAAAATAGAAAAAAAAAAAAAAAAAAAAAAAAAAAATTCACTACTATTCACTAGGGCGAGACCTAAAAATAGTCCTGCATACACTATATAGACTTAGCTATTGATTTAGCCTTGAGGTAACACCGTTCTGGGAAATCCCTTGCCACTCCCCGACCGCACATACAATCCGATCCGTTCGCGTGTATGTAGTGCACAATCAAATTAATATCTTGATACAAATCGCCCCTTCACCCTTGGCCCGGCAAAGGGCTACCGGGAACTTGCAAGTGTTTATGTCGACGATATCGTTGCTACGGGCGATCGTCTAATTGAACATCGTACAATGTATTCCCACGCACCGGCTATTATCCAATCCGTCAGCTGGAGAAATTAGCTCGCTCTATTATAGGGCTACGCTGTAAAACCGCACATATATGGATGGATAGCCTTCAAAATCATTTTAAGGCAATTGGATAAATCTGCTTGCCCTGACTCTCTTATGAGAGCCGTTCAACACCAATATTTTCACTATTTCACTGCACAACATTTAGATATACTATTTATTTATTTTTAAAAGGCACAGAATACAATTCGTACATTACAATAAATTACAAGTTTATATCTTCATATTAAAAATGTATCCCAATAAAGGTTGCGCACAGCATTTACTTTTATATAAATCTAAATAAAAATAATTGTACTTAAACATGCATGCATAATTGTTGTTTTACAATTTTAACAAATGAGTATAGACTCTGCGAAAATATGTCCAAACTACTACTATTAACATTATACAATCAACACATTTGAAACAACGGATCATTAAATGTCACATTATTGCTACAACCAGGCTCAAAAATAGTTTACATTTTCGCTTGCTACCAGTTGTTTTGAAAAGTACATGGCTCAACAATTCCCCAGAATCCCACTGATTATTCAAAATAACTAAAACAACATATCTTCATAATACCCAAATAACTGGATTCTACTGTCTAAAGCCTTTAAGTCCTAATATGGGCTGATGATGACCATGATAAACTGTAATAAAATAAATCTAATTAAGAACTTTTAGGAGAATAATTCGCGCCGCGTAATTGGAACCGAAAATTGCCAATATTGAGAGAATGTTATCGACAAAAGTACGCTGATTTTACTTTAAGCTCCGTCTCTAAAAACCTAATCTTTAATTACAGATTCAGATTCCAAAGAGGAAACGAGTCCAAGAATACATAATTATATAAATGGTAACTTTAGTCACTACCAATTCAAAAGAACTTAATACTAATGTAATAAGCTACTGAGTCGGACAATAAAAACAATAACAACAGGCCCACGCCACCATTATTGTGTTACCGTCTGCCTACCGCTCAGTGTTGCCAACAATTTTAATTTTTTCATAGATTTACGTATCTCTAACCAAGGAAAGGTCCGAACGAAAGACGTAGATCGATTTTTATTTGCACCTTTGTCGACTTTCGACTTTTATATTAAGAAAATTCGAAAATTTGACCGCTCGCAGCAGGTCAGGGACTCGAAATCGTGATGGGGTACAGGTGGTGAAAATATAAAATAAAAATTACATCATAATCCCCCTTTAGGCACCAATTACATATATCAAACGAATTCTCGCAAAACTTACAAAATCCACATATTTTTCCATACTGATCTACGTATTCCTCAAAATACGCGTTGGCAACACAGCCACCGGTACCGATTACCATCGCATTCGATACCAAGACCGCCAAGTGGTTATTAAACGTTATGTCACTTGTGTCGAGTGCCCGCTGCGTAATTCGCGAGTAACACCGATCGGGCCCACGCCTAGCCGCCCAAGGCCGCTCGTGATCGATCTGATCCGATGCACGTTACTCTGTTTACAGTACGTCAAGTGCTTTGGGAGTACACTTGGAACGTTGGTAGACTTCGGTAAATACACATCTCGGATTAATACACTGGAAGTTCTTGCAGTGATTTTTAGTGCCTGTTCGTGAACCTAGCGATTATTGGGCTATTTCACGGCGAGGCGATATCGCGGCGTACACGCGCGCGCTAGAAATCGCTCAAAAATCGCTAGGTATGAACACGCTGTTAGGGTTACTAAGATTTTGCTCTCCGCCGGTTAAGGATGCCGTCCGGTGATGATGGCAAGCCAACATCGTTGTCAGTTAGGAAAAAAATCTATCACCAGGCAATACCCCAAGAACCGCTATATCACAAATTGTTCCAACAGTAAGAACAAATACTAAAGACAAAATAAAACAAATATTCAAGGGGGAACCCATGCAAAGAAGTTTTTTTTTACAACACTGGTAGGGTATCCATCGCGCTTGTGTCCGACTCGCACTTAGCCGTTTTTTTCCGACTGACTACAATGATGACTTGGAATAACCATGTCATTATTACCTGAATTTTTTTTAAACGATCTAGTTGATAGTTGCGAATTCTGACGTCACCAATATAATAATACAAACAATACGCGTATTCTTGCAACATTCACGGTATGAGGCCTTCATGTGTATTTATTGTAGTCTCCGAAACGACATTGCATTGTCACATGCAACGAATCAATGCACTCTGGTGACAGGTGATAAAATGATTGCTACACTGCAGAGGATTTCTACGGAATATCAACTGGAGAACAACGCTCGGTTCACAAAACACTTGGAATTTGATAGCGACACCATATTATGACATATTTTAATGACTGTATCATCTTCATGACTGACACATGATTAGGTCTAACGTATATGTCTATTTCACATATCATACTCATTGGTCTGATCTGTTTCCGAGCTAAGTTATTGCACTTGTGTTACAGTGGTTTATAAAAAAAAATTGGATATCAAACCCACTAGTCCAGAAATAGGACACTTCTAAATTCACCATAGAGGCTGTCAAAGTAAGACAACTTACTCGTACCTACAACGATAAACAAAATATTCCAAAAAACTTCAGGGTTACAAAGTGCTATAGGAATTTATTGATCACAATTCGACTCAATCGCAGTAATATCTATCGTGAATCAAAATCGTACTTAGACGGCCTCACCCCGACAGGTAGGTTCGTTTGAAAACGAGTCGAGACTCATAAAAAGTATCTAGGCATGCAATGTAATCGGATTCTATGATAGGATTCGGTTACACGGGAAATAAATAAAAAATCTATCCGGTGCTCCGAAGAAAATTGCACGAATCTATAAAACCAGGCTCCAATTAAAACTACACCTCTAAATATATATACGATTTTCAAACTTGGCATTTCAAATTCTCGACCGCAAAATCACTGAAATAAATAAAGTAACAAGCTGTACGAAATTGGCAAATATTTTCTCTTTAACAAGTCACTTTTCGTTTCGACATTCCGAAGGTCGTCTGTTATTTAATATTCCAATACATCTTTACCTCAAGTTTTATAGTTCAGTGGCAATGGTGCTTATTTATTTGAAGGTAACTTCGTCTATTTTATCGCTTCAAACATTACTCTCTCCAAACGGAGTCGGTGAAAAAGCTACCTATTAAATCTGTACCATATTTCATACAATCAGGTTAAATAATTAAACCGTCAGAGACACAGACAGATAATTACTTTCGCATTAATAAAGCAAATTATTAATTTAAAACATTGAGGTTCCGCTTATATACCTGATATTGGTGTAGGTCTAGTAGACCTAATTTAGGGTCGATCGAGCCTCTGGGTAGGGACATACAATGTGAGTCTTCCGAAAGTATCACAATAATATTGTGCTACCGAGAGGGCATGATATTTAAAAACTGTATAAAAGTTTGAAGTATTTTTTTAAATCAAAATATATTCTCCAGTAGAAAAATTATCCCTGATTACGATAAGTAGGTACTTAAGTGCACTCTATAAACTGAAAAACACTGCATGAGGCTACCGCCCATGTCCGACAATTTGTAGGACCGATGGTCGGCCCGATTATTCTTCCGATACCTTTGTATGGTATATACAATCGGCTTTTAGCAGAACGTGTGGGTTACTCCATCGCAATCAGTACGTTCCTTTTTACCCGACAAAAAATTGGTCACCGATTACCAGACGTGGGAGGAAGCTTAAAGACAAAAAAAATCATACATACCTGATAGCACCCAATGAGGTAAGCGGCGTTGAGTCGCAGCGTCTCATTGTTACTAGTGTAGAAGACGATCTTCTTCTTGGGATTCTTCTCCAGTTCCTCGCCCAGCCGTTTGCAGAACTGGTACAGGTGGCAGAGGTGGTACGGCCCGAAGTCGAAGTAGAAGTTCTCGTAGACGATGTCGTCTTCAATGTGGAAGTACTTGCTGTTGCGAGTCGGCTTCGGCTTATAGCCAGTCTTGAGGGTCGCGAAGTATAATCTGTCTGGGGAATTCGGTATGTTATTCAATTACACTTGAAGGAGGAGTTAAAAAAATTATATATCTTGTAATGTAAAACCGAATACTGAAGATATGCGAAGGAGAAAAATAAAAAATTAAAAAGAAAAATAAATCTCAGCTGAGACAGAGGCCGTATACAGATATGGTATTGGATTTGGAACATTTTTAATCGACTAATTTGCTCATTCTTGCTTATTTTATCAGCTATAAAACTTTTTCTAGAGACTAAATTTCAGTATACGGAAATAACGAACGACCGAATTAATGTTTTGGATGCAAATCTCGCGTGAAACATTATAATTATCTTTTTAGTATTCGGCCGTTATTGATGAATAGCTAGAAATGATAATATCACACAATGTTGTTTTGATTATTTATATTTTAACATCAATACATAGTATAAAACAAAGTCGCTTTCGCTGTATGTCCGTATGTATGCTTAGATCTTTAAAACTACGTAACGGATTTTGATGCGGTTTTTTAATAGATAGAGGAAGGATTCTTAAGGAAGGTTTGTATGTAAAATTTACCCGAAGCGAAGCGAGCAGATCACTAGTATAAAATAAATCATTAAACAGAACCTAGTAGAACGATTTTGGGTGTGCTTCAATAATAAAAGATCAATTGTGGTAAAACAGACTGGCAATCTGTTGCACTGGATACTGAGTCAATGAAACCATTTAGTTTAGTAGCCAAAAGAATGTGTTGAATAAACACTGTTTGCGAGCCAAAACGCAATTAAAAGAAATGGGTGGATGCACCCATTTCTTTAAATTTCAGAAAGCAAAGTTAAAAAAGGAAAAAAACAAGCAAACTAGTATTATTGCTATTCCTAAAAAGGTCATGTCATTGATCAATTTAAAAGCATTCAGTATCACTAACATGCTTTTCCAAGTGTGTCATCACAAGACTCATTTTGCGTCGACGCGCCATTCTAGTTAATTTAACGTGTTTTTCATTTTACGGCATTCAATTTAAAAGCGTTTACACATCAAGACGACGAAGTTTAGCATTTAAGCTCTTGGCTTCACCCGAAATAACTGTTACGCAATAGCATTACGCAGGCTTTACGTTCAATTTTTATTAGTACAATCCGCAAAACCGATTGATTTGTGTGAAAATGTAAAGAGGACCGGCGTCACGCACAGCGTATATTACGATAATAACCTCATGAAAGTTTAAAATAGCGAATTTATTTGCTTCGGAACAAATTATATTCATGAATAGAAAGCGGTTGGGGTCGTCCGCGGACTCGCGTGTCTGTCCGTGGAATAGGTTTGTTGGGAAATCCGGGATTGTCCCAGAATTCTAAGTTCCCGTGACCAGCAATAAGACCTTATCGAATTCTGAAATCATACTATAAACTAGTAATAACGAAATAAAATAACAACGAAGGACACGGCCAATCTACCTTTGGAAAGGAAGAAACTTCTTACTACTTCGCCGGTTTGTGCTCGCGGGTAAAATAATGGATTTGTCTCGGAAATGGTTTCTTGTCCGCATCTCTTAAGAGTATTACTTTGCGTCCCAAAATTTTACACATTAAAAATGTCTCGGAAATTACAACTTTGTGTCTGGCTGCCATGTATCTAGACTCCTAGACTAGACTAGACTCCATCTACCCCTGCATTTGGAGGATCCAATTGCACTTTTAATTGACTTTTTAATCAATTCTGAGGTAGCACGTGTTGTTTTGATCGGTTTGATCGATTGATCCGTAATTGTATTTTAGTACCAAATTGATTCTCGTTCAAATATTATATAGGATTTCAGAATGTGTTACATATTACATACTACTAAAAATACCTATCAGTACTTTGTTGGTACCCATTTAATTAAAGGTATGTTAGTAAATACTAACATACCTAAAAAAATCTATGTCGATATTTAGTAGGTGGTAGGCAGGCAACGAGCACACTTACTTAATGTCCAAATTATAATAAGACATATAATTCTGCGTTAACTAGGTAATGCTAATTTGAATTTTTAACCACTATCTAATCGGTCCGATCCGTTAATGAATGGTTTTGGTTTAGAAATAACTTAGCTCATTTATATTCAAAGCGCACGTACGCCCATAAAAATAAAGGAATCGTAAATTATGCAGAGATTAGTGCAAAATTTATAGGTACCCTACATATTGCAACGACGCGGCCGTAAAATTTTTATTACCACTCAGAATTATAATAATACTATTCTTTTTATGAAGTTCTATAGAGACGAAAATAATAATAATTAGAACGAACAGGTTATTCTGCGCATGAGTGCATTCTTGTTGTAGTGAGATTTTGTCACGACCTACTTGCGACTATAAGCTAAGCTACTTGATGTTACGACAAATTTAAATGGATCCTGCTTTTAAATCCTTAGTACTGAATAAGTATTCCATCATCAGCACGCTGGCCAAGTGTGGGTTGTGGTTGACTACTTAACCTCTGAAAATGTTTTCGTAGGTGTGTTTCCTCCTCACGTGTTTTCCTTTACGTCAAATAATCGTACATATGAATTTCAAATGTGAAAAACATAGTGGTACATGGCGAGGTTTGAACTGGCGACCACTCGCATTGCAAGCACCTTACCCACTCGGCCATCGACGCTTTTTTCAAGAAGAAGCATTTTATCTGAATGAATTGGAACAATGGAAATAGCACAGTACGAAACACCATATTGACCTATATTAGCCTAAAACAGGTGTGGTGACCAACCTATATCATTGCACCTGACCTTAATGGACGAATACACACGCCAACACAAATACTGTAGAATATTCAGGGGCAGTAGACAACACATGCTATATTTATTGTTAGACCCGTTTGATACATATACAGGGTGTAACAGGAGGGGTGGATCATCGTAAGTCAATCGATGGGGGACTTTAATACCTATCGATATAACCCCCATGTATGTTCAGCGATTTTCAATAGTTCCAAAGTTATTCAGATTTTTGTGAAATTTTTGTAAGAAGCTGGAATTCAGTATAAAAGTCTTCACTGTAGCTTAACTACTGGACCTGCTTGTATGATTTTTTTTCTAGAAGTAGTTCAATAGTGGGTCTTTATAATTACGATACCGATTTGAGTCATAACCCTATCATATTGGAGTAAAAAAATAATTCTTCACAAAAGTTTTACGAATCGAATTGTGTCTACTAACTTTCAAAGCCTTCAGTGAAAAAAAAGTGCCTGTGTTTTTTTTCTAGAACTTATTTTAAAAACTACCTACATTCGTGGATAGTATACCCTGAAAATTTCATACCGCTACTGCCAGAGCATCAAAACGAAAAATGAACGCGAATGGCACAGGTGCCATAAATCAGTGTTTTTATTTTGCATGTAAAACTTTTATTTAAAAAATAAATCGATATGTTTCAGCAAATTTATGCTATGTTAGTAACATTAGTAGCAGTAATTTTACAGAATTGCAAATTGAAGGGGTGAAAATCAAACAAAGAAAATTAACATAATTTTTGTTACTAATTTTTTTTATAGTTAGTGTTCATAATGGGCATTATTATTGGCTATGCATATTTTAGACCTTCTTAAAAAGCTTTTTTGGAAGTTGTGGAATGCTTCTTTTTTGTAAAATTTTTCAGGGGCCCAAATTGTGATAAGTCAAAATGTAATAGTAGCATTTTGCAACATCCGAAAAACCTTTGTAAAAAGGTGTCGTACTCGTTTATGCATAGCCAATAATGGAGCCCATTATGACCACTAACTGTAAAAAAAAATAATTAACAAAAATTATGTAAATTTTCTTTGTTTGATTTTCACCCCTTTAATTTGCAATTCTGTAAAATTACTGCTACTAATGTTACTAACATAGCATAAATTTGCTGAAACATATCGATTTATTTTTTAAATAAAAGTTTTACATGAAAAATGAAAACACTGATTTATGGCACCTGTGCCATTCGCGTTCATTTTTCGTTTTGATGCTCTGGTAGTAGCAGTATGAAATTTTCAGGGTATACTATCCACGAATGTAGGTAGTTTTTAAAATAAGTTCCAGAAAAAAAACACAGGCACTTTTTTTTCACTGGAGGCTTTGAAAGTTGGTAGACACAATTCGATTCGTAAAACTTTTGTGAAGAATTATTTTTTTACTCCAATATGATAGGGTTATGACTCAAATCGGTATCGTAATTATAAAGACCCACTATTGAACTACTTCTAGAAAAAAAAATCATGCAAGCAGGTCCAGTAGTTAAGCTACAGTGAAGAGTTTTATACTGAATTCCGGCTTCTTACAAAAATTTCACAAAAATCTCAATAACTTTGGAACTATTGAAAATCGCTGAACATACATGGGGGTTATATCGATAGGTATTGAAGTCCCCCATCGATTGACTTACGATGATCCACCCCTCCTGTTACACCCTGTATATACACTTAATGTATGCGAAACATAATGTATTCAGAGACTTGTAGCAAGTTAAATTTGTATCTTTTAATTTATGTCTTTTATTACCGGAAAATAAATAGGTTGCATACCTAATAGGAAAGTATTATCAAGGGATTTTCACAATTAAGTGTGAAATGATTAAGTTGAAGACTAGTTATAAGTATACAGAGGTTTCGAGGGAGAATAGATATATGTTTTGACGTTAGCTTTGCTGTGTACGGACAAATTGGTAATTATTATTTTTTTTTTCCTAACTGACATACGATGGCTTGGAGTAGCCTCGTCATCATCACCGGAGTTGCGAGGGAGCCGGACCACCGGACTTGGGAATGACAGCCGTCCGGCTGTCACCCCCAAAGATAATATCATTCGTTTCGTTCCGTCAGTTTTTGTTTACGCAAAAATACGTTAACCTTTTTAAAGAAGGTAGTCTAAAACCTTTCTATGACTTAAAGTCATTTTTATATAAGTCCCTACTGTTTATGTATTACATATGGGTCCCTACTGACATATGTAATACATAAACAAAACCCAATCGCATCAAACTTTTACCGGCCTCGCTAACTTCCGCGGTCAATTTGCAAATATGTAATTAGCTAGGGGACTCGCTCCCTGCCCTAGTAAAACCCCAGTTAACTACTTGACTAACTAGGATACTACTAGGGCGGGGGTCCTACTTCATAGTTAGTTAGTCTGTCAGGGCGGACGTAACGAAACCCTGAACTTTAAACTGCAGTGTCCACACGGCTGACGGGGCGTTAGCGTCAAGTGGCTATAATTGCTTCCACAGTTCCGTAGTTTTGCATGCATCTTGGGTGCGGGTTAAGTTATGAGAAGTTAGCGTGGTAACCCTTAAATATATATGGAAATCCTGTAACATTTCTATCGTCGCTACACAGAGAATTCTCTAAAAGGAAGTTAGTAGCTCTTTGGATAATTAAGAGTAGAGCTGATACCTACTGTGATCTCACATAGAGTGCGTATAATAGAATTTGGCGAAGTAATAGGGAATAAAAACTCAAGTAGGACATTCGCGAATATCTTAGGAGTTAGGATCTTCTCTATTTTTGTTAATAGGTAGCGAAAAAACGAAATAATAATTTTCAGCGAAACTGACAGTATTGGGAAGTTGGCATAATTTGACCACCTCCCTACAAGATTATAAAACTAATGAATAGAACTGACCAATGCCACATTTTTAACGTCCAGGACTTAAGTTCTTTTTTTTACATTACACATCAAACACATAGATCTGATCCCGTGGTAAGTAGATTAAGCACTTGTGTTACGGATATCAGAATAACAGTGGATACGCAAACATACTTAAAAATAACACTCCCAGACACAGAACCACACGTTTGTCACACAAGTAGGTATCCCGGGTGGAAATAGAACCCACAACTCTTCGAACCGTAGTAGTGTCTATGGGTCACTAACCACTGTTCCACCAGTCCACTCAAGTTAATGCATGAAGAATGACACCATAACCTACATCTGTTAAAATATATGGTCAATAGAAGCGATCATCCGCTCTCGCTACCGCTTATACCTGTGGCACACCCGTTTGCATACGCTTACGTAACCAAGGTCGCGCCGACAGCCACGCCCCGCTGCACAGGTGAAGCGCGGATTAAGCTCGTTCGGCTCTACAGCACACGGCAGCCTGTTAACTACGGATATTGGATTTGCTACACGTTCACCGGCAAACACGAATATACATGGGAACACAATGTCATACCCACATAGGTCTGATAAATGCACAGATAATCTTCAGGGACAAACGATGGACCAGGGTGGACGCAAAAGACATGTCGTGCCCCCACTTAGCGTGGGATAAGGGCAGGACCATGATGATGAATCTTCACTACAAGTCTTTCCCGCTGACTGTTCATAGGTATCTTTAAAGAGGAAGGTTTTATTCATAAACTACTCGAAGAGGGATCGACGAACACCAATGTTCATCAGACAAATCTTTTTCCCGACCGACATTTATAAATATCTGGGACATTTCCACACACGGTCATCTGACCCCAACACTAAGCAGTGCTTGTACATATATATTTTTAAATACATAATCACACCCAGACACGGAACAAACAACGATGTTCGTCACACAAATATTTGTCCCGAGTGGGAATCGAACCCACGACTCTTGGAACTGCCAGCCAGGGTCACTAACCACTGTTCCACCGAACCAGTCAAAGTTTGAACCTAAAACGATTGTATATCTTATTAAATAAAATACAAACTGACTTCAAGTATGGGAACTATATAGCGAATTTGACACACCTAAAGCTATAGGTACTCGTATTACACCTAGACCTGCTCAACCCACGCCGGTGTAATCTAAAATTTCACGCCGTCGCGACATGTCCTCCCCTCTCATTTGCCAAGGGTCCACCCGTCCAGACATATTCCCCCTCCCCCAAGATAATCAGCTGGTTTCACTCATAACGGAACGCATTAAATTTAATATTTGCGATGCTTTGAAATATAGCAGGCTAAGTGCGAGTTTTGCTTTGCCTTTGTCATTGGAGCAATTTCTAATCTTCTGCGAACTCACCCCTACAATTTGATTTCTTGTGCGTTATAACATCAAGTTTTAAAATTTTAGACGCCACAAAATAATCAAGGCATGGAACCAGCATAAATACGCCATCTAAGCAGGCATTCAGGGTGAGGTCTACAGGCTCAATAGGGTCTATTGCGCCTCATGTGAGGGCCTCACGACCGCTTACCATCAGGTGGCGTGAGGTCGACCTGCGAGTCTTATTATAAAAAATAATAAGAAAGCAATATCAAGGGATTCCTAGTACACAAGAATCTAGTACGATAAAGTTCAAAATAGAGTTTTCGAGGATTCTAATATTAATGTATCAACGTTAGCTTTTGAAGAGGGTCCATTTAGTAATTCCCCCCCCCCCTCCCTCTCCGCAAGTTAATCAGCTGTTTTCCCTCGCCAGCATAGCAGAAAGTATTCCAACTATTTTAGCTCCGCATTCCCGGTTCTCACACAAATATTAACATAAACACAGGAAACTTCGTTTGATTTACGACACGTAAGATGAATACGATTTGTTTGATACATTTCCCTAGAGGTTATTTATGATCACCTACAAATCTTTGCTACTTATTTGGTGAAGGAATACTTTTCTGAAAGTTGTTTATCACTGTTATCGGATGTCGAGAGTTCCATCACTTTCTATTTACGTTACAAATAGCAAGACTACAAAGAAGTTAATAGAAGCAGTTCAAATTATAAACACAATTTTTACTGATACATTACAAAGCTTATCTTTTCAACTAGCTTTCCACCGACGATTTTTTCCGAGTGAAGTCGTTTATCGCAAAACATTACTCCATTATAGCGAAGTCGGTTAGCCAAATTATTTTAAATCGATTTTTTTTATCTATTTCTGACCACTACCAAAACAATAATACTGGTCCAGAAGCTAGTGAACCCTGGGAGTAACGGTCTCCCTGTAAGGTTAGAAATTTGTATACTTACGGTTTTTGGTATGCTAAGAGCAAGACCTGGCAGGCGTCAGCCCTGCAGGTCATCAGGGAGACCGTTACTCCCAGGGTTCACTAGCTCTCCAGCTATAAGTACCACCCGTGCTACGCATACGAATAACGACTACAAAAAAAATATTGCTATCAGTTTTTGGTATAGGAAAGAATAGATAATTTTTTTGGCGTGAATGCAAGGCAGGCAGAGATTTACATCCACATTTATAATTTACACTGGGTCTTTTTAATTTGGTGAATACGACAGACTCAAAAATCATACGACATACAAGACGAAGCCTCAAAAGCGACCCAGACTGGCTTAAAACCTACGTATGACGTAAACAGTGCGTAGGGCGCGGCATAAGTCACGTATACACTAAGTTATTATGACACGTTTACTTGAGGAAGAAATAGGATCTAAGTACAAAAGTTAAAACGGTCTGGCACTCAGTAGGAGCCTGCTCCTACTGAGTGCCAGTATCAGATCAGTAGAATCCCTGGATTCTACTTATTTTTCAAGGCGAATTCGCATTCGAATCCGCTCTCCCGCAAGTACGGTGATGATGATGATGATGATGATGATGGCGAGGGTACTCCAACCTATAATCGTATGTCATTAAAAAAAAAGATGTCGATTATTTTTAACATACAAAGTCTTTAAAAATCCCCGCGGATGTACGTGTGTAAGTAAGTAGTAAGTATCAAAGTTTATCTCCTAGGGAGTAAAGTTCATGAACTTAATAGATGTCTTTGAGTCCAGAAAATAAATACTCACGGGACTTTGGTTTCGTGATAACCTATATTATATGTGAACCCAGTACATCATAGTGGCCTTTTAGGATATGCATGCCTTGTTAACATTCAACCATATATCAGATAAATATAGAGCTCTTTAGGTACATTAAAACATCTGTCCCTTGGAGCAGAGCAGTGCAGTAATTCCCTAAGGATGGAACCCAATCTATAAGTAACTAGGTCAAATTACTAGGTCCGTGCTATTTCATTTTAAAAACTACTACCAGGTTCAAAATCGATTTGGCGCACTTTCGTTCAGCCATCGTTTACACCTGGACTGTGGACAGTGTAAAAGAAAACAGTGAAACATGTAGAGTCAATACCTCAGTCATCAGACATATTTGTTACTAGCGGCCGCCCTCGACTTCGTCAGTGTAGAAATGGTGTGGGCAGCAATGATTTATCAAAATAGGCCATAATATACCTTATAAAATTTGCTATTTATCCGTGAAAGTCCCGTCAAAATCATCCAAATCCAGCCGTTTCGGAGATTAGAGGAGATAAACTGACACGCAATCAATTTCAAGTTGTGTTTTTTTTGTTATTGATAACCGATAAAGATTCATACCCATGTAGCAAAAATTCTTTATTTTTACAGACACTTCAATTTTATTTATTTACAACAGACTAGGATTTCGCCCGCAAATCAAAACGCGTAAGTAGCTTAACGTGTAAACCCTTATTACTAACTCATAGCGTAGAAGGTTAATGAGTAGCCTAAGTCCTTACACAGATCTTAAGACAATCTGTGTACCAAATGTCATTTTAATCGCATAAATTAATCTCCAGTTTTGGCATGGAAGCGCGACAGACAAACAGTAGTACTTCCTTTTTTTTTGTTTTTCCTAATTGACTTACGATACTGGCTTGGAGTAGCCTTGTCATCATCACCGGACTTGCGGGGGAGCGGATGGCTCCAATGGAAATGGAAAGCAGTACTTCCTCATTTATAATATAAATTACTTCCTCATGTAAGGATTATTGCCTCACTGTTCCCCGCATATACTGGACCCAACAAGGCACATTGTTGGACACTTCAATGCCGTTGGTAGTATTTACATTTTTCATCCAACAATAACGGCGATATAAAAAGCGCTCTTGAACGCTTATTTTGAATAAAACATTGGATTTAGCAGGTTATATATATTTTTTAGCTTCAAGTTTTATCGCATTGCAACAAAATACTGAGTATTCTGGCTGAAGAGACAATGTAAATGGAAATTAAATGCTAGGTAGTTAAATGCTTTATGAGGAAGATACAAAACATAATGACGTAAATAAAAAAAACAGAATGATTTATAACATTGTGTACTTGTTTAGGTAGGAGACTTAAAAGGGATACCATTGTGCGTTACTAATATTTTGTTAAATGGTCAATGATATCTATATGTAGTAAGTACCCTTCCAAATTATTTAGCTAGTCATTTCTCCAAATATATTTCCCACTACAGTGAGACCAATTTGCCGCTTTAGACTGCAAGTTGAACTGTAGCTTAAGAAAATGTGTCCACTCCTTGAAATTTGAATACTATAACACATAAACAAGTTCATTTAATAGTATGCAGGACATTCTTTTGAAACAAATTCTCTCCTTATATCTGATCTCCAACATAGACTCCGTTAGAAAACTGAATATGTTCGGGATATTGACCATGTTGTTGTTTCATTTAAACGAGCTCCCAATATTTCGTCACTGCAAGTGCCATGATCATGATAAATATCCCGGACATATACAGTTTTCTAATGTGTGTAACAATGACAGCAAATAAATAATTTTTCACACTAACAATAAATTACAGTTAAAAATACAAAGTAAGGGCTACAAAGAAGGCTGGAAAACAAGAAGGATATCTTAATCCGATCGATAAACGAATGGATAGAATGAGATGTTATGTCAGTGAAGTATTATAACTCCGTAGTAGGTCAAAAGGTCAAGGTCTCAACCCAATGGACCACATCCAACACACACGATATTATAAATGTTTAATTGGCTCAGTAATGATTGAAGCAATACACAATTTGCGGTTGGGATTGTTCATTGAATAACCGCATATCAGTAGGTATATTCTACTGGTTCATTCATAATATTGCTACGACAGCATCACCACGTAGTATAAAGCAAAGTCGGTTAACGCGTCTGTCTGTCCCTATGTATGCTTAAATCTTTAAAACTACACAACGGATTTTGAAGCGGTTTTTTATAATAGATATGGGGATTTAAGAGGAAGGTTTTTATGTATAATATAACGCTAAGCGAAGCTAGGGCGGTCACTAGTATGACAATAAACGGTAAAGTTTATGATAGCTGGTGGTAACAGAATGTCCGTAACGGCCAGATTCTGAAACGATGATTGGATTTTTGAGGGCAACCGTTCAGGGCTTTTCAGGGCAGAGATCATCGAAGTTAAAATGTTACCATACCGAAAGTACGGGACTTTTTAAGCATATGCTGAAAATGTTTGACTGCGTTTTCAGTACATGGGTAATTCTCACGAAAATCCGAAATTCTTGTCCTTGGAGTTTATGTAAAAATCTAAGAAAGAAATGGATGTTACTAATATTTCTATACAATCCTCATAACAATACCTAACACTTTCACATGAGATTTTCGAGCTGCATAAATAAATAAATAAAAATGCATAACCAAAATGTTCCTAATATCATTCCCTCACTATGTCCCAAGTACCAATTTTATTTACTTTTATTTACCAAAAAAGCACAAAAATCATTCGAATCATATTCAAGTAGGCTGTATTGTATAAACATATTACATATTTATTGGAAAAACCAAAATAAGCGTTAAACAGCAAAAAACGAATAAAATAATTAAATATTTATTAATGTCTCACATAAATAAATCATTCCCTCACACTATTACTGGCAGTTGAATTATGAACGCATTTCAAATAAAATACAAACGCTACCATTCATTTTTGAAAGTTAGCACTAATGTCAATTTATCAAAAAGGCGAATTTTTTGTGATTGTGTTCGGATGTGCGCTGCAAAAAGATTTTATAAATTTTATGGCTAAATTAAATTTTCGACCGTCATTTCATCACATTCTAAAAAACCAAAAGGTAAGCACTTTAAGTGATTATAAGTTGCACAGATAAGATGGCTTTTGGGAGTTATTTTCTTAAGCAGAAAAATCATTTCCAAAGTAAGGTTATGTCACGAGTCCTTTACGTTTATTCTTTATTTCGTCATTCCCTCACCATCATTCCCTCATTAAAGTTTATGGTGAGGGAATTTTTGGGTGGGCTAACTGGCTCTTTTTATTGTTATCTTTCAATTAACTCTTGAATTTATTGCTGCAATATTGTTGTAGGCTAAAAAATGTCAAGAAAAAAGAAGATAAGCAAAAAAGAAGCTAAATTGAAAAAGCAAGAAAATGACCGAAAAGGCAGGGAAAAAATTAAAGCTGATCCTATAACACTTGAAGTACTTCGCCAAAAAGAAAGAATTAAATACCTTAACAAAAAAGAAAAAGGTCAAGTTAAACCTATATCCACAATGAGTTCCCGAGAAAGAAGACAAAAAAGGAAAAACTGGAAGAAAAGAATTTAGCAAGACTGTTAGATGAGACACCGCCTCCTAGCCCAGAACCTATGCAAAATAATTATCAATTAAGAAATTTGGCAGTTAATCGGAGAAGGCAGCAACTCAGAAGACGTAGAGGAATACTTTATGCGAAAATATCCAGATTACAGAAAAAATTTAAACAAGAAATAAGAAGAAAAGAGAGATTCTATAAGAGATGTCAAAGACAGAACAAAAATAATCAGACTTCACCAGAAGCTAAAGTATCCGCTCTCTTGAAGAACGTCCGCCTTCCTGAAATTGTTAAGAAGAAGCTTCTTCTCAGAAGTTATTACTAAACAGCTAAAAGATGGGTACAATGCTGTTAGAAGAATCTTAAAATTAGCAAGGGTTTTGTTATTAAATTAAGTGCTATAACAAATAAAAATAAGTTTAAATTAGAGTTATGCCAAAGTGCTGCAATAATTTTGTGATTTAGCTGAAATTACTCATTGATCTTACTTATTGTTTAAGAACAAAATTTCATTCAATAATTAAAGATTATACTTAAAAAAAACATTTTATTTGAAAAGCTTCTTGACTTGTCTTTAATAATAATAATCATTCCCTCACCTTGATTGTCATTCCCTCACTTTGATTTTTTTTAATGTCCTCATAACTTTTAGAAAACGCGATAATGTTTGGGACCACTACATAATTAAATTCAAGTAACATTAGTACTATCAAATTCACATACAAGAATTATCAAATAATTTAAATATTTTTTGGAATTTTATGATAGCCGAATTTCGCCATTTCGTGAAAATTACCCACATACTCGTTTAATGCTTGTGAGGACCGAAATTTAAGATCTGAAATAAGCATACGGTACTAAATTACGGCTATTACAGCTGATAAAACATATTTTATACCTTTAATTTTAAGTGTTAAGACGAAACTTCAGTAAATACTCTCCGCGCATAATCCGTAACAAGTCCTAGTTGAATTTACTGAAGCGACACAGCATACACATATTAACTGTGTTTATAGAACTAAATGAGCATCGAACGAAAGGACACGACGAGGAATAAAAGCTAAACTCGATAAATAAAACAGGATAGCATTTGCGTGAGAGAAAATCTTAATTCCGTGGGTATCTTAATCTGACGTTCGTGTATAAAAATTGAACACGATTAGATACTAAATTAGTGACTAAGCAAAGTTTTGGTTTTAGAATTAAATAGCAAAAATATATACCAAGTTTAAAGCAAATCTAAATAATCTTACCAAAACAATCTGACTAATATCAAGTGACCCCTCACCGCTATAACATTACATTCATGGAATGTCCATAGCCTCCCCTCCAAGATTGAAGACGCGATAGTAACTATAACATACTATGTTGGAAATAGCATTTCCCCAGGGAAAACACGTCATGCATTTTGTGCATACAGAATCGCGAGAGGATGAAATTTTAAATTCCGTTTCAAATTTAAGGTATCATGTACTTTTGGGATACGATTATTACATACTGTACGACTTCAGCCCCGGCGATCATAATAGACCTTAGATAAATGCGCAGAACATTAGTACACAAGTGTGCGTGCAACATCAAATGCACTCTCTGTGCCCTTACTCTTTCTTATAGTTGAGTGAGACAGCAATCTGACCAATCCGAGATCAGTCGTAGGACCACCGGCTAAACGTACTTTCCGAGGCACGGACGTGCATCCGTTCGCTAAGTTCTTTATAGGGCTATGTAATTATTACTATGTAATTTCTACAACATATAAACTCACACTTTGGCCCTAATCGGAACTCAAATCTGGGATCCTCTCGGTCCTTACGCTTCACTTGCCATGAATAGACCAACTACGCAGCTGACGAGGTAGTTTTATTCTCCAAATACAAAAGCATTTAAAGTCATTGATGAACCTACTGTATTGGAAGTCTATCATTAAAAGATACAAGGTTTTCTATTACACACAGATCGGTGGAGGAAGGGCTTTCGCGTGTGAGTTGGCCGCTAGAGGCGTTAGGCCCGCCATACAAGTACCACTCGAGCATTAAGCCAGTGATCAACATACACATACCGCTCTTGCAGTCATAGTCAACAGCTTATGCCTGACAACTGCTTAAGATTTCATCGTGCTGCTAACTGCTCGGAGCACTCACTACAGCTCGAGCGGTTTCGTGTATATGTGTACGTAGAATCTGCAGTTTACTAT
Organism: Maruca vitrata; assembly: GCA_039566165.1. NCBI lineage: Eukaryota > Metazoa > Arthropoda > Insecta > Lepidoptera > Crambidae > Maruca > Maruca vitrata. The sequence goes on along the minus strand of CM076936.1, from coordinate 6,519,149 downwards.
GCAGCCGCAGCTTCAAGCAGTCCGTCCTGACTGCTTGAAGCTGTCCGTGTATGTCGGCCCTTAGTGTCGGGTAAGGTCCTCTAAATGTCAAATGTCACTGTTAGCGGGTCGATTTTGAGTGCTTATTCCTATTAAGATTAGTATTTGAACATTTATCAAAATATAAGAATCAATATGACTGGCTCGGTGGAACAGTGGTTAGTGACTCAGGTTCAAAAACCTACGGTTCCAAGAGTCGTGGGTTCGATTCCCACTCGGGACAAATATTTGTGTGACGAACATCGGTGTTTGTTCCGTGTCTGGGTGTATTATTTAATATATTTAAGTTTATTTGAACATGTATCAAAATATAAAAATCTATGACAATCTTCCGTAACACAATTGCTGTTCGTTAAGTCTGACTTACCACGGGATCAGATCAATGTATGTGATGTTGTGTAATATTTTTTTATAGTCTAGGGAAGGTTTCAATGAGAAAATATAGAAAAATAATCATTATTGGCGCTATGAAATTCGCCGGGACCACTAGTTATTAATGAATGTTAGTGTTTTAATAGCGATGTGAGAAAATGGTACTAAGAGACACTGTTGCTTAGCCAATAGGTTTACTTTTTTATGTATTAAATTTGATTTAAATGTACATTTCCGCTTTGGCTCCTGGAAAAAGTTTTTACAGTCGATTTTAGGACCTCACTCAACAGTGGCGCCGCCTAGCGAGCTCAAAAGCGATAGCCCTCATTGTCCAAGCCGGTCGGCTAAGTAGGTGTTATGTTTCACATGATCGCATAAAACGCCGAGGTCACAACACACAATGACACAACATAGGCACGTTGCATCTCGTAAACCGATATTGATGTCACCGGTCATCTGAGAGGCGCCTACGCCCAATTTCAGTGTCATCCTGAGATTAATCTATACTAATATTATAAAGCTGAAGAGTTTGTTTGTTTGATCGCGCTTATCCCAAGAACTACTGGTACGAATTTAAAAAAAATAGACCATTTATTGAGAAGGCTCTAGGCGACCAATAGGAGCAAAGAAACAATGGAAAATGTGCAAAAAAGACGGAGGAAACCGCGGGCGAAGTCGCTGGCCCAGCTATAGTTTAAGTGACGTTAGTAAGATTAAATCTTGTTGACTATGCAACTGACTTTCATGCGACGTTCAATAAATACACAGTGATTTAAGAGGTTTCAATGTTCAGTAAATATATAGTTTACAGCTCATATAAATCTATAGTAAGCTATAAAAGTCTTGCGCAGTTAGATCTCTATTGAAATTGCCACCGATAAGTCTGAGTACATTTATAAAAGCAGACCACTAAAAAGTTACTAATATTATTTATTCTTTATTATACAGGATTTTTGATCATCGATAAAGAAGTTAAAAAATAGTAAACAACCTTTCATCACTACATACTATTGTGGCGTCCCGCCCTCACTTTATTCCATAAGTTTAGGTAGCATAGTTGCGACTATTTAAATTATTTACACCTAGCTTACATGTTACTTGATTAATCCTAATTTAATTATAACTAGCCTCATTAATTTAAGGTAACCTAGAATAAATATTTAATAATTTATGATTAAACGAACTTACCTGTACGTGAAGTTCTATCATAATTATACGAAGGCTTCGTCCGAAGGGATTAGCAAATAACACTTGTAGTACCGCCCAGTGGTTCGCCTTTGTCACACTATATTTGAGGAAGAAAAAAAAAATATCTTTGACGTTTGGTCTGTCACTCACCCGCTTCATTAAGTTTAGAGTACAGCTGAAAGAGAGTATAGCTGAAAATATTTCATTAAAAGGGGGAAAGCTTTCGCAGGGAGGGAGGGTTGCTAATCCCTTCGGACGAAGCCTTCGTATAATTATGATAGAACTTCACGTACAGGTAAGTTCGTTTAATCATAAATTATACTTCGGCTTCGTCCTCGGGATTAGCAAATAACACTTGTAGACTTTGAGAGAAAAATAATGAAATATTGTGTTTATATCTAATTATATAAATCAGCATAATCTATTGGAACAATTCAAGCATCTGGTTTGATTCATTGGGTTCCATTAACAATCGTTCTTGTAAAAGAAGTGTCTTCATCAGCATTTAAATAACTTGTGGTTCTATATAAAACAGATAGAATGTATTCTAGGAGCCGCTCCATCCAGCGGTTCGTCTAATTTGTTCTAGACTGAGCCTAAGCGATGAGCCGCGGGTGTGGCAGCGTGGCTCGAGCTGTGGTGCGCGGTGAATACGTCTACATCGATACTACTATCGTGCAACATCTCGTTAATCCGCCGACTTAAGGTCTGGAAGCCTACTGCTTTAAATATCTTTCTTAAAGCGATGAATTAATGTTTAACACCTTATTATGTAATCGTGTTTCTTGCTAATAAACAAATTATTATTATTATTATAATTATAATTATGAGTCAATATCCTTCCTTATAAGGTTTGTTCTTTCTAAATAAGCAAGTAAAGCTCTTGCCAGGCATATTTCGGGCCTCTCGAAAAATGGCAATACTAAAATAGGTTGTATTGAACCTTTACGTGTTGTTTTAAGAAATTCAGGAATCTTTATATTTATTTTGGTAAAGAAAAACTCAATATTCTTTGTACTAATAGTATCAAAAAAGCTAGGAGTGTTATGAGTTGTCTCGAAAGTTTTTTAATATCTAATGTTTCATTTGGGTAAAATTGGCTAGCATAATAAGTACTATGGAAGTATCCCATGTTATGGGATACTTAGGTAATGGAGGTCGAAACCGAAATATCTTTTTGAAAAAACCATTTGACTCTATCACCTCCTAAACTATTTACAACACAAAAAATTAATCCAGCGCCGTAAATAAACTACATATTGTTTATAGAAATTTTTGGATATTGATGCCAAAATAACATAAATTGCTGACGGGGGAATACTCCTCCTTAACCACACCGTCCGCATAAGAGCCCTGCCACCAGGGTAAGCTTGGTGTGTATGTCGTGATGTCTAGAATTAGAGGATAAAAATTGTAAACAAAAAAAAAACCGCCTTCAAAAACCCGACTCACTAAAAATTACAAAATAATATTTCTGGGTATGAATTTCTTATGTTTTTGAAGGCGGTGCCGTTTATATCTCATGCAGCAAGCACAGAGTGAAACTCAAAATTTTCACTGGCACCGCCTTCAAAAACATAAGAAATTCATACCCAGAAATATTATTTTGTAATTTTTAGTGAGTCGGGTTTTTGAAGGCGGTTTTTTTTTTGTTTACAATTTTTTTTTATACTTTTTAGTGATACAATATTTTTCACCCTATTAGTTCAGCTCACCTGTAATACTACTGATATTATAACTAGTAGTCTTAATATGTATACAGTATTGAAAGAATTATCCTTTTACTCCAAACAATTAAGGAGTTGACCTTCCATCATCAGCTCAGCATCATAACATTATGATTGCAAGAAGCAATGCCAATATAACTTCATAAAATATGTAAAACGTGGTACATGTGCCTATAAAATTTGAGGGTTGCCCTCGATTTCTCCTGGATCCCATAATCAGACCCTAGACTGGACCCTATTCGTTCAGCTCACCTATAATTCTACTGATATTATAACTAGTAGTATTAATATGTACACAGATTTGAAAGAATTATCCTTTTACTCCTAACTATTAAGGAGTTGACCTTCCATCATCAGCTCAGAGCATCATAACATTATGATTGCCAGAAGCAAATGCCAATATAACTTCAGATAATATACAAAACGCGGTACATGTCCCTATAAAATTTGAAGGTTGCCCTCGATTTCTCCTGGATCCCATCATCAGATCCAGGACTGGTGAAAATGGGACCACCTTTAAAGTAAACTCTATCTAACCAAAAAAAAATTTTTGAAATCCGTCTATAATTGACGAAAATATCGGTGAACATACATAAAAAAAAAAAAAAAAAAAAAAATATTATACATACAGACGAATTGAGAACCTCCTCCTTTTTTTGAAGTCGGTTAAAAATTGAATGTTTTACTGTGGCTGTGTAGGCCACAGAGGTACTAAGCCGACTTGGGGTTCCCCGAACTTCAAAATTATTTCCTGGTATACACCATCCGCTAATTACATTCTATATCCGACACGCCTAGATTCTGCGTTGGCCGTAATGTTATTTGACTAACTTATGTAACATGCCATAACTTAAAGTCCGCGATATTCACACCATTGCCAAAACAGTTTTAGAATATCTGTGAGGTGCGGAACCTGAATACCTCCTGTTCGGTTTACGTAAGACATGGCTTGGTTGTCAATGCGTAGTAAAATTTGGCGGTTAGTCAAATTTTTGGCAAACTTTTTTAACCCGAAAAAAGCAGCTTGAATCTCTAGATAGCTGATATGTTGCGTTTTCTCTTGAGTTCTCCACAATCCGCCAGCCGTTTCTCTCCCATGGGCAGCCCCCCACCCCGTATTTGAGACATCCGAGAAAATATCCAAGTCATGTTTATCCTCTTTAATCCTACAAAATGGTTCTTGTATTGCACTTTTCCTCCAGGCTCCAGCAGGTAAGTTCATAATATATTTATCGTAGTTGTTATATAATTTTAAACCTATATATTTAATTTGCTCAAAAAAAAAAATATTGTAAATAGCCAGCTGTATTCCACAGCAGGACAAACAGAAACTAATAATTCAATCTTAAGTGCAATTCAATTTCAATGAAATTTGTGAAAGAAAAAAAAAAATAAATAAATCGGAAATTGATTATATATATAGGCAATGTGACATGGAAATTTTCTGAATCTAGAAAACCTAAAAAGGTACATAAATTGGTTAATGTCCTAAGACTTTTCCCTTTGTTTATTATAAAACCAATAGAAGTGGTTTGTGTTGTATTAAACAAACATTGTTCGCCATTAGCCAAAAAATATTTAAGTAATTTGTTGATATTAGTCCGGCAGAGCGCAACAAACGGGCTTCATTCATTTCACACGGTTTCATTACCTTAGTGAAAATATATGGCGCTGTACCCAAACCAAATAGTTATACATTAAATTCATAATATATATTTTGGTCAAATTGGAATCATTAATACTTTTTGGAATCAGGATGACTTTTTATTAATTAGTAAGCGTCTTTTAAGTCGACTTTAGTCATGTAGCATATTCTTGTAATTAATTTTAGCTGAACGTAGATCTTCAATCTTGAATTGATCTGCTTTTATAAATTTATGAAATGTTTTTATTCCAAAATGAAACAGTGTTTACCATTTGGCTTGGGCACTAAAAATATACTTGACAAAAAACTGTCTTTTTATTGGCTGTTACCCGGATATGGCTCCAGTAGATATTACGTTATCTATTGCCTCTGTAAAGTTGAACTTTCTGTATAAGAAAGATTTTTACTTGTTGGAACAGATGTTTGTGTAACTGGACAAGTAAACGGGATTTTATAACCTTTATTACAAGAAAGGACTGATTGAGTGTTGGACGTTGGCGATTAGGGTCCATTGGTCATAAAATAAGGCAATCTGCCTGTATTTTACCTCGTCTAGCGCCGGCCGCGCGACGGCTGATGTTCCGATGGCCTCGATGAGTTCGATAGCTTGGTCCTATTCGGAGGGGGTCCATCAATAGCTTCACCAAATCTGGTTCTGCATCAGCTTTAGTAATGAGAGAATTTATTGCACGACTTAGACATGATAACATGGCAGTAGCGATTTGATTCTACCTAATTTCGATACTTTTATCGCGTCCAGTATTACCTTCGGAGGTAGCCGCCTTTATTTTTGCGTTTAATACAGGCATTGATAAGCCTGCAGTTACAAGGCAGTAAATTTTTCTCATTAAAATCCTTTTGGAGTACTTTAGAAATTCCATGCTCCAATCTGACCGCTAGGTCTTTATGAATTTCCGCGCCCTAGGTAATGGACACATTTAGGTCGTCTACTAATATTTCGAGGTTGGTCTGGTCCAGCATTGCATCGTTGGACTCTCAATCCTCCTCAGTAGGTAACGCAGTGGCAGAGTGGGATGTGGCGGCGGAGGAAGCGCCAGGGCCGCCGTCAGTCAAAGGCAGCGCCTTGGACCCGCGCTCGCGCCGCGCATGACCTCGCATTCTGCTGAGGACGCAGCGTCGCGGCTGACGTGCGCCTCGGGCTCGGGCGCAGCGACCCCATCAAGCGTTATTATGTTCTTGCTCTGAACATGATTATTAGTTAAGAAACAGACCAAAGTACTGTTCGCAAAATTAAGTTGCTGGGTAGTACAGCTCCAAGAAGAAGTACGCAAACCCGTATTTAATAAAACACATCACACTGTTATGAATAAGTACGGTGTACATAATTAGTTAAGAAACAGCCCAAAGTACTGTCCGCAAAAACTAACTTGCTGGGTAGTACAGCTCCAAAGAGAAGTACGCAAACCCGTATTTTATAACACACATCACACTGTAATTATAAAATACAGTGTACATAATTAGTTAAGAAACAGCCCAAAGTACTGTCCGCAAAAAACTAACTTGCTGGGTAGTACAGCTCCAAAGAGAAGTACGCAAACCCGTACTTTATAACACACATCACACTGTTATGATTGAATACAGTGTACATAATTAGCTAAGAAACAGCCCAAAGTACTGTTCGCAAAACTAACTTGATGGGTAGTACAGCTCCAAAGAGAAGTACGCAAACCCTTATTTTACAAACACATCACATTGTAATAATTAAATACAGTGTACATATTAGCTAAGAAATAACCTAAAGTATTGTTCGCAATAATAACTCGTTAGGTAGTACAGCTCCAAAAAGAAGTACGCAAATCCACATAACAGGTAAGTATATCTGTATAACATCACTTACTTACCCGGAATAATCCACAAAAACACATATCCCGGACAAAACGTCATCAAACTTTGCTTAAGTGTGATGTCACTTTTTGTTAAAAACGACTTCTCGGATTAATAATGCATTATGTAATGTAATGAATAAATACAGTGTACATAATTTGCTAAGAAATAGCTCAAAGTAAATATTGTTCGCAAAAACTAACTTGTTGGGTAGTACAGCTCCAAAGAGACGTACGCAAACCCATAAAACAGGCAAGTATATATAAAACGACTTACTTTCCCGGAAATATCCTTAAAAACACATTTCCTTCACAAAACGTCGTCAAACTTTTCATAAGTGTGTAGTCAGTCTTGTAAACAAAGACCTCTCGGATTAATAATGCATTGTGTAATGTAATGAATAAATACAGTGTACATAATTTGCTAAGAAATAGCTCAAAGTACCTACTGTTTGCAAAAAACGAACTTGTTGGGTAGTACATCTCCAAAAAGAAGTACGCAAACCCACATAACAGGTAAGTATAATAACACTACTTACTTACCCGGAAATATCCTATAAAACACATTTCCCCTATAAAACGTCGTCGAACTTTTCATAAAAATGTTGTCATTTTTGTAAACAACATCCTCTCGTTGTGTACTACATAATTATAATCATTTAAACCGAGTACATAATTAGCTAAGAGACAGTCCAAAGTTTTGTACGCCAAACTAAATCGTTGGGTAGTATAGCTCCAAAGAGAAATACGCAAACCCACATAACAGATAAAAACCATATCTAACACGACGTTTTCACATTTACTTATTAAAGCATTATGAATGCGTGCTTAATATTCTTGATATTCAAATACGGTTTGCTTACTAATTAGAGAAAATCTTCCAATAATACTCTTATAAAATTGGTTTATTGGTAAACCCAGCATATAATTGAAAATAAGGTTAAAATATAACGATAAAATTAACATTTAAGTTGATACGACTGACCTTGAGACTCCGAGCCGGACCGGTTATCCGATGATTTAGATCTAGGTACTCCGACAATAACATTCTCGCAGAACTTTCTATTCTAATTTCGTATTTATCCTCACTTTTTTAGCTAAGGCATTGTAAAAAATCACTTTTAATGAAGACACTACGTGTGATCGTTGGCGACACTAGAAAGCGAATGAAGCGGGTGAGTGACAGACCAAACGTCAAAGATATTTTTTTTTTCTTCCTCAAATATAGTGTGACAAAGGCGAACCACTGGGCGGTACTACAAGTGTTATTTGCTAATCCCGAGGACGAAGCCGAAGTATAATTGTACTTTTTGATGTACAACCATAGAGTTCACCACAAATCTTTGAAACTAGGCACCGGATTTTGATGCGGTTTTGTTAATAGTTAATTTAAGAGGAAGTTTTTATGTTAGTTTATTATTATTATATAACTGACTAGTGCATAGTAAATTATAAGGATACCTGTGAATTTAGCGAGATGTTGCTAAAAGTTTTAACATAATTAGCACTGTTAACGCCAGGTAAACCAGACGCAATAATATGCCGTGTGCATGTGACGCGCAACGCTATAGGTATCAATGTTGCATGCATGCTTAGTTGTCTAAGGGTGAGAGCCATCCGCTCCCCCTCAAGTCCGGTGATGATGACGAGGCTACTCCAAGCCATCATCAATCATCATCATCATCATCAAAAACAAAACATAGTTGCCAACATTGTGTAGTGCGATCATTTTGCTTACCTACACCAGCTCCAGGAATGTCTCGCAATATTTTTACGTATTGCTTACAGATTGCTTGGCCACATGTTTGTTTGTCCATTTTGTAATTCTAGCATGTCTACTAATGCAAGTTGGTGGCATGGAATTGTATGAAATTTCTGGTAAAAATGATTTGTATTGTCTATGTCTATTATTTGCGCGAAACCTTCACATTTTCGCCCGGCTTCACGAGCTCTTTAAATAGTTCGAAACATCGGGTCTATTAAATAATATGTTTAGAATACACGCGAGTTGCATCCGTAAATTTTGTTTAATTTCAAAAATGATTTAGTTTAATTTTGTTAATTACTCTATAATTAAATAAATGACGAAAACATAATTAGCTAGGATGTCGCATCGTCACTAAATGAGTCCAACAATAATACTGTACACTCAGGGCCAGTTTTATAAAAAACTAGCTGACCTGACAGACTTCGTCCTGTCAAAAAAATGTGAAAAAGAAAAGGGCTGTTTTTAGGGTTTTCCCGGCAATTATTCGATTTTTTCTCGTCCGTAAGAACCATCCTTGGACTTCAACGAACATTAAAAAAAAGAATTGGCCAATTGGTTCAGGCGTTGTTGAGTTACGCGCTTACCAACACATTTTGCGATTCATTTTTATATTATAGATAAGTTATATATTTTATAAGATACCAATACCTAATAAAAAGCCTTAAAGACATAATTTTAATAAACCAACATGTAAAAAAGAATTCCAGTATAATATTTATCAATAATGTTATTTAACTGTAATATCAATCATAACACAGCCCACATTGCATGCAATGTCAACACTCAAAGGCCTGCATTCAAGCTATTTCCAGCATAAGATGATTACAAAGTTTCTTACGACCTACTTATTTAAATGAATAGCAGTGTAGGGCATGCAACTTATATAAATATGCATGACCTCAGTTTTTATAACACATAGGTAAGTTAGGAATTAGAAATGAGGGTGGAAATTATATCCGATGATGTAGGTAAGGTGAATAATGTGAAGGAAATTGCCTACCCAATCAATTTGGATCTGTAATTAGTTACAATCAGGGTAAATCGAATAGTCAGGGGATACCAGTCACAACTATCTGTCCAGTGGTGAAATGTATATGGGTAAGCGACCCCGGCTCATCGAGCTACTATCGACTCAGTCCAAATCATCCGAGGCGATAGTAGATAAGGACACTAGTCCTTCCCCCGTCATATATCCTTGCTACTCGTGGGAACGCAATGACCTTGTTAAAACAATGCACAAGGCAGAATGGCGGCGACGTGGTCCACAACCCGTCACATCATGTTTCCCACAGAGGTAAAAAGTGGATCGCTGGAAGTGATCTCTGCCTACCCCTCTGGGAAAAAGGCGTTTTATGTATGTATGTATGTATTCGTTACAATTTTATACACAAGTTTAATTATTTAAAATTTGTTTTGATTTTCAATAGTGTCCTGTTTCGATAATAGACAATCCTAGAGTCTTGATGGCCTAGGTGTTAAAGACAAAGAATACATTCTTAGGAAACCTGCACACCTATAAAGAAATTATAAGGTTGTGTGAAGGGGCTCATACCTTTCAGTGAGAATATGGTACATCAAACAATTCAAAATAAAGCCGCCAGCTCAAAACAAAATAAGTTTTAAAAACTTACCTTTTATAATTTCCGTAGAGGATATAATGACATCGCTTTCGTCCATCCTGGCTTTGTATGCTTTGTAGCACAATAGTGCTGATGACTTCTTTATTTTGACAGTTATTTCTAAACCTCGATATGGTTTTCTACTTGGCCAACTTCATTGTATAGGCCATCTTTTGCAATAATATGGTTAATTTTATTTCAACAGGGAAATTATTAGATGTACCTGAAAGAATAGAAAACAAAATGACACTTTAAAAAAAACAATAAATGTCTCATCTAATGATATGACAATTCATTTGGAAACTAAAAACATGAATTATCTCTGACATACCGGTTATCAGCAGATAACAACAGGCTAATAAACTTTTATCATGCAGAATCATTAACAAGATTGAACTTGAACTTTTGTAACTTATAGTAATAGCTAATTTTTTTTTTGTTTTGCAAAAACATTTTAAGAGCCTTTGAGGAGCAACAATCTTTTTTTGTTTTATAATAGGCAAACAAGATGACCACACTCCGCCTGATGCTAACCGGTAGTGGGATCCAAATATGAGGTTGACAGGCACAATAGATCATATTGTGATATTTTCAATAATATGGTACATTAAAGCTCCAGTTAATGCTTGTCCTTAATACAAAATATTTAGTTAACATATAAACAATATAAAAAATTCAATTTTTTTTCTAGAAACTTGCTAAGATAATTCTAATCAGACAAATTCTTCTTGATTCTTCTTGGATTTATGACAAACATATTTAATTTATTTTCTGCAGTCAACTCAATGATGAATGATCAAGGATTAGATGAACTAACAATAATTGATTTATCAATCAGATTCATAAGTTTAGATAGAATAAAATCTGCAAAGTTAAATGCACATGAAGTGGTCACACGGGTAACATTCCTAAAATGAACACTTGTTAGAAAGTAGTCCCATTCCTTGGTGGCTTGTGCAAGTTTGTATTTAAAATGCTACTCAAACATGCCTATTACAAAACAACTTCCTATTCCTGGTACAAAATAGTAAAAATTTGTAACTATTTTTAAACAGACCACTATATAGATAAATATTAAAAACTATTCTTACTATTCTTAGGTTTATTGTGTGAATTTGTCAATTGAGATAACTTACCAGACTGTGTCTAATTGTGAGGATGACAAGCTGCAACACTGTAACCTTGACTCTTGGTGAAAACCACTGATAATTTGATAAATATAACACAGTTCCACTCGCCACCGACAAATCGAACTAGATTTAACACTATTCTTGACATAAAACAATTATTACTAGATAAAATACGAACACAGGATTAAATAACAAGTCGGAAGTGTTAGGGTCTCCTCTAGTTTCGACCTCATCGTAGTGTTTGGTCGCCGACGACGCAGTTGGCAGTGGCGGCGCGTAGGAGGCTTTATTATCAGCGTGGGTCGATTCCTTTGCTTAAAGATAAGGTCAGGACTGCTCACGCCGACACTAGGTATCCTTCGCCATACACAGAATTTGCAAAGCTTGAATGCGCGCCTAATAAGCGATCGTGAGCGGCGGTCAACGCGGAATCACAGCTTTCGAGGACGAAATCAAATTCCGTCCGTAAATGTAAACAGTAGCACCGGGGGTAACAATACATCACAAATCAAAGTCCCATTTGTTGCGTGGGTACAAGGTCGCCGATTCACGTTCAGCCTGAATGCATTACATTTCCTATCCATTTACAGTGTGACGTTTCGTTTTATTTTATCCGCCGGAGCCGTTGGGAAGATAGACGTACAGAAAACTCGTTTTCTTTCAAGTTTTCACAGATAAGCTACTGTCAAATGACAGTGACATCTAGCGAGCGAGTATTCAGTACAAAAGTTCCTTAACGAAGACCTAAATTTCATTATTGTCTATGGTAGTACAGTTTGACACTGAATTAACTAGATGGCATTAGTTCACTAATTTAGTACGCAAGAAACTATATAGGTGGCTCTATGCTGGCTATAAAAATGAAGTACAGTGCGGTACAACACAGCAAGTATAGTTAGAAATTAACATTTTCCATTTTTTTTAATTTCTTAAATTTGGAATAATATGTGTCAGACCATGACCATATTAATCAAATAAGTTAGCAGGGAGTACGTATGTTCCATTTATCATCATATTTGTGGCCATGTGAAAGAACACATTGGGTAGGAAAAAAAAACTTTAACTAAATAAGAATATGTTTAATGAGCAGATAAAACGAACATTATTATTATAACATAACAAAACTACACTATTGAATAATTAGAGAGAGTTGTTCATTTACAGCTTTACATCTTTCTTCGGCCGCTTTTACAGCACCGATAACGGCAGCCCTGAATCCTGAAATAAGAAGGAAAAAGAGACAAGGTAATAAAAAATCGAAGTTATCATTTCAAGTCAACTCGGTTGATTTATGGGTTAAAAAGTATACTTGAGTAAAATCAATGAAATGAATCTATCATGAATACACCTTTTGAACCATGTCAAACTAGTAACCGGGGCATGCGACGGCATGAAAAAAATCGCCAAAAAACAAAGGAACCAGGGCATGATTATCTCCTATATATGACCTCATTTATCACAATAATTTGCAAACTTCATCCAGTACGACCCGAAATAATTATAATGTCATCGAAATCAGCAGTCATCGCCTTAGCCAACACTTTGCTACCTTTAGTCCAATTTAACTTAGTGTAACATAACTATTTGTAATATCTGACGAGAAAATTAAACGATAACTAATTGTGTCTAGAGAGTTCTTACGAACCATTTTTTTCAAGATGGTAAGTGCCTTCAGCCGTAGAGCCAGCCGGGCTGGTGACGTTGTCTTTGCTGGGGGCCGGGTGAGCACCGGTCTTCAGCATCGCAGCTGAACCAAGCGTGGTCTGAGTGGCCAATCTGAGTGCCAAGTCCCGAGGGAGACCGCATCGCACTCCGCCGTCCGCCAGAGATTCTATCATCATGTATATCTGAAATTGAACACATAAATTAGCATTTTCAATTTGAATGTATGCAGATCTAGACACCATACTGTAGAATTGCATTTGTAGTGATATAAATTGAGAACTTATTTGTCTGCTCTGGTACCACACAGTGTAACCAATTGACATCGCAAGTGGGGCCAATCATACTGATACTTTTCAGTCATGTAGCCATTTATAGATACGTCAAACATCTTGATATTGAGTGCATCATTTATGCACTCAGGGGAGACAACGGTAAAGGTAAGAAGGCTGGGCTGGATAAATATTATGGTAGTTTTTTCAGAAAATATTTACACAGTATGTTTCCAGAGACAAGTGAATTGCAGACTCTAAGTATTTGTAATGTAAACTTTAGGGGAAGCTTACTTTACAGAGTCATATGATTAAAGTCTGATGTGTGAGAGCAACTTCCTAAAAATATTTTTAAATCGACCGAAAGCAGTTTAAACAAAACCTATGGTAGGTAGGCAGGTATACAGCATTTGGTAGATCTAAAGACACGGAAGTGTTCATGGTGTGCCGTTTATTCTTTCCGTAAATGCAAAAAATAAATCTTACGTAAGCCGGCCCGCTCCCGCTGAGCGCGGTAACAGCGTCCATTTGGTACTCTGGCACTTCATCGCAAGTTCCTACAGCTCGGAACAGCTGGGTGGCTACTTTGACGTCCTCGTCAGTGGTGAGGCTCCCACGGCAGAGCGCTGCAGCGCCCTCCTTCACCAGGGCGGGAGTGTTTGGCATCACTCGGATAACACGCGCTGTAGAGGGCAGCACCTGTAACATATCAGAAAGGAATACAATAAAGTAACAGGGGTGGTGATGTTTTTTTAAATTTTGATGTAAGTGGGTGGGCCACACAAAAAATGGAAAGAATTATTGTCATATCTTCAAAACTCGCCGAGATTTTACGTTTTCAATAGCACATGATTCGGGCAAGCTCAAAACGCTCCATACAAAAAGTGACGTCACTTTTATGATACAAAATTGACTCAAAAATAAAACGGTTTACCCTTTACTTAAATGTCTCGTTAATTTTTTTAAAGAAGTAAGCAACAATAAGCACCTAATCTTGATTTACTATATGACATGACTATATGCTAGCTAGATAACAGTTAAGATTATATTTTGAAACAATAACAGTTTAAAAGATGTTTACCTTCTCTATGCTCTTCGTAGAGACCCCCATAGCAACAGATATGAAGAGTTTGTTGTTGGAGGCTGGGAGGTTCTTAACCTCTTTCAGGGCCTTGCCGACCACATCAGGCTTCACGGAGACGATGACCACGTCTGACCGCTCCACCACGGATTTGTTCTCGAACAATGCTGTTGCTCCTAATCCCTGAAAATAAGTTATATTTTCCATAACTAATACTATCATAAAAAATCCAAATGTAATTTTTTTTTCAAGGTTCTTTATAGGAGTAATGTTTTACGCGATAAATTACTTTACACGGATGGAGTCACGGGCAGTTTTACCCGTTTGCAAATTAACGTCAAATACTCTTATATGTTACAATATTTATGTGTACGTATATAATAAAACCATGTTCCATTGATAGCGAATTGCAGCGTAGTATCTACAGTATTCACAGCTGTATTTATTCTTTGCGCTTTATCTACAATATACTTAAGTTAAATTGTTATGTTTGTCAACATCAGAGATTCTTTATCTTTGGGGGTGCTCAAGTTTCCCTCAAGGAGGGATTATTTTCGTAGGTATATAAAATATATAATAATCAATTGGATTTGTGTCTTTCGTTGTATCAAAGCAGCTAAACACCTACGAACTCAAGTGACCATAAGGTACCCTCAAAATTATAAAATGTTGGCCTCTACTCAGCCCAAATGTAGTCGAACGACCCATAGGTACAACGAGTATGGGCTCATTGTGCTATCCGTAATGTACCAACATTGTGTGCAAAGGGGCTACCTACATATATTTTATATGCAGATAGAGCATATTATACATGTTATATCTTTACCGATGCTCTACCAGTACCAGAGGGACAAGTCAAGGCTTTGTGACGTTAGTCTCCAACATTAACGTGGATAATTGACTCTGTTGATTATTTATCACTCACATCTACATACAAGAACCAGTACTTAGTCTGACATCTATTTTACTTTTAGTATCTCTATGATGAAGTCAAGACACAAGAGGTCAAAGATAAAACATTGTTGTCACTAAATTTTCGTTACACACGCTAAATTTTCGTTGAGATATTATTAGTATTGCAATCATCTAAGATAATAAGGTTTAATTCACAAAATATTTCAATAATGGAACAAATTTTAGGCAAGTATTGATAATCACGATAAGAGAAAAATCTAAATTAAGTTTTTTCTAACTATTTTGGGCTCAAAAACATAATACACAACCAGAACATAAAGTTATACTAGTACTAAAACTTTGATGGTCTGTTTTTTTCGGGACAAAATTGCGTCTCTACCAGACCCCAAAAGATTATTAAAATCGTACAATTTCTATATCAAGTTAGACACATTCATAAATGTGAAAACGATGAATAAACAATTATTCTAGTCTATTGTATTTATGTTTTACAATATGTACTGAAAATGTAATTACCTTAAATGCATCAGCGCTCACCACATCAGCCGGGTGACAACTCGCTGTGATCTCATCAGGCTTTGCCAAACCTGAAGTAGATAAATAGAGAAATAGATAAATTTGAGCATAATTTTATCCATACCTTGACTCGTCGTGCCAGCTAACAATTGAAAGAAAACCCTTGAATAATTTGGTACACCCAATCGATCGTCTTGCATACAGTAGTTCTCATAAGGACACATTATTTTGTTACAAGTTAAACATAACAAATTGTTGGTAAAAATCCATCCGTCTTAAAAAATAAATACACATAAATAAACCTCAAAATTATGTTCACAATTATTATAATTTTTTCGTGCCCAAATACGTCCTAACCGTGTGTCTGTGTCTTGACCCTGAACTATAAGGGAGTAATGTTAATCAATTACAAATATATCGTATTTTCTAACCTGCAGATATAAATCCATTTGCCAATGCAAATGCCAGTCTTCCACCACCGATAAATCCGATCTTCATGGCTTCTTGTAGGGATACTGAAACGAAATCAAGAATAAGTAATTATCAAGCAGATTTTACAAAAAAAAATGAAGGAAACGTGTGTAGTTTTAACCAAGTGATTGAATTAAACCTAATTTAATTATGCATGAACAAATGCTACCACGGTTCATAGAAATATTAGCTGTTATAGTAGTACAGCAAATACGAAAAAGATAATAATATTTAAAATCGCTTTGTTTGGATCATCCTGATTTTGCATTTTATATTTACATGTAAAATATTAAAAATGTACATATTCATCATTTATTCATACTATCTTATTCCATATATATAGCTATAATTTGTCGTGAAGAATAATGTTACATGAAAAATGACAACATACAGATTTAATACTAGCACTAATGAGAAGCAAATCGTCTAATCTCTTTACACGGAACTGCTAAAAATAGAATCATTATGAAACTTACGATGTGTACTGAAATATTTTCTTGGCGTGCGTACCTGCCTGCGTACAGACTACCACTGAGAAAAATATCTAAACTAAACAACGTAGGTTAAAATGTTATCTTCGTTATCAGTTTTTGTTTTGTATAACGCAATATAACAATGCATTGATGGCACTTCATTAGATCGATGGGCGAAATATTCCACTATTACTAAACTAAGCCAACGTCTAGTGCATATTGTATTGATCCTAGGACGCATCGATGAGTGTACTAGGAAATACGGTAAACTAATCCAATACTTAAGTTATAGACTTGTGCCCGAACAATCGATGTTTTATGATTGATTAGATATCGGCAGAATCAAGAACCAATGAGACAGTTAATTTGCTAATAATAAGGACAAAACCTGTCACTGACTTATCGCATAAATAGAATAGATTTATTAATTCAACACCCTGAGTCTACAAGACACCAGTTCTAAGATAGGCTTATTTGAACAAAAATGGTTGAATAACCTGAAATTTCATACCATCAAGAATCATGTGACCATAAATGTATTTGCAAATGGCACAAATAGAATAACCTTGGGGACAATGCAGCCAATAAAGCTAATAGAACGTTGAAATATTTGTTCATTGCACTTAGATATTATGACGTAGGTATACCGACGTTTTACAGTATACACACACAAAACACATTTATAAAATTGCGCCTCATTAATGGATATACCATTTATGGTGTTAACACCAAAAATGAGACTAATGTGCGATTATGAATGTAAAGAGCTTAACTGATGTTTTAATCTTATCTTTATTTTCAAAACTATGCCATTGTATAAGTAACTGGTCTATGAATGACATAGTGACAAATAGGCGTTTTGTGTTCATGAAATATGTGTACGAGTATGTACTGACGGATAGATCATCATACATTATTACTACACCGTGAAATTTTAGTGGTTGTTTTCCCGTGGCAGAACGACTTGCCTTTAGTAATACTATCGAATCATGCAAATTATTCCGCGAAAAAAATATTTTTTTTTCGATTTTTCAGAAAAATAATTTTCCAACTCGAAAACGAGAGAAGCTATCGTTGTTTTTGAAGATGTGACGTATTCAGGTACTGCTTGCCGCATGAAATCGATGCTTAAAGCTAAAGAAGCTCCACACCCTAAGTCATAAAGCGGTTCGAACGTGTTTTCGAGTTACGGTTAAACCTTTCGTAAAACCGGCATTTTTTGATTTTACCAAAAAAGAACTGCACACATCTTTTGTACTACTAAGATAGAATCATTTTACTGCGGGAAAACAACCACTAAAATTTCACGGTGTATACTTAGGCTAGATAGTGACCTTTAAAAACTAATCAGGACAGAAAAGTGATTAAATAAGCAGACAAGGCCTGGAAGAGCTTCTGGTCCATGAATGAAAACTTTTTAATGTCATGCAATCGCAAACACGCCAAAATTTGCAAACTGCTCATCATCGCATAAAAGTACGTACCTAATAGTGATCGCACACAGAAAATGAATAGTCGTAACTGAAGTTTCACCAAAGGATTTTGGAGATACCTCATGAAAGAAAGAAAGAGGTTTTTTTAAGTCTACAAAAACTGTCTTAATTTTCTGAATGCATCATGTGAATTCTCTCAGAGACCCCTGGATAATATTTTAGTCTCTACTTAGTATCTAATAGAGTACTTTTATAGATATTCACCAACTAGTAAGCCCAAGAATACAATGTATCTAAAACACAAAATCAGAACGAACAGAAAAAATAAAGATTATGAAGTTAAGTGGGACCGAAAGGGGAGAGACGCGTTTACGACTTTACGACTAACAGAAAACAAATAGATAACAATATATCTTTAGCCGTTTCAACAGTTAAATAAGAGATAATACCAATCTCAGGCCAGTATCACGGATTTGGGCTTCATAATATCAGTCTGACAAAATTTTAGTGGTTGTTTTCCCGCAGTAAAATGATTATATCTTAGTAGTACAAAAGATGTGTGCAGTTCTATTTTGTTAAAATCAATAAATGCCGGTTTTACGAAAGGTTTAACCTTAATATAACCCGAAAGCACGATCGAAACGCTTTATGACTTAGGGCGTAGAGCTTCATTAGCTTTAAGCATCGATTTCATGCGGCAAACAGTATCTGATTACGTCACATCTTATAAAAGAACGTTAGCTTCTCTCGTTTTCGAGTTGGAAAATAATTATTTTTAAAATATAAAGTGGAATTGCTCCTTAAAGCTCGGGAGCGCCTGGAAAGCCTCTCCGCTCATGTTGCCCTTGTCTTATTGAGGGGATGCTTTGCCCTCCCGTCGATAACGTATCTGTTGCGGACCGCCCCAACCTGGCTTTGTCCAGAGGAAGTCTCTACGTTCGACGGTGCCTTGAAGGGGGTGGTAGAGTCGATCCTCAATGTCTCCTTGTTAGAATCTCAATGGCATCAGGCGGCTCTTCCTATCAGGTATGGGGGAATAGGAGTACGGTGCGCTCGGGATTTGGGCTTGCCAGCTTTTTTGGCGTCGGCGCATGGGGTTGCGAACCTCGTCACTGTTATACTCGGTTCCAGTGGTGGCGAGGTAAGTATACCGTTTGTGTCCGGTGCCTTATCGTCTTGGTCGACCCTCTGTCCAGGGGTTGCTGTCCCGGAGGCGGCATGTGTCCAGCGGGCCTGGGATGATCTGAACGCGAAGGGAATACAGGAAAGTTTGGTGCAGTGTGCAATAGGTGCTGATAGGGCTAGAATGCTGGCGGTGTCGCAGAGTGAGTCTGGGGCATGGTTGCGTGCGCTACCTTCACCCCACCTGGGTACCTTGCTTGATGACGACTCTCTGCGGGTGGCGGTGGCCCTGCGCTTGGGCTGCAAGGTGTGTGAACCACATAAATGCACCTGCGGTTCGATGATGGGGGCTAATGGCCATCACGCATTGAGTTGTCGCCGCTGCACGGGGAGGTTCCCGCGTCACCATGCTCTGAACGACATTATCCGGAGGGCCCTTATCTCGGCAAAGATTCCGTGCATTGTTGAGCCTCCTGGCCTGAGCAGAGCTGATGGTAAGAGACCGGACGGGTTGACTTTGGTACCCTGGAGGAATGGCAAGTGCCTGATTTGGGACGTCACGTGCGTCTGCACTGTGGCCGCCAGTCACCTGGGCCGCACCGTCCACTCTCCGTCTACGGCGGCAGAAGATGCCTGTGGCTTATAGAGGCGCCGCCTTGGAGCCGCTTTATCAGTTTGGTCCGGTAGCGGTGAAAACCATGGGTTGCTGGAGTAGGGAGGCTAGGGACTTTTTGGACGAGGTTGGACGTAGACCTAATGTTGTAACGGGCGACTCTCGCTCCGGTTCTTTCCTGGTGCAGAGACTGTCTATTAGCAATCCAGCTTGGAAATGCTGCGAGTGTGATGGGCAGCTTTGGGCCGGGGCTGAGCGGGAGCGGGTGAAATAATATTTATGTATATGGTTTTTTTTTTCCTTCTTTCTTTGTGTAAATTTGAATTTTTTTACTCTTCTGGAAATGTTGTTTTAGTTTTAAATTTTGACTAAGTTCGTATCTTTAAGGTTTTTTTTGATTTGTTATTATAATATCTGAGTCATTATTTTATTTTAAGTGACATGCTTTATAAATACCTACTACTGTTTAACAAGTTGAAATAAAATTTTTATCGATAAATATAAACAAAAAACATTTTTTCGCGGAATAATTTGCATGATTCGATAGTATTACTAAAGGCAACAACCACCACTAAAATTTCACGGTGTATATTTCGCAGGTGTAGGTTCGAAATTAATTTATTTTTTATTTAAGTGTCGCGTAAGCTCTCATATTTAATTATCTTCATTATTCGGCTTTGAGTGAGAAGAAAAACTGCCAAGTTGTAATGGCACGGCAGAATTCTGTGATCCGGCTAGATTACGACCATTTCCATTATAGAAGGAACAAAAACATGAATTTTTACCAGTAACTATGGTAGGTTAGGACTCTAGGCTCATTCTAGCTAGGCTTAGATAGAAAACTTATGCCTACAAGTAGAAAAACTCATCTTTACCTATTCTATAACTATCGTGACGTATTTTTGCATCGTACGCAAAAAAACAGTTTCATATTATTGTGTTTGTATAGGAATTTAAGATACTAATGCTGTTAAAGAGTAAGTAAACAATTTATTAAAATACACCACAAGTAGAGTAAATATTGTGCTATAACATGATAATGATCTGACAACAAAAATTATACTCTTATTTTCTACGTAAGTATTTTTCTCATAAATTGTACCTGACAGCTGTGAATCTCTTTTCTTAAAATATCTCTAAATTACACTTTTCTATCAATGTTTGTTAGTTAGTGACGTAAATTTTCCTTGGCGTTTAATTCATATTTTTTATCATTTATTTTATGTACATCAACAGTTTTTTAATTCATCATCATCGTCAGCCCATATATATCCCCACCACTAAGGGCACGGTCTTACCTTGAACTATCGGGTCTTAGTCAACCACGCTGGCAGAGTTCGGGTTGGTCACCTACACAACCTTAGAATTTCGTTAGGGGTGAGAGCCATCCGCTCTCTCGCAAGTTCGGGTGATGAAGACGAATAATAATCGTGCATATTAATTTTGAAATTTGAAACACTAACATTTTTAGGGTTCCATGGCAAAAAACGTATCCCTTATAGATTCGTCATATCTGTCTGTCCTTCTGTCCGTCCGTATGCCACACCCATTTTTTTTTAGAAACTATAAGAGCTATACTGTTGAAACTTGGTAGGTATGTATTCTGTGAACCGTGTTAAGATTTTGATGAAAAATAATAATAAATATTGGGGGCTCCCCATACTTAGAACTGAAACTCAATTTTTTTTTCATCAAACACATACGTGTGGGTTATCTATGGATAGGTCATCAAAAATGATATATCGTGGTTTATATTTTTTTTTTCTAAACCGAATAGTTTCGTTCTTTCAGACGCTTTCAAAGTGGAAAAAAGTTGCCCCCCCCCCCCCTCTATCATCTTAAATAAAAAAAATAAAAATCTAAAAAACCATACATATAAAAACTACTAACGATAATAGTTTTGAACGAAATAGATTTCGAAAAATAAACTACTTACTGGAGTGTTGGCAGTTTCAGAGGGCCTACCATGAGTTGGCTATCGTAAACTTACGTACGTTAAAAACCTATCGAGTTGTTTTTTCATATGGCCGATTGTAGTTCTTCGCGTAACCACCAGCCGGCGCTGTACATGTTTTTCATAGACATATTTACGTAGTCGATATCGAGCGCGTAAGTTTTAAACTCATGGTAGCCCCACAGAGCAGTAGGGAGTGAGTAGTTTTTTTTAATATCTCGTAAACCACTTATTACCGCGTGACAATGGTACGGAACCTTTGGTTTATGAAATGGTTTTTTATTGATTAACAATAAGTAATTTTAATTATATTCGAAGAGGTTACATAGAGAGCTTCCCTATTGCAAGTTAATGACTAAAATTTTAAACCGATCATTGAAAATGCATTAAGAAGACAAATAAGCACATTATTTTATTAGTTTATTAAGATGCTTAGTCAGTAGGTAGTTAAATAGTCAACCAGTGTGTAACTATGCAATGGATATCATTACCGCAATCTAAGCGGACCCTGATCCTACTTGACATCCAATGCACTATATTATGTAACATGCGCTATTAACATTTTGTACTGCGTCTTTACACATTCAAGATACTCGACAATATCTTAAATGCACATAGATAAATAAGTCGAATAAGTGCAACATGAATAAAGGCCTATATGGAAGTGCAATATTTTTTTTATCAACACATTTTTTTACCTACGCTAAATATTATGTATATGTAAAACATTCATACGAAATCCAACGAGAATAAAGTTTATTCTTTAGCTTTTAGATAGGTACAAAATATGTTATTTAAACAGAAGTAGGTATAGCTTATTCCGTCTGCAGTGTGCTCGGTCTAATAGATCTATTATATCAAATGTTACACCGATCGCGGTCTTGACTATATACGGAATAAGACTTATCTATGCAATTCATATATTTTTATGCGTTTGGGGATGCAATATACAAAGAACCTATTAATATAAGGCACGCAGATACCTATATTTGCATAATCAAATGCCAATGCATCGGCCTTTGTTACTCATAGCGATTTGCTTACTTGTTTGTCCATTCTTGTGGATAATACAGATCATGTAATTGAGAATAAATATAAATATTTTATGTTAAAGGAGAACTTAAAATAGTTAGTAAAAAGAATTAGTGTAATCAATTGATTTAGTAACTACAAATGCCGATAAAAATTTTGATAAAAGCTAGGCGTAGCAAAAATTATTTTGCTCCACCGAAAAGACGATCCATAAATGTTTAAGTTTATGCTGATTTGAAACTAAATTTTTAAATGGTGCTTAATCTTTAAGAAGCCCTTTTATTTTAGGTGTTTTAGTAAACATTACTAATTAACCGAATCATCCTGGCATTCACACTTTAAACATAATACAAAAAAAATCATCGTATAATTTGGTTAATGGAAAATAACTACATACATCGTTGTGTCCTAGAGCTATTATATTATTTTACCTTGTGAAAAGTTGATATTTAGTGTGGCTATCTGTATACCTTCCATTGATAATATCTTCAGTTGTTAAGCTAGTGTACTTATTTGTTTTACGATACACTAAATAATGCTCTAGATTTCTGATATCACTTCGGTTCTTTTATAATTCCTATTTCAGTATTTTCATTCTTTACTTGCAGGACTTTCACAGACCCTAGGTGATAAAGGAATTTAGGATAATATTTAAGTTTCCGTGTCTACGAAACTTGTAAAGAAGAGCACGAAAAGTCGGGATTTTAAATAACTAAGTAAATATGTTTAAAATCAAATTAAACTGGAGTTTAAACCGTACAATAAATGATCCGTCAAATACTTTAGTTGGTGACAAGTTACGTGTTTGTTCTGCCTATTCTGCTGAAATGCATTTTTAAACAGTTTTGTGTTATTGTTAAATACAAGCTTTATTAACTCAGCTACATCTTTGCACTCAATACTTGGCATGAGTAATCAGTAGTGGTATTCTCTTTGTTAAAAAAGACTAAGGACCAACTGTTTTGCTTAATTCATTATTTGATATCACTCACAAAAACGTATTATTGTTTTATAGTAATCAAATGAATACTTACTTTTGAGCATTGTCAAAATTAATTAAGACGATCACTTAAAAAAAATTAACTTTGTCGTTAAAAAAAAGTTTGGAAAACTTTTTAGAACGTCCATAGAAAGATGAACGGTGGCACTTCACTTCAAAACTTAAGATAACTGTGTCGTACACTGCGGTCACAATTTACCATATTTTATCGAACCAATAAAATATCAACAAACGTGTTAATCAAATGGTTTCAATGCATTACTGAGCTGTGCGAGCTGTGTCCTACGCACCCACAGTGGTACTGTTGGGGAAAAAGGTTCATAAGTTACGATAAACAAATTACTGCACAATTAGCTAATTAAGTAATATCTAGTTCTCAATATGCTAGGCCATTATTTTGTATTTTTAAATGCTGCCTAATTAATTAATCAATGTGGACTTTGATTCTTAGCAATCAACTGGTTACATGCACGTACACAATGCATACAACTTCAACCATTTAATACTTTGATTTTGTTGGTCCTGTGATGATTATGTGTACTTTTTATGAAAATATCACAAAGGTATCTTTAGCCTAACAATGTGTTCTCAAAACGTAAATGAAATATCTACAAATTAAGTAGAAATAGTCTACAAATAAAATAGAAAGTGTTTTTTTCACCGACAGTACCGGTAACAGTGTACCGTCTGATAAAATACGTTATCTGTCCACCACGTGCCCGGTCAGGATACAAAGTTTGACTGGCTGTTCACCTATTTCGGAATTTTGATAATAAAATGTTTGACCTCATATTAACTTTAATATTTTAGAAAGTGATTTGTATAGGCCATCGATGTGAGTAGGTACTCGAAGATAGGTTTAGCATTATAATATTGAAGTAAGTTTCATTAGGGGATGTCTGTATACTTTAATTTGATTAATGACCAATCGCTATAATTCTTCTACAGAGATATATTATA
Source organism: Maruca vitrata (assembly GCA_039566165.1). Classification (NCBI taxonomy): domain Eukaryota; kingdom Metazoa; phylum Arthropoda; class Insecta; order Lepidoptera; family Crambidae; genus Maruca; species Maruca vitrata. Next base: position 6,494,313 of record CM076936.1, on the reverse strand, counting down.
ATTTTTATTGTAAATAAAAGAAAATTTACAAAAATAAAAATAGTCTAAATTACTAGAGATCGATAAATATTAAGGGTTCTTTTAAAAATCTTATGAAATATAATATAATTTATACTGCTTCGCTCTTTTTTCTGAATTATCAGTTTTCGGTTTACACAATAAAATGATAGTTACACATTGAAATGTAAGACCACTTTTGGTTTTAAGCGCCATCTACATTTACCGTGCGTACTAAATTAGAACGCTGTACTCCGAGCACGCTTTTAGGTCTTCCATAATACCTTAAAAGATATGCCAAATAAGTAGTAAAAACATTATTCTCATAATAATTTTGATTGATTCTTTTGTTTCATCAGACGCAGCTGAATGTCTTGACCCTGTTTATTACCAGTTTACATTCTAAGGAATAATAATTTAATAAAAAGCAAAAATCGTCAAAATCGTTGCGATTCATAGATTGTCTATGTTCTGTAGATTTGTTCTTATGTAAATAGTCTATGGTTGATTTTTTGGCGGTATATTTTAAAAACGTCATCATCGTAACATAAAAATATTATTTATTTATCAAGTTGTAAATAATAACTGATGTTTTAAACAAATGATTTAGAAATGATTATTCAATTTTTATAAACTTTTCAATGTAGAGTAAGTATGCTTAGAACTTTTGTTTTATTTAAGGCAGTTTCGGAAATTTCATACAGATTAAAAATATTTAATAATTTTACTGAAAATATCATAAACACAATAACACACAGGCAGTATCCGAGAACACGGGAACACAAATGAGGGCTCCTTTCTCGCTCGCTCGCTCCCTCTGGTTGGGTCTCATTTCCTTTTTCATTTCATTCGCGCTGAAGGCGTCGGCTCTGCGACGCGTTTCGTCGGTTCTAGTGACAGATCGTTGGTTGTCTATGGGAGTGCTCGCTCGTATCGAATTTGTAACAAAATATCTCATGTACAGTGTAAAAGGGGAAATTATTTAATTTCTCGCATGACAGTGAATAAAATAATTATTTGAATATGGCGTTGGAGGGTGTGAAAAGTGAAAAAAGTGAGGAAAACAACGGCAATGTGCCGGACGGCAAAGCGAACGGGATCGACAACAAAAGTAAACAGGTACTGATAGAGCTTTTGTTTTTCATTTTTCCTTTGGTTTTCCTTGTATTAAATGGATACGAGAACTTGTTTTATGTGAGCGGAAAATGTTTATTTGCCGGTGTAATTTTTCCGGGTGCAATTTCGGATGTATTGTGTAGAAATAAGTATTTTTACCGGAATGCCGCATAGCAGCGAAAAGGCAGTTCGTTGCTTCCGCGCACTGGTCCGGGATACTCGGATAGGTAGATTCTAAACAGGGATATGACCTATTTTGGGCGTTTGCGGGGTTCTATGGTTTACTGCAGATTTTTTTCAGGTATGATGTCATAACTACTTGTTCAGTGCGCGTGTTTTGTTACGATTTTATTTGTTTGCAGAAGTAGTAAAAATAGATGGCCCGTATCGAAAAGTTCACGAATCTCGGTTGTTCACTGAGTTGGGAGAAGTATATTATTTCTTTGTAATAATATTTTTTAGTTCAATACTTACTAGACTTACCTGCATATATTACCAACCTAGATGCTGTATTCAGTTATTTTTAACTCAATATTTTCAGTCAGTCACATGTGTTGTGTTGATAACAAGATGACATTATCTTTGTGTATCCACAATGGATTACAATAGATTTTAGATAAGCATTATCAATCTTTAGATGCTTTATTGTATTTTATTTCAGTTTATTAAATGGGATACTTTTAAAATTACTAATAATAATATTGGTTATTGATGTGTAGAGTTGTCTCATGTGACACTTTTTGTTAGGGGAAGAAAAGACAACATTTCCTTAATTACTTTTTTTTTCTCCTAACCAACATGATGATAGTTTGAAGTAGCCTTGTCATCATCACCGGACATGCGGGGGAGTGGATGGCTCTCACCCCTAAATCAATTACTTAGAAAAACTCCCATCATACACTATATTTAAAAAAATTTTTTACACAATATAACAATCATAAAACATGATCACATATTGCGTTTTTAAAAACAAAGTGACAATGTTATAGGTAGGTAATTTATAAAAGAGACCAATTAAACTGAAGCAAGTGTTTAATAAGGTCATATTAATTGACCTGGTCTAGTGACCCAATTAGGAACTGGACTCTTGACGGGAATCAACTTGTCCATACCAATTATGAGATATAATCCCATTATATAATGTATGTTATCAATACAAATACAATCTTATTGGGCTAGGGTACTTGACAGACAAATCAAATCAATATATTTGAAATTTTTTAATGAATATAAATCATTGTACATACTTTATGTTTTTCCGCTTATTTTTGATCATCTGAAACCCAAATGGTACTCTTATTACAGAGCTCTTGAAATAATAATTATTTTGTTTCATCAAAAACAAAATCATTGATGAGATTAAAAATATCTGTGTGGTGTTTTCTAAACTATAAACATTAAATGTAGAGTACAATAAAATTCATTGGTTTTACACACATCATTGCATGCAGTATCAAATTATCAGTGTCTTTACATCAATGGCACAATTAACTGCTTCTTCAATATAATCAAGCAATTATATACAATTGCTTTACTAATCTAATGATATGGTTATGATATTATCAGGTGTATTGCATGTAGTCTTGCAGTTATGATCTCATCTCTGGCTCTGCCGGCCTTTAGCTACCATTAGTCAATAGAGACAAATAGTTCTACCAGTAGATAGGCATAATATACCTATTTATATTCTGTAGGTTGGACTCAAATTTGATCAATGTTTTAACAATTCATACTTTTTACTTGATTCATTTAAAATTTACTGTGATTCAGCTTAAGCAAGCTTTGAACTTGCTTTATTAGTAAAAGATTTTAGTTTATTTCAGTAAGTTGTCTCTATTTTAGTAACAAATTTTTAATTACCTACATTGCACTGTCCAGATAGTCTTGACGCTATCGCCATCAGTCTTTAAAGACGATAACGACAACAAAGCTTTTTCCTGGAGGAAGCTAAGGAGTTTACATAGTTCTTTTTATATTATAGTCTCTTTATGTTTAGAAAAATATCGTTTACGTTTCTCTAAATATCGTAGGCTCTTGATGCAATTACCGTCTTTTGTATCAGGAAGAACTTCATTGCACCTAAATGGTTTACCATTAATCATCAATTTGTTGGCTCCCGTCCTATGTCACCCTATTTCATTCGTTTAATTTTGTTTGCGGTACACTCTTATCAGCACTGGCTCCTATTAAACCCGCATGCGTTCCAATCAAGGTACGTGCCGCTAGAGCATGAATCGTAAATCAAAGTCCACATGTATGAATGGCTCGGGTGAACATCTGTTAGCAGATGCCTACGAACGCCATGCGCCGATGCCCCAATTCGCAATTCGTCAGATTGGAATCACCAACTCTCAACGACCTCGGCGCCTTCCCGTCTCCTTTTATTTTAGCATCCTCCGTTTCCATCCGATACGAGATAAACTGTGATGTATTGCAATCTGTGTAAATTATCCAATTGGGCATGAGAAACTGGGGTCAATCTGTTAATGTCTCAATTGTTGCGGACGATAATAATCGGGTTGCGATGAAATTGTAGCCAATTACGAGGCACCGTACCTACATGGACACATATGACAAGTGGTTTCCGTAGATAAACTTATCAACTGAATGTAACCTTTTAGGTTTTAACAAAGTCGTAAGATTCCTTCATTGAGTCGTCTGAATACGAAACCATGATCAAAGAATGGCCTTGTTTCTATCTCCACCTCCCTATTGGGTTTGCGAAGTCACTACGAAAGAAAGACACAAGAAGCGATACCTTTTTCAGGTAGCGTATCTAAAATGTACACAAAAGTAGGACGTGCAAAATGTCTCTTCAATTGGCAAACATGTTTTGGTGCACTTGCAAAACACTGCAGCTAGTTGAACAGGTTTCATTAAGCATCGGTTTACACACCGGTATCAAATGTAACGTTGATTAGTCTGGGGATTCAGCTTCATATTGTGCAATGAAATTCAACCTAATGAGATTAGCGAAAACATGGACACAGTGAAAAAACGAATTGAGCATGAAGTTTGCATGTTATAGCCGTCCGAAATTATTGGCTACTATCAAATTTTTTTTTGATAATATTGGCCATCGATCAAGAGCTTGATACTCTTTAGTTAAAAATTCAAGGATACATTGATTTCAGGTAACTAGATCCTAGTCACCATGACGTGTTAGTAACACTAACAATATTCTTACACTTGCTGTTAATATAAATTCAAGCAAAGCATCACCTAAAATAATTATGGGTTGATTGACCTTTCCTTATTCTGTACCTTTTTTCGGTTTCCGTTCGATATTGGTTTCGGTTGAGTCGGTTTGCCAGGCAAATCCTAGTCCAATATCCGACAGCATCACAATCGTTTTGTGTCGAGCGTTTGGTCTGATTCATTGCGTGGGATTCTGCATGACCTTTGCCTAAACCGTTCAAACCGCATCCATAGTATCTAATACCCTAGCACAAATGTAGTGAAAAGGTTTTTGTGCTCGTTTTACGCGCATTAAACTGACATAATTCAAACAGTACGGCCAAGGTCGTCGCAGGAGCGGTGACGTTATGGAGGCGGGCGTGGCTGGCCTACCTTGTGGTTTATCCATGGAAAGTTAATCGTCCAGTAATATCCCACTTACACGAACGTTTTATTAAGACTTTATACTTGCAATATTGTGGTTGATTTCAAATTATTGTAAAAGCGTATTGCGAGGCATGCACACTTAGAGTAAATTAATAATTAAATAGGTAACATGTAAGCGTCAGAAACTTGTAAATCCAATAAACCCTAAAAAGCTCAAAAATAAGTATTGTATGTACAACATTTAATGTAAAAAGCTCTTACTTAGTACATTATGTACATACATATCGTTACTTAACAAATCTTGAAAGCCAATTAAAGTAGCCAAATGGACCACACTTATGTTTTAAATCTTTCAATTTTTTCTCCTTCCCTCTAATAGACCCTTAATCCCAAACATTAACTGTATCATCGCTCTTTTCACGCGCAATACTGAAGAGGTTCCTGAAAACAATGACGTCACCCTTGGAGGGAGAGGTAGACTCCCCCTAATATATAACAGTCGTGTAAACCAGTTTTTTTTTTTTTTTTATAAAGAGGCTAACAAGATGACCTCACTCCACCTGATGGTAAGCGGTAGTGAGATCCAAATATGAGGTCGACAGGCACAATAGACCATATTGAGCCTGTCGCACTCACCCTGAAAGCCGTGAAAAAGGAGACCACTGCTGCGGCAACAACGAGACAAGGCGTGGAGTCTCGCATTGGTATTGAGCTGTGCGGGTCGGAGTTGGCCAGTCCGCCGGACGGAAGGGCCCCCGTTTCTACGGGTCTCCCAGGCCGGCGGGCTGACCCGCTCCGCCCGCACAATACCGCCGCTAAGACTCCACTGGTCCGGCGCTTGCCGCAATAATGGTCCCCCCTGGCTCCGGTTCGTACAGTGCTGATCCCGGAACGCGACCTGACCAAGAGAGGTCAGAGTCACTTGGCGGGTTTTACACAACTGTATGGTGGTAACAGCAACCGGTCGACAAAATGTCTCCCACCTGAATATACCTTTTTACATATACCTTTGAGTTATGACGTAGAATCGAAAAACTCGTAAGCGTTCTTTTGAAGGGTAGGCCTGGGTGAAATGGCTGAGAATTTGTTAGGTATACGATGCGATAAAATGTGACCTTGGAGAAGTACCAAGTTCAAAAGGTTTACAAACAAGAAATGGTTGGCGTCAATTTGACTGCTACTAAACATGATTAAATATTAGGTGACAAATAAAAGCAAAAGCTTCTAAGTTGACTTGTTAAAGTTCAATGCGAAGGAAACGGTGTTTCCTTTCTTGACATTTGATATATCTAATTCCACGGTTCTTGGAAGGAAACCTTACAACGCTTTTGTACGAAACTTTTATATGTGGAACTCCAAAGTACCTAAGTACTTTTAGTTTGAGCTTTTGTTTCGTTTAGACTAGGTACTATGCGATATTACGATCTAAAGTGAGTTTCAGACGAGACTAACTTCTGCAATGATATAAATGTACACGACACAGTAAATGAAAACTATTGCTAATGCATTTATTTTATGTGTCTTAGGGAATTCAGTCTTTCTTAATATTGTTTTTATAGCACAAATACCGGAATTTACATTTTCGCTGAACGCGATAGCAATCTATCGAAAATTTTGCAAGTTTGAAAGTGTATTTCTACGAAATTGAATCATTAACGCTGAATATTATTTTATAGTGTCACTTGAACTTAAAAACATAATGTAAGTAGCTGAGAAAGGCGATTAATATTTACTGCTGACATCACAGCTATCATTCATGTTAGTTAAAGTGAGATTTGTAGCATAATACGCGAGGGTCCCTTTGCGAATGGCTTATGACATGTCAGTATGAGCCAGGGCGTGTGCAAATTAGATTATCTCACGAGTCCGGATCCCTAGCGATACCCCAGGAAAGGATATTAATATTGCTCCCCTTTAGCGCTTAAGTGAAAGATTCAATTCCCACTTATTGCCTTTTGAGCAGGGGCGGATCGGAGAGCTTTTGGGCTGCAGACCAGGGCCCTGCAAGACGAAGGGGGCCCAAGCTAGACAACTGAAACTGTCCGGGATATTTAACTGGTTTTGTTTTAATGACCTCCCGATATTTGGGAGTTCACCTGTGATCATGGCGCTTGTAACAGTGCCGAAATATCTTGAGCTCATTAAAACAAAACAACATGGTAAATATCCCGGACAGTTTCAGTTTTTTAATGTGTTTAACCAAGACAGCCGAGGTATACACAAACCCTGGATCCGTCCCTATCTAAAAGCCTAAACTACGTTGTAACCATTCAATTTCATTACCACTTGACTTGGGTTTTAAGTACTTCCAAAAATCGGTATATAGCCTTGAAAAATATAGTCGAACAATAGAATTAGGTAAGTAATATCGACTTCGTGAGCTTTCATAAAATCTTAAAATAACCCTTTGCCTGGGCTTCGAATTTCGTAAAGGCAGACGTAATGTAGCTTGATTTGGTGAAGAATATTGTAATGACAAAAAACATTTGATTAACCTTTTCAGCTGCGTAGAGTTTAGAGTCTTCGAGTGTTTCAGTTTTGCACTTATCAGTTTTGCACTTATGGTCATTATGTTGAAAATGTATTTTAATAAGTAACTAAATTTTTAAAGTAGTATACTCTATCTGAGACGGAGGATTTTACGGAACATTTTATTATCGGTACTTAAATTGACGACTGTCATCACAAAAGCTCTTGATTTTAACTGTAATTATTTGAACACTTACTACACTATTCATTATACTCCTTTATGTTTGTAATACTAATACCTACACAAATTAACTATAGTCACAATATTCGAAATGTTCGATATAAAAAAAACCTTGAAGATTTTTTGTTGTAACCTACTGTTTCCCAAGAAGTTATCTTAATAAACTGTAAAATATTATTTAGTGCAAATACGATAGGAGTAGCGAATGAACGCTTCGCGTCTATTAGCGTCGGCTAAACATCAGTTGCATGCGCTAAAGACTAGTTAACAACGCATATTTTCTAATAGTTAATTGGAGAGTGGTTACGCATATCAATTGAACCATTGAATCCGTAACGAGTGCCGGTGGCTTAACGATCGCTCGCTATTGAATCGGTTCGCTTAAGATTTGAGGAGAGAAAGAAGAATGGTTTATTGTGTGCCACATGACAAAAGAAGATTTTAAGCAAACATTTTGTATTCTTTATCATCGCTTGCTTTATCTGTCCCTATATCCCTGCTTAAATATTTAAAACTACGCAACTGGTTTAGAAGCATTTTTTAATAGACGATAGAGGTATTTAAGAAGATTTTATGTACGAGTATGGTCAATGGTGTATAAATTCACCCGAAGTGATTCGAAGGCGGGTCACTAGTGACTTCACTACATAGTATAAAACAAAGTCGCCTTTTCTGTCCCTATATCCCTATGTGCGCTCAAATATTTAAAACTACGCAACGGATTTCGATGCGGGTTTTTTCAATAGATAGAGTGATTCAAGAGGAAGGTAAAATTTACCCGAAGCGAAGCGAGGGCGGGTCACTAGTAACACTATAAAGATAAGTTTATGATTTTAAAAAAATGGTATCAGTTAATTTATCTACGGATGATTCTAATTTGAACCCAGATAATTAACAATTTTACAATTTATTTTCGTTCCAAAAAAGTTACGAACAATCATTTAGTTCACTGAATTGAGCGCTGTTTATTTCAAAACCCTTTTTTCTTAACATTACTTAGTTTGGCAAATTAATTAATTAGGCTAAAGTTTATCTTCTGAATTAGTTTTCTATTTTCATTTACTACTCAATATGGTGGTATTGTTTGCAACTAGAGACAGTTTAAATATTTTATTGTTCACTTTACTATCAAGCTTCGTTATCACTCTAGCGCCGAGCCGTCTAATAAAGCGCGATAACACTATCACAGCGCCCATAAATTGATTCGTGTTAATTAGTTTTTTAATAATCACTCGCGCAAATTGATTCGTGGGTAAAAATATATTAAAACACTTTGTTTTACAGATATTTTCATTGGTTGTTTCTGTTTTATCATAACTCAAATACCTATTGACGAAAATAAACGTCTCCTTACTTTCTTGAAAATCAATTTAATATTATTTAATTGTGTGGGAAAATTTGATAAAGTTTTTTTAGCTGTGAGTAATCAAAAGATCAGCGAATGCCTTTAGTTTCTCGTAATAGTTTTTGTCTTTGGTACGGTAATGGCCTTTCTCGTGTTACATGGTTATATTGGATAATTGAGCTTTTATTATACAAGCCAATCACTCTTGTGCCTATTCAAATAACGTACATTGTTTGTGGAGTTTTTTATTATTATGTTTTTATGCTCGCTGGTCCGTTCATACGCTGAGTGAAAGTTGTTCTGACATTTCACTATTGTGGGTTCACTAGAACTTTATTTATAGTACTTAATGAAAGTAAAACAGTGCATACGATGACATTTGCTAAATGCCACGGCAAAGTCGTGGCTAATACATGTTTACAATATCGCTGACAAGAATTACTTCATATTCGTAAGATTTATCAAGGCATATAAGAATAGAGGGAATAATCACTATACAAGAGTATGTTAGTATGGGCTATACCGTCCTATAGACAGACAGTGTACACAATATGAAGTAACATGGCATATTCTATTGCCTTTGTAGACTAAAAGCATTGTTTTGTAAGTAAAGTGACAAACTCGTTGTGTATCTGAGGTGGCTATAAACTAAGTAACATATTTGCATAGCTGCAAACCCATCATGTCACAAAATCTTTTCTCAGCGAAGCGAAGTGAGGAAAACTTAGTGAAGCAAAATGCACATTAGCATAAATGTAAATACCGAATACCTATGTATACTGCTCACGTACAAATATACTAAAATCTCAATCTCATCTTAAAAACACGAGTACATTTACCGAGATAAAAGGTTTCCATAAAAATGTGAGAATGAGGTCCCGCATATTTTAAATGTCAAGGTCGACTTGTAAGGTAGTTTTGATAATTAAATCACATTTAGGAGCTTATGGATGGTTTAACTATCATATAAATGTATGCTGTTAATATCTGTTTTCAGAATTTTAAGCTTACTACGCATAGTGTGTGTTCAGTTCAATATTTAATCTGTTCAGTAGTTTTTGCGAAAGCCTTAATAATATTCATCCTACCATTAGATTAATCTTAAGACTATTTACAGATTCATCATATGTATTAACGTTATATACGTCTCGAATTAAATGCAATTTTTGTAGGATATTGCTTTGCTTTTGTTCAATATTGAACTTCCTATGAAAATGCCCATGGGTGCAGTCGAAGTAGGAAACTTAACAAATGTGTATGGTGGTGGCTTATTAGCCCCCGCCGCGCTACGGCGGGCCGTGCGTAATGGCGCGCCGGCTAATTCGGTTTGCTTTACGATCGCTCTGTTTACATTTTTGTGCCGGCAAATGGTTCCTTGTCTACTGACCTACAATCGATCGCTTCTTTGTCCGTTCGCATCGGACGCGGGTACTTAGATAGTGCGCTCGAAAGCTTTTCTTCGCTTGTTTTACATTAGTCTGATGTTTATTTGTTTCTGGATTAGTTCACCGGCTATTTTCAACGTGCCGTCATCGTTGTCAATGGTCAAATTACTGGCAGCGTTTAATGTCCGTGACTCGCAAACTTACTTGTTAATACTAGCATATTGCTAGGTGCAATGATTCAAGTGTCATGGATATTTAAGAAATGTGGTCATAGTTAAACGATTCACATTTTATAGTAGTGTATAGCTAGATAAAATTTATTTGCAACATAAACATACTGTGATTTACAAACTGTCGTCTTTGTTTTAGCTTGTTTTTTTGCCATACCTTATCCCATAGCTGCCATTGTCTATTTTTTATTTCACTTGTCTCTATCATTGAACAATGCCAATACAGAAAAATGCCTGTGTCTACTGACCTACAATCGATTGAGCGTTCCTTTGTCCATTCGCCATGGACGCCGTGGCATGTTAACGCCAACTGGGCCAACGCATATGTACTCAAAGCCAAGTGTACTATTTTATTACCCCATAATATAGTAGCAGACGACGTATGTAATCGCCACTGCTTATGATGTCATGCAGTTGGATGTCTTCCTGAAATATTTCGACATCGGGACGATGTGTATTAGCCGTAAGTGTTGGATTGCACAAAACTTTTGTGAGTTATGCTCAGTACGAATACCATCCTGGCCAATCCTAGAATAATTATGTTAATTCCTTATGAACCACATGTGGCCATGTTTGTTACTTGGTATGAGAAAGTATTTAGGAAATGTCATTACTGAATCGGCCAAGTACAAACAACCGTGAATGTGTACCCTTATTAGATCGATCTACTGGCCCCTGATGGGACTGTGGAAAACAGATGGAAATGGCGGCCTTGTAATAACAATTTACTGAACCTAGATCGTAATATGTGCACGGTATTCTTAAAGGATAGACTACGTGATCGGAAAATTTCGGATTCCAGATGAGAAAAACATTGTATAACTTTTCTGGAATTTATGTCGAGTTTAAACGAATACGAGTTCAACGAACATTAATATCCGTCGAAACAATTCTAGTTGCATTGGAAGTTTAAAAAGTTTCTCGTTTGCCAACTTATAAGTGCAACAGCCTTGTCGTTGTCCTAGGCAGACATAAATTTAGCCGACATACGATCGCTACAAGTCTTGTAGATGGATAGTTGTAGTCTAGTTGTATTTGTGCATGCAATACCGAATGGGACATTGGCTCAACCCAATAACGTTTAACAAATCCGAATCCACGTGTTCGACGGAGCATTGAAATGTAAATTCTAGGAGTTAGTGGGGCATTCGTTCGATTACTTCGTATTTTGAATAGCAGTAACGTGATTTATCACCGATCAGCTTAGTGGCAGCTGTTCTCGCGTTTACTTCCTTTTGTCAACAGACGTGGAATCTTTTTCTAAATTCCTTTGAATGCCACAAATGCAATATGGCGAGTGTAGGGTCTGATTCATTGTCGTTTTCTTGCGTGTACTGAATAACGTTGGGACTTACGATCACAGAATTACTTTAATATTTCTATGACGTGACTATTGCATAATCTATACTTCTATACTAATATTATAAAGCTGAAGAGTTTGTTTGTTTGAACGCGATAATCTCAGGAACTACTGGTTCGAATTGAAAAAATCTTTTTGTGTTTTGTAGACCATTTATCGAGGAAGGCTTTAGGCTATATAACATCACGCTGCGACCAATAGGAGCAAAGATACAATGGACAAAGTGTAAAAATCGGGGGAAACGCGAACGAAGTCGCTGGCACAGCTAGTCTTTTATATCTAGCATATCATATTCTCTATTATTTTCGCGAACACTACATTAAACTCGCGTATAATATTATTTTAAATATAATATAGAGACCCGACGTTTTGAGCTCTTTACGGGGTCGTGGTCACAGAGAAACTAGGTATAAGGGAGTGGTAGTAAAATCACACATAATGTAACTTGCCAGTATTACATATAATGTATAAGTATGCCGAGAATAACATCCACCTGTTGGTGAGGTGTGGCGCCCCTATTGCAAGCGATCGATTTTATTTCGGTACGTAAACTAACACATTTACGTACTATGTGGAATCCACAGTTTTTACACACGTTTTGTGTCATACGAAACAGTTTTGTAAGGTCAAGGGAATTTGTGTTATCTTAGAACTTGAAGCTAAATATATTTTATAGCGTGTTCCTAAAAGTAAGTTATTTGCGTGTTGTGTTGGGTCAATTTGACTTAATCGATACGAATGATGGCGTTTACAATATCAGTGACGTAGATCCTATGTCCTACCGCGTTTTACTCAAACATTTTACTTAAACGTGTTGAGCTTTTTACTTTGGTAAAAAAGGTACATAGATGATCACTGGTCATGAATGATGTAGGTCCTGACATCGATACATAAAATGATCGTATACTGAATAGGTTTCAAATTCAAAATACCCACTCATTTTTAATTTAAGCGTCGCATAATCTAAATTCGAATGTATTTTTTTTTTATTTGGCCGATGTGTCGCACATTAACATCCAGCTTATAAAACCGTCGATATTCTTTGCATAGTTAGGTCTTTGATACAGGTTGCATTGTAATTTTCCTTTCGCTCGAGCTGGCTCGTATCCCCATCGCACTTGTTCGCCGCCATCCGAAGGTGGCGGTGCGTGACGTCATCAGATGGGCGGCCAAGTGGAAACAAAACAATGGCCACGGCTTCAGCAAGCCCCATGCTTCGGACGTTGGTCTTTATGGTATTGTAATTTGTGAACGGTAATCGGCGCCTTGGAATTAGTTTTCTGGTTTAGATTTGTATCTGTGAAGCGTTTTTAGTTCGGTTTTTGGAAATGTCCCCTAGTTTTTCGGTACTGATTGAATTAATGGGGTTAAGTAGGGTCGGTAGCGGTGTTTGATTGTATCTTTGGTATTTATTGTATGCAAATATTTTTCACGGTGAAATGAGTACGAAATGTTAATCCGCCTACGAGGTATGATTCTGTGGTGGAACGAAATTGTGGCTTTTTTATAATTAGAAATTTGCTGACTGTATTATATTTGATAACTAGTTACACCACTCAAATAATAAATATATAATAATAAATATAAATATTTCACAACATCACATACATTGATTTGATCCCGTGGTAAGTAGCTTAAGCACTTGTGTTACGGGTATCAGAACCAACAGTGGATACACAAATATACTTAAATATATTTAATAATACACCCAGACACGGAACAAACACCGATGTTCGTCACACAAATATTTGTCCCGAGTGGGAATCGAACCCACGACTCTTGGAACCGTAGGTAGTAAACCTGGGTCACTAGCTACTGTTCCACCGAGCCAGTCAAAATAGACAATAGTGAATCTTGATCTAATAAACTGCGTATAAATGAGTACAAAATTTTAATTCCCCCACGAGGTATGGTTCTGCAGTGGAACGAAATTGTGGCTTTTTCATAATTAGAAGTTTTGCTAAATATATATGAATCGATAACGAGGTACATCTCTTTTAGCAGACAATAGTAAATCGAGATCGAGAATAAATATAATTTGATAAATTATAAATTAGTACAAAATGTTAGACTTCTATAGTGGAACGAAATGTTTGCTTTATCATGATTAACACTAAAATGTCTCTTCAACTGGGTATTCCGCTCTTAGCAAACTCTTACCAGGAAATCTAGATCGAATAAACAGTTGCCGGTAGCATATCGTATCTGAGCGGCAAGCTGTATTACTTAGCGGTCGCCGGAAGACATTACGTGACTGGGGACACCAGTAGCATTCTCAATGCAATCTCTGAGGATATCGTGCGATTCTATATCGCTAGAAAAGGCTAAGACTCAGGGTCGCAGTCCCAGATGATCCGCTCCCCAGAGAGTTGGATGCGTAAACAATGTATTATGGTAGAGATAGGTAGGATACAAATGAAATTAGCTTCAACTAAATTCTGACTAAACAGTCCGATCCTACATCTACGGTGGAATTGTAAAATGAGTGTTGTTCCAACACAAGTTTTCTTTAGTGATCCAACCGTACTAAAACCATCTGAAAATCCATTTATGTCCTCTATAAGTGTGTTTTCTTGTTTCCGGGAACTTACAGGTTTAAAACTCCAAGTAAAGTTTTTATCCCATTTAAAGACGAAAGTTTGTACTGATTTTATGGGTCCAGTATAATTAGAGGTGAAAATTACGCAGTCAACAAAACCGGTAACCTTTTTAATTCCCTCAGGTCAGGCATTAATAAAAACGCGTCGAGACACTTTCAGGCCATGTAGGTAGACCAGATTCATGTGTTATTATAACTGCGACATTTGTGCTCATTTATCCTGATAGACGCCAGACATATCCAATGCAATATTTATGAGCACTGATCGCTTTAAACGTTCGCATTTGCACATTTACTTTAACGGTGTTCTCCCTCTATCAATATTTATGGTGGTTCTATCAATTTGCTAAATGGCAGTATTGATGAACGAACAACCGTACGTATTGCAATTATGCAGACCTGGATGGGATTAGTATCTTTGAAGGATTTCGTAACTGCGTACCGCATTGGTAAGTAGGTTCAATATATTGTGCGTTGTTTAATTTATCTATATAGCAGCAAACAAGCACAAGACTGTAAGGTAGATGAGGTATTTATAAACTATACCCTTGCGAAACCTTTGCAAAATTCAGGACTGCGGAAGAGTACGAGGTTGATCTAAATTTTGGCGACTTCGTTTGGTTAGATTCGACGAAGCGAACGGTACTTGAATATGCAATTGAGTGCAATTGTCTAGGGACATTAGACTCAGTATCTGCAAAACGAAAAAAAACATATCTACCGCTATTCATATATGTGCCTTTGAATGACCTTAAAAAACAAACAATCTGACCAAAAAACGAAATAAACCAGCGGGTATCGTTATAAATGAACAAAATAATCCAGGCTCTACAGGAAATTAGTATACTTGTAGTAATACTGCGTGGAAGTGGTGTATTTACGTGTCATGATGACCGAGTTGTGTCACTTATGTAATTTAATCATCCTAATTGCGAGGTAAATTAGCTGGCACGCCCTTTGCGTGCGCAGAATGAGATTTTGTGACGACCACGCGTATTGTGAACGGTACAACGAGTACTTTCAAATTATCCGGTTTATTACCCATGTATTTTGTTGGATGGAGTTTTTCTTTGCGATTTATTCTGTAATACTTTGGACACGAAAGTAAAATTGATATGTTATGTATGTATTGACTAAGCCCGTCGATGTAAAACACTATCCCACCAAAAACATCCTGTTAAAAAACTAGCCAAGTCTCGATGGAGCAGCTTGCTCATCTCTAAAAAGTAATAAAATCTAGACAAAATCATGCCAAAACTTCGGAACTATAATTTGGATTTTAAGTATGTTATCATACCTTAATGGATGATGAAAATTTCTGCTTTCTAGTCTTATCCAGAGGTTCTCAAATAGGAGCCTGAAAATGCGGCGAAATGGTTCCAGTAAAGGATGGTACGGCAGTGTTTGCTTCGCACTCGACTTGGCGGGGGCACTGCCGTGCCCCCAGATCATTATACTATTAGCAAAGAACAAAGGATTATTAAACAGGTCATACGTATGATATTGTAATAATTCATTCCGATTTTTGTTTCAATGTGTGAAATACACAATGTTCTCGACATTTTCGTGATCTATGTAGGCTGTACCTTCACAGGAAATCGGACACTGTTCCGATTTTACGGGTGACAGCCATCCGCTCCCCCACAAGTACGATGACGAGGCTCATCCAAGCCATCATCATGTCACGACAAAAAAAGACGTGTGGCACTCGGGGACTGCCGCGGTATAGCTATTGCATAGCATCGTCCGATTTCGGAGCAGCTCGTCTCGATTCGTGCGAGTTTCGTAGAGTCGTACAATACGCCTAACCGCACGCACACAAACACCGTGCCGAAGTCTACCGAACTGAAACGACGTTAGACGATTGTGAGGTTTTTTTCGTTACGGAATTTCTTGGTTCGGTCGCCGCGCTCAAAGCCCGCGATAAAAGCTATGCAATAGCTTAAAAACTGTCCCGATAGGTACTAGCCCATTTTCGAAACTAATTTTGCAATTTTCGTTTCGTTTTTGTCTCCGTGCAAGAGTTCGCGGCGCTCAGAGCTGACCTTATTTTTGTTGAATGAGCCCCTCTGTTGGTGGTTATTTTTGCCTCAAGTCTATTTGTTTACTCCCTTTTGCGGAGATTAATGGTGCGTGCATAAAGATCCTTTATGTTGCTGTTTCAGAGAACCGACCTCGGTAGGTCATATTTTATTAGTACATTGTTTTGAATTTAGTAGCGGCCTTCGAAATAAAAAATATTTAATTGTTTTTTTATCGTTTCGGTATCATATTAAACTGTGTCCGATATTCTGAATGCTTCGTGACTTTACATTTCGCGCTCTACTTACAAATACACACACACACACACATATTATCGTGCACAAGAGTCGCCAAAAACAACCCGAAGTCATCGAGACCGAGATCTGTTATCGTTAAGCTACCCTCTCCTCGTATACGCGACAATATTCTTGCTTCTTGTCTAAAATATAATAAAGCTCATACCAAAGATAAATTAAACAGTTCACTTTTGGGTTTGGCTGGTGATAGAGTGCAATTATATTTGAGCGAGCATCTTTCACCTACTAACCGTTCTCTGCACGCGCAAGCCCGTATTTTAAGAAAGGAAGAAAACTTCAAATTTCTTTGGGTTCGCAACGGTCGTGTTCTGATGAGGAGGAATGATGACACGCCTGTAGTTTGGATCCGCGATGATGAGTCACTTCTGGCACTTAAATCTAAAAAGTAACGCTCTCTGTCTCTCTCTTTGTATATTTGTAATGTAAAAACTGTGTTTTTATCCGTAAAGGATTTATTTTTAGTCAATTAACCATTTACTACCAAAATGTTCGTAGTATTCGAGGAAAGCTGCAAAGTTTGTACCTTTCTAGTCTGAACTGTAACTTTGATATTGTTGTGATGACGGAGACATGGCTGGACGGCGGTGTGGTCGACGCTGAGATACTTAATAATAATTATCGCATTTATCGTAGAGATCGTGACAGCACATCTTCTACAAAGAAGACGGGCGGTGGAGTCCTTATTGCCGTAGCCAAACGACTTCACTCACAACGACTATCTCATTTGGAGAGTGTATCCGAGGACTTGTGGATCTCTGTTACTGGTTTGGATGGACGTTCGCAATCATTCACGATATGTGCATTGTATTTGCCACCACCAATATGTCTAGACAATTTGAATACCTCACTCGATAACATTTCTCGTGGCCTTTCCACACTAGACACCAACAATATTATGATCATAGGAGATTTCAATCTGAGTGGTTTGAGTGGACTCCTTGCACGAGTCGATCTCAATCGGGTACGGCCATGTCTCTGAAACCAAGAAACTGTTGTCTCGAGCGGGCATTATCTGATTTTGTGTCGTTGCACGGTCTTACACAATACAATAACGTCTCTAATCATAATAATAGAATACTTGATCTGGTACTTTCATCCTGTGGGTATGTGAACACGAGAGCTATTGACGATCCATTAGTGCACCTTGATGTCCATCATCCGGCATTGAGCGTCTCTATCGATTTTTCACTTCTTCGTTATTTAAAAAAGAGATCTGTTTCGAAATTAAACTTTCACTTGGCGAATTATTCTAATATTAATATGGATTTGGCTACCATTGATTGGGACGACGAACTTAAGAATACTACTTCGGTCGACGGCATGGTTGAATTATTCTACACTCTACTTAACTCAATAATTGATAAACATGTCCCCAAAATACCTTGTAAACCAAATAAATACCCTAATTGGTATTCAAAAAACCTTATCAAACTTATTAAGGAAAAAGAAAAACTTCATAAAAAAGTAAAATTATATAATAATCCTGTGGATAGGTATGATTACAGTGAAGCTAGATCGAGATGTCATGTGGTAATTGGCAAATGCTATGCAATTTATTTAAAAAGAATCGAGAAATCGATAAGCTGCAGAAATATCAAAGCTTTTTGGAGCTATGTTAAAGGTAAACGGAAGAATACTGAGACAATGCCGAGTGAAATGCAGCTGAACGGCGAAAAGTTTGATACCCCTAATGCGATATGCAATGCGTTTGCTAAACAGTTTTCATCAGTCTACATCGCTGACACCCAATCCTCACTAACAGATTTACAGAATGTATTCTCTTCAAATAACTTTTTGTGTAATATCAACATATCTGCTGTTTCAATTGAGGAAGCCATGAAAAGGTTGGATCCAGCTAAAGGGGCTGGACCCGACGGTATACCGGCTATATTTCTTCGCAATTGCGCATCAAGCCTCTCTTACCCTCTTCACATCATATTCGGTTCTTCCCTGTCTTCTGGCCTTTTCCCGCAACAGTGGAAGAAAGCCAACGTGGTACCAATTCCTAAGGTGGGTGACTCTAATGATGTCGGTAATTATAGACCAATTTCACTGCTTTCTGCTTTTTCCAAGCTCTTCGAATCACTGGTATGTCCGTACTTTACTTATATCTTTAAACCTATCCTTGTGCCTCAACAACACGGCTTTCGCCAAAATATGTCAACTGTTTCAAACCTTTCTTGTTTCATAGCTGATTTATCTCATGAGCTTGATCAGGGACGACAGGTAGACGCTGTATACACTGATATAAGCAAGGCTTTTGACAAGGTAAATCACTCAATACTAATCAACAAGTTACATTTGGCAGGTGTACATGGCTCTCTCCTAAGCTGGTGCCGCTCTTACCTCACTGAAAGATGTCATAGGGTCGTCACTTCTGGGTATGAATCAAATCCTTTTTACGCTACATCAGGCGTTCCTCAAGGCTCTCATTTAGGACCAGTATTTTTTCTAGTATTTATTAACGATCTTGTAAAGGTTATTCATCACTCTGAATGTCTGTTATATGCAGATGATTTAAAAATTTACAAATCAATTCATAACCCTTATGACTCTTTATTGCTACAAGATGATCTCAATCGAATAGCTACGTGGTCTTCAGTTAACAAATTGCCACTTAATCCAGACAAATGTAAGCATATAAAATTCACGAGGAAGCGTTGTCCTCTGACAACCGCTTACTCGATAAACTCTCAAACATTGGAAGAAGTTACGGTCATCCGTGATTTAGGGGTCATCTTGGACAGCAAACTTTCTTTTACTAATCATTTCGATCATATTATTTCAAAATCTTATAAAATTCTTGGTTTCATTTGGCGAAATTGTAAACATTTTAAAAATTCCATTGCTCTAAAATTTGTGTATTTCGCATTGGTACGCAGCACTTTAGAATATTGCTCGAGTATTTGGAACCCAAAATATAAGTGTCATAGTGATCGTTTGGAAAAGGTGCAGAAGAAGTTTTTATTTTTCCTGTGTTTGCATCAAGGCAAAAAATATGAGTTGGTCAGTTATGAGGATAGACTGAACTTTTCTAAGATCTCCTCACTACAAAACCGTCGATGGGTAGCTGATCAAGTATTGTTATTCAAAATATTAAATAACCTTATCGACTGTCCTAAATTGGTCAGCCAAATAAATTTCAAAATTCCTCGGCCAAATTCTAGAATCATTAACTTCAAACCCTTTTCATTAAAAAAATGTAAGACTAATTTGGGCACTCATAGTGTTTTTTACAGAATGTGCAACGACTACAACAATGCTTGTACGTCTATTAATTTGTATGGCCCCACTTCGACAATGTTTAAAAAAATGTTATATTTAATTATTTCCTGATTGTGTGTGTATAATCTTTGTAGCAATAATTAATTGTTATTAACGTCGTTTTAATATTTATTTATTATTTATATATATCCTTTTTATTGTTTTTGTAGTTATGTAAATTTTCACATGCTGTTGCTATTGTTGCCAGATTGACTGTTTTTTTTTTGTGTACGCAAGTTGTGTTTGCCTGTAAGTGTTTTTTCACTAAATTTATAATTTTTAGGCTAATGTTGTTAATTTTATGTTGTGGTGTTAAAATGTTGGCAGACCTTATAAATAAATAAATAAATAAATAAATACAAAATGCGACATCAAATGCAACTGTTGAATTAAACACCGAACACTATGCAACAACACGTTTCGACAACCCCAAATAAAATGAAAAAGTATAAGCCACACTCATATTTGAACAAACAATTTGTTTATTCGTCCAATTTGCATAACAACGACGAGGGTATACATTTCAATTCGAAAAATACTGAACGATCTTGACAATGCGGTCATTGAATGAGAGAGTGATTCGTTGGAAACGGTATAGTTATACTGAATAAATTGCTCTAGACTGGCCGGAAATTAACGAAAAGCACCAAGTGGGAGGACACTGGCTGAATCGACCCCATCGCGCATGATCATAAGAATGGAATTATATCATCCTGTCGCGCTGTCTGGGGCGGTGCATAATTTTTTCATTTGTTTTATGACCCTATTCGGCATTCGTGGGCCAAACCCATTTAGGATCCAGATTTCAGCTCTATAGTCATGAGACCGGTAATTTAGTTCATTTTGGAGGTACGTAGCTTGAAATACTTCGGATGAAAAGGCTGTACAAAAGTATTGCAGTGGTTCCCGGACGCAGTATTTAGTACAAAACGTCATTAATATCATATTATTCCAAGTAGTAGGATGTGGGACGCAATTAAAACGTTTGCAGTTCGCAATCAGAGTTAATTTCACGATATGCATGCGTGCATTATGTTTTTATAACCTTTGGTAATATTGAATAGAAAGCTTGAGAATAAAATCCGACATCTAGACACGCGGTAGCGTGTCAAGCCAAGTTCAAGAAACAGAACTGGCGAGCCGCACCGTGTGTAATATTACACGAACCATTTGGAACCACTTTTGAACCCCTCATAAATCAAAAACTATTTCACATAAACGTATCAAATTTGGCTCATATATTGTGACTTGCGAGATAAATATGTGTTCTAAATTTCATAAGCTTATCTTAAACAGTTATTTAGATATTAATGTCCAAAAATCCTCATTTTTATCATTGACTGACTGACAGATCAAAATTCTAACCCAGTTCCAAATGACCTAGAGAGTTAAAATTTGGTATGCAGATAGGTAATTACATGAATACAAAGGAAAAAATAAGAAACTGGTAATTTTTTAATAATTAGGTTTTTTTTTTATTTATTTTTTATAAGAGGCTAACAAGATGACCTCACTCCACCTGATGGTAAGCGGTAGTGAGATCCACATATGAGGTCGACAGGCACAATAGACCATGTTGAGCCTGTCGCACTCACCCTGAAAGCCGTGAAAAAGGAGACCACTGCTGCGGTTAGGTTCTATTATGAACGCTTAACATAAATACCTAATTAGTGCCTAATCACGCCTATATACCGGGGAAGGCAGAGCACTAAGTATATATTTAGGTATACATACTTACTTATTTACAATTAAGAGTAGGTACTTATAGTCGGTTTTCATATTTATTACTTAGGGTTATACCCCGTAAACGTAGGAAAATACAGTAACTGATTCAATTGTTTTATATTTATAAAGTCTAGTTTTAGTTTTGAATTTTCAAAGGACCTACGGCGTTACGATGATATATACTTTTCTACAAAAAGTAATGATATCCAATCAAAAACATAAACGTGAAATGAGAGCCAAGTTCAATATTATGATAATTGCCTTGGTTGTTGACTTCAACGACAAAAGAAGTGAGATCTAAATGGGTGCCAAGTTCAATGGTCAACCCTGAAATTTATTTATAAGTAACACTATAACATACCTATCATATCTTCTTATAACATAAGATAATGTATGGTGGTAGCCTATGAAGGTCTGTCTTGGCTAGTTTTCTTTAGTTAGTTAGTTAGTAGTCTAGTTAGTTGTCTTGGTTAGTTTGGTATTTGTCGGTATTTATTTTATAATTCCGAAAATTTGGATTGTTGGTAGAAACTAGCGAGCGAACATAATAATACGTTGGTAGGTTTATAGAAACTAGCCAAGACAGACCTTTCATAGGCTACCACCATACATTATCTTATGTTATAAGAAGATATGATAGGTATGTTATAGTGTTACTTATAAATAAATTTCAGGGTTGACCATTGAACTTGGCACCCATTTAGATCTCACTTCTTTTGTCGTTGAAGTCAACAACCAAGGCAATTATCATAATATTGAACTTGGCTCTCATTTCACGTTTATGTTTTTGATTGGTACTTATAAATGTATTCTGTAAAACCACTATAGTCGTGTATGTATGTAAAGAGGGAGGTTGATGGGAATAAAAATTGAAGCGTCCTATTAAGTTACTCGAGTAATCTAGAGGTACAATAAGGCTGTTTATCCGAGCCAGTTTCACATGCATTTGACAGCTCATAATGAGCATGAACTGAATAATTTGACATTGAGCAAACAGCCAAGAGATTCCGTCCGAAGTTTGTGTTAGTAAGTTGGTTATGGATGGATAATTGCGGTGATCAATAATGTCTAAGATTTCACAGGCAACCCGCAGCTTGAACTGGTTTATGGCGCCACTGCTTCGAGTTAATCAAAGAGCGGATATTATAGCTCAGGTTTGTTGATGTGAGCCGTGTCTGTTAGCGTTTTGACGCGAACTCGACCTATATTTTTGCAGTTGTTAATTTGATGCCAAGCTGACTGTGCCAAATACCAAATTAGAATGGAAACAATCATCAATAAATATTTTGTGGATGATCAATCAATAAACTTTTGCTTTCATTTGTTCTGTAGTATGTCATATCGCTTTCGATATCTGTTTTTTTTGTGTTCGCGTGAACTTATTAATAAGTTTTTACATCGCATAATAATGTGAACCTATTATGGAAGTAACATGTTCGATATAACTTTTAATGGAATCTTTAACTTTGGAGCTCATGTTTTGATTAGTTAACACAAATTTCCGTAAAATGTAATTTATACATTTTATTTTTCTAAATATGGTGGCAAAATAAAGACGTTTTGATCATAGGTCAACATAGGTCAACATGGCCATCTTAATCAATCTACTTTTAAGCTGTGAAGTCATATTTATTCGAATTCGTGAACAGTTCCGTATCTCATAGCTAAATATATCAATCACGTGATGCCCACGCAAACATTATTTAGCAGAACTGCATATAATTTCAAAGGTCGACTTGTACTTCTGGATTAATTATTATTTTATTAGCCTTGTAATAACTTTACTAAGTATTTACTTATGCACGAATATTTTTATATGACTAAAATACCGAAAGGCATGTTTGTAAGCTCGCTGTTCTGTATTATTTACGTGTGTGTATAAATGTCGTGCACAATTCCAAAACGAAACCTTTCGTCTCGCTAAAGTCCCAATTATGATAATATTATTTGAAAACTTGATATTTTTGTCTAAAACACTTCGCCGACCTCGTCGCCACTGCAGATTTGAATAAATTAAGATAAAGCGGCAAGGTCATCGTTGTTGTCAGCTGTTTTATTGAGGCACCCACTTGCTTGCAATTGTATAGCGATCGACCAATTCAGCGAGGCGTCACTGTATTAGAGTTTGATGGTTTTAACGCAAGGAAAGGCGTCGAGAAAGGACATAAACATTGGTCCTGCGAGGTCAACACCTCGTGAAGATTATTATGTGAGTGGGTGCGCCACTGTATTGGGAGTAAACATTGCCCGTTGCAGGCAAATCGACCTCAAAGCTCTGGCATTTCGCATGCCACTTATGTATTTCGAGTTGATGATGTAAACATTTTAGCATAACCGGCCGCGGTAGCCACCATAACGTAAGAATACTCTACGCTCTCATGTGGAAAGGTTTATTTTGAGTCTTGCGTCTGTGACGATATTTGTTAAAATTCTTTGTGCTGACTGTTAACGCTGTTTACAGCGATTTGTTGGATTCGGGATGGTTTCTTTTTGAGAAAAAATTTTGCAACACTGTGTTAATGACGTTATGAGGGCACATACACAATGTAGATTAATTTGGTATACCCCCACTTGCCATAATTTCATTTGCCCGAATTTTATTTGCCATAATATTCATTTGCCCGAATTTCATTTGCCATAATTTCATTTGCCCGAATGTTATGTTTGCCATAAAATACAAATGACATAATTTTAATTGCCCGAACATCAGATTCCATAATGATTCGAATGCCATACGTATTGTTATCCATATTTTAAGTGCAATAATATTATGCTCATTGTTTACTATATTAGTTACGTGTTAAAAACTTTGTTTCCGTGCCATTACATCATTTCCCACCGAAAAAGCTTGTAAAATAGGTTAAAAGAATGATAAAAAAATTGGTTAGGTTAGGTTAGAAACATGAAAGACAAATTAAAAATATAGATATCAATACGTATGGCATTCGAATCATTATGGAATCTGAAGTTCGGGCAATTAAAATTATGTCATTTGTATTTTATGGCAAACATAACATTCGGGCAAATGAAATTATGGCAAATGAAATTCGGGCATATGAATATTATGGCATATATCTTTCGGGCAAACAATAGATAACCGATTAATTTATGACATTGTATTGTTTGTCTCGTCAACAAGCTTTTACTCCTTCCAAATTTTGATTGGATGGATTTGCTCATTAAACTGTTCTTTTAACAAACATATAAACTCCACGTCCATGGAAGCATGAATTTGCATTTTTCCAAGTAAAAAAATTTAAGGTCCAATAATTTTCACGTACATTTATTACTGCAACCTAGTAATTAGCTCGAACGAACAGAATGATTTACATGCCCGATCTACATTTCCCATACGCAGCTCAGCGGAGCGGGACAGCTGTGTCGGTTGCATCGAATCTTCATTGTCCCATACAAAAGAATACTATTATTGAATTTATGTTGTCACAGTCTAATGCTTCGTCTGTATCATTGGCCGGATCGTTTGATTCATTGGGTCAAAATCTGAAATTGGGGCGATGATTGGATACGTGGGAATACAATGATTTAATCTCCAGGGCAATTTATTAACAATAGGCATTCACTGCTGTCTACTGTGGAGTTCATACCTGCATTCCATAACGCTCTAGGATAACACGAAAGTAGTTTTAGGTACTCATTTTATTTAAGTATGCATTCTTGTACTTATTCGAATCAAATTTTAGTAACGTACACGATTATCAACACGCTAACAATAGATTTAAACGATGTGTGATTACACAGTCCAAATTTGTTTGTATTATGAGCGGAAATGATATGATGCTACGATGAAATGACGGTTCTGACGTTAACCGTGCGATTTTACGGACTGACGCAGTTTACGAGATATCAGCTTCCGATCTTCTGCAAGTAGAAAGTGGAATTTTAACATGAAACTTTTGCATGTGCCTTTTTCGAGTTACCATATTCGCGCGCGACATTCCTGCACGTTTTCTCAAGTGTGGGTATGCACTCTCCTTCATTTCTATCCGAGTCCATTTTTTTAACGTTTCCTCCGTATCTGATGCGCTGGCGCTTTCCTCCGACATAAAGTGCACATATATTACATTACTTTCTGGTTAGTTCAGTGTCCAGTTGGTTTTATCCACGTTGTAGCAGTTAAACGTACATGGACACCGGTGATTAGTGTTTTTGTAGTCTCGCTTGGAAGCTCAAATACAATTAGATCTCTTTATTGAATCATTCGCAATTATTTAAATGATTAACTCTTTATGGTTAGCTGAATAGCAATTGATACAGCCTGAAGCTATCAAACTATTAAGTGATTTTATCTTATCCATAAAATAAATCAAATTGGTACCAAGATAGGTATGTTTTATTTCTTATGTACATTACCTGATATGTTTTCGGTGTGAAGTGCAGAGATGTTATCAAACATTACGTCACTGTCCGCCGCAATCTCTTTCCTTACACCATCTAGCACACTTTTCTCTACGGTCGGCCGTGGTCGTGGGAAGATCCCGGTCATTGTTCCATTCTATGGAACTGTCTACGGAGCATGCGTGATCTCATCCGTGTCTGCAACATACGAGTACATAGGTGAAGATATAAAAGCGTCTTTTAACCTACTTTGTCGACGGCGACCTTCGTGGTTAAGTTGCCTGCCACTCGAGTGGATGGCCATCGATGGCTACAATGAAGATTGCAAAGAAAGCTTATTGATTTTGAGCTCAAACCTCAGAGCTTGAGAAAGCTTTCTCGATTTTCGATTGTCTCAAGGTTTCCTCCTCTCATATTTGTAGGAAGAGGGGATATGTTACTACATAATTAATAATGAATAATACGTCAGGTATATCAAAACCGAGCTAATACTTTATTAATTTCCATAATGAGAACCATATCCATCACTTATCACTTTTATCAAATAACAATCTTAGCAATTGTAGCAAATGTCTAAGACATAAACTACAATTAGAGTTTGATTTATTAATTACAAATTGCACAGCAGCAGTTTTATAATTAACGATAATAATTAATTCGACAATCGAATTAATTATCCAAAGGTGTCTAGGATAAGCTATTGCAACGGTACAACGAGTGTTCCGAGCCACGCCAGAGCCAAGACTGCCTGCACTGTTCAAAGTGAGCGCCTTTTATAGTCGAGTCGAGCGGCGAGGGGGAGTGACTAACGACGCAGCTGGTCGGTGACGTGACCCGTGCACGTGCAGCTTGTTACTCATTCTATAATGAAGGCGAGCGATGACTCCTGCCGACACGGCCAACCTGACTAGCGGTCGTCCTCGAACGCTTCAACTAAAGCATGTCCAGATTTCTGTAACAAAAGCATCGTTCGATCATCCTGACAAAATTAATTAGTCCGGTCTATAATGACCCTGCAAATCAATTAGTTCTGGTCTGTGCTACATCAACCCTTCAGATATATTACAATGAACCCATCAGATATATTATTACAATTAACTCTTCAGACATATTACAATTAACCCTTCAGATATATTACAATAGTTCTGGTCTGGTCCACATCGACCCTTCGTATATCTCACACTTTGCTCTGGTCCGGTCTCTAATTAGACCCTTCAGGCACTAGTATTGGTCCGGTTCTCTCTCCCTTTTTTTTAAAGAACCCTTCAACACTAGCCAGTTTTGGTCCGGCCACGTGCCCTTCAAAACTCTGCTCTTTTTTTTTACTTTACTTTTTTTTTCTTTACTCTTTTTTTACTTTTACTTTTTTTTTTTATACCAGTTTTGGTCCGGCAAACAGCCCTTCAAAACTCTGCTCTCTCTTTTTTTTAATTCTCTTTTTTTTATACCTTACGACCATATAAACCCTTCAAAGATATTTCTCGTGACATATTTTTTTAATGACCAAGTAGTGGGTGTGGATCTCATCCCACTTCTGATGTAGGAAGAGGGGGTATGTAACTACATAATTAATAATGAATAATACGTCAGGTATATCAAAACCGAGCTAATACTTTATTAATTTCCATAATGAGAACCATATCCATCACTTATCACTTTTATCAAATAACAATCTTAGCAATTGTAGCAAATGTCTAAGACATAAACTACAATTAGAGTTTGATTTATTAATTACAAATTGCACAGCAGCAGTTTTATAATTAACGATAATAATTAATTCGACAATCGAATTAATTATCCAAAGGTGTCTAGGATAAGCTATTGCAACGGTACAACGAGTGTTCCGAGCCACGCCAGAGCCAAGACTGCCTGCACTGTTCAAAGTGAGCGCCTTTTATAGTCGAGTCGAGCGGCGAGGGGGAGTGACTAACGACGCAGCTGGTCGGTGACGTGACCCGTGCACGTGCAGCTTGTTACTCATTCTATAATGAAGGCGAGCGATGACTCCTGCCGACATATTTAAAATTTTATATTTTTCAATCGAATCAGGTCACTGTAATGTAAACTTGAACATTTGGGTATGGATCGATATCCCAGCGGAGGCTACATACCTATGTGTCCTTCGCATTGCAGCGCATAAGGATGATAATAAATCTTAGTGAGACTCAGGGCATTAGATAGTCAGTTTTATTAGCTATTACAGCATATCTCATGCCTTTATGGTACGTTTTATTGTCAATATCATTGTAGCACGTTGAATTAAATGAGATATGAATAGAGTGATAATAAATTACTCTGATTTGAAAGACGTCGCTAGCCACAGCGGGGGTGGAAATGTGAGAATACCCACTCGTTCACTAGTCTTCCATTCCGGTATGGCTTGATGGTGAAAGTAGGTACCCAATGTTGATTACAAAAAGTTTGTAATTTAATCCAGCGTAACAAAACAAGGCTTATGAAATTAATCGTTTGATATTTGTCATACGAGAGAGTACCACATGTGGCTTTTACTTATTGCATGTGTTAACCTCATCCTATTTTTGTTTTCATTACGCGCCTCAAAGTCGCCTTGCTTGTATTTTTGGCGCGTCGATAACATGTGTTATGGATATGATGTCATCAACATCCTACAATGATGCAAATTGCAGATTATAGCAGTGGTAAAACCAATAATAGGAATCTCTAGATTTTAATTTAATTTTCAGTTACGTTACTGCTATATAATTTCACGTAGCGAATAAAAGAACTCCAATATTTAAATGAGATACGTATTTTCATATTTACGTAGCTTTGCTACTGGGATCAAAGTTTTAATAAAATCACCGCGGCAGAGCGGCACCGGTGGTGAATCCGAGGAAATGTAATTTAAAAATTGTAACGTTCCCTGCAATATCGCGGCGAAGTCAACGGGATCCAATTTAATATTCTATTTTCTTTAGTGCACTGGCCAGAGAGCAAGTGCATTATTGTTTGGGCCGTAGGTAATTTTGTTCCTGCAGTTTGTTTTGTCTGCAGCGTTATTTACGATGATGGTTAGCAATGCGCCACGGTGTTATGGTGACGTTGATTTATTTTAGGGGATTCTTTATAAGGCGCGGTTGGACCGCGGAATGGGATTTAGTGGATGCGAAGTGTCATTTATTAATTAGGTGTTCGAATTGGAATCCGTTGAGCACTTTAATCCGAAGAAGGAGTATTTTGTCTAATTTAGACTACTGACTTGAGATTCTATTTTAGCTGACCATAATGCGATGCTACTTGAGAATAGAATAAAATCTACGAAAGGCATGTTGTTTATGATATGAAGTGGTAAAATATAAATGTTATGGTATAGCATGCTCATGTGTTACAATTCAATTGAGCCTAAAACAATGGAGTAGGTATGTTTCTGTATGTATGAATATGTAATATGAAATGATGGTTATTGTTTTAACAATCTAGCAAACTTTGCGTGTTTGCGTAGAAAGGAGACCGAGTAACGTAAATTTTACGGGCACGTTGTACTCTGCATGCGCAGCGACGAATACTGATGAATCTAGATTGTTAAGTCTGGTCGGATCACGTAAAAAAAGTTTACCGTTCGCCATGTTTACAATGAGACGATCATGTTCATTTGTTACCTTTTTGCTGCAAATGTTACGCCCACGCTTTGTCACTTGCAGCTAACAATGTTATTGTTAAAGTAATTGTTTTTTTTATTACTATTAACGGCAGAATGTTTGTGGCATTATGTCACTTGTTAAGTTTTATTTTATTTACGTGATATGTATCACGATATGTTAGTGACTTAGTGCATAGGTTTATTGATATTTTTATGTATGTCAAATTCAAGCTGTCAATAAAATAACGACTCTATGACATTGCTGATACAAATTAATGGTTTTATATTTTAAAAAGAAAATACGTTACTGAACCTTGAGCGTGTCCTTATTATCATTCATTAATATTTGTTGTGTCCATACAACTAATCTTTGACGTTTTTTATTATTCCCGCTTATCAAGAGAGTTTTATTTTCAAGAACATTTCGCTTTCCCTTCGCGAAACGTCTTGAAGCAAAAACATTCCTTATCAACGTATCCTTATCGTAAGACACTAAATATTTCATTTATGGATATTGCTTTGCAAATACAGTTATGTGGTAGATGGAATGATGGGAACACAATTAATATTTTCATAATTAAATATCTTAAAATGCAATCCATTTCCAGAAGTCGCTCGCCATACATAATAGATGCTTAAGCTGAAAATAAAATCCGGATAGATGGAAATGTCATACTGACTAACTGACTCTATATTATAAAAACTGCAGTAGCCATTTATACAGACTAGACATGAAATACAGTTTTTATGTAGTCTCAAACCGACATGTTGCTTTACATTACATTTAATAACATACTTAATCATTAATTAACCGGAAAACACGTTTACTTTTCATAATACAAACGCACGCACATACGTTTGTCAGTTCCGTTTTTATCATTCCATTTTGTTACCTTTGTAAAAGACCCTCCGAATGTAGGATGTTCCAGTTATCAGCGTGTGTGGTTGGCAAGATATGCAGAATGCATCGCATTGTCGCTACACAGCCCGCTTAGCATTCAAATGGGAACCCTTCACCTTGTGATGAAATACGAAATAGCTATTTTTTTTTTTAACATCACATACATTGATCTGATCCCGTGGTAAGTAGCTTAAGGACTTGTGTTACGAGTATCAGAATCAACAGTGGATACACAAATATACCTAAATATATTTAATAATACACCCAGACACGGAACAAACACCGATGTTCGTCACACAAATATTTGTCCCGAGTGGGAATCGAACCCACGACTTTTGGAACCGCAGTTTATGAACCTGAGTCACTAACCACTGTTCCACCGAGCCAGCCTGAATGCATCGCGTCGTCGCTTCACAGCCCGCTTAGCATTCAAATGGGAACCCTTCACCTTGTGATGAAATACGAAATAGCTATTTTATAGCGTACAAGTCGGTATGATGCCCGAGATAATGCACTTTAGTGTATTATTTTTGCAGCAAGTAGCCCGTTTGCAGGCCAGTAGTGCTGTTATTGAAATCGAGATTGTCGGGGATAGTCGTTGGATTTGCAAATGGGTACTAAATTACTATATTGCAGCGATACGAAGCAGTTTGTATCAGATAAAAACGGAGAGAGTTGTAGTGTAATCAAACCACACACGACCAGTTCAAGAATACTGATAGAAAATTGGGAGAAGATGAGCTAGGATGTAGATAAAAACTCCAATAAATGAAATATGGAAGATTATGATTTCGTAGGTAATGTAATCTGTAGTACATAGGATTTTTAACTTAATATTTGTATTAAAGATACGAACTGTAACAGAAACCTACTTTGATATTACCTTGTTATAACATCAAGGTAATCTTGAATGACTCAGAAGACCATTGGTCATTGATTTCATTATAATTTTAATACTTACTTGGATATTATTTCCACTCTTACAGTCTTGCAATAAAATGCCTACTTATTCAATTGTAAAATCAGATGTGTGCTTTCAAATGATCCTTGTAATATCGAGTAAAATTAAAAAGGTTTATAAATAAGTCCGGGATATTATTTACAAAGTATCCCACTTTTTTGCGAGTTCTCGATATTTCGGGAATGTTACAAGTACCATGACCACGGATCATCTTCTCAAATTCTGATCTGTGCACCATGATATCTTAAAATATTAAATTAAAAGGTTTAGGCTGTATTTTATAATGTTATGTTCCTATCTAATATCTTTACAAGAAGATACACGTTCAGGGATGGTCAGTCTATGTTAATTGCGTACCTTGATATAAATCCTGATGCTTTAACTTTCTAACTGCCACTCATTAACCGGGAGAAGCTAGCCGGATCAGATAAACATGATAAATTGTTATTGCAAACCCTAGTCGCGAACTTTCAAGCTGTCCGAGACCTTTCTCTTTATTGTCTCACTTTATCTAAAGAGATTTACTGATATGGAACAATGAAAACAACGTATAAGGACAAAGATTGTACTTGCGTGTAATGGTTTCCTAAAAAAGGTAAGACTACACACTGGGCCTTTTGGAGTTTTAGTGCACGGAAACTTAACGACGTCCGAGACAGTAGTTTGCGAGTAAATGGTATGTATTAAACATAAGAAGAATGCAAAGCGACTTATCTATGATTATTGCACTCTTATGTATATTTATATTGCTATACGATGTAGCAAGATCAGATAGCATACCATATTCAAATAGATTAGAAGCCCATATAATAATGGCATAATATCGAGTAACTTTCTCTTCACTCTTATTGATTCCCAATCACTACATTTGAAACTCTTTAAACCAATTGTACTTTCCAAACAAACTGCACGGTAATATTATCTAAAGGTATTACCGTGACTGTACTTCCTCATCGTCATCATCAACCCATTCCTGTCCATTGCTGGACATAGGCCTCTCCAAATGCACGCACTTCGAAGTGTGATTATTAACTTCTAGACATTGTTTATATTTATAGTTTGAACAATTTCGCTGGGATTGTTGGTACTTTATGTAACATCGAATGTCTAAATTGACCGGACTAAATACTTTGTAATTATTATTATTTGTTAATTAAGGAAAACCTATTATTGGCGATACGATATGTAAAATTTCATTGCAACTACTTATTGCTTACGCTGTTGGTTTTCAAATAAATAAATTAAAACTTTCAGACATAACAACACCTTACGTAACAATTTTATCAACATTCTTAAGGTACGTCAGTACAATGATGTCTCATCCTCCACGAAGAACAAGTCAAATGAGTCACGTCCAGTGTTACCATCGGAAGGCGAAAGTGTATACAGACAGGGAAAGTGCTTGTCTCTCTTGTCCGTTTACATGCTCAATCGAGGCTCGAACATTGGGACCCATTGGCCGGTTTCGAAAGGTCGAATCCACGGTACCACTGACTGACATTTACATTTTGCCAATGTAAAAATTGATACAAGATAAATTGCGATTTATGTGCAGTTTCTTTTCGAGCCTGCAATTTGTAGTAGTTTCGATGTGTATTAGTATATTATTAGCTTTGATTAGTGGTTTCTTTCACCGATTTCTTGACAGGTACCTACGCGTTAAAAAGTTTATTCAGATTTGTATGTCACCCCATTGTTAATTTTGGCATTTTTCATAAACGTTAGACTGGAAAGTTATCTGTTCCGAAAATATGTATGGAGTTATTGAATAAGTAAAATATGCATTTCAAAAATGCTAGCTAATTTAACCTATCATGTATGATTGAAAATGCTGCGTCAAGAGCTTTTTATTATAACCGTAAAGGTCACTAAAGTACATTAATGCAGTGCCATCATTTACTGGATCACAGCCAACCTTACTAACCATCTGCAATGTGCATCTGCAGGAAAGTTTTCGTAATACGTATTTAGAAAATTATGTTATAGATAGTTTATTGTTGAAGTGGCTATAATCATTCCTTAACTATACAAGTATACATGCACGCCAAAATAACTATGGCGATTTCACGTTAAAACATCTGAATTGATACCTAAATTAGTGGACCAGTCTGGGCTCTGAGGAAGGGCAAAGGCTACATTTTCACAAACTGAGATATATTACTTAGTCATATTTTACGCGATAAACAACACAACCCTGACAGAGTCGCGGGCGTAAAGCTAGTACCAATATAAATCTGACAAGTAAGGTATTTGCTTTACGAAACTTGTCTAGAATAGACGACAGTGAAAGTTCCCGGTGCCATAATGACCGACACCTAATTACTTTGCCTGTCGAAACGTCAGTGCAACGTGCCCACAAAAGTTCATGCCCAAACTGGAAAGTGCAAGTCGAAGTTACTCTTCCACGGCACTAGAAAGCTGACAGCATTGTTATTGATTACCGCCTCACACCACCTCCTATTTGTAACCATTGTAAGTTCCGTAGCAAAAAGGTTTATACTGTGTACAGAGAGCGCTTTTAAGGAATGAACATAAAAGCCGTAGGAAATCTATCGCCCTTCAATTGACACCTTTAAAAGTTGATGCTGCTAACTTGCTCAATATGGTAGTGGTTGTGACCATTTCTTTAGTCCGATTTATTCAGCTCTAAAATAAACGTCTATCAACACATTAGTCACAAGAAAAATGTCTTTAAATCGCAAGATTTATTGAAAACCTCAGAACCGTGTAAATAATTCATAAGCTTCGCGAAGTTCGCACCTCTCCGTTATTGCGAAACGATTCCATCCATATACGACGTTCTGGATGGTGAATGCTTCTGAACCAGTCGGGAAGGGAGCGAGGTATGAAGTACAGTTATGGTGACATGTGTTGACAGGACCCTAGGGCGGCATACGGTGCCCTGACTGACGTTTCCTATTTACTGCGACGTTCTATTCAATAAACGTCCATACAAATCATAAACACAAGACGCTATGTGGTGGTAAGGGACGTTTGACAGTAGCGTGTTTCAAATTACCGTTCATTTGTTTATAGCTATACATTTTCTTAACAATCAGAAACAAGTCATGAGATGTGTTTTGTTAAATGGTACGTCATATGTTTTAGATACGATCTACTGATGTTTAACAAAATTGACTCTCTTAAAGTACGAGTAGCTATCAAAGTAAGACACGATAATAACGATATCTACATTTAAAATTTCATTAAGTGTCGTATTCATGAGCTCTGCTTATATCATTCATTTGCGATTATAAATGATTGTACCACGAGTTTTCTAACCGCTCCATATTCATGGAAAATGTTTGCGTGAGTCATTGCTGCAATTTAAAACTACACAAATGGGTCACGGTCACACACTCACAATGTTTAACTAATTACATTAAGCGCACGAGATATTATTTCTGTTATTTTAATCGATTATGAGCGGGATATTTTGAGTTTTTATATCAACAACTTCCGTTATAAGATTTGTAAGATTCTATTTGACCTAGTTTATCAGATATATAAATTTATTACAAAGATATTGTCGAATTGAAATTGATGTGGATATCAACATTAACATTATGTAAGATGCAGGGTGTTTTTGTTTGCTCCTGTTTTCGACGTAGGACGGCTTCGGTATAATAAGGTCATCATAATAGGATTATTCATACGCGGCGGGGTCCACCTACGCACATATTACTAAAATAGTTATAATTTGGCTAATCATTCTTCCGTGTGACGTAAGTTTCAACTACACTATAATATCCATTGCTTTTATGTCAGGAAACTTGGGTTTCAACTAGATTGCGCATTGCAGAAAATTACTGTTTCATTCTATCGCGTTGCACGGCAGTTAAATGTAGTTAGTTCCTTTATAGGGCTCAAATTGCTTTTGCTTACTCGGACAACTAAATATAACATTTTCTTTACGAGATACTAGAAAATATAAAAATGTAATAAATCATAAGACTTAAAGCGGATTTTTTATGATTTTGCATGCAGAATTGTAAGGAGGCTAGCAACGGGATTGATTTTGAGAACACATGTGGGTAGGACGAACAAATGAACAACTGCCATTTTAGGCACAATTTTGCTTACTATTATGGACATGCGTTTTTGTACCGTGAAATCATCACCATGTTAACCGCTCTGTCAAGTGCGAGATTATTTGGCTCTTGAGAGTGCTCAAGGCTAGTCACATATCTTTGGACAAAATTTAACCGTTCGTTTTTTATTTTTAGGTGTAGACACAACAATAAATTTTCAGATATTTATGATCTAATATTCTAACACCTTTCAAGAATAAATGAAGGATAGTTAACGTTACCATTTACGTTTTTCAAAAATAAGTTATTCATGTTATGAAGATTAATGAAAGCGTAACATCCTCCCATTACGATTGACAGAAAAATAATGGGTATTAGTCATTTCGAAACCAATTATAAACCTGAATCGTTACCATTGCATTCAACGAAATGCTATATCTGGGAGATAATACATTTTTGAGGTTATTAATAGACTAACCACGACTTGAACATTAATTCACGGCAAGTTCAACGGTCGGATGATATCTAGCGGATCAAATTTTCGACCGTCAATATGGACGTGGTTCACGATTGTTCCCACTTCATTCGGGCTACAAATGGGTTCCATTTTGTGGTTCGTCACGAGCCCCTTAATTACGTCGGTGTGATCTAGTAGAGTTGTACGAATATAATACTAGCTATGCCCGCGACTTCGTTCGCGTGGACTACAGGATTTTACAACAATGATTTACTTAAATAGCCTATAATATCTCTTGGTAAAATAAGCTATTAATAAGTGAAAGTCCCGTCAAAGTTGGTCCAGCCGTTTCAGAGATTAGCGGCACAAACAGACAGACAAACAAGTCCAGAAGTGTTTTTGTTATTGGTATTCGATGTAGATTCCTACCCATTGAGTAAAAACTCGTTATTTTGATATTACAGTTTAATTAAGTTGTATAGATATACATACGTATATGCAATATATGTGCCTGTCCGACTGATGAACTGGCGTGGGCAATGGAGTCTGAATTGTTAACGGCTATAGGTACGCCATGTAAACTGTAGGGACATACCTAGCTGCTGTAGTATGCTAACTCTACATTAGGTAGTGGTCACAATGTTTGTATTGCTTTGTTCAGTTTAATTAAAATTTGCTTTAGTGTACTTTGTAGTGAATTTGATTAAAAAGTCCTATCTCCGTTTCTTTACTGAATCAGTTCAGTAGATAGCGTGAAAGCGTGACAGACAGACAAGACTATCTTAAATATTAGTAAGAATGTCAACGTGGGCCATAATGAGCAATAAATGAAATATATACTTTTTTATAAATCATATCTTCTTAACATCTGAAGATAAATTGAATAAAGTAGATATAGATCAAATGTTTATTCATATAGCATCCTCTGAGACGATAAGTGACCTCACGTAACTAGGCAAACAAGTCACGATTCCCACGATAATGAGAAGGAAAATGAAACGAAAGGTAACTTGACTCCTTGAGAGTCAATTGCGTACCAACACCAACCGTTTGCTGTAACCAGGTCCAATAAATTCTTGATATGTAGGGTAGTATCAAATGGGCCTAAAAGGCTGTATGTCGTATCGATGGCTGTAACACCACTAATATGATAATATGCAATGTGTATTAGGTATATTTTTAAGCTATTGCATAGCTTTTATCGCGGGCTTTGAGCGCGGCGACCGAACCAAGAAATTCCGTAACGAAAAACACGTCACAATCGTCTGACGTCGTTTCAGTTCGGTAGACTTCGGCACGGTGTTTGTGTGCGTGCGGTTAGACGTATTGTACGACTCTACGAAACTCGCACGAATCGAGACGAGCTGCTCCGAAATCGGACGTTGCTATGCAATAGCTATACCGCGGCAGTCCCCGAGTGCCACACGTCTTTTTTATGTTTACTAGCTGTGTCAGCGACTTCTTCCGCGTTCTCCCCGGTTTTTTACACATTTTCAATTGTTTCTTTGAACCTATTGGTCGCAGCGTGATGTTATATAGCCTTAAGCCTTCCTCGATAAATGGTCTATTCAACACAAGATTTTTCAATTTTAACCAGTAGTTCCTGTAATTAGTGTTTTCAAACAAAATCTTCAGCTTTATAATGTTAAGTACTAGAGGTCCCTGCGAATTTCATACCGCCCAGCAGGTTTTTTCTAATTAGGAACAAACTGTAAAGGTTCTCGAGGTTTAGTGAGACTAACAGCAATACATTTTATATATAAGATAGATAAAACGGTTGATGTATCGACTATGATGACTGGCTCAGGTATTAAGTAAATAATATCCATCTTAGCCATCTTGGATCATCGTTCGGCTGAGCGAGGCGTGGGTATACCAGTTGGACGCATAGACGCAGTGACTCAGCAACGTGTTAGAATCGAAGACGAGGTTGATTTTTAATTAACATATTCATTGAAACATATGAGAATAGGTAATAAATTATAGTTTTGGTTACATAATCGAATGTATTGTCTATCTATGTAATGCATATTCGGGTGGTAAGTGTTATAATAAATCTTCTTCAGTATGTTAATCTTCTTAAAACCTCCTCACTCTTAACACAGATAAAACCCACTTCGTTTGTTTCCACAAAACACTAGCATCGGCGCCGGTTAAATCCCTGACCACACTTCAAATCGGTTCCAATAATAAAACAGATTACAAATACATTCAGAGAAATGATAAAATCAAATACCTCGGTGTGATTCTAGACGAACATCTTAATTTTAAAGATCACTTAAACCACCTCTCCAATAAAATTCGCAAAACTGCATATGTGATGAAGAAGCTTCGATGTGTGGCGGATTTCCGACTTCTTAAGTCCGTCTACCTGGCCCTTTGCCAATCCCTTCTATTGTACTGCATTAATTGTTGGGGAGGAACTTCTAAAACAGCAATGATACAAGTTGAAAGAGCCCAGAGATGTGTCCTTAAAACGATGTTGTTTAAGCCCTTTCGGTATCCAACAGTTAATCTTTACAATGACAGCAAGGTTTTGAGCGTGCGAAAACTATTTATACTTAAAACAGCCCTCATAACACATAAAACTATTATCAGTGACGATAAGTATCATCAGCTGCTATCGAAAAGAAATTACAAAATACCCGTCACAGCAGTGAAAACTTCATTTGCAAAGAAATTTCCTCCATTCATATGCTCATCAATATATAATAAAGTAACCAGATTTTGTGACATTAAATTATCTACAACACATGAAGCAAAGTTAATTATAACGAAATGGCTCCTAACTTTATCTTATGATAATACCGAAAATCTCTTTATAACATAATGTTTATTTATAATATCTATTCTTTATTTTTATTAATACATTATTTTAACTATATATTCAAATATTATTATATACATACTTAACATTTATTTATCCTTTTTTTTTTACTCACTAAATTTATATATAATATATTTATATAAATATAAATGCACACAAATAATATAATTTGAAAAAAAAAAAAAAATTTCATTGATATAAATGTTCAGTCATTGTTAGATATTCTTAGTTCTATTTTTGTTATATTAAAGTTGTAAACTTAGTTTAAGTAGTAAATGAGGCAGCCTCCCCTTAAGCTGATCGTAAAGACACCACAATACAGATTAAATTCTAGTGTAGGTGTCATAGGTAAACTGCTGTATAAAAAATACAACTATGTAGGTCAATAAATATCTGTATACACATTGTAAACCTACCTGTAACCCTACTAGTTGAAATAAATAATTTTGTATTTTGTATTTTTTTGTATTTGTATTAGTATTGTCTAATTATTTACGCGTACTCTACACGTTTAATATGAAACATAGTTTTATTTCAAATCTTTTTAGTGTTTAGGTTAGCCTTGTCGTAAAACAATGCTGATGTTTTATTTTGTCTAAAGCTATGCTATGCATCTTAGGTGCTATTTTTTCACAACAATAAGTAGTTGCAGCATGCATGTTGTTGAGTTATGAAAAGATACTTTTGTCCAACAGCAAATATTTGACGCCATACGATATAGATTTTGGATAAGAGTTTTGAATTTGGATCCTACTCAAAAATATATAATAAGGATCTTCAAATGATAAATACAGCAGTAAGTTATACAAGTCATGGTCGAGTCTTAATTAAGTGAATAAGCCTCATTATTATAACATCTAATGGAAGACGAAAGCATGTGGAACATACTTAATCGTCAAAAATACGCTCAAATATCTACTTATCGTTTCAGTATTCCGGCGTTAGACTATTAAAGTAAAAGGACATGAATTGCAAAGTAAAGTGAAGTAAACCCGATCGGTATCATCAATTGTGGAGTGACATCGGCTCCGCGTGGGCGGGAGAAATGCATCGGACGGAACCGGTCCGGATCAGACCGCAAGCTTGCTTTCGAAGACGGTTACCAAGGAAGGAAGGATTTAGCGTTTTCGTTACTTATGCTATAGTGACTACAAATTGTGTAGTGGCGACACGATGTATGTGTGATGTACGAATGTATTATAACCATTTGATAAATTGTAATTAGTTTTGTCTTAAAGCCAAAATAAGAAGTTTTGAGTCCATCCAATGACATAGAAATTTTATAGATGCGCTTAAAAACTGTCAAATGCCTTTTTAAGTATTCATTCTGACTGCCATAGAATAAGGTAAGGAATGGTTTAATCAACAGTACGATATTATGTAACAAACAATAATTCTACCATTTTCTTGCGAGTAGGGCCCATTTTACCACATTTTTTTAAACATTGCTCCGTAAGTATAATTACGTACCTCGTACCTAAAAATGTATCATATAACATCTAAGTATTGGGAACCTACTTTATTTGGTGGACCCATACCGATCTTATATCCGTACCTAAAGATTTTGCGTTCATTGTTAACGAGATCTCCAAGACGATGTCCCTTGGATGTTATCGGATCAAACTTTGCTCCGCTAGCAATAGATCAAAGTTATCTCGATAAAATAAGATTGGACAATCAAAATAATCATGACGTAAAAAGTGAATCGTTTCGTGGACTGTCGAGACCTTGTATCAAGAAAAACAAGTAAAGTTTTGTTACTTTAGGAGAGATGATATCTGTTTGATGGCAGATTTACCGCTGGTTTGGTGAAGGTTGTAGCTTAAGCGTGTAGGTATATTGTTGTTTTTGCTTTTGTGAAGCTCATACTCGTATCTAAACCTTAGCAAGCAGTATGTATTCATGATACTAATAATAATCGTAACACCCTATCTACTGGAAATTAAAGACTAGTAAGATTGTCAGCACAAGTCTTATTTTCCTGGTAACATAACGGTACAAAATATTGAAATTATCATAGTAATTTACAATGCATAAAAACTTTGTAGTTATGTAGAAAGGTTTACTATATTAGGTTTTTTTTGGTGAAGCAATTAAAAGGCTTAAGCCTTCTTTTGTCCACGACTTGTCGTGTACCGGAGAGGTCATTATCAAAAAGAATGCGCCCCTGACTTAATGTATTATGGACCCCAAAACCAGTTTCAAGACAATGCGCTTTAAAATCACGCTCGGCTCTAAATAAAAATGAAACAAAACATAGTAAATTGTATTAAGGCTTGAAATGATGAATACTTTATATGGAAACGTTGGAGAGTTAAGATTGTGTTACATAAACATTTGGGCGAAGTTTTGTTCACTAACTCATAAGATTATTTTATCGGATAATTTAAAATTCTTAGAAGTAACATGTCTTTGACTACTATGAATCGAGTCCTTTCAAAATGGGCTTTTGTGCCAGAATATGTAATGAAATGTATGTGTATGCAATGATTGCAACATTGATAGGTACTTGTAGAGTCAATGTCTTGTGCTGTAATCAGCGAGGATAAATAAATTTTAAGAGAACGTTACGTTAAAATGTGAATCGACTGGTAATGGCTCGAAGAAAAGCATACCTATCATTATTAATTGCGCTGGAAACGTCAATTAAGTAAATTAATTACAGGAAACTGACCGCGCGAAGTATCATTAGGTACTGTCGGGATATGTCGCATTTTCATGTCCAAGCGTATGATCATTATATGTGAACAACAAATTGCTATGAATAACACGCCTTTAACTCATCTGATTTTACGATTAGTATCAAGTGAATCATAATTTATTAATCTTGACTTTATTGATAGTAAAAATGATGATTATGATACCTTGAACGAGAAATAGGCATCCAGTCATAGATCAATTAGACCACGTTTGTTACAATTTGAATTGGTGACATATTGGGGCACTACGCATTAGGTATTGAACGTTAATTTAAAGTTAATTAATTGAAGAATGCTAGATTTTTACGTAAGCTCACATTACTTTGAAAACGTGACAAGAAAAAATGGAGAAATATTAGTTAATTCCATCCTTCATTATGGCCTAACAAGAGTGCTCGAGGAATTATTGTCACCTTCGTTCGAAAGCTCAGTTTCTAGGACGCCGCTTATTTTCCAGGCATTAAAAATGGAGCCATTATTAAAATCCACAAAAGCTTTTGTTCGACTGTATAGCAAAAGTAGGACGGAACGTAATCTTTTTATGCCGAGGGAGTACATAAAACATTTAATTGTTCCTGACAGAAGATAAAACGTTTACGACTGAAGTTGTCCGCAACAATGCAATCTGAAACATGCATTTATTTTATGGACTACAGTAATAAAAGTAAAATTTTGGTATACCAGTATTTAGTATTTGTTCCTATACCAGGTTCCATTCATGGACTCAATTTTACCGAAAAACTTAATCGACATTGATTCAATTACTTTTGAAAACGCCCATTTCTCTATGTGAGTCATACCATGTGCTAAACCATGGTGTATTTTACTTACCTACTTTAATTACAAATGACAAAGTTGAATGCACATTCGATCAGATATCTCTATATTTGGTTTTGATCCGCTTTCTAAAATAAAACATAACTTTATTTAGTACCAACAAAAGCAAAATAGGGATTTAGTTTCCTCTCAAGTCATGCATCTCAAGGCTCAAACATGTAATAGAGTTTCCTTCCTACCCGCAAACCGTAACTTAGTGCGACAGTTCCAAACTGCACCCACCACATTTCTAACTCCGGCATTACGTTGAGTACAACTTGGGAACGAGTCGTAGGAAACGACTGCGGAAGCAGGCGGCTCTGCCATTGTCTCTCCCATTTTTTACTTCGTTTGTGCTCTGTCAAATGGCTTCTTTGGGAAAATGTGATGAGGTTAAATGGGATCAGTTACACAGGAAAAGTTATATTCATATGTAAAAGGGTTCGTAAATGTTCGTAAATCGCAAATGTGTAAAAGTTCGTTAGGTATGTAAGTAGTAAGATTTTTAGGTCAAGACAGATGATATGGGAGTGAAAGGAGTAGACACAGAGCTCACGAATGATGGACCTGCGTGGAAGCAAACCATGCAAGGCAAGAGGCAAGACAATGATGCTGAAATGTAAAATGACAGTAGTCTGTGCATATGTCTTGCTTTTGATATCATCTCACGCATACTTAAACTCTAATAATCATTGTAACATACATACATTACGCGCAATTATAATATTAAAATGAAATTCGTTTACACATAAAAGCAGATATTAAACTGAACACTCCAAATACCGCATTTTAAAGTTCACTCATAGAATGTACGAATAACCATTACCTCCTCTCATTCCTGTCTTGGGCACACATTCACGTAATGTTTGTACTTAAACAAAGTAGTAATAAACATGCTATAAAAAGCCTTACTAATGTATTGTAATTGTTGTGCGTTTAAAGGAAAGCTCGCTTAGTGCAG
Source organism: Maruca vitrata (assembly GCA_039566165.1). NCBI lineage: Eukaryota > Metazoa > Arthropoda > Insecta > Lepidoptera > Crambidae > Maruca > Maruca vitrata. The sequence continues at coordinate 6,451,069 of CM076936.1, read as the reverse complement.
TCAACGCGAGATTGGCAATTAAATTTATCGGTTCTTACGTGAAACCGGTTCCGTTCTTTGTTGCTACCTAGAGATCGACCCACTCGGCCGGCTAAAGGTGGCTCGCCTATGTCAAGTTTTTTGTCCGTGTGTATTTTTGTACACGCCTTGCATCAATTGGATTAGCTTCGACTTGTGACTTGTTGATCTTTTTTTAGTATTTTGTATTGTTTATAAGTTAGAAAGTTTGTGGGTCTCATGTTTATGCTCTTTGGTTTAGATAAGGATATAGAAGATGTTTCTTTCATATCATAATGAAATGACGTTAAAGATTAAAGTGAACTTTACGTGGAAGCCTAAACGCTAAACACTTCATCTTCTTCATGATTCTAAATCAAGGAAAATAAGTTGCGTAAACGAAAAATAAATTGCTGCAAATAAAATAATCATCTGTGTTAAAGTAATTTGGGATATTATCTTAAATGTATTACGGACCCAATAGCATGTCTGTCTATGATTAGAAAAAAAAACACTTCACCATATCAAACATCTACACATGTTGGCTTAAATGCAAACACTGTAATAATAAGTTCTGAATTGTTAAGTTCAAAGCGATCCAGTCCAGTTTTGTAGCATGATACCAGATTCAATTAAGTAGATGAGACAGGTGGTTTCCGCTCGACTCTACTTAGACTTTATAAGACGTCTGCCATCGTCTGCCCTGTTCAAATGCTCTGATGAAGTGATTATCCAATGATTAATGCGCTGATCTCATCAAGATATTCTCGTTATAGTTTCTGGTGCATTATCAGATGAACTTCACGCATAAATACAATCAGGAGTCTATTCGCAGAACTATGATTAACGATCTCATACATATCTCTTAAGTTATCTTTATCTGATTCAGTTTAATCATCTGTTCTAAAAAGCGTCGATGGCCGAGTGGTTAAGGTCGTTGCTTGCCATGCAAGAGGTCGCCAGTTCAAACCCCGCCAGGTACTAATGTGTTTTTTCAAATTTGAAATTCATATGTACCATTATTTGACGCTTTGACGGTGAAGGAAAACATCGTGAGGAAACCAGCACACCTGAGAGATTTTTCAACGGTGTGTGAAGCCATGTCAGAGGCCTACGGGCGGCTTAAACTCTGACACCAGGTTGTTCATCAACCATACGATAAGAAGAAGAAGATCATCTGTTCATTAGTTACACCTGTTTATGAATAAATTGAGGCAAGTGACAACATAATAGGTTTGTTACCTTTCAGTTTACATAACTAACTTGTTTTCTGTACCTATGAATTGTAAACAAAGCTTGATGACGTGCGTAAGAAGCGTGTGGTACAACAAGTTAATTATCTAGTAGCCGAGATCATGCTGGGAGTTGATGGTTTAACGAGATTTCTTGCAATGATAACGGTATAATGTAATTTGATAATGAAACCTGATGATTCCTATTACAGACTCAAAATTGTCTCAGATTGTTGAAGTTGATAAGTGTTTCCTTTCGGACAGAAGCATGGAAAAGCATGATTGTGATGAGAAATTACCCTAAAATCGTTGGTAAATGAAAATACTTTGTATTTGTGTTACATCCTCGTAGATCGTATAACTGCGTCTTAGTTTTATATCAGGGCTCTTTTAAGAAAGAATATTAATATGTACCTATAATGTACCAAACGTGATGCATGTACGTATAACCTATTTTATGCTCAAACCTTTAGTATTCACGCAAACAGTACCTAAGTACAGGTATGTACGTACGGATATCTTGTGCATTTCACTTATCTTCTGCGGTCACAGAGTAATAGCGTTAGAGAGCAAGAGATATGCATTAAAGCTCGTCGATTTGTAGCATAACCGCAGCAATACATAACGATTAACCTCACGTAATTACAGCTGCCGACTAGTATTGTACTGTGATCAATCACGGTGACGCAACACGGCTTCACTTCAAGGTCTGTGTCACTTGGTGACGTAACTGAAAAGCTTGGCAGTGTGACGTCAGAGGGCCCGCTGGGGTAGTCGATGCGACACCGTAGCTCTCAGCTTTACGTAACATTTTTCATTTACTTTTTAAGCACCTTTGTTTATGTACCGTTTTTCGTATTACGTACTATTATTGTCCTATGCAGTGCTTTTCTCTAGGGGCTCAACTTTCCTTTAAACATTTGTAATCAACATCATCAGTCCATTCCACAGCTGGACATAGGCCTTCCCAAATGCAAGTCACTTCTGTCTTTCTTCGGCTACTCGCATCCAGCTTTTACTCGCCGTCCCTTGCAGATCGTCACTACATCTGGCCTGAGTGCGTCCTACATCACATTTGCCGAGGCGCGGTCTCGTCTACCCCAGCGGTTAACATTTGTATTTGGTTCGAAATAAATATTGTAAAATTACTTGATTCTCCAATATTCCTTAGCATTACGTGTCGCATGAAACTTTATAGGGGTAGGTATCTTAGCCATCTGCCTCCCGCAAGTAATGATCCAACCCATCGTATTTAGTCAGGAAATAGAAAAAATGTTTTCCACTTAGTTTTTTTGATGTGTAACACCTTTTTTTCTGTCAAGAGTAGGTTGAGACAACATCCATCCATCCTTGCGTTTTACAGCACGCCTCTTTTTCCTTCACACTCATCAATCTTCATACATGCTCCTCGTTTCGGCGTTCCTTGACCTTACCCAAGCGTTATTCAATGGGTTATGTAACGCTTATGTGTTTTGTTTTTTCTACAGACAATATCCTTAACTATAAATGGAAATACTAAATTATCAAAATATAAATATATACTTTGCCCAGCAGTGAGATGATACAGGTTAATAACCAAAAACGACTTAAAACAGACGGAATCACGAGCGGAAAGCTAGTGTTGTCATAAATTAGGCACTACTATAATGAGTCACAGATTAATATCTTGTAATATACCAGGGTCTCGCGTCATTTCACTCAAGGTTTCTTTCGTACTCTTACTCATTCACGATGTAAACAAATACTTGACCATGAATAAATTATGACATATCGTAGTAATCTACTTGTGGAATCCGTAACCGCTGTGGTTGTTTCAACCACAATAACTTTATGTATACTGAGGGATATAGGTATGGTTCTATGAAGTTCGTGGATCCTGCTGATTATTTCTCCAAGCGTCAACTTGAATGGCTAAGGCCCAATCGCCCTAAAGATAAACCCCCTAGGTTTTTTCTGCCCCTCCTCAGGAACTTCATTCTTTTCTGATCTGTCTCCATGAGGGGACAGAAAGGACCGTTTTGGGTAATTTTAAGTCCAAAAAAAAGGTTCGAGCCCTTCAGTGGGAACTTATATGATCATATGATCTAAATAAAATCACCAATCTATCTCTAGAACTGTAAGAGTAAATCTGTAAGGTTGTTGTAACCATTGTAAATTTGGAATGTAATTAGGATTTGTGATTTAGAAACTGTTTGCGATCACACATTACATACATAATGTACCCGGGACCCATGTTACCCATCTGACCCTCTTTAAACGTTAGAGCCAGAACGGATTATTATAATAATGTACAGTAAATATGCGTTTGGGAGTGTTTAAAGTTAACCTAATTCATACTAAGGGTTGCGAGCACATTTATGTTGTTTTTAAAAGTATAAAAATAGAGAATAGAGTTGTTCCCAAATGTCGCCTCAGATGGTTTGTCAAAAAAAGCTTTGTTGAAACTTAATTTATTTTACTAAACAGTTGAGCATCATCCTCTTTGATGAATGGGTTTCGGAAGTCGCAATAAGATTCATTTTATGACACAAGCGGAGTCGATTTTTGACGGTAGTTATTATGTGTAAGAATATTTTTTGTTATCCTGTATCATCTCACTAGGCAATGATCTCCTTTACATCTATCCACTTCTTTCGAAGACTAGGACTGGCCAGTTCTTTGGTAGCTGGACCAGGGGAGTTTATTACGATTATGGAATTAAGATTCCACGCAGTAATAAATGGGTATTGGTAGCTATCTGATAAGGAGCTAATCTTTCATTTTTAATTTACATAGGTGATGAAGAGTTTATATCAGTCGGTATGCTTCCACAACCATAGCGCCCAACTAGCAGAAAAAAGAAGTTAATCGATGACTATTCTGAAACTGACTGGTATTATTCACGCCATCAAATGAGGTTTCGCTCATTATGAAACTATTAAAGATCACTAAGAAAGTATGAGAGCAATGCAATCGAATCAACGTCAACAATTTAATACTCGTTGCAATCAGCAGTGCTTTTAATGTACTGTATAATATTTCACAGCAGTAACAAGTAATATTTATTAGTAGTCCAAATTACAACGAAATCACAATGTTTATTGTGGTTCACGATGTCGCATTACTGTCACTAGCAGGCTGGGATTATCGCTCGATACCGTTGCAATGTTGCAGTAACAGCTTTCTTTGTGTTTAATACGAGAGGGTAATTAAGGCCGGTGTTTACCGACCTACGAGCGCTATAACGATGGGATGAGATGCGAATATGTATTAAAGTAATGCTTAATAATGTACTTCTTTTTATTTTCGATCTACGCCTGGTCACCTTTAATACAAAACAATCTACATTGATATCGCTTCATCTGTTCGGGAGCTATGATTCCTCAAGCAGACAGATTACATGAAACTTAACTTTATACTAACTTTGTTAACGCCGTCTATTATTCCTGAGTAAAAAAGGACGCTAGCAAGTTTTGGAACCATAATATACTTTTGAAACACTTACCAAACGTCGATTTATCGATTTGTCTAATAACTCTTGCCTGATTAGTAAATTTAAAAAAAGTTATTGTGCAGTAACTTATAGTTACTATAATAACAATTAAAAAGTTGTTGAGATGTACGTTTATAGATCACAATAAGGTGAACCAATTACCTAACAGTTTAACCACAGTCATTTATTACTTGCAACAACAAAATACTCTCGTATGGATGATTAAAAGCTCATCATCAAGTCTTGTTAGACGCAATAGTGTTTGTGTAATGGCATAAAGATTTGTGTATAAGTAGTTAAGCTATCAGGAAACCGTTGAGCGAATGCCGTTGTACGCACGTGGTAGGAAGGAGTTACCGCTACCAGAAGTTACAATTAACTATGTTTACAAACACTGCGTTTTTCAGGGCTGCCACTACGCGATTGAATTTGTTATAACATTGCTTTGCCTCTTTTTCCTGGGAAGTTATTCAGATCACTCTACTTTTGTGCCAGATGAGAATGAAGGTTAGTGTTGTATGTGAGTTTAGATGAACAACAGTTTAATTGCGTCACCTAAAAGTGTAAGTTATTTTTGTTGTCACTAAATAAACGTTTTCCTTCTTTCTTTTCTTTTTCTTTCTAAAATTATTGCAGAGGTAGAGCCTTCCACTTCTCCGAAAGTTCGGTTAAGCTGAATAAAGACCATCGGCGAAATGTCTGCCACCTACCATCAGTAGGCACTCCTACTGATGGTATACCTCGCTAGGTTATCGTAAACGTCAATAATTATGAAAAAAAATCTCAATTTTTGTACACTATTCTACAATGAATAGTATCATCATCATCAGCCTATAACATGGTTCACTGCTAGCCGTAGTAGGCCTAAATAGTATACTCCTAGCTGAATAAATATGACACAATACATGGTTAATAAGATTTACTTTGATACCCCTGACAGTAAACCCTGAAATAGCCGTCTTGAAGCTCTAAAGCACCTACGCGATACTTGAGAAGTTTAATTCATAAATCCAAGAGAGCTTAAAGTCGTGGACTGAAATAGCCCAAATTATACTATTACATCGGACCTAAAATAGCTCCCTCGGTCAATGAGTGGCTCAATGTGTGGCTAAGAATTTAAAGACGTTTATGAACGGCGCAACTTCTTTGTAGTAGCACATCTGATAGTTGGTAAACGATTTTGTACAGGAAATATGGAAGGTTCCGCAAAGCAACTGTGAAATGCACATGTCTTACGAAGATAGAATGAAATTGAATGCAAAAGGTATAAGACCTTAAAAAGCAGTCAGATCCTTCATAAAACCAGACCAATTTACAATCACATTTAAAAATATTAGACAGCATCGAATTTATTGATCAGTTCCCGTGGTAACTACCTTAAGCATTTGTGTTACGTAGGAATAAACGCCGATATTTTTTTTCTTCACACAAATATTTCTTCCGGGTGGGAATCGAACCCACGACTCTTGGAGCATGAGACAGGGGCACTATCCAATGAGCCTTAGCATGCTTCGAGCCTATGTCCAGCAGTGGACAGAAATGGGCTGATGATGATGATGATGATGATGATGCGTCGAGCTTGTTATGTTATGCGGTTTCTTTAGTATTAACTGTGTCTTGTTTGACCTTTCCAGAAAAAATCTTATGGGTATATCGAATATTGTATCTAGGGACTAACGGATTTCATATAAAAACCCATACGATGCTACCAGCTCTTATGAAATTGCGTTCGGAAAATGGCTGCTAACGTTATAATGGCCCGATACTAATTAACGTCGTTAATGAATTATCTCGTTACATGGGCGAACACTATAGGGAACTGAATTAATTACGTCTTATCACTATTGTTATCTAAATGATGTGCAAATTGCCTTATAACCATTAATTAAAATGATTATCGTGTATGACATCGTATTAAAATTACAGGTGTTTTGAAAGTAGATAATACGATTCTAAATCGTTCGTTCGTTTTAAATTTTAATTTAGTAAGTACCTACACACTATTAGTTACACAGATTCGTTTAAACGGAGAATAAAAACTACAGGTGTTTGGAAATTATAAATTACTAGTGACCCGCCCTTGCTTCGCTTCAGGTATATTATACTTACATAAAAACATTCCTCTTGAATACCTCTATCTATTAAAAAAACCTTGTCAAAATCCGTTGCGTAGTTTTAAAGATTTAAGCATACATACGGACATACAGCGAAAGCAACTTTGTTTTATACTATGTATTGATCTCACGATTGAAGTCTAGTTGTCTCATATAACTGAGATTGCGATGAATTCCTATTCAATAGAAGTATATTACTTAGGTACCCATAAATTGTGTATCTTGGATATGATGTCTTATGAATGACACAGTGACCCAAATTCTATATAGTAATCTGCATTTACTGGCTTCGACAGTAAATCCGCTGAAAGTGCCTTCCTATGTCCCGAGTACTAGAAAATCTGGCCGCAAACCACACATACCGGGCCGCAAAGAGATGACCGCAGCCATTCATAAACGAGGAAACCTTTCACGTTTATGCAACTGATAGGTGGAACTTTTACATACGACAAGCACGCCATTTTCCCTGTTGAAAAGGCAGGCAGGGTGACAACTTCCTTACTATGATTCTGCCATATCTATACAACTAAATAAAATTTAAGTGTTCTGTTTGTAATATTAAAATAACGACTTTTATTAAATGGGTATGAATATGTATCTGGTACCAATAATAAAAATAGATAACATCTGAAAAGATACGGAACTCTTAAATTTTCTGGGAACGAAATTCACGTTATTCACACTAACGAAATTACCATATCCGACGTGCTGTGTTGCAGTTTAATCACAGCAAATTGGTTAACGAAAGCGCATAAAGCTCAGTATATTGGACAGCAAATCCTCGTCTTCATGACCTGACCCAATTACTTGCTACTCGTAGACTAGAGTAAAGTCGTTTCCACACTATCGATCCTAATCTTAAGTGATGACAGGGGTGGTTCCCACTCTTGTTACTTTACACCCTAATGTCTATAAAGTTTGATAAAAAAAGATCAAAGCCTCTAACAGAGAACCTTTTAGGGGATTACTAAGATTTAATAAAGTAATGGTTATAATAAGACCTCTTGTTTACGGTTTTGACCCAATTACGTGACGGAGGGCAGCGTATTGTGAGATCGAAGGCACAATTTTGCGATTCCAAGCCCCATAATAGCTTACCCAAAGAACTGTAGTTATTTTAGCTTCAATTGGTTGCAAAAAGAACTTTGTCAAAACACGGTGCCTTTTTTTGTGTAAATTGGTTATTTTATTATTATTTTTATTGACGTAACATTGAAAATTGTCTAAAAAGATTTTCGGCGCTCAAGTGTATTGTTTGTTACTTTTTCTCTTTTCGCATCATGGTGTAGTTATGATGATGGATGCGTCCATGGTGTAGAAGGCTTTACGTAGCGGTCACGTCATATTGACGCCAGTGCGGCGTAATGAAACTTTCACATTGCATCGATCGTTAAGTATTCTAGGCTCAGAGCCCTTTGTAAATGGTGTATCTACTTTTCTACCGCTAAGTAAGGTGGATACGGTTCTTTATTCCAGTGTACACTAGAAAAAACATCAACATTTTTCATCTGTGTTAGTATTTTTCTTCCGTCTATGGGTTCAGCTTTATGAGATAACCGTATATTTCCGAGGCAAAACAACTTGTGCTACAAACTTTGCGAAACACTGCTTTATTGTACATGGCATGAGTACCTATTTATTGCGCATTTGAATAAACTAGTGCAACAAACATTGGGTAGCCTAAGTCATTAAGTGTAAACAATCCACTTAGGTATACAAATACATACATACATAAAATCACGCCTTTTTCCCAGAGGGGTAGGCAGAGATCACTAGGTATATGAGTAACCTTATTGTTACACCCTTACAGGGTACCGTATACCATAAAGCCATTTATATACTCGTTAGTAGTACATAATGTACTTTCTAAAATAAACAAATATTTTTTCCTTCATTTAAGATTATTCACGCCTAAGGGATTTCGGACAATCAAATAACTTTTTGGTGTTTATTTGGAACCAAGTACATAAACCTTTTGGCTGATTCCACTTTAGCTTATTTTGTTTGTCCGCAAATTCCCTAAGCTCAGCAAACAATTTTACTGTAGCAACTTTGATTTGGTTCACATATTGAATAGCATTTGCATAGTAAGTACTGAAGCGAAGTTTCTTTATTCCATGTTCGTAACAAAAGTCAAAAGTCGACATACTCAAAACATTTTAATCGGATGTAACATGTATTTGGTTACCAGACCACGTAAATACCATAGCTTTACTTCTCCATTTTTCTTTCTTCCCTTGTAAAAGTGTAGTCAAGTAATTAAGAAGTCTTTTTTTATCCATTGAATGTTGTTTTTAGGCTATACTTTTTCTCCATGCAACAAAAGCCTTACGTATTATTGTGTTCACATAAACGCCTACGAATCTGTTACAGGCAACATGTGTACGCAGCCATTGTTGGCAGTCGGTCGTTTCGTAGGGGCTAAACTTTGTAATAGGTTTAACTTCTAATTATATAAACAAACCGTGATTTGAATAACGTTTCCGTTTATTGAAAGAACACACTTTTGTTTAATTTAACACAGTAAAGATATTTGAGTTTTGAACGGGGCTGAAAGTCATTTGTGTGTTTAGGGGTGAGAGCCATCCGCTCAACCGCAAGCCCGGTGATGATGACAAGGCTCCTCCAAGCCATCATCGTTAGTCAGTTAGGAAAAAAAATTGTGTGTTTTGTATACTGATTACCGTAGTTAAAAACAAAACTTGTACTTTTCAAATGAAACATTTTATCTGTGCAAACTAATTTAAAAAAACAGAACAAGTGTAATGATGTCCTCGTTCAGGCGGGGTCAATTTTTTCAAATTTTAAAAGAATAATGTCTAAAAATTTATGTTGTATATTAAACTTATATAATCTTAATCTAGACACGCGGTAGCGTGTCAAGCCAAGGTTCAAGAAACAGAACTGGCGAGCCGCACCGTGTGTAATATTACACGAACCATTTGGAACCACTTTTGAACCCCTCATAAATCAAAAACTATTTCACATAAACGTATCAAATTTGGCTCATATATTGTGACTTGCGAGATAAATATGTGTTCTAAATTTCATAAGCTTATCTCAAACAGTTATTTAGATATTAATGTCCAAAAATCCTCATTTTTATCATTGACTGACTGACAGATCAAAATTCTAACCCAGTTCCAAATGACCTAGAGAGTTAAAATTTGGTATGCAGATAGGTAATTACATGAATACAAAGGAAAAAATAAAAAACTGGCAATTTTTTAATAATTAGGTTAGGTTCTATTATGAACGCTTAACATAAATACCTAATTAGTGCCTAATAACGCCTATATACCGGGGAAGGCAGAGCACTAAGTATATATTTAGGTATACTTACTTATTTACAATTAAGAGTAGGTACTTGTAGTCGGTTTTCATATTTATTACTTAGGGTAGGTACCTACATAAAGTCTAGTTTTAGTTTTGAATTTGTCCTTTTCAAAGGACCCACGGCGTTACGATGATATATACTTTTCTACAAAAAGTAATGATATCCAATCAAAAACATAAATGTGAAATGAGAGCCAAGTTCAATATTGCCTTGGTTGTTGACTTCAGCGACAAAAGAAGTGAGATCTAAATGGGTGCCAAGTTCAATGGTCAACCCAGAAATTTATTTATAAGTAACACTATAACATACCTATCATATCTTCTTATAACATAAGATAATGTATGGTGGTAGCCTATGAAGGTCTGTCTTGGCTAGTTTTCATATATGAATTATAGCCGTCGCAAGTTCTAAGCCTACAAGTATTTGTCGGTTTTTATTTTATAATTCCGAAAATTTGGATTGTTGGTAGAAACTAGCAAGCGAACATAATAATACGTTGGTAGGTTTATAGAAACTAGCCAAGACAGACCTTCATAGGCTACCACCATACATTATCTTATGTTATAAGAAGATATGATAGGTATGTTATAGTGTTACTTATAAATAAATTTCTGGGTTGACCATTGAACTTGGCACCCATTTAGATCTCACTTCTTTTGTCGCTGAAGTCAACAACCAAGGCAATATTGAACTTGGCTCTCATTTCACATTTATGTTTTTGATTGGATTCTATTTAGTACAATTGCTTGAGTTTTGCGCATAAATTAACGTCGATTTCAACCATGCGGTAATCACGTTTGTTTGTTTACTAAACATACATTTATGTGGTTACTTTTATAAATACATTTTCTTTAATTGTATCTCCCACTGTTAGGTAAGGACTTCGCCAAACAAGTACGGCTATATGAACATCATAAAGACTTATTAACTGCGACAATTTCTAAAAACACTACGCCTCGCAAATTGCTGGCCCAACAAGAAAAAAAGCCCTCGTCCGGCTTATCAGTTAGTGCAAAAAGCGAGGTGTTAAGTCGTGTATCGTTACCGGATACTTACGTGCGTGCAATCGATACTCCTGGGAGGGAACGGGAGCCGCGGCCAAGGCGAGAGGGCTTGGCCACGCGTGGCCTGGTAGGGTTGGCAAGGAAGGTAATATACCTACTGATTGGTATTAAAATAGCAAGTATAAGAGAGACGGATGAGAGGAAATCGAGATAGGAGCCCGTGATCGTCAAGCGATGATGTTAGATATCGGTCTCCTACCCAAACAGCAAACAGTTATACCTAACTAGTGACCCGCCCTCGCTTCGCTACGGGTATATAACTATATATACATAAAAAAACATTAATCATAAATCAGAGGGATTAATCTATTAAAAAAGCCGCATCGAAATCCGATGTGTAGTTTTAAAGATTTAAGCATACATAAGGAGAGACAGACGCAGGAAGCGACTTTGCTTTATACTATGTAGTGATAATTGGTTATTAATGGTAATCATGTTTTAAGATATCTGTTCCAAATAAACAATTGTTCTATTAAATTCTAACATGACACCTATTACAAATACCTGTTTTTCGAGAAAAAGACATCCAGACGAAATCCTTACTATCCTTACTAATATTATAAATCCGAAAGTAACTTTGTCTGTCTGTCTGTCTGTCTGTCTGTTACGTTTTCACGCATAGAGTACTGGACCGATTTAAATTAAATTTGGTACAGATATAGTCCAGAGCCCAGAAATGGTTATAGGCTACTTTTTAACCGACCGCGCTATTAATAAGTAAGGTTTTACCCGTTAAACGTCTCTACGCGGACGAAGTCGCGGGCGGAAAGCTAGTGTCTTATATATCTATACTATTTAAGTTACTTTGTGTAAATAGTTAACAAAGATACGAGTACCTACGGTCGTAGTTTATTGATGTGAAATAATGTTTTACTGAAATACTACTATGCAATTTTCAATGTGGGATGAGTTACCCAAAGTGGTCATTTATTAATGTGATTTCTTCTTTTACAGGTAAGAAAGAGTGGAGAGATATTTTGGTAAGTAAATAAGTGAACTTAACAATAGTGAACTCTAAATCTAGAATTCTAGATACAAAACTACCTACCAACAGCTAATGAGGTTACATTGGGATATCAGAAGTTTAAAATTTGAAAGAATTCGCATTCATGACCCCGCCTGAACGGGGACTTGAACCACCGGACCTTCCGATATCGCGTCGGATGCTCTTAACTGAGCTACACAGGTGTTGGGTCATCAATGTGAATTCTTGTATCACTTTGCCCGTTAGCCACGGGTGGCGCCACCACCGCTAGTGATCAAACACTATCGGTCCGCAAACATTTCTTTACAGAAATGTTATACAGAATGGTTGCACTCGGCAATTATATTTTTATTTGTTGTTTTTAATGCTATTAAAGCGAATTATTTGCGAATTTTAATGCGAATTATTTAAAATTTACATAAAGCTTTAATAGCATTAAGAACAACAAATAAAAATATCAGAAGTTCTTGTTGTTGTTGTTTCACCCTAATCAGAACCGCAGACAGAAAATAGCAGTAGGTAGTACATAATAAACTTGAAATTAAATTTCAGTACTATAAACTAACGGTTCGACTAACCCGCACTTGGCCAGCGTGGTCGACTAAGGCCTTATCGCCCTAGTTTAGGGTAGGCCCGTGCCCCAGCAGTGCGGACGTATATTGGCTGATGATAAATAGCTCGTATAAAGATTATGTAATAGCTAGTATTTCACAGATATTATGTAGAGTCACTGATAATTCTTCAATAATTTAAGATCAACATTGTACTATACCTTTTTTCTCTAAATGACATACGATGACGGTTTGAAGTAGACACGTCATCATCATCGGACTTGCCGGGATGCAGATGGCTCTCACCATAAATGATCTACTAGCTGTGCCAGCGACTTCGTTCGCGTTCCCCCGTTTTTTACACATTTTCCATTATATCTTTGCTCCTATTGGTCGCAGCGTGATGTTATATAGCCTAAAGCCTTCCTCGATAAATGGTCTATACAAACAAACAAACTCTTCAGCTTTATTATATTAGTATAGATAGTAATAATAAATCACCCGTTTACTAGAAACATGGCACAAATTCAGGTCATAAATATTATTTTTACACGTTTCGCACGTTTTGACACAGGTGCCTTGTAAAAGTGCATAATGTAATTAAAATTGTCAAAATAACTAGAAAAGATCTATGTCAGTAGTGCCCTTCGTCATCATAGTTGTCCCAAGTCCACCGAGCTTGTACTCTATGACAAACGACACGAAAATTCCACAAGTAGGCGGCAATCAAAAGACCCAACAGTGCTGACTACAAATCGTTTCCGACCGCAGATTGCTGGCTGACGCGGCCAATTTTCGCCTCTCCAATTGGTTGATTGTTTCCTTGAACCCAGCCCTGATCATCATCACGATGATGAATCTGGTGTAGGCGTTACTGGTACCCAATAATAGCCAGTTGACGAACTGATGTTTTCAGTTAGACAGTTTGTTTGATACGAGCTTCCGCTCGCAATTCCGTACGCGTGGTGCATTTAGTGCATTAAACATTATATCCGTATAGCTAAGTCGGTTAAAAAGGCCTATGTCCTATCTTAGTACCTGTACTATATGTATGTATAGGAAATAACGGTGAAATTAGATCAGTAGCTTTTTCGTGAAAGCGCAACAGATAGACAGACTAAGCTTAATTCGCGATTTACTTCACACATTTTTCAGTTTTTTTTATAACTAACCACTATGATGCCTTAGAGTAGCTTTGTATTATTACCGGATATGCTGGGGAGTATCACTTAAATAATTTTCAGAATTTACTTAAAATACGGTTATAAAATACGTCAATTACTGGAATAGGTACAACCCCATAGCGAAAATATATTAGGCCTGCTACTATTCGGTCTATCTCAGATACCCAACACATCAATCATTAGATACAGGCCTTATACGGGCCTGAACTTTATGTCAGCCATTACTTAGAGCTGAAGGGATTGTGGGGACCTCGAGAGGTCGTCCACCGCCTAATGCGTCGAGAGACACCCTTTTTGAAGGAGCCCAGAAAATCTTAGCCATATTAATCTTATCATAGTCGGGTAATTTTTCACCGACAGGTTTGATCGCTTTTGAATTATGGTGTGATGGGTCCTTAAGATTGCTGAGGTGTGCCAGTTTTACTAAACGGATGTAGCTATTAGGTTCATAAATATTTAAGTTAGGTTTATTTTCAAGGCAAAGGGGAAAATGATTTCCGATGTCTTTTTCAAATTTTATTATCAAACATTTGCAGAAGCGTCGACTAAAATTTTAAGATTATACCAGTATACCATTCGTAAACAGATTCTTACATAAATGCTTATGCACTTTTTGTAATGGCATACACTAATAAACATAAATGTATGAATAACACACCCGGACCCGAGACAGACACCGATGTTAATCACATAAATATTTATCCCATGTGGATTCCAACCCAATATCTATTATATTATCCTATAAAAGTAAATGATTGCTTGTATATTGGTGGGAGATATCGGTTGGTGATGTATAGATATACCTACCTATGCAAGATAGGTATCACCTAGGTACCTGGACAACATGTTCTGCAAATATCTGCCGTCAATCAGCTCTGTTGCGAGCGCTGTCGTTCCAATTATTCGTTGCCCTGACCTTTATTCCACCCGGGAAATTGATACAACCGGCTCCTGAAATAAAAAACTCTCGCAATGCCTGGTGATGTCTTCTAATGGCTTAGACAAGAATGTTCAATATAAACAAATAAAAATTACAAATCGGGAAGGCTTTGTATTTGCTACTAATTTCATCGTAGAAGCATGTGTGAAATAATTAGTTTTTAAATTAACATACCTACATACATACATACACTTATATCTTAAGGGTCTTAACAGAAAGACGACCTAATATGCTTATTGTTTAATCCTAACCTAGATTTGATTCTCTTACCGATTCGATGGGATGTTTTTGCCCAATCGTCCCTTCGAAATCGAATGTGCATGTGCCCATGGACGTAAATAACATCGATCAATTCTAGTTAGAAGTAGACCAACCTCTTTAATAATAAAGCACCATGCAATATGAGTGTGGTTCGGGGGTTAGGAACTACTTATTGAAGATGGAATATTGAATGTTCTTTGTACGAAAGTGACCAGAAAACACCTCGCAAAATCGAATTAAATGAAATATGGTCGGGGCCTGAGAAAGGACATAGGCTTGTAAAGGAGTAATGTTTTAATCAATAAATGATCCTATAAATATTAGTCTTTATGGGTCTACACGTGTTATTAGGAGTAGCAAATTACATAGCTACTTACTGCCCGACGTTTCGACTGGGTTACACCAATCATGGTCGCTCGCGACCGTGATTGGATTGGATAACGCGTGTAGACCCATTAAGACTAATATTACGTGTAATGGAACGCGAAAGTCTAAAATCTTAAATGATCCTATAATCCCGACCTCTTCAAACAGGACATGAAATGGCATCCATGCAGGCTTGCAGGGTGAGTGCGACAATCTCAATTGGGATTGTTGTGCCTGTCATAATATGTAGACCTAATGGCCGCTTACCATCAGGTAGAGATGTCATCCTGAAAGTCGTAGCGGAAAGCTAGTAAGCACGTATACATACAATTTCCCTTGCCGAGGCATCAAACCTGTTACGTTTACCAGCATGACGGATTCCTAACGGCAACTTCTTCTAATGATACTCACTATTTCACCAAATTACACGTTACTTCTTACGAAGACGTCAAAATCTTTATTACATTCAGTTGGGTCAAAAATTAAGCTATGATTTATGATTATTACTATCACTTGGCCATTCCTATATTTTTTCATCGTAACTTTTAGAATTTCTTGTCATTTCCGTTTTGGTTTTATTAATTACAGAGTTAATCAATCATGTTTTGCCAAATGCATATTCTCTTTCAATTTGGTAACCGTAAAATTTAATAATTTATTTCACAATAAACTTACATTTAATAAGTAAGTAATTAGAAACGATAGGCCAATTAATCAGAAAACAAAAATAAGATAAATTAAAGTGGAACCAATTAAATCCGCCATATATCACGGTGTTACCAAAATAAAACTAGATTTTATTAGTTATATCAAAATATGATTTTATTACAGGCCAAAGAAAATGTTCGTGTAGATAATATAATATATCGAATACGATACTTGTCGGCTAACTAACTAACAAAGTTACTTCAGCACAGGACTAACTAACTAATCAAATTATTTCCGTAACTAACGGACTGCAGACCATGCAAGCACGACTTGCTAACTAAACAAATATGTTGAAATGTCTCTATAACTGACATTATCTTCATAGATTCATGAGTATTTAATACCTATTAAAAAGAAAGGTGATGGATAAATGTTAAAATATAAGTTAAAGTAATAAATTGGCTTTGAACAATCCCAGAGTAATGTTTTGAGCAAATAAAAAACTTCAAGTGGAGTCGTGGGGGCAAAGCTAGTTGATTATAATTATATGCCCTACGGATACTAACACATTTTAACCGTTAAATTGCCACAAAAGTAACGCCATGCGTACTTGACGACACATTTAGCGCGATGCCACAGATAGCATTACTGCAGTTATTATAAGCCACTTTGGAGGCCGTAATGACACCAAACACTTGACACTTACTGTAGCGTAATGTTTATGGTGGATAAATGCATGGAAAGTGAACATGCATTTGTAAATAACGTTACTTGTTATTGAAGGGGAGTTGCTTGTTATGTATTTATTTATAACAGGGACGCAAACATATAACAGTCATTTTGTTGACATGTTGTTAATCCAGTATTCAATTAAAACCAGACTATGATCTATTACTGACGATCGACATGTCTGGCTTTCTTGAACCAAACTGTCAAGTTAAGTACATATATTACGCAACATCACATACATTTATCTGATGATCTATTCCTTTATAATATAAAAGTATTACTTGTAGTTGTTATTCGTATGCATAGGAACGGTGGTAATTGTTATTTGGTATTAGTCAGGAATAGATCGATCTGATCCCGTTGTAAGAAGCTTTTTATGAACTCTGTAATATTTATCCTTACTAATATTATAAATGCGAAAGTAACTCTGTCTGTCTGTCTGTCTGTCTGTCTGTCTGTTACGCTTTCACGCATAAAGTACTGAACCGATTTAAACGAAATTTGGTACAGATATAGTCCAGAGCCTAGAAACGGCTATAGGCTACTTTTTAACCGACTGCGCTATAAAGAAGTAATGTTTTAGCCGTTAAACATCTCTACGCGGACGAAGTCGTCACAGCCACTGGACGGATCGAGATGAAATTTAGCATGCAGGTAGATGTTATGACGTAGGCATCCGTTAGGACAGTATTTCCCCGAAATTCCCACGGGAACGGGAAATAACGGGAAAATCCTTTTTGTATGAACAATACTAACCGCATAAGTTAGACGCTTGAAATTTGACATGCAGGTACATTAATAAATTAAAAGCTTAGTTGCAGCAGGATATTGTAAAACTCCCACGGGAACGGGAGTAATAGGAAAAAACTTTTGTATGAAAAAAATCTTAACCGCTATATAGATAGACGATTGAGATTTGGCATGCAGGTACCCTAATGAACGTTAAGCTTACTTCCAACGCGATATTACAAAATTCCCATGGGAACGGGAGTTATTGGGAAATAACTTCAGTATGTAAAATCCCTTACGGGGTTGAAATATACATATTAAATAGAGATAGAGATATACCCGAAGCGAAGCGAGGGCGGGTCATAGTCAAAAATAAATGGTATGCAAAAATATACCTAAGATACAGGGCATTATGAAATATGATTTAGATATGATACGAGTGATTTAATCTAAGTGATAATTAATAGAAAAATTAATAATATACAATTCTACATACACTTCTCACTCATTATTTGGCGTCATGATGAACCGCTATATTGTCAAATTCTGACTAATTTTATGCGTGTTAATAGGGAAAAACGCCACTAAAAGTGCCTCGCTATTAGAAACTCGCATTAATTCATTAAGCTCAGTAGCGAAGAAGTCCGCAAAATCCTAGTCCCTCAATTAATTGACTGACTTCTTAACTTCTAACTTTCATTTCATTTGAAGGCAGTCTGACCGGTGTGTGGTAACACAAGTTTATCGGATGCAGGGTAAAGTTATAATTGGATTCGCAGGTCGTAAATTTCAAAGATTTGCTACTACCCTCAGAGGAAGGGATAGTTATATGAATAGTTTAATATGTACTACTGGTCATTACTGTCATAGTACTTTAATGCGTAAAAAGTGTCTTGGGATATAATACATACTGTATTTAGTTACTAGACTTGGAAGCACGCTGCATTATTTAATTAAAATGAAGCTAACTTACACCAACAGGTAAACATAATGATGAAATATTTACAACTACCTTCCTGTATGCGTGAAGTTGTTAATTGAATGAAACATTACTCCTTCAGAAGCGCAGTCGGTTAAAATTTGCATATGTAAGGATATAAGAGCTACTTTTTATTCGACTGCCGTCCGACCGAGACCCTACCATTGAAATCTAATGTGTTAAATTACGATAAGTAGTTTGGAAGTTATGAGGGAACCGGTGAATGTACATACATACTCACAAACAGGTCAAAATCAAAACCTCCTTTTCGCTTCACTGCAGTCGGGTAAAAACGAAGTCGCTTTCTCTATCGATATATCTTTAAAACTACGCAACGGATTTTGATGCGGGTTTTTTTAAAAGATCTATAGAGGGATTCAAGAGAAACCTTCCAATAGGAAGGCAATGAGAAAGTATGTAAAATTCACCTTAATCGAAGTGAATACGGGTCACTAGTTGAAGGATAATGATGTTCTTCTAGCACCAGTAGTTATGAAATATCGTACCACTACCAAATGAGCCTCACTGAGCTAATCAGCCTTGGACTCACGTGACGTGCTCAGTAAAATCATAGTGAATGAATACCCTTAATCTGATGACTATTACCTTACTGCTGGCGCCGTCTATTTCTGTCTGCATCCTATTTAACGTGCAGTTGCTGCAGTTACTGGTTTCCTCATCCTTTCGTCCCATAGAATTGTTTTACAGATCTATAATACCCGCGACTTCGTCCGCTATGATCAATATTAGGAATCAATTCCACGGTAGCTCCGGTGCAAAAAGCGCTAGTAAATAGCTAGTATGTTATTTTTGATCTTCAGCTACCCACATACCAAATTTCATCCTAATCAGTTCAGTAGTATTTGCGTGCAAGAGTTACAAGCATCCATACATACTCACATACTTTCGCATTTATAATATTAGTAGAATTTATAATATTAGTAGGATAAAGCCAAATATGACTTAGCTGAATCATCAGCTAAATCAACCATGTAAATCATCAGATTTACATGGTTGATTCAACCATCAACCATGTAAATCATCAGATTTACATGGTTGATTTTGCTCTCAAGTTATAGCGAATTTAGTCTACCTACTTCAATACTGCCATTTAGGAAAAATACCAAACAACGCTTACTTTGGATTTATACGTTATAGAAGACCAAAAAAAGGGGCTAACATATTCAAAAATACTATTCATTAGTACCCTCTGAAATATTTCTGATTTTAATAATGTAATAAAAACAAAATAAGCATTTCGAAAAAAAATCTAACTGGCAACAGTTTCTTAGGAATTTCTAAAATTGCCTGTCGTGGTTTCATTTACGCGACAAATTCCGTGCTTATGAAATGCTTAAATACTTAAGTACATTTTTACTTACTTTAAAAAAAAAAATGATGGCATAGACATTTAAAGAAAATCGATAAGACAGTATCAGATTTATTTAGATGGCATTGAACGTATTTGCACTTTGTACAATGCAACTAACTATAATATTAATGGGAATTCGCTACCTTTTGTGCAATCGCAATTTTACGATCCATTCATAGTGGCTTGATATTATTTATTAACATCGTTAAGGTTAACGACATTGATCTCTACTCGTTTTCACATAGTAAATTGTTTTGTTCATTTATGAATAGCTAATTAAATAAAAATATCTTGCTCCCGAAAGAAATTTATGGTATAAAACACTTCAGTCCAGGTACATTGCAGATTATTCTCGTACTTACATACGGACAATCTGTACTAAATAATCAAATATTCCCAGCCCAGGGCCCCAGGAAGTGACAATCCACGCCTAAAGAATCGTCACAATGTTTTCCTTCACCGTTAAAGCCTTACCTCTCTAAAATTCTGTTAAAAAACATAAATTATCTATTTATATACAATGTAATGCTTAGTGTACTTACCCTCAGTAGGCTTCTAAGGCCAAGGTCAAGCAGCTCGGTGCTACAATAGTTCCGTTCGTTCAACGCCATCGATAAAAAAGATCCCGGCTAGATGCTGGACAGTACAGTCAACGCCAGAAGTGGAGAGAAATTAAATTCAAAAAAACATAATCAAGATTCAATATATTAATGGTTCATTAGACAATACATACGAGACTGCTAATGGTAGAGCTGTTAGCTGAGCGCTAAGAGCTGTTATCCCTACGAGCAATCTATTGCATATCTCAGGCTAGGCTCTACTATCTCCACTCGGGGTCCATAATATATAACTATGCCTTAATACACACTCAAGTGGAGAGCAACATAAATTCACATTAACTACGAGGTTTTTTTTGTGGTAGATTTCTGTTATATCGTGCTATTATTGAAGATCTTGAAGGAAAATTAAGAAATAAAGCAAAACTCAGGTTAATAAATGGGGTCTATTGGGTCTGTCGACCTTATATGTGTGTCACGGCCGTTTAGTAGCATTTGGAGTGAGGTCATCCTGGGAGTCTTATATACAAAAAAACGCCAGTGCTGTCTATCCTGAATCCTGATGGATAGCTATGCAAAACTCTTTATTTTGCATTTTTAAGTTCTAAAGCTTGTACTAAATGTTTCAACATTTTAAAAATCGGAATAATTCAATTGCTTCTCTGCTGACCAGGGATTTGAATACCTGTCGTTCCAGGAATCGCGCCCGTGCGAAACCATTACACCAACCAACAGCCTATTGAGACCGTCGAATGTTCCCGCATATTACCTGTTAGCTACAGGTGGCGCACTAACGGCCGTAGGGATTTTATTGCAGAAATGTAAACTAAAGAATTGATGACACCCTGGCATCCAAGCTTTAGCTTGCACTAGCTGTTTTAATTGTGTTGTTGAACATATATCTTAAAGAAAAAGAAATCCGTCCAGTACGGAATCAGTCCGGATAACAGCTAAGGCTTTCGCCGCCGACGGTACCGTGTCGGATCGCTTGACGCTGCGCCCGCGCAGTGCCGCCATGGCGGTGTGGTGCGGCGCGCGTATCCTGCCCCTAGAACGGAGGGTATACTCCATCACGCTCGTGGTCCGTAAAAAAAAGTGCTTTTAATTTTAAAAAATATAATACTAATTTTATAGATGAAACTCACGTGACCTGTCAAATTAATGGTCAAAGTATTAATTTGTAAACAAAATTAGAGCCAGTACATATTTTAAATGTTTGATATTATACTACAAGCCCTTAAAAATCTCGAAAAGTCGGATCTCTAAATAATTTTGAAAAAAATCATAAATAAGAGTTTCATCCATATAATAAGTTTCATTTCAATTGTATAGTGTTAATGAAATTATATATTACTAAGTGATTTTAATGTAATTGTGTTGTGATTAGTGTCAGTGATTGTACCAGAAGCTGTTTGGATTGACGGATAAGCTAAATCTTGAAAGATAAATAACCACACAAAATAATAACGATACGAACGAGCCACACATTTGAAAATTCACCAAATTGTGAACTAAATAAGTCCTAGGCTATACCGAGATTTAAGTCCTTCAAAAAATCTTGCATCAAGCTTGCAATCAAATTGTCTGATCATAGCGATTGTTTAATAGTAATCATAGTGATTTTTGAAAAGAAGAACATTTGGTCACAACCTTGTCTTTCAGATAACTGGTGGTCATTTAACAAGAACAGTGCATTGTCTGCCTCGGAAAACATATTTTGCAGTAGTTTTGATTGATATTAGTCGGAAACTGGTCTGAAATACATATCGGTATTGTAATTGTAACTTGTAACTCAACATGAGGCTGCAATTACATAATAAAAATAATTCGCCAGCTAAAATCGCAAATAGACACAAATGTATACAGTGCAACGGAGCCATTTATTCAAATTCAAATATAAGCAATTAACACGACAAAAACTATATCCATAATAATCGCAACGCTCGAACCGTGGACACAGAATGACAATAAATAGGGATTGAATTTTTAATACGCCGGCAAATTGGATTCTGAACATAGTCTTTTACTGACTAACAGTTTTCTGCTGACTAACATAACATTAAAACAGCTGATATAACTAACTATCGTGGGAAATAGTTAAATGCGGTTTAAAAAAGTATAGTTTTAGCTTGTAAATACTGACTTTACATTTTATTCGTGAGAATGCGACGAAGAGAATGACTTCGAAATATTCAATAGGAGTAACTAAAACAGTTAGGTTTGATCGATGTTTAGGTTGTTCTAGATTAAGTCAGGATCTATATGCAATGATAGAACTGTTTATTATTTGCTAAACCACTATATTCATACTTATTGTGAAGTTTGTCTCTCGTCACCATCACATTATTTTGCTGAACTTAAAAATTACACCCAAGACCCCAAGATTTATTATAGGGAACCTAGCCTATTCCAAGCTGCACTAAAAGATAGACGTGTTACGCGAAATGAACGTCGCACGTGTCATACTTTAATCAATGTGGCTGGCATGCTTGGCAGCCAATCAAAAGCCCCCTGAAAAATAAATGAAGAAAACTCGTTAAAACAGATGTGGTGTAATATACTAGCGGCTGCCCGCGACTTCGTTAGAAAACATATGTTTTTATGAACCTTACGTCTCGATTAGATTATATCAATGTTATACACCAAATACATAGAGTTTCCTACACATACATACACAAAATCACGCCTTTTTCCCAGAGGGGTAGGTAGAGTTTCCTGCTTGATGGTAACTTAAGATGTCGGCTGTCTAGAATGATGTCTAAGAAACGAGACGACTGACATCGACTGACCCCTTCTTTATCTCCGAATCGATCGGAATCAAACCCAATATCCGACTCTTAGGAGTCTAGATCGGCGTAATGGTACCGTTCGTCTGAATGCTGTTAGCAGCTACGGTTATTTTTTGTTGTTATCATGATGGTAGGAAATGAATGGTTGGGTTGTTTGTTGTTTTGAACAAAAAATTCAATAACTTTTATGCGAATGGACAGTTTTGTAGGTTAAATGAAAAAAATATATGAAATAATTTTTTTCTTTCATAAATGTAATTAATTCATCATCCCCAGCCCTTATAAATCGTCTATATGAGCTCTAGGCTACACTAACTTAGGGCTATAAGGTCTTAGAAAATAAGATTTTTTAGAAAAGTTTTGCTACTCAAAGAATCCAGGTGTGTTATAAAAATCGCAAAATAAACGTTTACTAGTATAAGGGCAATACTATTAGTTAACTTCCTATAATAAAATCAATATAAGCATCTATTTCAGAGGAAGCTCTGCTACACGTCTGAAAGAAATGCTTAACTAAAGTACCTACAATATGTATTATGCTGTCGTGATAAAAGTTCTAGAAGGATTAACATTTCTAAGGATTTTGTCTCAAAGTTAAACATCATTATTCTTTATTAAACACTACCCACCCGTTTTTGCTTGCCTTCGAATATATTTAACATACTCGCATTAACTCTTGAATCATTCTGTCTTTTAATAAAAAAAACCACATCACAATCCATTGCGTAGTTTCAAACATCTAAGCATACATCGGGACAGATAGCGGGAAAGACTTTGTTCTATTTATGCTATGTATTGAGACCACTTTCAATATTTCGCCTTCATACACATAATCGTTAATAAACGGTACAGTACTTAATTAATTTTCGCCCGAATTCCTAACGTGTTCGTACCCAGGAAAGGTCTTTGCCGTCGCCGCTAAATTATAGAGAATCTTGCGGAAAATATTTAATAACAGTATTCGGTCTCCCACTTCCTTGCGTCGTACACGCGAGCTTGTGAAATACAATTTGGTTTAAGGAATTAAGAGAAAGCAGAAAAAAATATAGATGCAAGAATGTTTTCTTGCACCCACATTTCCCGTGAGGAAACCTGCTTACTTTAGAAGACATTTTAAGGTTGTGTAGTCGACCATCCCGCACTTGGCCAGCGTGCTTGACTATGGCCCGATCGTTCTAGTTTTGGCTAGGCCCGTGCAGTGGGGACGTATATGGGCTGATGATGATGATGACGTGCCCCAGCAGTGGTGCAAACGTATACAGGCTGATGATGATGATAATAAGATAACTAAAAATAAAAAATACAGTCTAAACCGGTAAAAGACTAATTTCAGCCAGTTAATCTTGTCATAGCGTGGTTTATTGGGTACTTGTTTTACGCTAATCCGTCCGCGTAAAGTCGTTAATCGCGTAAATCATTGCTTACTTAGAGAGCAGTTAGTTTAAACATTAGTAATAAGCCCTTTGTCAGGGTTAATACATGTATGTATATTGTGAAAACGCGACAAATTGACAGTCAGAGTTATTTTATTTTTCCTGTTTAAATTTTGTAGATGCCATATTATCTTCCCATTTGCCTAAAAGAGATAAGATAAGATGACAGAGAAGCCAACTGATCGTAGACTTTTGTCAGTTAACAACATCCGTGTCAGTCCACAAAATGTTGCTATAGAAATATCCCATGCAAAAAGTGTCAACATGTCATGTGCCGGCAACGGCTGCATATAGGTGGAACAACCTATTTACATACTATATACAAGTAACCCAGTGAATTTTTCTGGCTAACGATTTTCGTCAGATTCTATACGTTTACATGTAGTACACCTGGTTCATTGTAGTTTATCGGCTGTAAACGAATTGTGTTCCTATTTATTGCAGACAAATTCATTTCCTAGGCTCGTTCGGATCTGATATCTTAATTGTATGTTCGGTGTTCCACAAAAGATTTTTAATCTAGGTCACAGAATGAGCGGGGTTTGCTTAATTTAGATTTAATTTACTTGTACTGATTAAATTTTAACGAAGCCTTTTATGTCAGTAAAATTAAATGGCATATTCTCGTTTAAGTTATATTTAATTCCGATTGGTACTGTTTTGGGTATGAATTGGGTTATCTTTCTATAAGTATAAATAATCTATGGAAAGGGGTTATCTACACCGTGAAATTTTAGTGGTTGTTTTCCCGCAGTAAAATGATTCTATCTTAGTAGTACAAAAGATGTGTGCAGTTCTTTTTTGGTAAAATCAATAATTTTTTTTTTGGTTTAACCGTAACTCGAAAGCACGTTCGAACCGCTTTATGACTTAGGGTGTAGAGCTTCTTTAGCTTTAAGCATCGATTTCATGCGGCAAGCAGTACCTGAATACGTCACATCTTCAAAAACAACGATAGCTTCTCCCGTTTTCGAGTTGGAAAAATATTATTCTGAAAAATCGAAAAAAAAAATTTTTTTTTTCGACGAATAATTTGCTTGATTTGATAGTATTACTAAAGGCAAGTCGTTCTGCCACGGGAAAACAACCACTAAAATTTCACGGTGTATATACGCATACATAACTAGATTAAAAGTAAATGAAATTTTGGTTGCTTTGTGAAGCTCATCGTTCCCACAACGAAACTCAAGCCAACCCTAAACTAGAGCGATCATGGCATAGTCAACCCTGCTGGCTAAGTGTGAGTTTAATTAAGGTTAAATCTCAAAAATAAAAACGAACGTTTGCAGATTTTTTACCTAATAATTCGAATGAGCACTAAAGAGCCATAAATATATGAGTTTTCTGTATAGATAAGATAAAGTGAGTAAACACAATAATAAACTTTAATAAATAAAATAATTTTCAAAATTTTGTATTGTGGATAGGCTAGGTAAAGAGACCAACAGTGGGATGTTAGGCATTTGTTAAATAAATAAAAAAGCTCTATAAAAATCAGTCACAGTTTACTTCAAAGAAAAAAAAAGGAAGCGTCTTCAAAAACCCGACACTCTAACCTCCTCCTTTTGAATTCGGAAAAATTGGGACAATAGTAAACGGCCCGTTTAAAAAATGTAGTGCAAGTTTGAATGGACGTTTGGCCGTTTCTTAAGTAGATACCAAAGTACCTTACCTTTTTATGGGCCATAAAAATCCATCGGTAAACAGAAACCTTGACAAGAGAACCGTGCTAACCTAATAAGCGTGGAAAAAGGGAAAATACCGCGTATCCGCTCCGTCGCCTGCGACCAGTGATTGGCTGCGGTTTCTCATTTAGTTTAGGAGAAGGGCTTGTTAAAGTCATGCCATAAGATGAAATGTTTAAATTATTGCTCTTTGGTGATATGGTAGTTATCGTAGTTATTTTTACTCCTGTCATTCCGTATGTCCAAGGGCTAGGACGTTCCCAACAAGAGTCTCGAGGCGATAGATAGCAATGGTAGTAAATGTATCTTAAGGCTTCTTACTTGAAAAGTAGCAGGACCCTATGGCTTTGTTGTGTATCTATTCGTCTATCCGTCACAGTGATGTAGTTCATCAAATGTAATACGAGGACCGCTAAAATGTTCACTGATTATAATTATCTATTTCTGTTTACGTTGTAAAAGTAGAAGGCTCTCCAAACACGTTTTTCTTTTAATTAAAATGGAACCCTTCGTATGTGAGTCCAAATACTGTTTTATCCTAATCACCCAAGTATCATACCCATCAAATATAGTTTTAGCTTCTATCATCAACTATTCGGTTTATGACCCCAATCGAAACGTCGGATAGTAAATAGCATGTATTTGTTACTGTTTTTATCGCGTTAAGATCCATTCAAGTAATTTTAGCTGCAGTTACTGATTACTAGATTTGTCAAATCAATACTTTTTAAATTGACCCATATTGGTGAATTGGTAACAAGTGCTGCGTAAGGACCGAGAGGTCTCTGGTTTGAGTCCAGGTTCGGGCATTTGTGTGGGATTTTCTGTTAAGAATTGACTCAATCCGAAGTAAGAAAGCAGGCGGATGCACATCCGTGCCTCAGAAAGCACGTTAAGCCGGTGGTCCTGCGCCTGTGCTCTCATCTGTCATGTCGGATTGCCGCACCGAAATATGAGAGCGAGGCAACAGAGAGTGCACTAGTGTTTGCGCGCACACTTGTCCACAGTAATATGTCCAGCGCAATTGGCTGACCTCCATGGCCGAAATCAGTCGGACACTTTATTATTTCACTTTTTTTGTATCGATTTGATATCGATAGTTCTCGATTGGGTCATCGTGCGCTCCGTGAAATCCGAGTCACGATCGTCGCCGGCTTTCCTAGATCGTGCGGAGGTGTCATTCCGTATTTGTGAAGTGGCATTCGATGCGGACGCATCGACATTCGATCCATTTATTTGTGCCTTTGGCTACTGCGTGCTAGGAGTCTGGACGCGGTGATTAGTTGCTTGCGATAGAGATGTATGTTATCCGTCCTACCTTGTTTAATGTCATGAATGTGGAAGTTATTCTGTGTGTAGCTGGTTCACGCCAAAATGAGCTTTGGTAGACAGATAAGCTAGAGCTTGAGAATGACATGAAATTTATTTCACCCCATAGCCGTGCGTATTTTTAAACTTATTCAGATGTTTGGAACTAATATTTTACGCAATAAATGCTTTCACGCGAATAGAGTCGTAGACGGAAAGCTAGTAGGTTCTGAATTATTACCATTTGGCATTCAGTACTGACTAAACGCGTATAAAGTATTAATATTACGCTTAAAAATAAAAATAAATAAAATATCTGGGACATTTCCACACACGGTTATCTGACCCCAAACTGAGCAGAGCTTGTACCATTGGCTCCAGAGCCTGATATACATACATACATATTTATAAATACAAACTTAAATACATATTCACACCCAGACACGGTATCAACACTGACGTTCATCACACAAACATTTGTCCTCGAGTGGGAATCGTACCCACGACTCCTGGAACCGGCAGGGTCACTAACCACTGTTCCACCGAGCCAGTCAAATAAATAATAGTCAAACAATTTTGTTTTGTAGAGTTTTCCATTTATACACAATTTACACAACATTATCAACCCTGATTAACGGTTTTTCCTCAATACTTTAACGCCTCACGATTGCACGTTAATGACGTAATAATAGCGTGATCGTATCCAAGATCCAAGCCATAATTAACTCATCGGGGCATAATGGCAGATAATAAGAAGGCATTCTGAACATAAGAGTGTTTGGTTACATCTCATTTGATGTAAGTAATCAGTGGACCATCTGTGTATATTAGTGTAACATGTAATTGGGGCCAAATGTATTATGCGTAATGTTTTGATGTTAGCTCTTATCGGTCAGATAGTTAGGTATTTACTAGACCTGCGGTATGTGTATCCCTGTAAAAAAGCGTCGATGTCCGAGTGGTTAAGGTCGTTGCTAGCCATGCGAGAGAGATTGAAATTCATATGTACGATTATTCGACGCTTTAATTGTGAAGGAAAACACCGTGAGGAAACCTGCACAACTGAGAAGAAATTCTTAGGTTGTGTAGTCAACCAACACGCACTTGGCCAGCGTGGTTGACTATACTCTATTCCAATTATGAAGTCCTTTTTGACAGATGTCAATAGTTCAATACTAGGGAAGTACCCTTAGAAATCGATATTCAGCGGCAACGATTCTCGATTTGTAACTAACTTTCAAAAACTAAGGTTAATAAAAATTATCGAAAGAACAATTTTAGACATGCAAAACTTCCAAACTTGTTTTTTGTCGAAAAAAGAAATACACGATTGGATGTTTAGTATAATAATAATGAATAATGATAGTTAAGTTATTTAAAATTTGCACTGAGTTTAAAGGATCACAACAGTTATAGGCTCGTGTCAAAGACTCGTTAATTAATGGCACCGAATGTTTGACACCGTTTTCTGCCAGGAGTGTTTGCACCGAGTACCTATAGTTGCAACACTAAATTAATTATACAAATTGTATCGCGTAATGGAGTAACTCAACAGTTACTATGAGCATCAGATTAAAATAAAACAAACAATTCATTTAAGTTTTTATACACAGTGAAATTTTAGTGGTTGTTTTCCCGTGGCAGAACGATTTGCCTTTAGTAATACTATCGAAATAAGCAAATTATTCCTTGAATTTTTTTTTTCAAATTATTAAAATAATAATTTTTCAACTCGAAAACGAGAGAAGTTATCGTTCTTTTATAAGATGTGGCGTAATCAGGTATTGCTTACCGCATGAAATCGATGCTTAAAGCTAAAGAAGCTCTACGCCCAAAGTGCGACTCGAACGTGCTTTCGAGTTTCGGTTTAACCTTTCGTAAAACCGACATTTTTTGATTTTAACAAAAAAGAACTGCACAAATCTGTACTACTAATATATAATAAATAAAATTTCACGGTGTATTTGATTTTATAGTTTTTAATCATCACTGCTTGATTTATTAATTTATTTTGTTATTTAATCAGTATTAAGTTTTATTGTAAAATGCATTAAAGTTATAAGCAGTCCCATTGCCGCTAGATTCATTTTCATTCGCGAATGATCGGTTTAACTAACCGAATACTTGAGGCACGTCACTACGTTTAAAAGTAAAACATAAACCATAGTACGTAACTGCATACGCGCAAAAAATATTATTTTATTTTTGAAGTTCAGATATAGAAACAATAGTTAGATCAAAAACAATAAGTTAATTTTGCTTGTAAATTAATTGTAGGGTGTTTTTGCATAATTGTATATTTTTTAAATAACGATTTCCTACTAAACACAAAAAGTGATATTAAATTGGATTTATTTGAAACGTGCAGAGTTACGTTCTTCGAAATGTCAAAAGGACCTTATAAATGGAATAGAGTATAAGGCCTTATCGCCCTAATTTAGAGTAGATTCGTGCCCGGGTAGCAGTGGGGGGACGAGGACGTAAATGGGCTGTATTTATGTATTCCTAAAACTTTCTCGGATGAAACTATTCTTAATTATGGTTATACTCGTGCCTCGTCCTCGAGATTAGTATTTTTCTTATTTATACCATGTAGTATCGCATAGTGATACCACTTCTGCACTATGGTTTAAAAAAAAATATATAAAAAATGTGAGAAATAAAAATATCGTTGGGGGTACATACTTGAAAACCGCCATCTTGCACCAACCTCAGACTCTCGTCTTCATTCGCAATTTAGTGCTCGACCACTTCGCACGTATCCAAAATGCCTAAACGACATAGGGATAAAAGTGTAGACGTTTTGTCGAAAAAGTTAAAAAGACTAGAAAAAGAAATTAAATGTATTCGTCGTGCACCGCGCCGGCGTATACAATCTAGTGAATCGTCCACGTGTTCATCGCGACGTTCCAGCATATCGCGTTCGTCGAGGGACTCCACGCCGATTCCGGATAAAATTCAAGGTTAGTTCAGTGTTCTCTTTTTAAAGTGTTTCAAGTACAAGTGTGTGATGCAATCAGAATAGTCTGCGGGACTATATCGCTGCATTTTTTACTCTTGTTTAATGTCGGTGAAAAATGTACACTGCAGATTAAACATGCAATCAGAATAGTCTGTGGGACTACTTCGCTGCAATACTTTCTGACGATCTGCCCAGATCAGTCTGTGGGACTGTTTCGATGCATGATCATTATATACACCCAGAGCAATCTGAGGGATTGTCTCGACGTATAAATTTCGTTAATACACAGAATAGTCTGCGGGACTATATTACTCATAACGAATATGTACTGTCTTGTCACAGACCGAGATAATTTGGAGCCCGTGTCACCCGCGTCGCATATTGAAGATATATTCGACAATACCGACGCGCCGCCCGCGCCCTCGCCGGGGCCCGCTCCCCGGTCGACGCCTGCGCCCGCGCCCGCGCCGTCACCGGCCGCACCTGCCGCCGATCCTGATATCCTGGATATTCTCGGATCTGACCCGGCTGCCGTACAAAAATACGGTGCAGACATTAATAAAGAATTAGCTATTCGCTTAAATCATATAGCGACCAAGGGTTTGGCGAAAGAAAATAGAAAACAGCTCATGGAGAAATATCCCATTCCGGAAAACTGTTCTCACGTGGGCGCTCCTCGACTTAATGCAGAGATAAAAGCGGCGGTTCCCGATACTGTAGTAAAGAGAGATAAGGCTATAGAATCTAGGCAGACCGAAATTGCCGCGGCTATTTCATGTCTAGGTCAATCTATATCGACTCTGCTCAGCGATAAGAACAAAAATCCAGAGCTGTTAAAACAACTCATGGATACAGGTCGCATTATGTGTGATATACAATACAGCGAATCCATATCCAGAAGGAATTTTGCGCTGTATTCATTAAAAAAAGAGATGAAGGAACAGCTAGCAAACGCCAAGATTGACAAGTTTCTATTCGGTGAAGACCTTCCCGAGACCCTTCGAACCGCAAAGGCTATCACGAAGTCCGGCTCCGACCTTAAGATCGAGGCACCCAAGAAGACTAAGCCTTCCAACACGAGGAATTTAAACTGGAAAGCGGGGCCCGGGAACCGCAGGGCGGCTCCGGGTCCCGCTCGCCGTCCCCCGCCGCCGGCAGCAGCCGACAGCAGGCCGAGGCCCGCCAGCTCGTCGCGCGCCTCGTCGCAGCGCAACAAGCAGGCGCGCAGCCGCTGACCCCACCCGACGCGCCTGCGCCGCCCGACGCCGCCGCCGTCGTCGACTCACCGGTAGGCTATGCTGGCAGACTTAGCCTTTTTTATGAGCAGTGGTCTCTGATTACTCGAGACCGTACTCTTTTATCTTTTATAAAGGGTTATAGAATACCATTTAATGATATAGTGTACCAGTCGGATATACCGATCACTGTAATTCACAATGAATCGGAGAGGAAACACTATAACGAGGCGATAAGTAAATTGACATCGATGGGTGCTATTTCTGAATGTAACCCAACTGCCGGACAGTTTCTGTCACGCGTATTTTTGATTCCAAAATCTAATGGTGAAATGAGATTTATTTTAAATTTAAAGGCTCTGAACAAATTTATAGATACGCAACATTTCAAACTGGAAGATTTACGTACAGTCCTTAAGCTTATTAGTCGAGATTGTTTTTCGGCTACCTTAGACCTCAAAGATGCATATTTTTTAATAAAAATACATCCGGCATCTCGTAAATACCTCAGATTCATGCTAAAAGCTGGTAATAATACTCAGATGTTCGAATTTAATGTTCTTCCATTCGGCCTTTGCACGGCCCCCTTTATTTTTACTAAATTAATGAAACCGGTTATGAAAATTTTACGATTATGTGGCTTCTTATCTTCGATATACTTAGATGACATATATCTAATTGGAAAATCGTACTCTGAATGTAAAGAGAATATTAAAATTACTTGCGATTTATTAAAATCCCTTGGATTTATTATTAACGATAGAAAAAGTAAATTCATTCCGTCAAAATGCTGTCAATACCTTGGTTTCGAAATTGATACACACGCATGGGAAGTTCGCTTACCTTTAGAAAAAAGGGAACGTATTAAGAATGAACTTAACATATTCTTACATTTAAAACAATGTACTATTAGAAGATTTGCTCAACTAGTAGGCCTTTTAGTTTCTGTTTGTCCGGCAGTCGAGTATGGATGGTTGTATGTGAAAGCATTAGAACGTTGCAAGTATCTAAATTTATTAGGTCACGATGACTATGACCGACTCATGACCATTCCAACTTCCCTGCTAGCAGACTTGCAATGGTGGATAAATGCGATTAATACTTCTGTACACAGAATTAAAAATGACGTTTATGCTCTTGAAATATATTCTGACGCCTCAACAACGGGGTGGGGCTGTGTGTGACGGGCAGACAGCCAATGGCCAGTGGTCCCTATCAGAAAAATCCTTGCATATTAATCATCTTGAACTTTTAGCTGCTTATTTTGCTATTAAAATATTTACAAAAGATATTAGTAATTGCTCAATATTGTTACGAGTGGACAATACCACTGCTATGAGTTATATAAATCGTATGGGTGGGGTTCAATTTCCCCACCTCAATAAAGTGACTAAAGACATTTGGCAATGGTGTGAGGCTCGTGGTATACTCATTACAGCATCATACATTAAGTCGTCTGATAATGTCGTTGCGGACCACGAATCTAGACGATCTCACCCAGATATTGAGTGGGAGTTGTCTGATGAAGGTTTTTTGCTCTTGACAAAGACATTTGGTTATCCACATATAGACCTCTTTGCAAGTCGCCTTAATAATAAGTGTAATAAGTACGCCTCTTGGCACCGAGACCCTGATGCGTATGTTATAGACGCATTTACAATAAGTTGGTCTAATATTTATTTTTATGCTTTTCCTCCAGTCGCAGTTATATTAAAATGTTTAAGGAAAATTATTTATGAGAAAGCAGAGGGCATCTTAGTTGTGCCGGCATGGCCATCACAGCCATGGTACCCTTTGTTTACCCGGCTTGTTGTATCCCCTATCATTAATTTTGATTCAAACCACTTAATTTTCCCTCATTACAGCAGCGGGACCATACACGCCCACATTACCCTGGTGGGCGCAGTATTGTCAGGACGGCGTTACTCCGAAGAGACACGCCCGCATCAGCCATAAACATCATGCTGGCGTCTCTATCGGAGAACACCATGAAACAATATGACGGCTGTTTCAAAGATGGTTTTTCTATTGTTTTGATAAAAACATCGATATGTTTCAACCTGCTATTCCAGTAATAATAGAATTTCTTACTGAAGTCTTCAACAGTGGCAGCCAATTCGGCACGATTAATTGTTATAGGGCTGCAATTTCCTTATTAGTCGGCTCATTAGCCGAAGAAGATCGCCTTAAGCGATTCTTTAAAGGCGTTTATAAACTTCGACCCCCTGCTCCGCGCTATAATGAAACATGGGATACAAGCAAACTTTTAGATTATTTAGCTTCGCTATATCCCAACGACACGTTGTCATTTGAACAATTGTCTATGAAATGTGCCACCTTACTGGCTATTGTTACAGCGCATCGGGTACAGACCCTCTCAAAAATAAGCGTTCTTAATATAACTATTTCACCTGATCAAATTGTTATTAAAATCCCAGAATTAATTAAGACATCTAGATTAGGTAGCCCTCAACCTATTTTATACTTACCATATTTTGAAGATAGGGTAGAAATATGTCCTGCTAATACCTTGACCTCGTATATGAACCGGTCTCAAGAATTTAGAAGGAGTGAACAGTTATTCATTGGTGTTAGAAAACCCCATAATCGTGTCACTTCTCAGACAATAAGTAGGTGGATTAAAGCCACTCTCAAAGTTAGTGGAATTGACGTGTCAGTCTTTACCGCACACAGTACGCGGCATGCCGCTACATCCAAAGCTTATAAGCAAGGTGTTAACATCGATGTGATCTTTAAAACTGCGGGCTGGACAGGCAATTCCACTACCTTTGCTCGCTATTACAATAGACCTATTACTCATTGTAATGATGATTATACTGCTTTGGCAAGAACTGTTATCAATTCATCTAATAATAATTAATTAATTGGTTATAAGTAAACAATAATATGAATAATTCTAAGTTTATTTTGTTGAAATATAAATAAATCAATGTGATTTAAAACTCTTTTCTTAATTCTTTTTCGACAAAATAATGATATTATGATATTTTTTTTTTTCATCTCTCAACATCTACATGGTATAAATAAGAAAAATACTAATCTCGAGGACGAGGCACGAGTATAATTAATGATTAAACGAACTTACCTGTACGTGAAGTTCAATCATAATTATACGAAGTGCCTCGTCCGAAGAGATTAGTATTATAACCCTCCCACCCTTTGTTGTTCCTTTTTTTATTTTTAAAGCAACAAGCCCAAAGGTCTACAAAAATATCATAATCATCCTGCTCTCAACTAAATGAAGACGAGAGTCTGAGGTTGGTGCAAGATGGCGGTTTTCAAGTATGTACCCCCAACGATATTTTTTATTTCTGACATTTTATATATTTTTTTTTAAACCATAGTGC
This sequence comes from Maruca vitrata, assembly GCA_039566165.1. Lineage (NCBI taxonomy): Eukaryota > Metazoa > Arthropoda > Insecta > Lepidoptera > Crambidae > Maruca > Maruca vitrata. The sequence goes on along the minus strand of CM076936.1, from coordinate 6,415,772 downwards.
AGAAGTGGTATCACTATGCGATACTACATGGTATAAATAAGAAAAATACTAATCTCTTCGGACGAGGCACTTCGTATAATTATGATTGAACTTCACGTACAGGTAAGTTCGTTTAATCATTAATTATGCCATCATTGAAGCCCTCAAATAGATTTGGTAGATAATAATTTAAATTATTATGCTACCTAAGGGTACAGCCCTATTGCGTAAGATTCCGGCATTTCGCCAGCAGGTTCATTCTGTATGCGCCTGATACGCAGCGTCTGAGTATAGGGGTCTGAGTATCCGCTCCCCCGCAAGTCCGGTGATGATGATGAGGCTACTCCAAGCCATCATCGTATGTCAGTTAAAAAAACAATATAAAACATTTGAAATGTACAGGGAGGCAAATTGGGAGCAAACTCACTGTGACCAAGTGCTTAAGGCTACCAACTCCTGCAAGGTACGTCAGTACATGTAACTTAGTGCTTAATCTAATGAAGTGTTACTTATTGTCTACAGATAGACCCCAACACAGCGTTCCTGCGGGCGGCGCGCGCCGGCCAACTCGATGCGGTCCTCGAGCTTATCGACTCCGGCGCAGTCAAGGACATCAACACATGCAACTCCGTGAGTATTGCATGCATATGCATTCTTTTTTATGCATTCAACGTGCAAGCCCCGAATTTGCGATTATTGTGAATATCTCTGGGGCATTTCCACACACGATCACCAGCCAGAGATGATACGTTTACGTTCCGTTTACGAGTTGATATAATGTGTACTACGACCTTTACGTTGACATTTTGTCTAGTTTTGTAATCAAAATGAAACATTCTCCAAGCAACTTCAATATTATACAAAACTTGTTTACGTTAACAAAAATAGTCAATAAAAAAATTGCCACTAATGCCTACCAAAACTTCCGTCCACGCTTTTTTACACCACGTAATAAACAAATAGTTTTTAGCTACACATATGGCTAGTAATTCAGTTCAGGCAATCAACTTTATGTATAGCAATGGCAATAGCAATCAAACACGCAGTAATTGCCGTGACCGCGTACAGTCACGTACAAACATGAGGTAATTGAAACAGTCACATTGATATCGGAACAAATTGTTCGTATTATCCTGTACTATCTTTTTAAGGCTACAGGCACCTAATAATTGTCTAGGTTTGGATAAAAGCTTGATAGATCATATTATGTCAAAGACTTAATGAAAGTTTCCAAAGACAAACATAAAACATTCTCGTCTTAACTAATTAAAAATTTTGGCAGACATTTTTATTTGTTTTTTTAATGCTTTAGTTAAGGTAAAGTTCAAAATTAAAGAACTCGCGCGGCAGATAGATTTTTTGTTTAGCTCTGTTATGGTTAACCCTCTACGGATCATATATTGGAAATTGACCTTAATACAGTAATGGTATACTTTAACCATTGCATAAAGAAGAAGTAGGTAAGCTATACCCTGAGGGCTCAACCTCTTTATCCTTTGTTGACTAACCTCCATTGGAACAGCGACGCATATAGAATCTGAATGCGTGAATCTAGTGCTTTAGCAATACTATATAACCTAACCCATATAATAATAGGTATGGGTTTCAATTGGATAAGATTATTGGTAATAAATTTGGCTACTGATCCAATAGTGTTGTCAATTACTTGCGCCAATGCTACATAGTTGAAATCAAATAGTTTTGGGGATGAAATTCGCGTATAATAAGTAAGCTAGTTTCTTTAGTTATTAGTTGCATTACCATATCTAAAATTATATACTGAACATCGTCATCAGCCTATGATTTAGCCAACTGCTGGACATAGGACTCCCCAAATGCTCGTCACTCCCGCCTAATATATTGGCATATTATTAAGGGACCCGATATTTCGACCTCTTGACGGCGCTCGTGGTTACGGGCAGGACATGTCCGTCAGTCACGCAGTCAAATTAGTTGTATTTCAAATGTGTAGTACTAGAACAATTAACATACAACAATTTGTCAATTAAAATTACCACAAAATGAGAGTTAAGTTTCAATGCTAAATAAATACAGCACTTGAATTTGTTCCACCATCAACGACTGTTTATTTCGGTCTATGGTCTGACATCCTTGAAGGATGCAGCCACTTTTCCCCCTCACTGCAGTCATGACGTCAACTCCCATAACCGTTACATATACGTATATGTATATGCTCATGCGCACTCCATGTGATCAGATAAGATAATGAGCGCGTCCGACAGGTGTTAGGGAAATGCGTTGTTGTACGTACATACTGTTGTGTTGTTGTCGTACGTAATATTGTTTATATTTGTGTCATGGTGGGAACGTATGTAATTTGACTTGCAGTTATGGCTTTGTGGCTGTTTATGAATCCAAATATGATTTTAAGCGTATGTTTGTAGTGTATTGTTTGGTTGTTGTGATATTTGACGCAAACACTTTCTCTCAAAGTATAAATACATGTATATTAGATAATAGTACATAATTTAATCAAAATCTACAGAATTATTCAAATACAGATGGAATTTTATCAATAATTAGTATTGTATTACCAATAATTACATTTCAATGCAATTACCTACATATATAATTCAATGCAATATCAATTATTTGGTATGTTACCTAGCTAGCTATGATGTTAGTTAGCTTATTTAGCTATTTAATCCTGTTAGATAGTTCATTGAAATACGAGTACTTCTTCCATACTTGCTTAGCGCAATGAACACTATCTAGTTATCGTCAACTGACAACTAGAAATGGCAACCATTTGTAATATTTGCAGTCATTAATTAGCGCTGATATCTTTAGACCTATTCAATTGATACCTTAAGTACCTAACACCATAATACAAGGTTGCTATTAAACGTCCCGTGAAAGGGCATAGCGCATTGCTTAACTGCCATTTCGCTATAACAGCCCATCATTAATATATCTCCCATGTTATTCGACCATATTTACTGTCCTATTAAAGGCTTTTTCAGTGAAAACGCTACGAGCAGCAGACTCGAAGTAATTAAATAGAAAACCAGAAAGAAAACCTTCGCCTACGGAAAGAAAGCACGACATTATTAAGTTTTTGCTCGGCAGTGAATAAAATCAAGATTTTTATTCGCTCTTTGCATTCTGAGCGTCTATCTAGGTTATTTTTCAATTTCGTGTTTCTTTACAAATAGTAACGTAACATTTATAATAGACAGAGAAATAACTGTGAAATTAAACTGCATTTTGAACGGGGTAAAAAAGGGGCGCCCTCAATTCAAATTAAGGTTTTTTGGGAACCAAAGTTACGCATATGCGAATTTGAGTAAGTACTCTTCGCTTGTTTTTCAAGCCACTCTTAAAAAGAGTTTTGAAATTCAGCTGAATTTTTCGTCGTCCTAAAAATTGGCGTTCATAACGATTCCGGTATTTGCAGAAAAAAAAAACATTTACTTCTCTAGTAAAGAGGAAATGGGTTTAACGAAGTTAGGTTCGGATTTATTTGAATTCAAATTATATTCTTTATTGTACGTCTAATAGGTATTAACATGTATTCATGGGATCAGTAACACTTAGGACTTATATACTAAATTATTTTAGTAGGAACCGAATTACTAGGCATACCTTCTTATTATTTCTTCATAGTTTAGTCATAAATGAACATACAGTCGAATATAGAATCCCCTCCTTACATCGGTTAAAATAATTTCCAATGAGTTTTTAATTTAATTTATAATCTTTGGAAATACCTATTAGGTCTTAAAATACTGTTTATACAATCTCATTAAATAAAAAGAAATAAACTTTCATAAACAAACTACAAAGTACCTATTTAGTTTTAATTTTCAGTCGTACTGGTCAGACAACGATATTTTGAATTTTCATTTAGAACTGTTAATGTTTTGTAACGAAGTCGGCAGCAGTTAAAGTTTCATTGCCACGGCCACAGCATAACAGTTTGGAGGTCATTATATCCAATGGACTATATTGCGTTCAATGGACTGTGGGAGTTTCAGCCGACCAGTGAGAACTGTCTGCGATGTTATCTAAGTTGCAATGCCAATTTTAGAGGTTTTTTAGTTTACTTTTGGGACAAAGGCTGATTGTATTGTTTGCTGATTGAAGTGTTTCAGTAGGTAATGTAATAGTTATGCCATAATATTAATTCTTAATTCACTACAATACTATGTTGTTTTTCCTAACTGACATTGATGACTTGGTACTCCAGGCCACAATCTTATTATGGACTATCTTGTGAAAGAATGTTTTGCACCGCTTGCAAGCGTGTACTCGATACTTTTATTAAAAAATGTATTATATCTTCTAATATGTGCGTGCGTCCATGTTATGCACTTTAAAAAATGCACGATGTAAATACAATCTTATTACTTAATAGTATCGATCAACACGTAATATCGATACCGACTCGATTGTGGACGTCCTTCAGGCGTCACGGGCCACCGAGGGTGTCCATTACACGTGCGATACTCAGCTGCAGTATCGAGTATACTGATTACGTAAGCAGTATTGGGTTCCGCGTTGATAGTATGTTGGAGGCTATGTGAAATGCTTCTGCCTGTGGCAGGTTACATGAAAAGCTGAAATTTTACCGTTTACATTCAGTCAGGGTTTTTAAGGGTAGAGCTATCCGCTCCCCCGCAAGTCCGGTGATGATGACGAGGCTACTCCAAGCCATTATCGTTAGGAAAAAAAGTCAGGGTTTGTGACAGTCTACATGAAATTGCTAGTAGCCGAAACATTAGTGTTTTTCTGAGTTCCTTCGACCTCTATTTGTTTGCCGGTTTCTGGTCTGTTTTTCCATTTTCCTTTTCGCAGAAATGTGTGGAGGAAAAGTTGAAACAATAATAATCATCATCATCATCATCATCAGCCCATTCCTGTCCACTGCTGGACATAGGCCTCTACAAATGCACGCCACTTATCTCTGTCCTCGGCCACTCGCATCCAGCTCCTACCAGCCGCACTCCACCTGGCAACAATAATACTTATTTCCGCTGTACTTTCTTGTTGATGTAACAAATTAATCTTCTAAATCATAGCAACAGAAACTTGACAGTTGGATATTAACATGCATTTATGCACCCGACTTACGGATAGTACGAAGACCAAAGTTATGACGGTACATTGCAAATTCATATGCACTGACAAGCTAAAAGCTGTTATATAGGTGTATCTGAATATAACGTTTCGACATGTGGAGATGACAGGAAACTCATTTCCTCGCCAAATGACCGGCGCTCAAAATGCATTCCGTGCATAGCGGAAAAACACCGCTATACAATAAGGATTGCGGTATCCTGGGCAGAGTTTAATTCGTTTTCGTTCTCTGAGCGGACGTTATGGTTTTTATTTCTTAAAGTATGGCGGCACTGTAGGTATAGGTGTACGTAAGCCCTTAGGGACAAGCGATGTGTAGTGTGTAGTTATCGGTGCGGTAAAGGATAGGTAAAGTAGAGAGATCCTAGAGATCTTTTTACAAATATGTACAAATAATAATGTACAAGTGCTTAAGCTACTTACCACGGGATCAGATCAATGTATGTGATGTTGTGTAATATATATATTTATATATATATGTATGTATTACCGAAAACAGTTTTCAACGTTACAAAAATAGCTGATTCCCCCACTAGGTTGTCTTGATGACTTGTTTTGTTGGGATCACACGCATTTGTACTCTAAAACATATCCTGCGTGATTGGCAAACCTTCATAGAGATCGATCGTAGGTATAATTATACGAGTACAGCTCAGGTACACAGTACAGAGGCAGCTTTTCTTGAACCAACAAATGATGAAATGCAAATGCTCGATTTTTCCATATATTTGTGAAGTTTCTTCAAGGGTGCTCGGAATCGGTTATCGGAACTGCGTTCTGCGATTTGTACTGAACAAACTATTATTCTTATATTTTTTTTTCTCTGTCTTTTAATACAAGAACCTACATGATGTAATTTTCAATGTAAACGGTAAAGTGATTAATATTATTTTGTTGAGATTTGAGATTGACTAAGGCCCGTGCCCCAACAGTGGGGACGTATATAGGCTGATGATGATGATGAGTTGAGATTTGAAATATTTTTTTGATGTTCAAAAAGTACTATAAATACAGTTTCATCTGTTAAAGAATCTTTACAATGTGAAAGGCACGAGTCTGATAAATAGATTTGTGGGAATCTCATTAGAGCATATTTTGCGTACTATCGAGCTTCGCTTCGGAATTTTAATTAAAACCCAGATTGGATTTACTCTCTTTTCTTTCCTAGATCAGGAACATTATCTGAGAGAGATTTCCAATGTTGTTTTGTAATATAAAAATCGAAAAGAAAAAAAAAGCAACATTCAGTCCGTTAAAAAAGAAAAGGAATCGGTTTTTGAACAGAATTATTGAATATGATTTTTTGGTTTTTTATCATGATAATGATGATGATGAGAGAATAGACATAGTAAAACAAAATAGCTTGGCAGGGAACTGCCCCTTTATCCCTATGTACGCTAAAAGTATGCAACGGATTTTGATGACTTTTTTTTAATAGATAAAGGAAGAGTTTTGTGTAAAATTCACGCAAAGCGAGCTTAGGTCGGGTCGCTAGTTGTAGATAAATAATGCATTTTGATATATTAAAACAATCCCGGGCATACTAAGGAACGAGTCATGTTTGAAATTAATCGTTCCCAGTAAATGTTACAAGTTAAAGCGTGCCACTGCTACGCCTTGCAATCCAATTAGTAGTGACAAGAAATCTTTACAAACATTTAAAAATGCCGGTGAAGATTTCTAACTAGTTCAAAAGGTTTTTTGTGCTTAAGCTCTCATCTCGAGAATAGTTATAAGGTAGATAATCGCCGATGGAGTAAATTACTCTTTCTTCCAATAGGGCTGTCAATATATTTTTGCAGAAATGTAAAAAAAAATTGGACATGATATAAATTTAAACAGTCATGTACACATAAGAAAACTCAATATGTCCGTTTATTAACCATGTTGTTTTATTTTAATGAGCTCCAATATTTCGTCACTGTTGCAAAAACGAACAAATGGTAATATACCCGGGCATAATCAGTTTTATAAAATAAGTATTTTTTTTACTTAAATTAAAAAGTAAGATATTACAAATTTTATTACTATGGACTACATGTATAGACTGCAACTTTGACTTTGACTTGCTTGGTTGAGATTTTTTATTAAGAAATTACTGAGCTTCTGATTCAGGAAGTTGGCGGATAACCGCCTGTCTCGGAAAGGACGTTAAGGCGATGATGCTGCGCCTGTCCTCTCATCAGTCATGTCGGATTGCCGTCTCACCAAGACGGTGCAGGAAGGAAGAGTGCACTTGTGCGCAAGCATACTTACACTTATGCACCATGTCCTTATTAAGATCGGCTGCTATGGTCAAAATTGGTCGGAAACGTTATTATTATGTCCTAAATTTTATTCTATCCAATATGTTGTTACAGAACGGTCTGAACGCGCTGCACCTGGCCGCCAAGGATGGCCACATATCAGTGGTGGAGGAACTGCTGAGGAGAGGCGCCGTCGTCGACGCTGCTACCAAAAAAGGTATCTTCAGCATCATGCTGTTATATATTGATCTCCGCAGTCTGATGAAAACCGGTTTTAACTGACTTTAAAAAAGAGTAAGTTCCAATCAAGCGCCCACACCACCAATGCATTACCGAAACTTTTTGGTATTGCTTATAAGTAGAAAAGTATACTACTTTTAGTCATTTTTTTTTAAAAGAAAGGAGTTTACGGCAGCCTTTCAATACAGGTGCGCTAAAATTCATGAAATAAACAGACAGATACAGAAGTATCCATGTAGGTGGTTGTAATAATATAATAGACCTATAAGCAATTATTTTTTTAAACTCAATTGAGAAATGATATAAGCACGCTTTGTGCCACACAAAGGTGCCCTAATTCGGGCACTAATTAATATAGATCTAGCTCTTTCAATTGCTTGCTCTTTCGAATCTTGTTTTATTGTCAGTACAGTGTAAAATAATGCAATACTTTTTATTCTGAAGTATTGATCAAACTTATAACTTAATCTTAACTTAAGGACTAACCTATCAACCCTATGTTGCAGGCAACACAGCCCTTCACATAGCATGTCTCGCGGGCCAAGAGTCGGTTGCGCGGGCGCTCCTCTCGGCGGGGGCGAAGGCCGACGCGCAGTCCGCAGCCGGCTTTACCCCACTGTACATGGCGGCTCAGGAGAACCACGCCGGATGTGTCAAGATGCTGCTGGCTGCGGGGGCTAGTCAGACCCTGGCGACGGAGGTGAGCGATAGAGCTCAACTCTTTAACGGGCATAACTATTTGAAATTTTCATTGGTTTTGGACCTTATGTCAAGTGAATAAGGTGTAGAATTTGGTGGGAATATATCTCCCTATCCCTCTGCCTGCTAAAGGGTTAAGCTTCTTCTACCACTTCCATATTACGTGAGGATCAGAGCTAAAGTATCTTCTAGAGTCTACAGTCGGGAACCGCTATGTCTAGAAACTAAACCGTACTTGTGTGTAAACATACTTGTCAAAGGGATTTACCACATTCTTAAAAACAAGCTGGTATGTCATCTTTAAGTAGCAGACAGTAATCAGGCTCGCGCATCTTACGTCAACATTGCTTCTTCTGATCATATCAGTCATGCAGTCTTTTCTACTTAGAAGCCATGGTTGAACTATTAGTACGATGGTGGTAGATTCCAGCAAACCAACGCTTGCAGTATCATTTCTGTAAGCAATTAAGGCTCAGGAGAACCACGCTGGCTGTGTCAAGATGCTGCTGGCTGCGGGGGCTAGTCAGACCTTGGCAACGGAGGTGCGATAGAGCTTAAGCATCTTCTAGTTCAGACTTTAACACTTCCAATGTTACTTGAGGATCAGAGCTTAAGTATCTTCTAGAGTCTAGAGTCTGGAACCGCTATATCTAGAATCTAGACCGAACTTCTGTTTACATGCATTACATGTACAATTGATTACTTCCGTACTTGTCAAGACTTGTCGCAGACTCGTGCATTTTACGTCAACATTGCTTCTTTCTGATCATATCAGTCATGCAGTCTTTGGGTATTCCTAAAAATCCAGGATGAACCTCTCATTTCAGGATGGCTTCACACCGCTCGCAGTCGCGATGCAGCAAGGCCACGACCGAGTGGTCGCTGAGCTGCTGGAGTCAGACACACGGGGCAAGGTTCGGTTGCCGGCGCTACACATAGCAGCTAAGAAGAACGACGTCAAAGCAGCCACACTACTTCTAGAGGTAAGCACATCTAGCATATGAACTAGGGAACTGTAAGATAATTCACAATTTCTATTTAGAAATTCATGTAAAAATTGCATCAAAGAAGCAAAATATCTATACTAATATTATAAAGCTGAAGAGTTTGTTTGTTTGTTTGAACGCGCTAATCTCAGGAACTACTGGTTCGATTTGAATAAATCTTTTTGCGTTGTATAGATAAGTTATCTAGGAAGGCTTTAGGCTATATAACATCACGCTGCGACCAATAGGAGCAAATATACAATGGAAAATGTGTAAAAAACGGGGGAAACGCGAACGAAGTCGCTGGCACAGCTAGTAAAAAATAAGGCGGTCCGACCGATCTCAATCGAGATCAGCCAAGTGCATAAGTATGCGCGATGAAAGATCGGGCGCGGGACCACCGGCTTAACGTGCTTTCCGAGCCACAGGTGTGGAACCGCCAACTTTCTTACTCCGGGCTGAGTAATTTCTTAATAATTTTTGCCCGACCCCGGACTTGTACCGGGGCCCTCTCGGTCCTTACGCAGCGCTTGTTACCTATGAATACCCTTTTTCTATAAAAAGGCTGTTTACATTAACATATCCTTAAACGTATTCATCTACATATCACTTTTTCAGACCAGAGTTTTTGCTTAATTACCCATTTAATCCATAGCTTAATTACCCATTTCAGAACGAGCACAATCCAGACGCATGCTCCAAGTCGGGCTTCACGCCGCTCCACATAGCGGCCCACTACGGGAACGTGGGGGTAGCGAAGGCCTTACTAGGAGCCGGGGCGGACTCGGGCCGAGCGGCCAAGCACAACATCACCCCCCTACACGTGGCTAGCAAGTGGGGGCAGCTGGCTATGGTCGACTTGCTGGTGGAAAACGGTAAGGGAGCAAAGATAATAAGGGCATTTTGTATAAAAAAAATAAAAAAGTAAGGCGTCTGGCCGATTTCGGCCATGTCAGGCGATCTTAATTGAGATCAGCCAAGTGCGCAAGACATATTATAGTGCACAAGTGTGCGCGCAAACATGGGCGTGGCGAAGGCCCTGCTAGGAGCCGGGGCGGACTCGGGCCGTGCGGCCAAGCACAACATCACCCCTCTATACGTCGCTAGCAAGTGGGGGCAGCTGGCTATGGTCGACTTGTTGGTGGGGAATGGTAAGGCTGCAAAGACAATAAGGGTGTTGTGGATATTGATTGATATCGGGAACCGGGAGAGGGGGTTCTCTCCCGGTGGTGTGTCGGACTCTCCGGCGGCTGTCGAGAAGATGGTAAATTCCAGCTGCTGCTTCTAGGCGAAGTGCAATGCCCAGGGGGTCCACCGACTGAAACACCGCGATTTACCTCCATCGCCTTGGCGGCGTCAAGGTTCCTGGCATAGCCCAACTACCACGACGCCACCGGCAAACAGCTCAGAGATGAAATGAAATAAAATAATTTATTCTGCAAATAGATTTACATGAAATACTTTTGCACGTCAAGTTGTAAATAAATAAATCACATATTACATAAAAATTCACAAGTTACATAATTCATTGATGTCCAAGCGAGCAGCTCATCATGTCCATGGATTTTTATCATTTAAGTAGTCTTCTACTTTATAATATGCTTTTTTCACAAGACACGACTTAATAAAAAGTTTGAAATTATAAAAAGGTGATTCAATAACATTTTGTGGGATCTTATTAAACAATTTTGTACTTAAACCTAAGAACGCCTTTCCAGTCTTTTTGAAGCCTGAACCTTAAAACGGCAAGCCTATGTTTATTTCTGGTGTTAAAATGGCTCCATTAATGCCTCCTCCGAGAGGGGTGATGGAGCAACTCGGTATATGGGGTTGCTTCCGCCCCTTAGCGTCGGGCGTTGGTGCAATGCTGGCGGGAGTGTCACCACACTTACCGACGACTGGCCTCTGCTGATTGATATAAACCTTAGCAACCTTGCCATAGAAACATGGGCGTGGCTTAACTAAGTCTTGGCAAGTGCAGGCAGGCAAGTAGACTTAGAGGGTACTACGCTGTGTTGATATACCGCGTTGTTATGACAACGTAGGCGTGGCTAAGCCTAAACCCGTGCCAAAACTGATAATCCTAATGACAGAGATATGTTACTGTATTTTCTTATACTAAAGTAGTAATTTATGTCTTAATTTTTTTCTTCCAGGCGCAAACATAGCAGCAGTCACGCGCGACGGCTTGACGCCGCTGCATTGCGCCGCGCGGTCTGGACACAGCAATGTGGTCTCCCGGCTTCTGCAGCATGGAGCGCCTATCACGAGCAAAACGAAGGTATCATCATCATCATCATATCAGCCTAAAGAAAGAAAGGAAAAAATATGTCTAAATTAGTGCCATGAGAAAAAGACATCCACACACACTGAAAATATTTTTATATTCTTTAATGATCCAGAATCGCATTCAAATCGCAGTCACATCCAGGTTGTCTGCGGTTTTTACTAGATCTTCCATTCATCTCATAGAGGGCCTTTTTACGTGGTGTCTTTCGATATACCTAAAACATTTCTGCCCGAACCAACTTATAAGCTCGTATCGTAAGCACTTCTGGTTTATATAAGCTGTAAACTAGGCAGAGCTGGTACTATGAGCGTCAGAGACCAGAGATTTACATACATAGATATATATATAATAATGAAATACATATTCACACCCAGGCACGGAACAAACACCTATGTTGATCACACAAATATTTGTCACGAGTGTGAATTGGCCCCACGACTCTACGCCAGCCAGGGTCGCTAACCATTGTTCATTCACATTCACATACCGTTACACATCTAGTCAGTAATTTTATTTCAGTATTAAACTTAATTTCTACCATCAGTCATATAATTTATTCATTGTTGTATTGCAAAACTCTTTGTTGAAATGTTTTTATTTTCTTTTCCAGAACGGTCTGACCCCTCTCCACATGTCCGTGCAAGGCGAACACGTGGAGACGGCCAAAGTGCTCCTCACAGAGGGCGCCCCGATCGATGACGTCACAGTGGACTACCTCACGGCCTTACACGTCGCCGCCCACTGTGGGCATGTCAAGGTAAGTCGAACTTTAAGACGTTTAACTTCTTGATATCTCCTTATGTCCACTACATGACGCAGACTAGTAAGGTCTCAAGTTCTATTTAAGGGCTAATTACAATGTATAAACTTTCCACGGTATGCACTTATTAATCACTGGGGTCCATGCCGGTAATAATTTCAATAGGGAAGATGGATTTAAAAGTTACGACAAATGTGAACCCGGACTCAGTGAGTGATGTGTGTCAGACAAATGTAGGTAGCTGTACAAATGACATTAGTGCTGATTCGGGGATGGATTTAGAAATTCACAACCGCTGTGGCAGACGACGATACTGGCGGCGCCAGTAACCCAGTCGAAACGTCGGGCAGTACTCACTGCCCGACACAGCTGTAGCAAATACATAGTTACTTAGCTATATATTTGCTTCTTCTAATGTCGCGTGTAGACCCAAAAAGTTTTTTTACATATCCTGTATTCCACAAATCCTTCCTAGTATTCTAAACTGTACCAACCCTTTCACAGGTAGCAAAACTCCTTCTAGACCGGAACGCGGACGCAAACGCGCGCGCGCTGAACGGATTCACGCCTCTTCACATCGCCTGCAAGAAGAACCGGCTCAAGGTCGTCGAGCTGCTGCTCAAGTATGGAGCTAGTGAGTATGCCTGGGCGGTTTAATATCATAGGTTAGTGTAGGAACGCGCGTTATTGGCGCCGAGAACGCCGATTTTTGCGTTTGCGTTGATGATACAAGAGCGCGCATGAAGCGCGTATACGCGCAGTAGAAGCACGAATATGCGACTACAAATGGGCGGAGTAGACATCGAGGGGGATGCCCTGATCAAAATGCAAAGACTATGAGCGACTACAGCTCGTATACGCGCAGTAGACGCGCGTTTCACGATTGCTCCGTGTGCTTAGGTAACAAGGTTGCGTTCAAATCTCGTATGAAGCGCGTATACGGGAGTCATCTGCACGACGAACGCTCAATTGCCGTGTGCTATGGCTCTAAGTACACTTTGACGACGAGCGTCGTCGTCAAAGTGTACTTAATACATATTTATTTTTTTTATCGCAGGCAAATCGGCGACCACCGAGTCGGGCCTCACCCCTCTCCACGTGGCGTCCTTCATGGGCTGCATGAACATCGCGCTGGTGCTGGTGGGCGCGGGGGCGGAGGCCGACGCGGCCACCGCCCGCGGGGAGACTCCGCTGCACTTGGCGGCGCGCGCTCGCCAGACGGACTTGGTGCGCGTGTTGCTGAGAAACAACGCTAAGGTAAATAAATAAATATTACACAACATCACATACATTGATCTGATCCCGTGTTAAGTAGCTAAAGCACTTGTGTTACGGAAATCAGGATCAACAGTGGATATGTTAAGGAGCAAATGATGAAGTGGGCATTATTCATACTTCCCGTTCCATATGAAAAATGCCCAATATGAGAGTGCAATTCAATAATAATTATTCAAATAATCACTTTGACCGGGCATTATACATAATGTTTATCACCTTTTGGGCAAAGTAATACAAACTTATTATGTAGAAAAAACTTTAATTAATCTTATCATTTGATATACAATAGTTTAATATAAAAAGTAGTTACGCCTCTAAAAATAATGTGGTGTGAAAAAAAATGTAATGGACATAATTTGGCGGCGTAACTCGTAAGACACGCTATTATTCAAAATTGCAATATAAATAAAGGCGTTTACACCCAAAATCGCTGAACACATGAGTGTCATTATTTTAGTATTGATGCGCGGGGTGATTAAGATTACGGAGACATTGGCTATTTATTGTTTTTCCTCGTTTCGGCATTTTAAATCAAAGTCCAAACACAAAGCAAAATCAACGTCCAATAACGCGACAAACGTAACGGTCACAAAAAATAATAAATACACGGAGGAACTTAATCTATGCACACATGTACGAAAATGGCTGAATACATAGATAAATGTATGGTCAATACACAGCAGCGGGGGGTTACGAATGATAAAATAATCGAATTACGTAAAAATATAAGTGAAGTTTCCCATATACAAAAATTATTCATCCTATTCTAAAAATTACGCAGTGAGTATTACCCATTACGACACTATGAAAACGTGTCAAACAGCGTAACTTTGTAAAAAGCGTTATACAGAGTGGAAATTTTACGTTTTCTTTTATTATTAAATTATTTTAAAGCACAAAAGACAATTATTTTTCTCAAATTACGCACAATTATCATATTGCCCAATTATCACATAGCCATATAATAATGACCGCGCATAATGACAAATAATGAAGTTGAAATAATAATTAATCACTTGGCCCGATAGGGCTAGACATTATACATAATGCTCGGGCATTATTAATAATGCTCGCATTAATCACTTGGTCCATAACAGATACACAAATAAACTTTAATATATTTAATAATACACCCAGACACGGAACAAACACCGATGTTCGTCACACAAATATTTGTCCCGAGTGGGAATCGAACCCACGCCTCTTGGAACCGTAGGTTATGAACCTGAGTCACTAGCCACTGTTCCACCGAGCCAGTCAGACAGGTGGGCATCTTCATCATCACCACACTTTGTTTTTTGTCGCGGTGAAATGCTTTACGCACCGTCACCGGGAAAGAGGGTTCTCTCCCGCTGGTGTGTCGGACTCCCCGGCCACTGGCGGAAAGATGGTAAATGCCAGTCGCTGCTCCTGGGCGACGTGCAATGCCCAAGAGTTCAACCGACTAAAACACCGCGGTATCTCATCGCCTTGACGGAGTCGTGGTTCTCTGACTTAGCCCTTAACCCACAACGCCGCAGGACAGAACCACGCTAAGGTGCGTTTCTCCATCATCAGCACCCTCAGCAGTAGTTGGCTGTATGAACATCGCTCTAGTACTGGTGGGCGCGGGTAGACTCCGATGCACTTGGCGGCTCGCGCTCGCCAGACGGACTTGGTGCGAGTTGCTGATGAACAACACACACCCTCTGCAGTAGTTGGCTGCATGAACATCGCCCTGGTCCTGGCGAGAGACATCACCAAGGTAGCCGATGGCGTCATCATTATCGGGATGATATGCACCACACGGCATAGACTTGACGGTCCATCTTGTAGAGTGCATTCGGCCGTTGCGTCACTTGGCATGGAGTCTTTCTGTCTGAGGCTGTTCGTATAACAAGAATCAAACGCATCATACACATTTAATTTAATACAAAAGTCCACATCGTACGATGTGATGCGACTGATGCACTTACAACATTTTTGACACGTTGTTAGCATCGCCGTGCTTAAATGTCACACGTTTACCAACGAACTTATTAAAAGATGCTTGTATGTGTCATTTACGTGTGTTTACAATAGGTATATATATTATAATAATATAACGCTTTACAGGTGGAAGCCCGCGCGAGAGAGGAACAAACTCCATTGCACGTAGCAGCTCGTCTTGGACACGCCGACATAGCATCGTTATTGCTACAGCATGGAGCTCAAGCCGCAGCGCCTACGAAGGATCGGTACACGCCTCTGCACATCGCTGCCAAAGAAGGTGAGCGTTGCTAAAGCGACTAGCATGCTTTTAGTTCGCTAGTTTGGTACTAGATGGCGCTTTTTCAAATTATGTGACGCTTCTAGTACGTCGACTATACCAGAGCCGCTCTAAGTTGGCCGATTTGCTACATGTCAGACTGACTGCACTAGTCTTTGAGTATAAAGCCACTGGAGATGCCATAACGTCAACGCTTCTAACTAATTTTTTCGCCACTTTTAGCGGGGGGCGAGGTAAACACGTACAGCACACCACCAAAAAATTAATAACTCAACAGACACAAATTTTGCTGTAACGATAAACACACACTACAAAAATGTTCAACACTTCGAACAATACACGCACACAAACAAAGTTTTCACGTAACTACGCAACACACATACGAAAAAAATAGTGATGACACAAAGAATAAAATAAAATCAGTTTGGTGAATGAACTTATTTTAAAATTGTTAAATGTAAAAAAAATTAAGATATTAAATGTTTATTTATATGTGTGTCTGTCTGTTTGTGTGCATTTATGACCTAAGCCTCTAGATTTCGAAGATAAGTACAAAAAACTAATATTTTAATTTAATCCTAAGTTTGATTGCATGGGAAAAAACTGAATATACAATGTGCTATATAGAAGCAGTAACAGATTCAAGAAAAGTAAAGAAATTAAATTACTTACCAAACAAGGACATGTTCGCAAAGAAAATATTGCACCTTTAATCAATGTCTTTCTGCTATTAGCATTTTAGATAACACTTGTACCTACGTGTGGGTTTCCAAGAATGATTTTCGTTGTTACAAAATTTTCTCCATATATCCTTTATCTTTTGATCTTTTGGAAATCGAAAAGGACATACACTTCTATTATATAAATACTAGTTTACTAGTTTATGGTATTGTATGCATAACACATACACTCATAGCCCCGGACATAGCCTCGAAATATTTTATT
Organism: Maruca vitrata; assembly: GCA_039566165.1. NCBI lineage: Eukaryota > Metazoa > Arthropoda > Insecta > Lepidoptera > Crambidae > Maruca > Maruca vitrata. The sequence goes on along the minus strand of CM076936.1, from coordinate 6,399,001 downwards.
GCTACAATTAATAATGAAATGAAATAATGAAATAATAATTAATTCTGCAAATAGATTTACATGAAATACATATTACATAATTCATTGATGTCCAAGCGAGCAGCTCATCATGTCCATGGATTTTTATCATTTAAGTAGTCGTCTACTTTATAATATGCTTTTTCACAAGACACGACTTAATAAAAAGTTTGAAATTATAAAAAGGTAATTCAATAACATTTTGTGGGATCTTATTAAACAATTTTGTGCTTTAACCCAAGAACGACTTTCCAGTCTTTGAAGCCTGAAACAGCAAACCTATGTTTATTTCTGGTGTTAAAATGGTGACTATCCGATTTCTTATTAAATGATTGTATGTTCTTATAAACATATGAGATACAGTCCAAAATGTACTGAGAGGCTACGGTTAAAATATCTATGTCTTTAAAAATTCTCTAAGGGAGTCACAGAATTCTTTTCATATTCAGACTAAATTTCAATATCGTATGACCAGAGGAAAGAAAAGTAATTTTTCAAATTCATCTTACAAGATTTAAATATAACATTCGTTTACCTTTTATTAAATTCAAAATTAAAGTAAAAAACGGATTATAAAACTAACTGCAGGGAGTGAATGATTCATTCAAATGTCGAGTCTCTTTTTTGACTTTGTAACATCACTAGCCCCTGTACCACTGTATTCTTGTTTATGTTTTTCTGTCGTTTACGTATCGTAACGACTTTTTATTTTAATAGCAATTCTTCTTAAATAATACACGTTTAAAAGTTTATAAAAACACTTAAATATGATACGAAACGCGCTCTTGTTGCGAATTTGAACTCTCGATCGCCTTTTACATGAGAATACTGCACAACTAACCATTTTTCAAGAGAAATGTCACGCGACAGGGATCAATGCAAAATGGCACGACAAGTAGTTTTAATTAACGTGTTTGAACAGTTGACCAATGTACTTTGCCGGAGGGGGTCGCCCGTGTATGGCATCTCCAGTGGCTTTATACTCAAAGGCACTAGTGAGGGACCACGGTAAAATTGCCGAAGTATATAAGTAACAGTTATTTCCACTTTATATCCAAGCAAGGTCTAATTATAACAAATTTTTATTAAAAACATTAATTCACATCCAAAAGATTGAATTTAAGTTCCTTATTTATAAATATATTTATTTTTAAAATACAATACTTATTAAATCCTTCATCCTATTTTTAAAAAATACCTGGTGAGTATTACCCACTACGTCACTATGAAAACGTGTCAAACGGCGTAACCTTGTAAAAGCGTAATACAGAGTGAAAATTTTACGTTTTCTTTTTATAATTCAATTATTTTAGGTAATAAAAGACAAATAATTAGATAATTAGGTGCATTTGACATTTTGAAATAACGTCTTATTTTTAAAAGTTGTTCTTTATGATTCGCTAAATATGTTCATCTTAACAAGGATAAATGCAAAATATAAAATAAAAAGTGTCAAATCAGTCTTCTAAGAACGGCTCCGGTATAATATACATACATATATATTTTTAAATACATAATCACACCCAGACACGGAACAAACACCGATGTTCATCACACAAATATTTGTCCCGAGTGGGAATCGAACCCACGACTCTTGGAACCGCCAGCCAGGGTCACTAACCACTGTTCCACCGAGCCAGTTAACCGTTCTTAGAAGACTGATTTGACACTTTTTATTTTTTATTTTGCATTTATCCTTGTTAAGAGGAACATATTTAGCGAATCATAAAGAACAACTTTTAACCTACCACCTAATTATGTAATTATTTGTCTTTTATTACCTAAAATAATTGAATTATTAACTAGATTATTAACTAGAATTTTAAACTAGATAAAATTATAAAATGTCTGTTGTCTGAAATGCATGTAGTTGTCATCTATAATTAAGTTTGCGTTTATCTAAATGTTCATCTGGTCATGTTACTTATATCATATCGTTAATGTAATCTTGTTGGTAATCTTAAATAAATAAATAAATAAATTATAAAAAGAAAACGTAAAATTTCCACTCTGTATTACGCTTTTACAAGGTTACGCCGTTTGACACGTTTTCATAGTGACGTAGTGGGTAATACTCACCAGGTATTTTTTAAAAATAGGATGAAGGATTTAATAAGTTTGTATTGTATTTTAAAAATAAATATATTTATAAATAAGGAACTTAAATTCAATCTTTTGGATGTGAATTAATGTTTTTAATAAAAATTTGTTATAATTAGACCTTGCTTGGTTATAAAGTGGAAATAACTGTTACTTATATACTTCGGCAATTTTACCGTTGTCCCTCACTAGTGCAGTCAGTCTGACATGTAGCAAATCGGCCAACTTAGAGCGGCTCTGGTATAGGCTTTCCTATTACAGATCCTCTCGTTACGTGACGACATCACAAGAAAACTGCACCTGTGCCCCTGGAATTTTCCTGCTTGAGACTTTCAGAAATTGTGTATTACTTACCTTAATTGATCACTTTAGTATGGTTGTATGGTTAGTGTTTTTAGAGTATTAATATTTAGTTTATAGACGGTCGAGCAAACAATCGGGCTACCGAATGTCCAGGATTGAATATGACGTAATTCTTATTATTACTATAATAATCCAGATCCTTTTTGTATTAGGCACTTTGCATCCGACTTATGAAGTCGTTATTTGTGACACAGCGTAAAATTGTAAGATTTTCGACTTTCGCGTTCCATTACCCTAAATTAGTCTTTAAGAGTCTTCACGCGATATTAAGAAAGAAAGAAAGAAAAATATTTTTATTTAGTTACCAAAAACAAAACAAAAAAATTTACATAATCACACCATTAAAAAAAGTAACAAGGTCGCTCGCGACCATGATTGGTGTACGTCGCGACCCATTCTAAACTTCGGTCAGTAAGTGGCTATGTATTTGCTACTCCTAATATAGTATGTAGCCTCAAAGACTAATGTTTACAGAGTAAAATTGTTAACATAACAAAATCCCTTCCAGGCAAAGAAGAAGTAGCCACTATCTTACTAGACAACAACGCACCGATCGAAGCGGAGACCCGCAAAGGCTTCACGCCGCTCCACCTCGCGGCCAAGTACGGGGACATGGGCGTAGCGAGGCTCCTACTAGCGCGCGGCGCCCGGCCCGACGCGCCCGGCCGGAGTCACATCACACCGCTGCACATGGCCACCTACTACGGACACCCGGACATCGCGCTGTTGCTATTAGATAAAGGTATAACAATCAAACGCAATACTACAATACCATCTGTGTGCAGCGCTGCGGAACTAGCAAGGTTTTGCGTACAGCGCCATCTAGTAGTGGCGCGGTGGAACTAAGAGGTTTTAGGCACGAGTGTCTTAGTAGAAGAGATTTGTGAAGGCGTCTACACGCCGTCGCTACGAGTACGTTAATGCTACAGCGGCGTAATACACTCGTAGCGCATCGTACGGGGACATGGGCGTGGCGCGGCTGCTGCTGGCGCGCGGCGCCCGGCCCGACGCGCCCGGCCGGAGTCACATCACGCCGCTGCACATGGCCACCTACTACGGACACCCGGACATCGCGCTGCTGCTATTAGACAAAGGTTAGCAACATACGATCGAAAGAAATGACACTGGTAAATATAATACGTTACAGCGCCATGTAATTACGGCGCTGCGGAACTAGCAATGTTTCACGTACAGCGCCATCTAGTGGTGGCGCGATGGAACTAATAGCCACATCACGCCGCTGCACATGGCCACCTACTACGGGCACCCGGACATCGCGCTGTTGCTATTAGATAAAGGTATAACAAAAAACAATCAAACGAAAATATTATATTTTTCCTGTACAGCGCCATCTAGTTGTGGCGCTACTCAACTAGCAATGTTTCACGTACAGCGCCATCTAGTGGTGGCGCGGTGGAGCTCATAAGTTTTAGGCACGAGTGTCTTAGTAGAGGAGATTTTTGAAGGCGTCTACGCGCCTTCGCTACGAGTACGTTAATGCTACATCGGCGTAATACACTCGTAGCGACCGTAGCACTCGTAGCGCGGCGCCCGGCCCGACGCGCCCGGCCGGAGTCACATCACGCCGCTGCACATGGCCACCTACTACGGACACCCGGACATCGCGCTGCTGCTACTAGATAAAGGTATAACAATAAACAATCCAACGAAATACTACAATACTGCGCCATCTGTGTGCAGCGCTGCGGAACTAGCAAGGTCTCGCGTACAGCGCCATCTAGTAGTGGCGCAGTGGAACTAAGAGGTTTTAGGCACCAGTGTCTTAGTAAAGAAGTTTTGTGAAGGCGTCTACGCGCCTTCACTACGAGTACGTTGAAGCTACAGCGGCGTAATACACTCGTAGCGCATCGTACGGGGACATGGGCGTGGCGCGGCTCCTAATGGCGCGCGGCGCCCGGCCCGACGCGCCCGGCCGGAGTCACATCACGCCGCTGCACATGGCCACCTACTACGGACACCCGGACATCGCGCTGCTGCTACTAGATAAAGGTTAGCAACATACGATCGAAAGAAATGACACTGGTAAATATAATACGTTACAGCGCCATGTAATTACGGCGCTGTGGAACTAGTAGTGTTTTGCGTACAGCGACATCTAGTGGTGGCGCCGTGGTACTAACAGATTTAAGGCATTGTCTTAGTATAGGCGATTTGTGAAGGCGTCTACGCGGCGTCGCTACGTGTATGTTAATGCTACAGCGGCGTAATACACTCGTAGCGTCCGTAGCACTCGTAGCGCATCGTACGGGGACATGGGCGTGGCGCGGCTGCTGCTGGCGCGCGGCGCCCGGCCCGACGCGCCCGGCCGGAGTCACATCACGCCGCTGCACATGGCCACCTACTACGGACACCCGGACATCGCGCTGCTGCTACTAGATAAAGGTATAACAATAAACAAGCAAACGAAATTACATTGGAAAATATTATATGTTTCGCGTTCAGCGCCATCTAGTTGCGGCGCTGCGGAACTAGCAAGGTTTCGCGTACAGCGCCATCTAGTAGTGGTGCGGTGGAACTAAGAGGTTTTAGGCACCAGTGTCTTTGTAGAGGAGATTTATAAAGGCGTCGTACGCGCCTCCGCTAAGAGTACGTTAATGCTACAGCGGCGTAATACACTCGTAGCGTACGTAGCACTCGTAGCGCATCGTACGAAAAAATTACGTGGCTCGGCCCGACGCGCCCGGCCGGAGTCACATCACGCCGCTGCACATGGCCACCTACTACGGACACCCGGACATAGCGCTGCTGCTATTAGACAAAGGTTAGCAACTTAAGATCTCACGTACAGCGCCATCTAGTTGAGGCGCTATGGAACTTGCATTGTTTCACATACAGCGCCATCTAGTGGTGGCGCGGAGGAATAATAGGTGGTAAAACCGTGGTAAAATTGTTCAGCTGGACACAAGTTGAGTGAATGAACAGTAGACGTTTGTTACATCTAAATGGCAGAGTTGGCAGAAGAAGAAACATGTCTTGCTCGCGCGTCATCTTACGTACTGCTATCTCTTCTGCGTCAGGCGCTTTGGAAGTAACAATGTTACGCATACAGCGCCATCTAATGGTGGCGTGGTGGAACAAAGGGGACTTTTAGTAATTAATGTTCCATTCGGAAAAAAAATAATACCTGTCTATTGTAAATATAATCCATATGTATTTTGTTTTTGTATTACTACGTGTGAGTAAGCTAGCCGCTATTTCGTAGGTGCGTCACCGCATTCCCTGGCTAAGAACGGACACTCGGCTCTGCACATCGCTTGCCGGCACAACCATCCTGACATCGCGTTTGCGCTGCTAGAGCATGGTAAGTTGTAAGATGCATTTCAGTAATTAAGCTAGAATTTAGCCTTGCTAATGTTCAAATCACGGAAAATTGAGACATGAAAGTATTGTTATATAAAAGTTGGTTACTCTTCCATGGAGATACGAATGTAGGTATTACGATATTTGTTATCATCATCAGCCTATTCCTCTCCACTCCTGGACATAGGCTTCCCAAAATGCAGGCCACTTCTGTGAATATGTATCAGAATATACATATATAAGTATATTTTAAAGTCGTCTGCTTGAGAATATTAATGTTTTTTTGCCATTGACGACTTTATGCTAATGTTGTCGCATTCGAGTCAAAGCAATGGGTATACATTAGTTAGCCACTGCTGGTACTATACTAATGTCAAACACTCGCTGCTGCGTGGCTATAAATCATCCGTGCGCTAGGGCGGCCCGAGATCGGTACTTCACATATCAATAACCGCCCGCATTCTTCCAGAAAATTGTGCACTGTTTGGTGCGCCGGCGCATGATAATGTTTTCTAATTGCACGCGCGAATGACAACTGTTCAGTAAATTACCTTACGCAGAAAAAATACAATTTTACTTTATAGTTTATTTCATAATTTCCTATGTGTTACAGACGCGGACCCCGGAGTCAAGTCGAAGGCAGGCTTCACTCCTCTCCACATGGCGGCGCAGGAGGGCCACGAAGACTGTGTCGAGATGTTGATAGAGAGAGGCGCTGACGTTAACGTTCCCGCTAATAACGGTAAGTTGTGTTTTGAGCTCCAATTTAAACATAACATAGGTAAAATGACAAATAAAATAGCGCTAAAAATAAATGACCAGGTGTCACCATTTGAATAAAAAAGGTATATTTGTACATTCAGATAGTGCTGATCACAGCCGATAGTGGATAGATTTTCGGTTCATTTTCTTACGTTAAATTCGGTTTCGTGAATCTAATAATATGACGTCCAGTCGATTATGTCCAATCTTGTTGAAAAGCTTTTTTATTGTCACGCAATATAAAGTCATTTGAATAAAGAAGAATATATTTTTTTCTACTTTTAATTCGTACTCAACTAAGATACGTAAGCCCAAGCCTCGAATAGCTGTAGACAAGTTTAGATGAGACTTTTGCCCAGCAGTGGAATGATAATAAAAAAAGATATCGGTTGCGACAGTTGAATTTCTTGCTTTAGTAAGAGGTTAAAGGGTTAAATGAATGTATTATTTCCGTCCAGGTCTCACCCCGGTCCACCTAGCAGCCTCGGAAGGTCGCTGCGCGGTCCTCAAAGCCCTGCTAGGTGCGCAGGCGCACGTGAACGCGCGCACGCGCGACGGCTACACGCCGCTGCACGCCGCCGCGCACCACGCGCACCTCGCCGCCGCGCGCGCGCTGCTCGACGCGCGCGCCGACGTCACCGCGCGCGCCGCACACGGGTAACGGGATGGAATTACCTAGGTTACACTGGAATGGTCTTTATGGGTCGACACGCGATATTAGGAGACTAGAGTAGTCTGCTAGGCGCGCGCTGCTGAAGTCTCTAGTAGGCGCGCGCTGCTGAAGTCTCTGCTAGGCGCGCGCTGCTGAAGTCTCTGCTAGGCGCGCGCTGCTGAAGTCTCTGCTAGGCGCGCGCTGCTGAAGTCTCTGCTAGGCGCGCGCTGCTGAAGGCGCTGCTGAAGCCTCTGATAGGCGCGCAGTCTTAAAAGCCCTGCTAGGTGCGCAGGCGCACGTGAACGCGCGCACGCGCGACGGCTACACGCCGCTGCACGCCGCCGCGCACCACGCGCACCTCGCCGCCGCGCGCGCGCTGCTCGACGCGCGCGCCGACGTCACCGCGCGCGCCGCACACGGGTAACGAGATGGAATTACCTAGGTTACACTGGAATGAGTCTTTATGGGTCTACACGCGATATTAGGAGAGTAGACTACTCTGCTAGGCGCGCGCTGCTGAAGTCTCTGCTAGGCGCGCGCTGCTGAAGTCTCTGCTAGGCGCGCGCTGCTGAAGTCTCTGCTAGGCGCGCGCTGCTGAAGTCTCTGGTAGGCGCGCGCTGCTGAAGTCTCTAGTAGGCGCGCGCTGCTGAAGTCTCTAGTAGGCGCGCGCTGCTGAAGTCTCTAGTAGGCGCGCGCTGCTGAAGTCTCTAGTAGGCGCGCGCTGCTGAAGTCTCTAGTAGGCGCGCGCTGCTGAAGTCTCTAGTAGGCGCGCGCTGCTGAAGTCTCTGGTAGGCGCGCGCTGCTGAAGTCTCTGCTAGGCGCGCGCTGCTGAAGTCTCTGCTAGGCGCGCGCTGCTGAAGTCTCTGCTAGGCGCGCGCTGCTGAAGTCTCTAGTAGGCGCGCGCTGCTGAAGTCTCTAGTAGGCGCGCGCTGCTGAAGTCTCTAGTAGGCGCGCGCTGCTGAAGTCTCTAGTAGGCGCGCGCTGCTGAAGTCTCTAGTAGGCGCGCTGCTGAAGTCTCTGGTAGGCGCGCTCTGCTGAAGGCGCTGCTGAAGCCTCTGATAGGCGCGCGCTGCTGAAGTCTCTGCTAGGCGCGCGCTGCTGAAGCCTCTGATAGGCGCGCAGTCGCAAAAGCCCTGCTAGGTGCGCAGGCGCACGTGAACGCGCGCACGCGCGACGGCTACACGCCGCTGCACGCCGCCGCGCACCACGCGCACCTCGCCGCCGCGCGCGCGCTGCTCGACGCAAGGGCCGACGTCACCGCGCGCGCCGCACACGGGTAACGAGATGGAATTACCTAGGTTACACTGGAGTAGACTTTATGGGTCGACACGCGATATTAGGAGACTAGAGTCTCTGCTAGGCGCGCGCTGCTGAAGTCTCTGGTAGGCGCGCTCTGCTGAAGGCGCTGCTGAAGCCTCTGATAGGCGCGCAGTCGCAAAAGCCCTGCTAGGTGCGCAGGCGCACGTGAACGCGCGCACGCGCGACGGCTACACGCCGCTGCACGCCGCCGCGCACCACGCGCACCTCGCCGCCGCGCGCGCGCTGCTCGACGCAAGGGCCGACGTCACCGCGCGCGCCGCACACGGGTAACGAGATGGAATTACCTAGGTTACACTGGAGTAGACTTTATGGGTCGACACGCGATATTAGGAGACTAGAGTAGTCTGCGCGCGCGCTGCTGAAGGCTCTGCTAGGAGCAATCGTAACGTCACCGCGCGCGTCGCCCACGGGTAACGAGATGGAATGGGGAATATGCATAAATCTGCACTCTAAACTTTTCAATACCTTATGAAAATATACTTAAAAATATATTAACATGTGAAATGAAAATGAAATCATTGGAAAACTGAAACTGTCCGGGATATTTACCATGTTGTTTTGTTTTAATGAGCTCCCGATATTTCGGCACTGTTGCAAGCGCCATGGTCACGGGAAGAAGTTGGGAAGTTCACCCGTCATCATGGCGCTTGCAACAGTGCCGAAATATCGGGAGCTCATTAAAACAAAAAACAACATGATAAATATCCCGGACAATTTCAGTTTTCTAATGTGTGTAAACATGACAGTTTAAAGAAAATGAAATCGGTTCTAACACAAAGGATTTATAAGGAATTAAAGTTAATTTTCTATCTCTTTCTTACAAAACGGAGATTTTATGGATCGCGTATGGCCGTAGTGTAATTGTGACGTCATCTGCCATATCGAATCTCTCTGTCCACCCGGGAACTTTAAACAGCTATATCTCGCTTGTCGTTAAAGTATAATATTGAAAAATAGAATTACATTCATATTTATTCGATATTAAAGATTGATTTCTATAATAAAAAAATGTGTGCATATTCCCCATTAACTAGTCTACACTAGAATAGTCTTTATGGGTCTACACGCGTTATAAGAAGACTAGAGTAGTCTGCTAGTAGGGTTGCCAACTTATTTTACAAGAAATAAATTATATTCATATCGGTGAAGAAGAATAAACAGTATCTTAGGAAAATTAACAGTATTTTAATTTAGTTCTAAGTACATATTTTTAGAGGTTCTCGGCTGCGCTGCTCTGAGCAGTACCGTCTGACGGAATAAAAATTAATTTGTATGGGCGTCCTTCGTGTTTCCATTTCGATCGGAAAACAGTATTATACTGATTGAAAAACAGTATTATACTGTTTAAAACAGTATAGTTGGCAACCCTATCTGCTAGGCGCGCGCAGTGCTGAAGGCTCTGCTGGGAGCAGTCGTGACGTCACCGCGCGCCGCCCGCAAACGTTGTTTGAAGAATGCGCTAATCTCAGGAACTATTGGTTTAAATTTAAAAACATTGTATTGGATAAACCCTTTATTGAGAAAGGCTTTAGGCTATATAACATCACGCTGCGTCCAATAGGAGCAAAGAAACAATGGAAAATCTGTAAAAAACGGGGAAAAACGCGGACAAAGTTGCTGGCACAGCTAGTTTAAATAGTTTAAAATAGCGTAGCCGCGTACGTGGTTTCTGTAAAGCCCAGCTAATATAGACTTGATCTAACGATGGCCCTTGTCTACAGCTTCACCCCTCTGCACCAGGCCGCGCAGCAAGGACACACGCTGATCATCCAGCTGCTTCTGAAGAACAACGCCGACCCGAACGCATTGTCTGCTGTAAGTTATTAAGACTTACCTTTGAACACAGTTATGTTTGTCGTTGTTGTTGCCCTATTAAAGAAAAAAACGCGTTAGATTGAGGGATTATATTTTCTTATATCGCTATCAATAATTTAAGTGGTGTCATGTATAAATAAAAGCGTCAATGGCCGAGTGGTTAAAGCGGGATTAAAGGAAACCTGCACACCTACGAAGTCCAAGGTTTTTTAGTTGACCAACCCGCTCTTGGCCAGCTTGGTTGACTAAGGCCTTATGGCCCTAGTTTAGGGTTGATAATGCAGGATGAAGAAACGTCCGGACACATTGCTTGTCAGAATCTACTCGGTGCTATCAGCATTCCTAGCCAATCACCATCCTGGTTTTGCTAACCTGACGTTTTATCGATATGTCTATTATACTTTTTTTTAAATTCTTGTAACAGAATGGACAGACAGCGTGCGCCATAGCTGACCGTCTCGGCTACATCAGCGCCGTAGAAGCATTGCGACCGGTCACAGAGAACACGCTGAGCCAAGCCGTCGGCGACACCGGTAAGTTAAACAGCTGTTTGTACGTCCGCCATATTTGTTTCGTGAGTTTAGTTGTGACGAATCGCCACCAGATTGCGTTGACTAATATGCGAGTTTCTTGAAACTTTTGCGCTGATGATGAGAAAACTTATTATAATCTGTTACAATAGTAATGAGGTTCTGTTTTTTGTGTGCTAAGAGGCTATGGACGGCGAAGTTTGTTATTTGTGTCTCTATCAATCTACGTAGTGTAGAGAAGGATAGTGGCACGTGGACTTGTCATAGCTTGCTCTTGTAGCCTCATCTGTAGTGGAGAAAAGTCACTAGAGAGCGTTGGTACCTAATATTAAACTTTTTCACTGAATCAGAACAAAATTTAGCAATAAGCTCTAGTTTTCCCTTTTACGGAATCCTATAAAATGTTTGTTATTTGTGTAAGTGTATAAAGTAGGTAGAAACCTTTAGCAAAGATTGGCGTTCACGGGATAAATTTTTCGTAATGCATTTTGCTTGCGTGAACCTTTTATCGATGCAAAATGCAGCGCCTTTCTATGATCCAAATAGAGACCGCATTTTCAAAAGTTGTATAATATCACATAGGTATATAGGTACGTATGTATATTAATTAGCTCATATATACCTTGTAATATACTGTACTTCGTTCATAACTGATTCAAACTGCGTCCGCGCACCTAATTTTACCGGATCCGTCAAAACGAGCATAAATCGAATGTTGGACGATCGCCAGCCCGTAGCGTCGCCTCGGCGGCCAACAAAAAGACGACGTGATTTATAAAGGTTTATGATTTCTATTTTTCAACAAACTCCGAGGGAGAGGTTTCTGAGTTTATTGTAAAATATTAAGACTCATGCCCATAATTTCTGCAAGTAATTGTACAACTTTTTTCCATCAAAAACGTTATCCAACTTTTTTTTCGTAACTGACATACGATGATGCCTTGGAGTAGCCTCTTCATCACCACCGGACTTGCGGGGGAGCGGATGGCTCTCACCCCTAATGTTATCCAACAATTACATACTCCAATACTATATTTTCTTCTGATTTACGTATTGTTTCACATTCATTTTAGTCATAACAAACCAATGAGGTTTGTTCTAGCCTCGTTAACAAACATACTTCAATTAGGAAAACCGTTCGTATTATTGAATGATTAATTTCCTCTTTTCCTGTATTATAAGCTTAGTAAAATAAAGTCACGCAAAATCGAACTCTATTGCCTAGATTATATTGAGTTCATTTTGAAACTAGAGTACCTACCATTCTAATTAGGCGCTATTGTGTGTAGCTTTATACAAACTGTTATCTAAGCTCGCATCTACCTCAGATTGTTTACGAAGTTACGCATTGTATTGTAACCTTGACATACAGCACGACTAAACGAAAGGTTTCTGGGTCAAGCGATAATGACATTTAAGTTCAAGGTGTGTAGGTGTTATATAGCGTGACGTAAGGCTAGTTAGATCACTCATTAATTTGAATAATCGGATAATAGGGGACTATATTTGCATGGACCAGTAACTTTCGGTGGTGAATTCAAAGCGTTTTAACTAATTTTGGATGGATAAGAGTTTGCGATAATGACATTATTCAAAAAACAAATGGCAGAACACATAACCGCTTCCTATTTTAAAATTCGATTAAAATAGCTGATGAAGATATACCAATTAGATTAATTAGATATACCAATATACCTGTGAAGTAAAGAACCGTCAATATAACACTTTTATAGACTTACAGAATCAAACAAAGTAAGATGTCCTACTCAATAAATATATTTACGATAGTATTTAAAATAAGACAGGCGTTTGTCGGATGATTGACGATGTATCGCCGATCGTCTGCCATTGGCATCGGGACAGATATTCGTAGTACTCTTGACCGCTGCTAGCATTCAGGAACAGGCTCGAAATAGATGGCCGTACAGTGCAAATATGGAGGCGAATCTTTAAAATGTTTTCTTGTAGACTGAATTACGTGATAATTATGATGTATAGAAATAGTTTGTAGGATAGCAAACTGCATTGGACATATTATTTTGCACAAGTGTATGCGCTGTTACATATTTGGACGTGGCGTCGTAACTAACCAGTAACCAATGAAATAATATATTTACCTACGGGTCTTAAATCAAAAAGAGTCATAAAATAAATTTGACGCATGAAATTTATTTTATAAATGGTGTTCATACACTGAACGAAAATTAAGCCAAATTGATTTTAATCATAACAAAAAGATTCCGGCTAACTTTCGTCGATAGTTTCTTTTATCTCTAAGTTAAGTTCAAAAGTACAAGAGTTTAACTTACACGTACACTGAAATCTAAGTTTCTAGCGTGTAATCAATAATGCTTAGTTTCCACGCTACTAAGCAAAGGTCTCTATCGCCTCCTATATATAACCGTTATAGGTCAGTCCCCTGCCAAGCCTTGTCTAGTCAATTATGCACTAATCGTGACTCATCAAGAGCTTTCTGTCAAGTTACAAACCTACTGGATCATGCGGAGGAAGAAAAGTTACGGTAACAGACAATTCTTTAACTTGTGAGTGCTTAGAGTTCAAATTTGGTATAATAATCGAATTCCAAAGATATCAAAGTGTTGGTGTTGGTGCACTTGTAAAATGAAAATGGTCATAAAACAAATTTCTTAGCAACTGATTTGAATGTTATTTGTACGGACTTATATAATTCATTACATTTTTAAAGCGTTTAGTAGTTCATTTGAACAGTGTGTCATTTTCAAATGATGCACAAAGTAGGTACATAACTATTTCCTTGTATTGATCAGTTAAAACAGTTAGGTCATAGAGCAATTTGTCATCGTTTGTAAACATTGGAATAACTCGTTCAATTAGATAAAGGGTATATAACAATATACGTTCGACATTCCTTAGGGATCTTTAGAGAATTTCAGCAACTTACAGCCATCAAATATCAGATGCAGGGTAGAAATTATATTTGGTACATAGTTTAGAAACAGGTGGTCATCTAAGTATGCACTTTTAATATACTTGTTTTATTTCCTGCATAAATTCAGTTCAAGTTTACACGGAGGAAATTAGATCTACTGAACGGATTTTGATGGACGTTATAGTTTTGTTCATTATCATCAGAATCATATGTAGGCCATTTGGTTCACGACGAATAGACAGTTCACGCTATAAACCACTTATCGCGAACGATTTCTTGGACAGCATCGAGTATTTTCTTCGCACGCATTTAGCTTTATCAAAGGTAGGCTGCTGTGAAATTAATTTACAGTTGCATTATTAGGTATTTCAGTATATAATGCAGATCGATTTCTACACTAGTTTTACTGCGAGATTTATCGAGCGTGTAGTGTTAGTTGACCTATTTTAAAGCCCATTTTAAACGTGAGTCACCTGACGGTGTAATATGTTAGTTTAGAATGGATTTTACAAAGTAGCTGCTAGAGGATGCAGGCGATGCAGCTGACTGCATACTAAAAATACCTTCTTTTTTAAAAGTATAAATTACTAATACAATGCAAATTACTAGTACAGTTTCCTGTTCCTCTAGTTCGATATCTTGACAGATCTTACGATGTATGGATATTCTATAGTATTTAAGGAATGAAGTAAGTTCAAAAATGTATTGCTGACTATTTATCAATTCTACCAGAAAGATGTAACAAACTGACTGATGAACTGACTAACTGACTGACTGATGTAACAACTGAGAGAACTATGTAACTATAAATAAATATCACACAACATCGCATACATTGTTCTGATTCCGCAATAAGTGGCTTATGTATTTGTGTTACAGATATCAGAAAATAATATACCTAATTATATTTAATAACACTCTCAAACACAGAACAAACATCGATGTTCGTCACACAAATATTTGTCCCGGGTGGGAATGGAACCCACGGGTCTTGAAACGGTAGCCAGGGTCACTAACCATATTTCCACCGAGCAAGTCAATATAATATTCGGATTTATTCAGTTTTGGCAAAATACCGCCACTTTTATTAAGTCGTAAATTTTAATAGACAGTACACTTGTAACAACATTAATGCATATGACAGAATGCCGATTAAAATAACAATATTTGTAACATGACGTGTCACCAGACAATAGCGGCAAGTATCGCATTATAAATTGTAATTCGCATTTTATTGCCTTGTTCATCGAACTCTGTGAATTTATTCAGCTTGTTACGTGATACCTGGTCATTTAGCGGAACGGTAAAGTGTCAAACTTCAAGTTAACATGTGGTATAGACAACCCAATTTGTAGGTATTCCATGTTTTATTCCAGGTTTGTCGTACTATAAGCGACTGACTATGTACTAATAAGAGTTCTAGTATCATTCTGTAGTTTGCTTAAAAATGGCAGATGGGTATGAATGAGTAGACTAGCTGGCCTCATGGACTCTATTTATTTTCTGAGTTTAATCTTCAAGATCATGGTAGTATACACAGTCCTTGCTTATACTGATAAATATCTTATAGTCCTAAAGATATAATTTGATTTTCGATTACCTTTTAAAATACAGGATAATTAATATAATGTTTTACCTGAAAATAAAACAGTTATTATATGCCTTAACCTTATTCGAGACCTATAGAGTGAGACGGCATCACTTCCGTTTCCTTGAACAGCCTCCCGCCATTCCCCCGCTACGTCACACCCGGCGGCTAGAGTGAGGTAGTGGGGGCAATCGCTTGTCACCTCGGCAGCGTAGTTTGCTCGTCACATTGCATCTCACTAGAGTGGTATCAAAGAATAAAGCCATCAGGCAGTATTTTAAATATAGGTCTCGAATAAGGTTAAGGCATATAATAACTGTTTTATTTTCAGGTAAAACATTATATTATATGCGTTGAACCGTTATTCGAGACCTATAGAGTGAGATGTGTTTGTTATCGCCTGGTGGCAAGCGTATCATTAAGGTATGCCAATGTATGCCAATGTGTGACAAGTAAAAAATAGTATAAACAGTATAACTGTATTTAGTAAAGAAAAAACTGCATCTTCTAAACAAATAAACAGATTTGTAAATAATCAGAATTAAATAATCATTACACGGCGTGAAATAATCTAGATATATTATATCTCGTATCTCCTGGCGGGGCACGTATTTCGGATGAATAGAAACGCGCGAATGTATTAGGCACTCGCCAATTCCCCTTCGCCATAATCTCATCAATAGAGCAGTGGTCAATCCAGTTCCGGCTGGCAGCGGCGCTGCGCGTGGAGCCGGCGCTGGCGCGCACGCCGGCCGCGCGCAGCAGCGCCCGCACCCAGCCGCCCAGCACCGTGCGCGACGCGGCTCGAACGGGGCCCCGTGCCGTGATGAACAGTGCACTCAAACCCTGCGCTTCTCGACGATTCCTTGATAATTCTATCAACTTCTTGATCCAAAAGACAGGACATATCTTATCGTCACCTGACTTTAAAAATTTCCAGGATGACTGTCTATGCCTATAATTGTCTGTCTTCGAACCGAATCTTGGATGCAATATAATGTAGTCCACGTGATCTTCACAGTGATCCTCGTCTATATGCAGAAGAGTCAAATCGTGAACTCTTCGACTGGATGCGAGAAGCATCAGTAACGCTGTCCGTCGTAAAACTTCGTAAAGTGTAAGATCTTGTGGAACATTAGCAGATAACCAGATCACAACAGCTGTAGGATCCCAAACTGTAGATTTTATGGACTTATCTTCGATGTTAGTCAAAGATATAGCTTTTAAAATCCTTTGGACGACAGGATTATTACTTAGTGAGCCAGAATCCCGATTGGTCATGGTAGCAACGACTGACTTGTAGACTAAGATTGTTTTGTAAGAAAGTCCTTGTGTCAAGTGTAGGTGCGCCAAAAATTTGGCTAACTGGACGCCCGTTGGGTTGTACATGTCCACTTCCTTGATCCGACACCACTCTCGCCATTTGTTCCAACAAGACGAGTATACTTTCTTGGTAGATGGCCTCCAGCTAGTATCTAATAACTCTATTTCTTGAGAGGACCAGTCGGTTAGGATATGACCCCACCCTTCAAGGACCAAACTTCGAGACACATCTGATCTACTAGAGGTGGTGGTTTCTGAGACCGGCTGTCTATCAGCTTGTGTCTGAGATTCGTTATTGTCCACGGCGCTGCTATCGCTCTGTTCCTCAGGTCTGAGCGCCAGAACACTTTGTGCCAACGAGGAACGACTAACAGGTATAAGCCGGTGGTTCGGCTTAGATGTGCTAGGACACGAGGCACTAGATGTGGAGGCGGAAAGATCCATGCCTTCTGGTATTGCCATTCTCTGCTGAATGCATCGTGATATTCCGCTTTCAGATCGTTCAAGTCCCGTGACGCGTATCGAGGTAGGACATGAGCTGTTTGCGACGCAAATAAGTCGATCTGCGGGGTTCCAAACCGGTTGAATATTTCCTGGCAAGCAGGTTGAGTTAAAGTCCATTCCGCTTGACCTTTCTTCTGGCGTGATAGCATATCGGCTTCTACGTTATATTGGCCAGGAATATAATGAGGAATAATGCTTATGTTGTTCCGGTCTAATAGTTGAAACAGTAAGCAAGTCATCCGAAACAAGTTCAAGGAACGTAGTCCGCCCTCGTTCCGTATGTAGCTGACAACACTCTTGTTGTCGGATTGCACAAGTATTGTGGAGTCCTTGAATCGAATGAGATTGTGTCCAACAGCCTGTATTATTGCCCACATTTCTTTGAGGTTGCTGTGCCATGATAGCTGATCGTGAAGCCATGGACCTCCAGTCAGACGGGTCCCATCGATTATCGCTCCCAGCCGGTACCGGAAGCATCCGTCGTTAAAAAGTGGCCAACGCTTGGGGAATGTATAGGCGTGCTCGCCGTGAGCGCCTGCAGCCACCAATGAAATTCTGTCGACACTGGAGAACAGAGTGGAAATTTCTGATAGGGTAGGTCCTTTGATAGGAGAACGCATTCCCTCTGTAATGGACGGCAATGAAGCCGACCTCTGGGGACGGCAAATGAGGCGAAATTCAGCATTCCTATTATCTCCTGAGCTCCTTTGAGGCACCAATGGCCTATGTCCAGGAGACGTCTTATTTTCGTCTCGATTCTCTGTGCCTTCTCCACAGGTAATTGTTTCGTGTTCAACCTCAGATTCCACTTGATTCCGAGATACTCGATTGTCTGAGTTGGAATCAAAACAGATTTCTTGTGATTCACGTGCCATCCGAGTGACCTCAACAAATGCACGGCTTCTGCAGCCTGTTGCTCCAGAATATCCCGGTTCTGATTTACGCCTAAGAAATCGTCGAGGTAGACAATGACTCTCATCCCCTTTCGCGCAATACCTGAGCGACCCAGTTGGTGACTGTCGCAAATGTTACGGGCGCTGTCGAAAGGCCGAATGGTAAGCTTGTGATTTGCAAAAGCTCTGGCTCCTTCGCTTCGTCCTCCTTGTAAAGGACTCTGAGAAATGGTAGATGAGACTGAGCCACAGGAATGTGAAAGTAAGCCTGTGTCAGATCTATTTTGATAGCCCAATCCCCTTGTTGCAAGAAATCTGGCACCCGGTGGACATTGATTAACCTGAACTTGAATTGAACAAGATATTGATTCAAGTTCTTTAGGTTGAATATTGGTCGATTCGTCAAATCGGACTTCTTTACTATAAACATTGGGCAAACAAAACTCGGAGTTTTTTCTGCGGGTAGCAGAATTTTTTGTTGCTTTAAAAGTAAAATTTCTTTTGACATTGCAGCACTCGTTGGCGTTTGGAATTGTTTTAAAAAATTGTGATTTATTAGAGAGGGTACTTTCTGAAAAGGTATTCGGTAACCAGCTATAATTTTTAAAATATGATCGGGGGCATTTAATTTTCGCCAAGAATCTGTGTAATCTTTTAAACAACCGCCATAAAACGAGTTTGTTATCGAGTCATTTACGAAAGTGAACCTTATTATTTGCGTTATTCAATTTGCCATCCCTGTGTTTCGAGTGCGATTTGTTGTTAAACGCGACCTTCTTGTTATAATAGTGACCAACTGAGCCCTTGCTAGTTGACGGTCCGGGCATAGGGTCAATATTGTGCTCGCGACTACGAACAGCCGGCTTCCGCAGCCGTTTGGTGCGAGTGTTACGGTGTTTATCGTGCATGGACATTATAGGCTCGTCCGCCGAGCGCTTGTTGTTACAAAATAGTTTGTTCGTGCCTCCTGACTTTGTTATGAAGTTGCTCAACGTGTCTGGGTTAAACAAACTATTGCAGGTGGGTGGAATTTTCCGTAAATCCTCTTTAACATACCGATCTCTAGCACATGACAGGACACTGTCACGGCGCTTTTGAATCGTATCAGCTCGTCTTCCGCACACGAGCTGAAGAATATCTTCTGACATTTTTATATACTGAGATTTTTCTGAAAAAAGCTCACTTAACTTATCGAATAATGAGTCTGGGGTCAAAACAGTTCCAGATTTGTGTGACCATTCAACTAACTGCTGTAAATTATCTTTAAAAACTTCATTCTGTTTTATAACTGCGTGTGTCAATGCCCCGTAAGAGCGATCAAGCGATCTAAGCCACGAAGAATCAGGATCATAAAACCTTAACTCAGTGTTAACGTCTAAATCTTGAAAACCCGGTCTAGCTAGGTATTTTTTCTCTGTTTCGATATATCGTACTCGATCCCAGTCGTGTGAATCAAAATGGTGTAGTTTGGAAAGAATATTTAGCCTGGATTCGGTAGCTTTCTCAATATCAGCTTCCTTTAAATTAGTGCTAATGTGGCATTCTATGTTTTTCTCAATTCGGGGCCTTTTCAAAAGTGGTTCATTCAATAACAATGAACCTGTTAATTCTCTAGAGGGGTGTAATGATAGTGCCTCTGAGTCACTACCATTGCCATGAACATTTTCAGATAGTGAATGATCCTGATCTTGCATATATTTTAAGATTGTACTCACCTGACGTGACAAAGATTCAAACTCATTCATATCTTTGTACCGGTTTTCCGATGTCTGTTCCCGCGATGACCGTTTGCTCGGCCGCCGTGATCCGCCGGAGCTAGACGACGACGTGGAAGATGATGAACTCGTCATACTGGTATCAGAGCTTTCGGATGATGATGAACGCATTTTTCGGGCACGTTTTTGCGGCCTAGAGACCTGTTTACGTGAATTTTCCCGCTTACTGAGCCTAGAAGCTTGCTTGCGTGAATTGTCCCGCTGATTTCGTCTAGAAGCCTGTGCTTTTTCTGAACCATGCGGCCTAGTAGCCTGTTCCCGCGTCTCACGAGACCTAGAAGCCCGTACGGAAACTTCTCCTCGATCATTAGGCCTAGGAGCCTGATCAGGAGATTGTCCATTATTATGGGGCCTAGCAGCCCTCGTCGGAGATTCATCCATTAGTTTTTACTAAATATTAAGGATAACGAACAACAACGTTGTTAATTTCTTGGAGGTGTTCACTCGACGAAAGTCGATGCCAATGTGACGAGCAAACTACGCTGCCGAGGTGACAAGCGATTGCCCCCACTACCTCACTCTAGCCGCCGGGTGTGACGTAGCGGGGAATGGCGGGAGGCTGTTCAAGGAAACGGAAGTGATGCCGTCTCACTCTATAGGTCTCGAATAACGGTTCAACGCATATAATATTTCATTTTTAATTCATTCGAAGTAAATAAGAAAGGGCTTCAGTGACGGTTGATGGAGATCGAGTTCCAAAGATGTTATTTTCCTTTTGCAGTGTCATGGGTAAATTTTGAGGGATAACTTAGGTTTACAACGTCAACAACGGATCACCATCATTACATCATAGGTTTTTTATTTACTGCGCATATTAGTAGGTATTAGGGATAAGATGAATGAATACCTATTTTCTGTCTATGTGGTATTTGATACTGTGTATTAGTGATGTACCGGATAGTCAAAAATGTATATCCGCGGATACGGATCTCGATACGGATATTTAGTGTGAAGATCCGCGATCGAATTTGTAGATTATATACATTTGGCATTTGTACACTATTACAATTATCAATTCCTGAACAAAAAATATGTAAATAGGTTCAAAATAAAATTCCATCGCAACAAATCAACGTGTCTTCGCTTCGTTACATACGATGTAGCCAAAACGTACTGTAGCGCTTCCATGAGTTAGCTATCGTAAACTTACGTACGTTTAAAACCTATCTAATTGTTTTTTTTTCATACTACCGATTTTAGTTCTTAGCGTTACCGCTAAGGCGCTGAACATTTTTTCATATACATGTCACTTTTAAACTCATGGTAGCGCTACTGATCAATAGGGCGGCCCGAAGTTATTCGTCTACCGTTTTGAATGAGTATTGTAAGCAAATCGATCAATATTGCCACAACGAGGGCTACACAATGCGTGATCCATAATTCATACCCAATCTAGCATTGTATATTCTGTTTGATTGATGCTATTTGTTATACGGACTGGTAAGACGGTTCTTAGATTTCAGTATTAGTATACTAAATAGGAAGACCATATTTTAGGAGACATAGTAGAGTCATTTTGAAAGGAGAGTGGAGAGTGTATTCGTTTTGCAGGTAAAATAGGATCTACTTAAAATTTAAATAATTAATTGTCTATTGCTGGTATATAAACTTCTTGGACCCCTGATCTCAGATAATACTTCTGCTAACTGGGTTATGCTTACCTTTAGTAGCCTATTTTAAGCCCTTAAATGCATTTTTTAAATATAATTATTCGACTAGGCAAAGGAATACAACTTTTTACAGCCAACAATTTAACTTTTAATGCGAGCTGAGATGTTTGTTGTTAAGTGTAACGAACTAACGATGGTTCTCGTTATCTATAAGAGCTACAATGGGTGTCATAAGTCACTGTGCCAGACTACCGCAGCGTCAACACGTGTGTGAGGTTACAACTGTCTATTTCGGGAGAGTCTGAATTGATCGTTTCATTCATTTGTTACTAGACGGTTACTGTCTTCGCCCTGGTTGGTGTATGTAGATGACTTTGTTGTAAATTAGTATTTTTTTAGAAGTTCTTTTTACCTGACTAAGCTTGCAAAGCCAAGGAAGGGTAATAATGTATTCTAACGCTTTTCGATTACTGTACCATGCCGTGAATATTTAGTATCCGCATGTACTATTTTAACTCGCCAAGATTACCAATCATGAAAGATGAGGGTTTTAATGCTATCGACTGTTCTCCACAACTGAATTGGTCCGTCAGTCTATCTTGATATTTCAAAATGTGTCCTGACATTGTTTTTCTTCAGGAATTGAGTTCAGCTTACAAATAAATGCATGTACTACGATTCATAGTTAAAATTCTAACGATTATTGAAGTATTGACGATAAATTTAATACTTTTCCAGTTTTATCGTGAATACGGGGAGCTAACATAATAATCTACATTAATAATTAATTTAGAACTCACCTTATTATCTACCCAAATTATTATTCGTTTGAATTCACGAGAAATACACTATATACTATACCTATAGCTCTAGGTATAATAAGACGTGATATAGTTGTCTGTTGGCTCCCTGCCATTGTTAGGACTCCGAGACTCGACAGCATATGAAACATGCAAGAATTAATTTTAGCTCGGAATACGAAAATGTAAACTTGGCTTTACTTATTTTTAGTTGCATAAGTCGCTATTTTTAGACCTTTGCAGTGGCGTAGTAAGGGGGGGGGGGGTCAACTTTAGGGGCAAAACGTTTACCCCCTTAAACTTAAAACTTTAGCCGCCCACTAAATTTGTCTACAGAAACCTCAAATAGAATTCACCGTTTGTCTTTCGGTGTGTTGCCGTAAACGGGGATGCTTTTAGTAAGGGGTGAGAGCCATCCGCCCCCCGCAAGTCCGGTGATGACGACGAGGCTACTCCAAGCCATCATCGTATGTCAGAAAAAATAGGTGCAAAACATTTTCCGCCACAGGCGGCATGTACCCTCGCAACTGGAACTTTGATGTAGTCTGGAAACTAAATAAATAAGATAACTTATGCGAAGTTCATCGTTTAAATGTTTTCAATTAATTCATACATTATCATTAGCAGATACATTACAGATGATAAAATAATGAATCTCTGGTCTGCTCGGCTTATCTGTTTTGTTTTACAATGTACAGGCTAACCGTATAAATTGTTAATATACAAAGTAAGTTTATATTACTGTACAATATGAATTTTAAAGATAATAATGCGGGTTTAATTACATAGAACATATAAAAGTTAAATTTATTGTAAGAAAAACCTTGAAAATAATAACATAGACACATTTATGTTTGATTTCCAAAGGCTGTTTGTATTTGTCTTAATTTTTTGATGACACACAAATTCACGTGTTAAACTTTTATAAAACATTAAGATACGTGTCTTTTAGTCGAAATGAGAACTAGATAGACCTACATTTTAGTCAGCGTATCAATAATGCTTATGTCATAAATTATATTTAGAACTTAGTGTTTACTCAGTTTTTTTTTAAGATACATATTATACCTAAAGAATTTTGAAATAAGTATGAACCAACTAATGACAGAATAAACGTAATAATTAAAATTCAACTGCGAATAATCGTCTTGAAACGTCGGTGACGTCATCGTCTTAGTAACTATGTAGCGAAAACGTAATTTTGTTGTTTATATATTTTGTGTCTGTTTTCCATAGTCGTATGAAGGCTAGAGTTGGCATTTATACTATTACTGCACAAAGTTATTTATTGACAGACAATTACGTAAAAATACCTTTGATGCTTCTGATTTGTTCTTTACAGACGTGTTAAAATTTATAGAGGCAGACTGTTATTTATTACTCAACAATAGAAAAAGAAATAAACACACATTTCTCAGATAAGTAAGTGTTCCACATTATTTTACACTTTTCACTTTTGTTTGTAGTGTGAAAATGTACATTACATATGTTTACACTACACTTTCAATTACACAGCATTTTCCGAACGAGTCAAATTAGCGGTTACGTGTGAAACACCGCGCATACAATAGTCAGTGGTTAACTTTTCCAAGCTTCGGTTGACGTCACGGTTTGCCCGCCACGTGTCCACATTCCTAGGCGCCCGCCCGCGTGGGCTAAGCATTCTGTGAGAGTTCGAGTTCTATGTAAAAGTTTTTGCATGCGAACGCACGTGAAACGGCGTCGATGATACAGTGGCCAGCAGTCGCGTCGCGACCTCTCTACGCTTATCACGGCACAACACTACAATTCAATTAACCAATCAACTTAATCCAATTCGAATACGCGACGGAACATTCGAATTACGAAAACGCGCCACCCTACACTCTGTAAAAGTGAACTACCGGCATACCAAATACGTATTCGTGTGTTTATGTTAATTGTTCCAAGTGTATTCCGAAACGCTGCTAATTCCCGCGAATGTTCGGTGATGTAACTGTGAATTGTTGAATGGATCCTTTGTTTAACCTCAACATTGGTGCTCTATAGTGTGTTCTGGGAAGAAACTGAAAGTGTATCAGTGACACGCTGAGGATAACTTCCTGTTGCTACCTAACTTTCTTGGTATGTACTTTTTTGTGAAAACACCGGCAAAGACATTGATATTGTGCAGTCTAGACTCAAGTATTTTGTTTACCTATTCGGTGGAGTTCGATTTTGTTTATTTGTTGTATTTTGTTTTGGGTATGCAGATGGTTAGTGCGCTTGCGTCGATGGCAAATTGCCAGATATTTATTAATAAACCATTTCAAGAATTTTAATTTCGCCACTGTGAATACGGTGAAGTGACGTTATTTTTGTTGCCGATTCTCTCAAAGTGTGACTCAAGGCGTTCGTATGATTCATGAATTGTAGAGTTACGTGTATCAATTGACAAAAAGATCATCTGGTTCATGCGAGGTTGTTAGTAATATTTGACAGGTCTGGTCGTTTTTATAGCGACTTCAATTTTGGAATGAGGTTCTCTATTCGTTTTTTTTTTTCGAATCAAGGCAAAGACAATAAAGTTTTTTCGAAGTTGCGGCCTTCGTGTTTTTCGATAGGCAGCTATCGAGTGATGTAATCGTTCTGACCTCAGGCTTGCTTATCTCGTAGGAACCTGTTTCGTCGGCTCCAGTGGTTGGACTGATTGTAGCACAACTGTTTTAGTGGGTATCTAACAAGCGCTATTTATAACTGAATCATGTATCAAGTTAGATTATATTTGAAAATTATTTATATGAATCTTAATTTAATGTTGTCGTTTACGTACAGAAATGATTGAAGTGGTGGTAACATACACGGACCATATATATTTTTTTAATGGTGATTGATAAAATTATCATTTATTGGTCATATTACAGTAGTTAGTCTTGTTTTTTCTAATTTTGACTACGATGATTGCTTGAAGGATCATTTGGAGTCATGATTATAAAACCTACGGGGGACCGGATGGCTCTCACCCCTAAAAAGTCTCTTGTCCATTGATAATAATATTGTATATGTATATTCTTCAGATTTCAAGATAGCTAAGTGTTACCTTTCGCACTTGTGTGAGGGATATATGAATCCGGTGCTCGGTATAACAGCCCTAGTTATTACAACATTAAACTGTAATGATTGTCAAGCGCGAATTACTTAACAGGAAATTAATATCCGTTTAAACCTGCACATTCAGATAGATCAGGATGTGTATAACTGTGGTCGAATTGGCCTAGGCTCGAATGCTGCTTTTTATTACAATAACTCACGCAACTTCGTTGAGGTATCTTTATTTCCGTAATATAAAATATTTTAACAACGACAAGTCCTTACCCAACCCAAGACATTTTTTTTACTAAATTGCATCTCAATATGTGCAGGTTTTAAGCTTTAAGAGGTAAAAGAAAGAATACATTCGTACAAATGCATCATAACATGACATCATTGCAATAAATACAAAATTGTACACAGTATTTTGATTTCTAATATTATTTCAAAGGATTCTTGTTTTTTCCAAAATAAATACAGATTTGGATAACATCAACGTAAATTTTAAGGTGCTGAAAATATAATTAGCGTCATTTTGATCCAACAAAACCTGTGATGTAATTCCGTTGGCATTAGCCGATGAAGGCTATGAAATTGGTTCGTAATTATTATAATAGATAGTAGACATACGAGTTAAGTTTTTGCTCCCAAACTAAACACAGAGCGTAATGGTTCTTTTGACCCTGTGTGTAGTGTTAGATCATGTTGGAATCTGGCGCTTTATAACATTTGATGAGGTTATTATTTAGGTATCTTTGATGTTTCGTGTTAAGAATTTGAAGAATAAATTCTATGAGTAATTTTATTTTACTCATAGTTAAGACACTTTGCTTTTAATCCAGAAGTATTTTATATAGCTAGAAGTTATTGGGGCGATCCCAAAAAGGGACAAACATTGTATGAGTATATGATTTTTTTCGTAATATACATTAATTTTGAGTATACATTACATAAATATTATAAAGACAGATATAATATTTATGTCATGTATTTCTGTTATTAGTTATCCGTAACACAAGTCCTTAAGTAACTTATCATAGAATTAGATCATCGTATGTGCAGTTGTGTGACATTATTTTTTTTAAAAGTACTGACTCGTGTACCATAAAGCCTCTCTGAATCTTACACACCAAGGATGGTATTGATATACAAACATCATAGTCCCCTGTTGGTACCCTTGAGGAAAAATGAACGTTGATTGTGAGGACTTTATTCTCTATAAATAACCGCCAATAATAGACGTTGACGTATCTATAAACAAGAGCCGGTATGTGTGTTTGGCTATTCACAATGCTTATGTGGAATGTGTGGCTTAATCTTAGATACCGATACAATTCCTGGAGTCTGTTATGGATTGAGAGAAGAAGTGCAAGAGTATTATGGCACAAGGCTGGCCAAAAATATAATCTTAATAGTTAAATTACTCGAGACTCCGTCCAGTGAGGTTGGGAAATATTACTCCCTTATGAAAGTCGATACAAAAGTAGCCTACCTATTCTCTTCTCAGTCTTTTAAGTCTCTATATAGTCCGTATACAACTTTTCATTGAAATCGGATCAGTAATTTTGGCTTGAAATAGCGACAGACAGACAGAGGATATAAGGATCTGCAAGGAATAAGGGTAACATCTGAAGAAACCGTTACATGAATAAAGAAGTCAGATCATCTCATGCTCTTTGTGACAATAGTATCCAGGATATTTGTACCTATGTATAGGGAAGACTGACATTATTCACAGGGAAATGGCACTAATATGTAAAATGAGGCCGGTTTGACTCTGGTACTAAGTCTCTCCTCTAAAATGGTTACAATTTATACATAGTTATTAAATTCTAGTCTAATAATGACGATGGCAGTTAAACAACAGTTTTGGGTCCAGTGTTATTATAAATAAAATCCTTCTCGTACAAAAATAGTTCTACTCGGTCAATAGTAAATAAATCAACACCAGCCAGATCGATACACCTTGAAGTAGGTAGGTGATCGTAAAACGTACGCCTTACTATGTCTCGTTTACGTCACCCTATTGTTCGGGACGAAACATCCGACATGATGATTGGTTGACACCTTGTCGAAACAATGTTTGTGAAATATATATAACTAGTGACAGTGTTAGTGTGTCCTCTTGACTGATCGGTAATATGATCGTAGTTTTAGTTCATGTCAAACTCTACCATATTTCTATGGCTGCCCTGCTCTATTGACACTTGTTGTTCCAGTATTTGATAATGAGTGTTTCAGATCAAACCTACCACTAGAATTACTCTTGTAGGAGTCTGGCCCGGCCAATCTGTTATTGGGTCATTTTGACGCTCATGATGTCATTTAACCTTTAACCTTTGGATAGGAATTGTAATACTTACTCACCGAGGTGTCAAGCCTCGAAATTTGAGTCTTACTAAACGAAGACTATGAAGGCCTCAGTAATCCAGGCTCAATGCCAAAGCTTTAGTGTCAATAATACAATGAACCCATGCTGCAGTCCGTCACGAAACGCAGTCCCCTAAAGTGTTACATAGTATGCAAGTTTCAAACACATACAATGCAGACAATGGTGGCCCCTACCAAGAGGTTTAGTTCCTCTTTTCTGCCCCGTGCCATTAAGACTGGAATACCCTTCCAGCTCGTGTGTTTCCTGCCTCCTATAATCCCGGGCTCTTCAGGTGGGGCGTGAAGCATCTAATTAAGCCTTCAGGATGAGAACGGTAGGCTCAATATTAAGGGTAATTTGTGCATGTCGACTTCATATGTGGATTTCATAGCCGCTTACTATTAGGTGAAGAGAGGTCATCGTGAACGCCTTTTATGAAAATTATCTTAATTTGTATCTAAAACACAACTTTACCATGTGACCGCAAATAAATAAATCATTCAAACAACACACTCACAGTCACTCACTCAAGCAAAACACAATACACCGAGTAAACTAACGACTACGAACAAGGACCAGTTCAATTTTCCAGCGCTAATTGGCAATGTATGGCAGACCCTTTAACTGCCATTGATGTTTAAGTACACATATTGTTGGTTGCATCTCAAGCCGATTGCTATGCTCACGCGCAGCCCGATTGGGTATGCCAGGGCTTTCACTCATTAGCATCACACGAGGCCCTAATGACAGCCGCTTTCACCATCGATACTTGACTTCCGAAAACATATGCAATTATATTCTACTTCGTATGAATAGTGATGTTTACATGTGTCATGCTTGTCTTTGACTCTATAGAGGATAAAAGGTGTACGACCCATAGCGGTCATGGCAGGGGATCTCTAAAAAAAAATTGTGCACAATCGTGGACGCAAATACAAGTGCACACTCTTATGCCTCAATATGACAGTTCGCTTGGAAACAGGCTTAACATCTTTTCTGGGCACTGTCATCCGCCAACTTCCTGACTCCTGGCTGAGTAATTGCTTGACCGAAAAATAGAGACCTCTAGTTTCATACTACCAATAGACCAACGAGATGGTTAATAGTTAATAGTTATTACCTATCTTATAACCCAAAGCTGTCAGTGTGTAGCCGACTCCGCACTACAGGTAGCCGTCAGAGTCGTTAGCTTCTGCATGTTTCTTCTATTTCGGCTTTTGTACCTATTTCAATTTGAAGTTCCCAAAAATATGTGCCAGCTTTGCGTAATTCGATTCCTAAACTAACTGCAGCCCTTCACATTCCAAAAACAACTGTCAACTGTCTGTCACTTGATGGCGCGGACGTACGATAGTCAGTGCTTCGCCTTAGTTATGGTTGTACGAAATTGTGACTGCGAACTTGGTGAAATGGTACGTTATTATTTAGTATCATTATATGTAAAATACTCACAAACAATTGACTGGCTCGGTGGAACAGGGGTTAGTGACTCAAGCTGGCGGTTCCAAGAGTCATGGGTTCGATTCCTACTAGGGACAAATATTTGTGTGATGAAACATCGGTGTTTGTTCCGTGTCTGGGTGTGATTATGTATATAAGTATGTACATATTTAAGAATATCTATGTATGTACATCAGTCTCTGACGCCCATAGTACAAGCTCTGCTTAGTTTGGGGTCAGATGACCGTGGGTGGAAACGTTCCAGATATTTATTTATTTATTTGAAACATTGGATGAATATTTTTCCTTATGAAGACTGAGCGCTCTAAATGATAAAGGAAGAAATAAAACATTACTCATACAAACAAAGTTACAAAAAAAAACACACAACTAAAATGACCAAATAGTGCACAATAC
The DNA here is from genome assembly GCA_039566165.1 of Maruca vitrata. NCBI lineage: Eukaryota > Metazoa > Arthropoda > Insecta > Lepidoptera > Crambidae > Maruca > Maruca vitrata. The sequence continues at coordinate 6,369,440 of CM076936.1, read as the reverse complement.
TAAAGTCTTCATAATAGTGCATATGCTGTAGCGACAGCGCTGATATTCTGGTAGAACCTTTGAGTAACAACATGCCTCGGAGCTTTTTCTCATCAATTTTTAGCTAAAATTGTAAAGAAAACTGTGCCGAACCGTTCATTTACAAACTAAAGCACAAGTAGTAACGTTTTAGGACTGGACTCCGGCCAATCACCAACACCGAGTGCTTCAGAAATATTGCCACATTAATGTCTACAATACACTATACTGAATATATAGTGTGTTTTGCTGCAGGCATATGTTGTGTATCCTTAGTACTTTCAGTTCAGTTGTCTGCCAAAGGACGATCTAGAACTGCGTATCTACTATAAAGATTGTAGACTTTATTGAAGTCTAGCGGCCGACCACGACTTCGTTTAAATGTGGAAATTAAAATAGCCTATAATGTATCTTGTAAAATTAGTTATTATTGAAAGTCTATCGAAATTGATCCAGCTGTTTCGGAGATAAGCGGAAACGAACAAACAGACAGACTGACAATTTTTTTTTTGTTATTAGAACCGATAAATAATCATACCTATTTAGTTTCGTTATTTTAATATTACGCAAACAGACACTTATATTTTATTTAGTTGTAGAGTACAATTTCGATTTATGTATAAAGTTTGTCTACTATTACACTATTGAGTCAGAATTTTTTTAAGAGGCGACGAATTATGCACTGGATTTGTTTAGCGGTGAGAGCCATCCGCTCCCCGCAAGTCCGGTGATGATGACAGGGCTCCTCCAAGCCATCATCGTTAGTCAGTTAGGAAAAAAAAACTGGATTTTTGATTGTCTAGGTGGTGTCAAATAAATTTTTTCCGGCCTCACTTAATTCTCTTCTGTGATATTCATCAGATTTTCAGTCATTCTGAAGACTTGCCACTTTAGAGCCTTTCCACTGCAACCATCACAATACACGATATTGCAAATCTAGTGATTACAGTCACCAATCGCCATCTGACCTCCACAACGTAATGGGGGAACCGGGCCAATTATAGAATGGTTATGTATTCATGTAACTTTGCATATGCAGGTTACCTCACGATACTTACCTTCGTCGCTCTATCAGATCAAGAATTAAATCTAGGTAGTGCTCACCTACCTATTACCGTATAGGTTACTTGACTTTGCATAATCGATTTGTCGCCGTAGGTTTACACTTCTGTTACTAACAAGTTCAAAGTGTTTTTAATAACAACAATTGATTAAACGATTTTCACATACATGTATGTATGTAATAAATTGGACGTAAAAAAATTAATTAACAATATTGATTCTAGGCACACGCCATATAGTGATTATTGTGTCATGTACGGTTTATACAAACGTGCAATCCCTACGATGTATTTAGGTGGAAGCATACCTATGTAGGTGTCACTTAGAAAAAAAATACTACGCACATATTATTATATTTTACTCTATGATACCTACTACGCTTCTTATCACGTCCGATGCCGGCCGGTGGACGCCTAGCTTATAAAACTGACAACACATTCTACCCGTACTAGCTATTTAGTTGCGCCTCTGCTCGATAGATGGCGTTAGTAGTCACGCAATTCATGGTTGATTTTCCGATGAGATTTTCCCTTGAATTTCCGCCAACGAAGCGATGTTTATTATTAAATATTTGTATCTTGAATCAGTATGTTAACGAGTCTTCAATTTTCTTTTCCTGTTGTCTTGTCCCCGGTTTTCTACTTGAACATATCGTTAGAAATTTATTTTACTGATTTATTTTAATTTAATGCCAAGAGCAATTCATTCTGATTTTATGTCTTAAGTAGTCATATTTTTTAATTTAATATAAATATGACTTGTCTTTATAGAGATTCGATCTCTTTTTGGAGCCGGAAGGAAATAAGACAACATAAGATGACCCAAATAGGCAATGTCCTTGTGCTACCATAACATTACTATCGAACTTCCCCTGCCCAAGAAAACAAAACTTCCGATTCACAACTCACACGTCATCAGTCCATTAGCGTCACTTCATAAATAGTTGTAAATAAATCAAGAGTGATTCCGTGACATTGAAATGGATCACGGAAGCCCCATACTAATTCATAACAGGGCTTAACCGACCGTGCCTAATATACTTTTAAACTAGTACGTTTGTAGGCACATATACCCATGTGATTATTGTGTACCTACCATGGCACATATTGTGTGGCAGAATGATATATTGTGCGCGTCAGGCATAGACCAATGCTAGTCCTTGTTCATCCATATTGTCTATAGTTCCAAAGTAAACACAGTCTTCAAAGTCTTTTTTAATAGCATTTGTTTCGTATTATGTATTCTTATGTGCCAGTACCTGTTATGTGTGTAGTTTCGTCCCTTAAAGTTGAAGTCCGAATGAATCTTTACAACTAATCTAAGTTCCTATCACATGTTATGTACAAGTTGTCATCCGATAAATAAATTCACACTTTATAAAATAACAGCGGACAGTAGCCTTTGTTTATGACCAACTAATAAGATAGTTATTAAATTGTTGACTACGAGTATAAAGGATTCCTACTACAAAGTATAGCAATAATAGCAATAATTTTATATAATAAGACAAAAAATATGAACACATAGAGCCCTGTAGCTAAAGCATGTCGTGACAATTTGTCAAACGACTTTTTTGTTGGAGCCACGCAAAAAAAAAAAGTCATTACACGCCTCTTCATACACGTTGTTCATTTGTATGTGTTTACTGATTACCTGCCATACCATAGATGACCATAGTATCTTGTTATGCAATACTATCGAAACCACTTCCGTATTTTCGTTACAAAAATTGATGCTCATATGTTTTTCATTTCACAACTGTCGCATAACACAACGCTTTAAATAAGATTAAGTATATTTAGATGGTTCCCTTTCGATTTCATCTTAAAATATAACGCACCTAGTTAGAACTGCTACTTCTATGTTTTCTGTCTGTTCTTATTAATTTTAACTCTGAACTTTTATCCTTAAGATCATACATAATTGTTAGCCACCACTATAACACTTATAGGTAGTCTCTATGACACATATAGGAATGGGTTTTTGGTCCAGTGTGTATTTTATCGTCTTACCGAAATGCGGGAGCCAAGGAATAGAGAGTGCACTTGTGTTTGCGCGCACACTCGTGCACTATTATAATATGTTTGTTATTTATAATGTGATGTAATAACCTTGGATATATATATCGTTTACTTTTAGTATAGAGAATTACGACATACCTAAATATAAGTCATTATCAGTACACAAATTAAATAATTCAGTCGTATGCTCGTGTACCTATCCAATTTTGTTAATAGAAACAAAATAATAAAATATTTGTAAATTAAACTAGCAAATGAGGATAATTATATATATCTATAACAATCGTCATATTGTACAAAGGTAAAATATTTTTCGTCATGTATTTGTTTGTAACATACATTGTATGAGTTAGCGGAATCTATAAAAATCAGACTGTACTACTGTTGTACTTTAATCGCCTCTTTTTACTAATCCAGTCCGCAGGTATTTTTGCTCTGCAAAAGGTGGAGTAGAAAAGGTTTAAGCATCCTATTGCTTGGGTATGGCTGCCTAATTAGAATCCAAGTTTTCGACCTCGGGGGGCGCATGCGCGAGCCGCCATCTTGAATTAAAGGTGTCGAAATTCGTTTTTTTCTAAATAACGTCTAAACAGTTAACTGTATGACTAACGTGTCTATGAAAAGCATAAAGAAGACAAAATTACTTACATTTCCTTCATACATATTTATTCTGTAAGTCTTATAGGTAAAAGTTTACAAGCGATGGAAAAACAACGAAATTTGTTGATCATCGATACAGCGATTTCTTTGGCTGCAACATTTAAAAATGTTTATATCGTTGGTGAAGACGTAGATCTTCTGGTTTTGATGACAGCACTATCACCACCCCAAAGCAACATCTACCTGCTAAAACCCGGTAGAGGCAAAACATCTGAAAGACCATACTCCACTAATAGTTTTAAATACAAGGAAGCTATTAACAACATTCTTTTTAACCGACTTCAAAAAAAGGAGGAGGTTCTCAATTCGTCTGTATGTGTAATTTTTTTTTTTTTTTTTATGTATGTTCACCGATAATTTCGTCAATTATAGACCGATTTCAAAAATTTTTTTGGTTGGATAGAGTTCACTTCCGAGGTGGTCCCATTTTCACCAGTCTCGGATCTGATGATGGGATCCAGGAGAAATCGAGGGCAACCTTCAAATTTTATAGGGACATGTACCGCGTTTTGCATATTATCTGAAGTCATATTGGCATTTGCTTCTGGCTATCATAATCTTATGATGCTGAGCTGATGATGGAAGGTCAACTCCTTAATAGTTATGAGTAAAAGAATAAATGAAAAAAGTGAGTCGGGTTTTGAAGGCGGTTTTTTTTTGTTTACAATTTTTCTACACGCGTTTAGTGGCTGCGATACCACATCAGCCCTCTTCAATCAAGGGAAAATGAAATTTTGTTCCCTTGTTGAAAAAAACACTCGAATTAATGATATCATTGACATCTACGAAGATAGTCTTTCAGCTGTTTTGCCTCTACCGGGTTTTAGCAGGTAGATGTTGCTTTGGGGTGGCGATAGTGCTGTCATCAAAACCAGAAGATCTACGTCTTCACCAACGATATATAAACATTTTTAAATGTTGCAGCCAAAGAAATCGCTATATCGACGATCAACAAATTTCGTTTTTTTTTCCATCGCTTGTAAACTTTTACCTATAAGACTTACAGAATAAATATGTATGAAGAAAATGTAAGTAATTTTGTCTTCTTTATGCTTTTCATAGACACTTTAGTCATACAGTTAACTGTTTAGACGTTATTTAGAAAAAAACGAATTTCGGCACCTTTAATTCAAGATGGTGGCTCGCGCATGCATCCCCGAGGTCGAAAACTTGGATTTCTATTAAACTGCCATACGTAAGCAATATAACGCCAAAACATTTTCTACTCCACCTTTTGCAGACCAGAGGCTTTTATATGTCCCCACAGACTGTACTATACGTTCATTTAACAAAAGAAAAAGAAACATTTCTGAAATGGAATAGATTAAAAAAAATCTGAAGTGGATTAGAATAATACTAACTTAATTAATAACCTGAAACCAGTAAAACTTAACATAAGATACTGCAACGGTACACCATTGCAGATAGAGCCTTTAAATGTGAAGGTTAGTACTTCGCCCTTGGGCTTGAACCACACGAACTCAGAACGGACGCATTTGGTGTCACAACGTAGCCAACAACAGTACCTTACATTAATAACTTGTCTATTTACTTAGTTATTTACTTTAGTATCCGCTAAAGTGGCCGCTGCCAGCGAACACGTATCTCTAATTCTGTACTACACATACAATACTCTACATATTCAAATAATACTTAATCAAAGCACTATATTTGGTTTTCTTTTCTTTTTCTGTTGCACTAAACCAAAAGTTAGTTAGTAAGCTAATCTTAAACATATGACTGTTTGACTGTTTCCGCGTTCCATTGCTAATATCTACCAGAAAGGTACAAAATTTAGACAAACAGAGATTATGTATGATTCATAATTCCTGCTTCCGTTCTCAAGGGGAAAATGCAATTAATATATCTATAGTATAAAAATAATAACTACGTAAAAGAGTAACAGGAAATTAGCATCGAATGAGCTATCGCCATTACTATAATTACCAAGTAAGATTAACTAAAGAATTGAATAGCTTGCCGATAGGTATAAACCTATTGTGATGGGCAGGGTCTGTCCATACATTTCCTTATCACAGCCAACAGTGTCGGCAGTAAGTCGCGAGACTAATCGGATCAAGTCACGCATCTTCATTACCTTTAGTATACGACGCCCTTGATAGACCACGAAGAGGCCTGACCGGTCTAAAATAACTTTTTATCGGACATCGAAAACTATCGATCGACGTTCCAATAATAAACTCCCTTTGAACTCATCCATTAGCATTTTGAAACACTCGACGTTTTTATTGATCGGCAGACCGAAATAATAATTAGGAGAAATTTACATTCGGTTTAGGGAGTAGAAGTATGAGGAATATTAATCCTCGCGCTGGCCTTCGTTCCCGATCGGGCGCGCCTTCGGATCGAGTGGAGTGAGCTCACGCGTCTATCGGCCGCGCCTCAGCCGCGGAGTGACTTTCGAGTGACTTTCAGTAGGAAGCCTTATTGTCGGCTGCCAGTATTTCCTTGCCCGCACGCGAATGCAGTTAGCGTTGCTAGTCCGGCGCTAGTTTCCGAACGCACATCTGCCGACGAACGCGCGCCGTCGCCCGCGATTAACAGAAAAAAAAACAAAACAAAAAAAAAAGCGCGCGCTCTCAAGTGTTATGAACTTATGACAAAATGGGTGTGGTGAAACATCAAAAGAATAAAGCGAAAAATGGGGAGTTGAAAAAGAAAGATAAGAAAGTTGGCAAGGATACGGCCAATGGGAAAACGAAAAACGACGATGGGAAAGTGAAAAAGAAAAAAACAGTGTCGTGTTTACAGTGCATCAAGCCAAATAAAAACGATGGTAATAAAGTTTTTTTTATATTTTAGGGATGTTTTTAATACTTTTAGTAGATGTAAACAAAAAATAGAAACCCATAACTAACTTAGCCGGAACTACACAATAAAAATTAAACAATTGAAATATCTCAAGAAAACTTTTTTACTATAACAATTATATAACACTTTTACTATTATTTTAAATATTCCTCAGTTTTATGAAACTGTTAAAACTAAAGCATTTTCGAACAGTCAATTTAAATTCCAATTTAACATAATGAAGTAAATAGGAAATTAAAAAGTCATGAATACTTACACAATGAAAAACAATTTCGGCTATAAATTACGTCATTAGCATAATAAATGAAATAATAATTTACATTTTTTACGTTTTAATATTTTAAATAACTGGCGCCAAAATTAAGGAAACTATGTACAATTATAGTGGCAACCGGCACTATTACATTGTTCATTAACTTCGTACTGTTGATGCCATTAATCAGACTGATGATGCCTTTCCGTCCAACAAAACGCGTTTGAACCCCAACTCGCTTCAAACAAAACCTTCAATCCATACTGATATTAGCACTTATAATAGGTGCTGAACTAACTCGTCTGGCGTCTTTCACGCTAAAACTATCGAACGATGAAAATAAAATTCGGTAATTTGATACACAGATAAAGCCTGGGAAAGGGCAAAGGCTACTTTTTAACAGACTGAGCTATAAGGGATTGAAGTATTACGCTGTAATCAATTTTCCGCTAACGCTGTAACGCGGAAAATTAGAACATAATAAATAAATATCTGGGAAATTTTCTCACGCCGTCATCTAACCCTAAACTAAGCAGAGCTTGTACTATGGGCGTCAAAGACTGAATACATATAGATATAAATACATAATCCGGGTGTGATTATGTACACGGAACAAACACCAATGTTCATCACACAAACATTTGTCCCGAGTGGGATCGAATCCACGACTCCAGGAACCGCCAGGCAGGGTTTAACCACTGTTCCACCGAGCTACTGATACTGTAAATGACACAATTCAATTATGACATTCTTTTTTCTGCCTTTCTAACGTAGTACAAAATGCATTGATATTGATGAGGTGTTTTCCAATGGCAATGTCACTGCACTCGACATTGATAACAGTTATCAGCAAATGTCAAGAGCAAATAGATTTTCCAAAAAAGCTTGTAAATACATCGATATCAGTAAAGGGGACAGAAGCTTTTTATTGTAACTTGGTGATTTTCTTTCTCCCGCCTCACCAATCACACGATTGGTAGAGTTGGAAAATGACAGAACTGAAATAAGTATTACAGGTACTCACATAAAGTTTAAAATAACTCCCCCTTTGAAATTACTTTAGATAATATGTCATTGTACAAAAGGATTACTAGAAAATGAAACTATCGAAGAATAAGAATATGAAATTATGTCTGTATGTATAAAAAAACTTATATTTACTAGGTAACAAAAACAAACACAAGATGTTTGGATGTAGAATCAATTCTATTATCAATTAAAATATTAATCAAGTTGATAGGAAGGAACATAATGTCAGATAATTTTTATAATAAGGATTAAAGAATAAAGATCAATCTTTTTTCATTATTCATGTGTGCATTTATAACTTAATGCATTTGATTTATGTGATCGAGCAATCTAGAAGTAAAATGTAGATGTATTATGAAATGTGAATGTTGTTAATAATACAAACTGAATAGGAAATAATAAAATAGTGAAACAATTCCGCTATTTGTGTGGTAAAATGGGACGAATAGCATCGATAAGTATCACTAGTTTACTAGTACGAAGACATGTGTATAACATTAACTTATAATATAATTTAGCCATTTCCGTATAATACAGTGAAACCTGATTAAGTGGGACCTGGATAAGTGAGAAACCTCCATATCTAGTACTCACTCTGAGGTCCCAACACTTTGGCACTGCATTACCTCTGTTAGTGAGACGAAGCAAACCTCTATATCTGGGATTCGTTCTTTCGATTTATCTTTCTTATTTACCTCTGTTACTAAGACAGCGAGTGTTTTGTATATCTAAAAACCTCTGTTATTGAGATTTAGCTTACTTATTCTTATTCTAAGATGACGACGAAATTAAAGCCAAAGTAAATTCAGTAAGAAATTCTAAACGTGATGCAGTAAAATCTCTAAAACTCTCTAAACATCGCATAGTTATTTTGAAATGACACCAATTGGAGACCAAAGAATATTTAATAAAATTTAGAAAATTGAAAAACATCTTATGATTGAGGCTTCCAAAAGACAAACTAAAATCACTTTTATGATTAACACTATAAGTTCCTATTTTTGTAATAAGTTTGTTAACATGTACGCACGCTTCTGCTTGACTATTTTTGTTCATTAAGTATCACTTTATAAGAATTTTTTGATTAAAGCTGATTCAGAATGTAACACATTTTCTAATAATGGCACTTCTATATCTGAAATAACCTGTTTTCTGACTTCTGCAAATGGGAACCTCTGTTATTGAGACAGATATTTATTTATACCTGGATATCTGAGACACCGGGTAAGTGGAATACCTCTATAAGTGAAACAATATTGCTGGTCCCTAGATGTCTCACTTAACCGGGTTTCACTGTATATAATAAGGCGTTATCACCCTAGTTTAGGTAAGGCCCGTGCCCCAGTATTGGGGACGTAGGTATACGGGCTGATGATGACGAATAAATGTAGTACATATTTGAAAATTGTACTGTTTAACTGAGATTCTGACCAAAATTATTTTTAGACACCCGACTTTTCGAGCTCTTTACAAGTCTAGTGGTCAATGGTGGTGGTGGTGAAAAAGATTATGATGAAGATGACAGTAAAATTCTGTTGTTCAGTAAATTGAGTTACTTTCAAATGTCTAGTGTTCCGTATATAATAGACAATACTATTATAATATAGTACCTACACATGCCGTTTTTACTATTGCGCAAGTGACCAGTCGTAGAATACGATAGACATTTCAGTCGCCATGGAGGTTCTGACGTCAATAGTAAAGTTTGTTTGTATAAAAAATGTTTTGATTCCTCCGCACCATGGCCGCCAAATACCATTGGTTGTCATTACGAAATCCGGCTATATTAGACGTAAACATTGGATGTGGGTCATACGGCGGCTGGTTTGCGGATCATAATCAAATATAGATTAATCGCTGTTCTGACAACCTCTGCTGTAATACTTATGTACATTTTAAATTTTGTGTTAATTTAATTTAATTTATTTAATTTAATTTATTTATTCATTTAATTTTTCCACACTGGCTTACAGTTGCCCAAAACACTAGTGTGTTTAAACATTATACATACGTTACATACATGTCAAAAACTTAACTTAAGCATTCATCATCAGCATTGTCAAAGTATTGTTATTACATATAACATACTACTGGGTATATATTTTATCACAACACTTCCTGAATCCTTTTAAAAGCCTTATTAAAATATCACGAATATACGTATTTGCTGTGTGCACAACTGAGATAGCAAAATTAGGCTCTAGTAAGGGCTCTACTAGTTAGGGGGTGAGAGCCATCCGCTCCCCCGCAAGTCCGGTGATGAAGACGAGGCTACTCCGAGCCATCATCGTATGTCAGTTAGAAAAAATGATTCTATCAGGTTTGTTAAATTCAATGTTTGATACTTGTATCAACGAAGCTAGCTTTACATGTTTGAAGTGCGAAGGTATAATTGACAAGAGACAACTGAAAATACCAATAATATGCGATGATTAGATATACGTATACAAAGAGCAATATGACGGTCACATATAGCTGATCAAGTGGAAACATTAATGAAACTAGCCAATCGAACGACTCCGGACGTAGTTGTGTAATCATTTTTTATCTCTAAAAGAAACAGTCAAGTCAATCAAACAGTGGCGTAAATGAAGTGTGATATTCCGTAGCAAACTTTAATAGGTAAAAATCGAGTATAGTTGAAAACCTTGGAACTATTTATCGATATCCCGCTGGATGTTACTCGTTTACGTAGTTTGCAACTATGAATCAATATCGGACTCCATCTGTTCAATTTGGATTTGGGTGTAATAATGTGCAAGAATGATTCGATCATGTATTGATTGAGCTGATGTAATGCGCATCCTGGATTTCCTTTCTAGGGAATAAAAAGTAGAAAAGTTGGCATGACCCTTTATAATTAGGATTGTTAATCTTAAAAAAATAACACTTAATTATTTTACCTGCAAGTATAGAATAAAACACATACTCCGTAATTCAAAAAAAATATCGTCCAAGCCCGAGTTCACTTTTTTTTACTTAAAAATGTTATCTATACTAATATTATGAAGCCGAAGAGTTTGTTTGTTGTTTTTAAACGCGCTAATCTCAGGAACCACTGATTCGAAATGGACAGGCCATTTATCGAATAAGGCTTCAGGCTATATAACATTACGCTGTGACAAATATGAGCAAAGAAACAATGGAAAATGTGTTAATAATAAAAAGTTAAAAACTAAAACCCAACTACGACAAAAAACAACGCAGAAAAAGTATAAAACAAGACTTTTAGAACATACAATACTATTTTGAAGTATGCAATATTTACTATGTAGAGATAAGTTTTCATGTTTGGAAAACCGCAGTCACACGTTGTCAAAGTGCTACGGTAGGTAGGTACTTGTGTATGGAACGTGTGACTACGCCTTTCCAAACATGAAAACTTATCTCTACATAGTAAATATTGCATACTTCAAAATAGTATTGTATGTTCTAAAAGTCTTGTTTTATACTTTTTCAGCGTCGTTTTTTGTCGTAGTTGGGTTTTAGTTTTTAACTTTTTATTATTTGTACTATTTTGGTGTTAGTAAGTAGGAAAGAAGCTATGAACGAAAAGATGTGAACTATATGCAATCAGTCCATGAATATACGTAAAGTCACATGCAAATGCTAGTAATATATATATATATTTAAAATGTACAAGTAAAGCGCTTTCCAATGATACCAAACACGGCGTATTTATCTTAACTTTATTTTTTACTCTGTATGTTTTGTCCGCTAGTGGGCGCCACATTAGATTTTGTGAAACCCTATATAGCCTATAACCAGCGGACAATTAAGACGCTTCTAATGATATGTCATTTGTCGAATTCTGACAAGCAATTTAGAAGTTATGTGGAAACAGATGAACATACATACATACATACATACATACAAACATACATACATACATACATACATACATACATACATACATAGCCTGTCAAAATCATAACCCTCCTTTTGCTTTGCCGTAGTCGGGTAAAAATGGGGGAAAACGCGGTCGAAGATTGGTAGACTTTACCAATAGTCCTGTAAACAGATAATTAAAATAAAGGAGCCGACCTGTACCACTTGCAACATAAACAAACCAAACCTTGTTTATCGAACCCTTGATCGGTGTATACTCTATGGTTTTATCTCGACGGTGACTCAGCTCACCTAATGCGGCCCGATGATGTAAACCATAACATTGGGCGACCTTGGTCGGGCCTCGCCATTAGAACACCGGGTTGATTGCCGACCGTGTTTGTTCGTAACCGGAAGGATTGGGTACAAAATGACCAAATTACCAGTGTTTTGGTGCGGTTTCTATGGTAGCAAGTGCGATGTTAAGTTTAACATAGGCAACTCTACTTACAGTTGGTAACGTTCGGATGATTCTTTTTGTTTCTTTTACCCAACTGCCGAAGAAAGCTTCAGGCGGGAGCGTCATAATATTATGTGAACTTCACGACCGCTTATCAGGTGAACTGAGTTCGTCCTGAAAGTCTTTCAATTAAAAAAAGGAAGGTAGGAGAGGAAGGGAAGGAGCATTTTGAGATTTATCAAATTTTCTTCTCTTCTGCTACCTCCTTTAGTAAAATATCTTTCTATACCATTGACTAGTGGTAAACTGAAGGGTTTTTTTTAAAAATATTTTTTTTGGATGCTCTACAAAGAAAGTAGAAAAATCCATCGCTAACGGGCTAACCTTCGAATAGTGAGGGGAGGAAGGAAGTTAAGTAGCAAATGCGTTTATCGCACTCAGATTTGCAGTGAAGTTATCTACAAATGTTGTCCTAGCCCTTCGTAGCTATGGGTGATTTGGCATTTGTCGTTATTAACCCAAATAGAAGTGGTATTTGTCAGAAATGGCGATGTAGCAGCGAACTGCTACATTAACTCTACCAGGAAGTTTGCCCTTTTATTCATCGAAATAATGGCTGAGTATGAGGGTGACAAATCGTCGCAACCATAAATCAACATGTCCATTCTCATAGCTATTGTAACCACACGAAGCTGCCAAAAGGTAACCTTGCGTGTTTTATAGCTTACTTAACTTTAGGGCTGCTCTATTAATTAGATATAAATTACGATAACGAGCTAGACTGAATAATGTGCTATGGTCATAGAAAAACATACAAGTACCATAGAGCAGTCATAAAATAAAAACATAAATAAGTCTAGCTGATGATATACACAGAGTTTCTACTTCTACATGTTTTTATAGCTCATCATTCTTTACATTTGTATTTTTATAGAACGATATTATCTTATTAATCTTACTGTTTATGCTGACGGTATCTTTATTTTGATGGCTTGCATTTCTTATGCGTGAAAAATAAGTTCTTAATGAAAATGTTATAACTCGACAAAACATTAATTTTCTAAGATAGAGTCAAGTAATGAAAAAGTTATCTATTTTATGCAATTATAAGCTGACAGTTTGAAATCCCTGGTAGTTAGGTGAAACTGTTAAACAAAATAATCATATATAACTACCTACCTATTTATGAAATGGAATCTAATACGCCTTCCAGTTTTGACCAGAGCACGTTTATATATTTGCACACATTATTATCGTGAATCAGGTGGCAATGGCATTGAGATTCTAGTTTAGAAACTAATATTGATGGATAAATAATAAACATACAGTGCTAACATGACTATGTTACTTCCTTGTCAACGCGAGTACTCTGACGAATTGTACTAGCCAAAGAAAATATGTTCGTCTTATAGTATTTTGAAACAAATTATATCATGAAAATAGCCACTTTAAAATTGTTAGTTGTACCGAATTTTGGTATGAGAAATTGACACATTGAATTGAAATGATACTTTAGTCGAGTAAATAGGCTTTACAGCGTTCTTAGTCTTGATTCTCTACTATGTTATATAGCTAACCGCTAACTTTGGAAACTAACCATTTTAGAACTATCTTTTTCTCAAACTGACTACGATGGTGGCTTAGAGTAGCCTTGTCATCATCACCGGACTTGCGGGGGAGCAGATGGCTCTCACTTTTAAAGCTAGGAAAGCTATGCTAAGATTATGAAATTCTGCACTTTATTTAGTAGATGTCCATCACTTTTCTGTAGTGTTTGGTGCCAAACGTGTTACATTATGCTAGTTTGGAAGCTTGACCTTTTCAGAGTGATTTTGGAGCGACGTAGTTGATAATCATAGCGGGAGTTTACGTCTAACTGAAGTACTTCAGACTACGTAATCGTTTCAACCATGCACTCTACATTCAAGAAGCTCATATTAATGATGTTAATTAGATCTATTCGTATCGTATGAGTCAGCTTATTACCATAATCCATACGAAATAAGAACGGTGTTGTGTACCAATAAAAATCACGTTGTTTCTCAATTATAATGTGTCTTTGTGTTCTAATGACGATGATGCTGGCACGTGGAAGATGATATCATCACGCGAGGTACACATAATCATGGGACGCTGTTATATCGATGACTATCCCGTTCATATGTTTGTTTGTTTGTTATTTGGATATGACCACCAGCATCTTAATGTGTTTTTATTTTATGATTGGCATAATTTTAAAATATTGGCAAGATCCTTTTCGTTAAGTTGTGCAATAAACTCTTCAGAATATACCAATAATCTGAATGCGATATCACTACACATTTTCGGAGTATAGATCATTAATACATAAAAATTGATGTATACGATTTAGACAAAGTTCTTATTCGTGAATTTTAGTTTGTGCCAAGTTAACAATCTAGTTACTTGTCACAAATTTTTAGACAAATCTGAGACCTTAGTACTTCTTGACTCTACCTAAACTTCAAGTTACCGACTTGCGTGTACTTACTTAAACATGTAAACGAACTTATTGTTACAACAAATCAGTAAGTAATGTACAAATATATTAATAGCATAAATAAACGTTAGCGCTCTAATGTACGTTACAAACAGGTGATTATTATCGGCCATATGAAGCGTAAAGAGCGTAATTAAAAGTTATTTAGGTTAGGAAGCATTCATTAAGCCTCCCGTAGGAGAGCTACTCTCGATCTTTAATTTTGAACCCTTTGTCCAACGTGAATAGGTTCAATTTCGAATTATTTGTTGTCAAGTAGCAATGTGGATTACAGTATACATTTCACCATAGTCGGGTTTGATATTAATTGGATTTAACCTTCGTTAGTCCGCAGAATTAGACATGCTCATTTAATATATTTGTGGGGAGTGTATGTAGTGATATAAACAAGAAATGTTTGTTTACTTTGAGTTCTATTTAAGGGGCCTGCTAATGTTGTGTGAATCTAAATATTGCATTAAATTATTGACGTAGCAGTACAATACAATTATGTTTGTAGCATTCTAATATAATAAGGAAACATAATATTATATCCGGTGTTGTTTAATATTGATATCGCTACTTTCTTTTCGAACTTTCATCCTTGCTACTTTACTCGTATTAATGTGAATATAATTAATTGACGATCATTAATGTATTTGCTACTCCTAATATCGCGTGTAGACCCATAAAGACTAATTTTAATACAATGAAGCGCGAAAGTCTAAAATCTTACGGATACAGTTTAAACCGTAATTTATATGAAAATTTAAGATAGGTAAAGCTATATTGTGTGAATAGGCAAAATTTCCCAATAAGGAAGTCAATTAGAGGAGTACTTAAATTCACATGTGTTTTGCTCACCTAACAAAAAGGCATTGAATCAGAAACATGCAAATATGTACTGTGTATTCATATGCAATGACAAAATGCAATTATCATTACGTACCAATTAGTTCGAAACTGTTAAAATGTTAATCTAAAATTGCGTTGTTTTGCTGAATGTGCCAAGTATTCCAACTACGCTGGAGAATATCACGCCACAATTAAAACAGTACTGAGAATGACACGCGATTGAATACCTACCTACTAAAGGAAGTACAACTCGGAAGGGGGTAGTTACACTAGATGGATGGTCGATCTGCCTTAATACTTTGCTTTATTCACATTATTGTTTTCGTATAAAGCAATCTAAACCTTGCTTGCATTGTAGTGTTAAAGATCTGTGATGATATCCCGGGCTCTTCAGGCGGGGCGTGAAACGTCATTTAAGCAGGCCTTCGGGGTGAGTGCGACAGACTCTACAATGTCTATTGTACCTGTCAACCTCATATGTGGATCTCACTACCGCTTACCATCAGGTTAAGTGAGGTCATCCTGTTAGCCATTTATATAAAACTAGCTTTCCGCCCGCGACTTCGTCCGCGTAGAGACGTTTAACGGGTAAAACATTACTTCCTTATAGCGCAGTTGGTTAAAAAGTAACCTATAATCTTTTCTAGGCTCTGGACTATATCTGTACCAAATTTCATTTAAATCGGTCCAGTACTCTATGCGTGAAAGCGTAACAGACAGACAGACAGACAAGAGTTACTTTCGGATTTATAATATTAGTAAGGATAAATCCGATAGCAGTTTGAAGCCTGTGTTTACTGAAGGAGTATTCTCTACCGAATTCACATAAGCAATATGATGATAACTTTGGGAACTTTTAATTTCATTTGCACTTCTTTGCTTTTCATTTGTCAACCATAGAAATGGATATGGTGGACAGGGTGGAGGAAGTTTGGGAACCTCTATCTGTATAGACGTGGTATGCACCTGTGTTTGCGTTTTGTGTGGGCATTCAAATTGTTTGTATGAAAACTGTGTATGTCATAAAACACAGATGGCGTTTGATGGACGTGCGCGATGGCGATACGGATTATTCCATTGTCGGTGTTTATAATGTGTCTATTATATTTTCCGGATGGCTGTAATGACATTATGACAAATTAAAGTTTTTGTCGCCTATTTGAATGCTATCAGAGGCTACTAAAATGTCAAAACGAAATGTAAAACTTATTATGATGTGTAATCTGAGATCATTGAGGGAGGCAGAAGTGGAGGTATTTCAGCTGATATGATGATTCGTATTTCTTAAAACAAAATCGATATATTTGTTTGCTGTATGATAATTGTCATCTAATTGTTATATAAAATGTATGTTAGATAAAATGCTCTGAAATCTAGATTCCTGATTGTCATTATTAAGCTGTTAATCTTCAAACCGGGACGTAATAAATCCAACCTGCCCGCAGGAATAAGCGTGGAGGTGTCAGTTTCCTGAGATAATGGTATTCAAGGCGATACGTATTACTACAATAACATTTTAATTCAAATAGCAGTTTGATTTATTGCAAACGACAAATTTGATTTCGATTTGAAATAAAACTAATTTTACGGATTAAACTCGCGTGTAATGTTATTCTAAACATAATATTTAGAGACCCGACGTTACAGCGTTTGTGGAAACAACAATAAAGATTTTGTTACTATTTATTTATATTTATATGACATTAAAATCTTACTCACAAGTTGCCGATTAAATAGCTTGCAATCATAGTCAGATGGATTTCAGTCTCACTGAAATATGAGAGTGAAGGAATAGAGTGCACTTGTCCAGTGCAGTTAACCGAACTCTAGGAAATCGTTAGCCGTGGCTGAAAACGGTGGGACACCGGTAACAACAAGTATTGGACATCAATAATGGATCCAATATATTAATCAATCTTTTATGACTCTATTATTTGTGTTATATTGGAAAAGTAGATAAAAAATACCACTTGCCCTGTGTGGTTGATTAAGGCCTTATCGCCCTAGTTTAGGGTAGGCCAGTGCCCCAGCGGGGACATATGGTCTGATGAGATGGAAAAGTAGATTATGTTTTCACCTATATCGAATAAGTCTATTATTTAGCTACGCTGGCGACTGGAACAAACTAATCTCACTAATAAGGGTTACGTGGGCGAACAGTTTTATTTGTCCAAGGAACGGCGGTGAGATCACCGCTGGATGCAAAAGGTTAAATAATGCATAAAGCGATGGCCACCGCTGCATTTTAATTGACACACACTCTATTAGCGAGCTTTTAGATACACTTAGATGTGATAACAGTGATGGAGTCGGACTAGATATAGGTCATAGAAAGTAATTGTGTAATGGTGTATATTCGTATATATACGCATGTATAAAGCGCCTTTCCTTCTTCGTTTAGCTTCGTTTATTGTTCCTAACTGACTACTTATGATGATGGCTTGGAGTAGTCTTGTCATCATCACCGGACTTGCGGGGGAGCGGATGGCTCTCACCCCTAACCTTTCCGACGTGTTCATTATCATCACTATGGTATTTTGGATATCGAAGTATGTACATAATTAAACGCCTTTACAAAGTTATAGATGCTCTTACTGTATGTGTATTGCTACTCCATCTTTTTTTCTCTTGTCCACATTTAACAGAAAGTTTTCTAAAGATTGTGTATTTAAATATTATTACTTTTAAGAAAAACGGAATAGATTAATTTGAATTTTTAATTACAACATTTTTATAAATAGGTACATTCGCGTGCAACCGGCATATGGCAATTTGAACGAATTCACGAAAATAGAATACACAATCTCACATTTAAAACAATCCATTATATACTCTTAGCGCGTTGGTTATCTCTATCGGTTTTACAACGGCTGTTTATGTCTGCTTTTGGGTCAAGGCATAACAACAATAAATAATCCCCGTTTATTTCTAGCCCTCCAAATCGGAATGTCAATAAAACAAACACTCTAAAGGACGCTTCTGGGTAGTGTATTTGTAGTTTTGTATTTAAACGAATTGTGAGTTCATAACCGGAAAATTTACGACAGGCCTATCAAAGAAATTAATAAACTCGGTTTGAGAAGATCAAAGGTTTGGTGACTAAAGATCCGTGAGATTTTACGAGATGTGATAATCATCTCAAAAATAATCATGATACGTATGAGGAAAAACAAATCTAACATTATTTAACTAACAAAAACAACGTAATGATTAGTCACTACGACACATGAGGCAAGACACCAATAACTATCAACTTAACAACTTGGTACAATTCGATCTTGTTTCTTGACTGACTCTTCCTGATCATCATCACCGGATGTGGTGGATTATCCACCGCATCGAGGTATTACCTCCTAGCCATCATCGTATGTCAGTTAGGAAAAAAAAGTAACCGTGTGTCTTATTTATTTATATGTTTAGATAAACACAACACGCGAGTTTAATCCTTAATTTTTTTTTATTTCAAATATTATTAATTTTCTGTACCACACTCCACGAGTCAACACAAGTGCTAAAGCAACTTACTTCTGATTCTGACTGTACCTTAAATACCCTGTCGGGAACAATTTCATTAATGATTGCGACATGTGAAATGTTATAAAAAAAACAATGCTAAACGCCTTTCAGAAACACAAAAGCTTTTTTGAATACATTCAGCATTGTGAGAGTTTGGTACAATGACGCGAATTTCACTAAACAGTAACGTTTGGGAAGTAAAATGTGTGATGTTAAAACCACGACGGGTCAGTGATGCAGTTTGTCTCATCACATTATTGTCGGCTTTCAAAAATCGCCCTCACTTTCGTAGGAAAGAAAATACAGTAGTAGGTACCTACACTCTATGGAATCTCATTTCAGTAGCGCTACCATGAGTTTAAAAGTTACGGACTCGAAATCGCCCACGTAAATACGTCTATCAAACACTTATGCAGCGCCCCTGGTGGTTACGCTAAGAACTTAAATCAGTTGTATGAAAAAAACAATTCGATAGGTTTTTAACGTACGTAGGTTTTCGATACCCAACTCATAGTATATGCATACATTTTTTATCATTATTTATGTGAACTTACATCATTGCTATAGGTCGATCGGTCAAGTGTCCTCTATCTAAGTGAATACTGCAATAATATAGCCCTAATTTGAATGGAGTCCCTAATTGACCCTTAATTGGTGACAGGTCAGGGCTTTGGGCAAAGGTAGCCATGAATTGGAGGCTATGCCAATTGATAACATTATGATAAGTGGCTAAGAGACAACTATGGTAGACGGACAGACATCTGTGACATTGTTGGATTGTATATCTTCAGAAAGATCTTAAATATATGCAACAAAGATTTGTGATGAAAGTTGGATACTCTGTGAACAAAACTACATGGACTGGTCGTCATTATCATCAGCATCAGCCCATATATGTCCTCACTGCTGGGGCACGGGCCTACCCTATACTAGAGCGACTGGTATATCTACCCTGGGAAAAATCGAAAGCCTGATAACATATCCGATCTAGACTTAGTAACTAATGTTAAGAGAAATACCTGCTGACTGAATCATTCATACATTATTTCAAAGCATTCAAACGCAAAATAAAACATTAAAACATAACATTCAGACATAGACTTAGACTTGTCTATAAAACTCTATGGACTTTTGTCTTTACCCTGGGAATGTAGAGAGAAATGCCTGTTGAATCATTCACACATCATCAAATGTACTTTGATAAAAATATAACAATGACTCTTTTCTCCGACCTTGCTGATGCCAATTCTATTTGCATAAGGATTACTACACGTACTGAATAGTCATTAAGTGATTATTCTTATGTGAAATGTAAGCAGAAATATATAACAAACATACTACAATCACTGCCAAAATAATCGTCACATTACATTTATACAACACAGTAGTTTTATTAACAGTGAACCCTCATATACTTAAATTACACAATCAAAATCATTCAAAATAGTATTAGGTAATATTGTATTTTAGTGTGCGTGTATGTATACTATAAATCTATACTAATATTATAAAGCTGAAGAGTTTGTATGTTTGTTTGTTTGAACGCGCTAATCTCAGGAACTACTGGTTCGATTTGAAAAAATCTTTTTGCGTTGTATAGACCATTTATCGAGGAAGGCTTTAGGCTATATAACATCACGCTGCGACCAATAGGAGCAAATATACAATGGAAAATGTGTAAAAAACGGGAAACGCGAACGAAGTCGCTGGCACAGCTAGTAAGTTATAACTTACCTATTCAACTAAGTAGTGCATATTTTGTACCTTCTGTTTCATTTTGTTTTAATTTTACATAAAATGCTATATCTTTAATTCCTCTACCTATTATGCAGCTAAGTCCGTTGCGTAGTTTTAAAAAATTTCAGCCATACAGGAAGCGACTCTGTTTTATACTATGTAGTGTTTATGCATTTTATATCCTTATTGATCTGATTGATATGAACTCACCAAAGTGCGAACTATTTTACTGTTCCCACCTACTAAGCCTATGATGACCTTCGCGTCTAAAAATACACTCGACCTTATAACAATAAAAATAGAGGTGAAATCCGCAACAAAGACCGCGATGTGGTCATCAGGTCTAAGATGGCAGACAATGACTTAGGTCTGACATCAGCAGACGGTTTTAGAAAGGTATATCTTGGTATTGAAAATATAGTCACGATAGACATCTGCACTTAGGTATAATTACGATGGTAATGTGTTGTTTTATCTTTAAGGCTGTATGTATAGTCGGCATCAGAATTAGCGGCACATATTTTATTTTTTCTAACTGACTTATGATGATCGCTTGGAGTAGCCTGGTCATCAATACTACACTTGGAGCGGATGGCTCTCACCCCTGTTGACAGAGGAGTGTAAAGAAAATAAATTTATAAGGATTAATTGAAAGTGTAGAACTGTACATCGATTCTCGATGGTGACTGTATACTTATTACTGGGTTTAAAAAATAATATAAATAAACCGATACATCAACTACTTGTTTCAAATTGTTGAACTGCCTCTTACTACAAGTCAATCATAAATCATGAAAAGAATATTTATTCAGTAACTTAACATAATAATAGGTATTACAAAAATATAAACAAAAAAGCATTCTTTCGTACTAAATGAGATTGAATTAACGCAAACGCTATTTGTGCCAAACTTTGATAACAATTGTTAAAGGACATCCATTTCCTCGATTGTATTCGTCCCATTGATGCCCTGTCCTTTTTGGGGCCAGAATAATCTCATAAGTGCCGACAAAGAAATAAAACGGTTTTCCTTTTAAGGAGGAACGAAAATCAGACGATTAATATGTCGGCCTGGACACTAGACGCAGTTGGCAGCCATCCAGACTTAGTCATACGAATTAAAACTGATTAATTAACCTCGACCTTCATTTTAAAACTACGAATAAGTGTTACCTAGCAATTTAATGGATTTAGCAAAGATATTCAAACTATATTTCGCTTACAGTGAAATTGATAAAACTACTCCCGACAACCTAATATTTGCTTTGTCTTATTGGGGAAGACTTTTTTATTTTTATAATCGTCTTTCAGGGTGACCTCACTCCACCCATGGTAAGCGGCATTGAGGTCTACGTATGAGGTCAACAGGCACAATGGAACCTAAAAGACTCGTTAATCCTAGGTTCATATCCCGTTCCGGACCAGAATATATTCTTTCAATTAATTTGATCAAGAAATAAAAGAAGCTAACGCTGTTACTAAGTACTTATCTTTTTTGAAAGAATCTACATCACATTTGGATTGTGAATACGATTTCCATAAACATACGCATATTACATGATGTATGTAAGTTATGTATGAATCATATTCTCTTATATAGTATTCAAGGTAGTTACAATAAAACGTATATTTTACATTTGCAATTATGCGTAACTAATGTCTCGAGATAAAAGTAAGGTAAATATGGAAATGGGTTGTATTAAGGCGTAGGACGCAAAAATTGCAATGACATCATGACTTTAACCGAGACGATAACGAATCATATGTGTGCTTATGTACTGAAATATATACGACTCTACAATAAACTGCTAGAATTATCTAGAAGTGTATTGTAGGCATAATCTTAGGCTCGTAAACATGGCTAATGGCTATATTTGTGTGAATTAGGGTCTATCGTAAAGTAATATCGTGTCTTGCGTATACTGATGCAAATAATGTGTCATACATACATTGCTAAGTCCCCTTTCCCCCTCAGATAAAGGCATCTACGCTCAAGTACTCTGGACAGCCTCTTTTGTTTTTTATTTCATTTCGATAAATACTTTAGGAACCTATTTGTGATTCATATATTTAGACTTTACTTTAGCTAAACGACATTAACTTCTTCGTAAATAGGTTTTGGTCAGTAGGTCAGGTATAAAAGTTGCTCATTTTAGAAGGCTGGAAACTCGTACCATCATAGCAAATTTATATATTTGTCGATGAAAAAGCGTCGATGGCCGAGTGGTTAAAGTCGTTGCTTGCCATGCGAAACGTTGCGTACCCCTGTGTTTTAAATTCATATGTACGATTATTCGACGCTTTAACGGTGAAAACTAAACATCGTGAGGAAACCTGCACACCTACAAAGAAATTCTTAGGTTGTGTAGTCGACCAGCGTGGTTGACTAAAGCCTTATCGCCCTAGTTTAGGGTAGGCCCGAGGCCCAGCATTGGGGACGTATATGGGCTAATGATGATGAATATACTTATCTATATGCGTCATAGCTCAAATAGGTAGTAAATTGTGACACTGTCAGTAGTAACTACATAATTAATTTCCCATCGTCCAATCATCGCGCTGTGATTGAGCTCAATAAAATCGATTGTCATACCGTAGAATGTCAGATGTCAAAACCTGTCCGCGGCGTGTCAAATGTCAAGTCAGGTGATAAGGACGTCAATTGACATCTCCCACGCGCGTGACATCAGAGCAGTCGGCTCATTCACGGATTCATTAATGTCATGAATGAGGAGTGGTCATTTGGATGATGAGATTTAACGAGCAATAGTTGCTGGATGTAAGCATTGTTGTTTTCAAGGTAACTGGTGTTGTTAACTTCTAGAACGTCAAATAGGAACTCTCGTACATCATTTTGATAGCAGAAAAATAGGCAGACAGCATTACTTAATCAAATTATCAAATTTCTCGTTGAGCAACGGCCTGTTTATTATAATGCGTGGTGGTTATGTTTGCTTATTTCTGACAATGATCTCAAAAGGTTTGCTAAGAATTACTTGGGAATATATTGATATTTTAATAAGTAGCTTTGCGTATAAACTAATATGGATCCGCCTTGTCAGACAGATCCTCAGTCTTATAAGTCTCTTTTCTTTAATGAGTAATGTTTTTATGAAATTGATTAGTTACGGCGTTGGATTAGATATTACATTTCAGTTGACCATTACAGCATACATTGCGATTACAGCGCGATTGACCGCGCAAAATCTATGGCACTATAGACGAAGTATGTCAGTGTTCCGACCTACCTAGGCTTTCCAGCCAGTTATACAATCACGGAAGAGGTATAATCTGGCTTGAGTGGACATTGTGTAGAAGTACTGCGTCGTATGTGTACAGGATAATCTAATTTGTGCACATGTAACGCGGCACCGCACAATGCGAACCGTGCCAAGGGTGCACCGCTATTCACAATGTGCATATTTGTTGAAAGAGCCAATAAAATATGATGGTAGACTAATTGAGCGGTTAAGCTATCCTTTCAGTAAGTTAGTAAGCTGGAATTTAGATGTAGGTACTGTTGTAGTACTGTACTGTATCGTACATTTAAAGTGTGTTGTCAAAATCTTGATACTGCTATCAGTATCCAGGTGGCATATAATGGAAGGTTGTTTTGTTTTAGAAAGTATTTTCGATATTTTCAGCATCATATGAAGCGACTGACTCTTAAGTGACTGACTGTTAAGTCTAACACTGTGTTGATTGTTTTTCGTAATTTAGGGTTTTTTAGAGACTTTTATAGCGCCAAAGGAAAAACGTCGTGTAACATCCATCTCATAAATTAATATTTTAATACGGCCCAGCAGGCTTAACTATCTTATGTTCGAAGTCAAAGACAAACATTAACGAAACCTTGGTCATATTTACAGTAATTTAGTTCCTATTCATCCATTGTCAATGGATTTGCCTAGCGATGAAGCAGAGGCAGTAATTTGAATAATATTTATTGCAGTAGGACGGAATAGTTCAATGCAACTATTCAATGCACTTCTATAATGGAGATTGGATTGAAATTTAAATTAATGCTCGTATGCGCATGACTATGTATTAGCGATATGCGTCGTAGAATATTGCAATAATATTGGTTAAATGCAGTTATTGAGTCCTTCTATTGAAACTAATCTAAATTATCTCGGGGAAATCATTTTGTAAATAGTAGTTGATCATCTACATAATATGTTAGATAGAAATCGAATAATACAGTATTGTTCAGTCGAATTAAGTTTATCATTTGTTTGACCTATCTCGTAATCCTTAACAATTCTTTGATGTCATCTAGCAATTTGTGACATTTCACTATTTCTATTGTAGCTAATATATTACCATTTAATTTAGGATCGTATTAAAGTCTTGTGTCTAATCTTTTTAGATAGAAAATAAAGGTAACATTTTGTTCGTGAGTAGGTACAAATCAGCCCCATATAATCACCGAATTGTTACATAACTGTCATTGAACCTAACTGTAACATTGACCGGAAAAAAAATGCACGGGCCAAAAAGCGAGACAGAGCACAAATCACTTGAGAGTCCCTATCGCCGTCTCTGTCACACGTGTTATTGCATGTCCCAACATTACGTATGCGCAGGAGTGGTTTGTGTGACGCGCCGCCAAATATGTATTGTAATATGTGCACTTCCTTTATTTTGTCGCTACTTTCTTTGGAAAGTTCCTTGTCCTTTCGTGTTTGACGACTGTGGCACGTGGCTATATTTATATTTTCATATTTTTCAATACATATAATATCTATTATAATCGTAATCATTTGGTAGGTTAAACCTAAAACCAAAAAAAAAATAACTAGATGGCGCAGCGACCCGTAATGAGTCTTGGCCTTCTATAATAAGCTAATGTATATCTTTCGTGTGCTTATTATTATATTAGTTATGTTAAACCTAATAAATAATTTCATCTTCTTTCTAGTAGTGGTGTTGTTGAATATTGAATCAACCAAGAATCAAAAGGACTAAATGAATCCTTACTACCTTACTAATAGTAGTAGTTAGTCCTTTTATAAATCCGAAAGTAACTCGGTCTGTCTGTCTGTTACGCTTTCACGCATAGAGTACTGGACCGATTTAAATGAAATTTGGTACAGATAAAGTCCAGAGCCTAGAAAATAGGTTATAGGCTACTTTTTAACGGACTGCGCTATAAGGAAGTAATGTTTTACCCGTTAAACGTCTCTACGCCGACGAAGTCGCGGGCGGAAAGCTAGTTTTCTATATATTGGAGGAATAAACTGACTAATGACGCGTGTTATTATGTCAAGCCTTGTTAAACGTCAAAAGTATATAGATTTAGCTATACCAGTCAAACGCTTAATTGAAATGCTTATCTAAACTATACATCCGTATTTATGAACATTGATCAATGTTATCTCAACCCCCGCAAATATATTTTATTGCCAATAAACGGAATAGGCGTAGGCTATTGACTTGATTGATGGTGAAGTCAAATATGTAACAGAAAAACATTGAAATACTTACATACAAATAACCATCAGCCCATATACGTCCCCCTGCTGGGGCACGCGCCTACCCTGAACCAGGCCGATCAGGCCATACAGGCCACACAAAATAATCACCTGAGGTAAAACCCTTTTCGCATAATTTACGAACACTACCCAATCATTATATAAGGCGTCCGACCGATTTCAGCCATGGCGGCCGATCTCAATTGAGATCAGCCAAGTGCGCAGGACATATTATAGTGCACAAGTGTACGCGCAAACACAAGTGCACTCTCTATTTTCTTACTCTCATAATTCGGTGAGACGGCAATCCGACATGACCGATGAGAGATCGGGCGCAGGACCACCGTCTTAACGTGCTTTCCGAGGCACGGGCGTTCAACCGCCAACTTCCTAACTCCGGGCTGAGTAATTTCATTACAGAAAAACTCACACAAATTTTGCCCGACCCCGGACTCGAACCGGGGACCTCTCGGTCCTAACGCAGCACTTGCTACCAATAGACCAACGAGGCAGTTATCCAATCATTAACAAAGGGTTATAATGCGTCACCAATCAGCTGTATGACCCTAAATCAAGGTCATTGTTCGCCTTTGTTTTACGTAAATTGTGACGTTTTCAGTATACACCGTGAAATTTTAGTGGTTGTTTTCCCGTGGCAGAACGACTTGCCTTTAGTAATACTATCGAATCATGCAAATTATTACTCGAAAAATAAAAATTTTTTTTTCGGTTTTTCAGAATAATAATTTTCCAACTCGAAAACGAGAGAAGCTATCGTTGTTTTTGAAGATGTGACGTATTCAGGTACTGCTTGCCGCATGAAATCGATGCTTAAAGCTAAAGAAGCTCTACACCCTAAGTCATAAAGCGGTTCGAACGTGCTTTCGAGTTACGGTTAAACCTTTCGTAAAACCGGCATTTATTGATTTTACCAAAAAAGAACTGCACACATCTTTTGTACTACTAAGATAGAATCATTTTACTGCGGGAAAACAACCACTAAAATTTCACGGTGTATAAATAACCGTGTTTTCTTCTTGTTGCAGGTGGTTTGGAAGGCAAATATCGCGTGGCGGCGCCAGAGCTGATGCAGGATACTTTTATGAGTGACTCCGAGGACGAGGGAGGTATGTCAACACTTTGATATATTTCTCCTAGCACTGTGCTGTACCCGATGTTTTAGTATGCTCTATGCTGTGCTTTGTCAGTTTTTCTTCTTCTGACTTTTAACTGACCTTGAAGGATGGCTTGGGGTATTGATCCTTCATACATAGACTTGCAACCCCGGACCCAAAACTTTTTCGTACCAGGGCTAAACCTTGATCATCAAACCGAATTTTTGAGGAAGCCGATGACTCTTACCCCTGAGTGTCTTTATAGTATTTTATTGAAGAATCCGACAGGGAAACCGACAATTTAAACTAGAACATTAATTACAGTGAAGCAATTCCTTCTAATCACGAGTAAGGAACTTAAAGTAAACATAACTTGACTGACAGACCAGGGTCACATATTATTCCGATGGGATCTGATGCTTTCCTTATTTTATTTTCCTTCACCTTTGTATTGTAGTTCACCGTTGTGTTATAGTGGGTAGATTCTATTAAGATGTTTAATAAAAAGCTTCAAGATTTGCTCGCTCGTTGAGCTTTTTTTTATAAAAGGTTCACAAGATGACTTCACTCCACCTGATGGTAAGCGCTAGTGAGATCCCCATATGAGGTCGACAGGCACAATAGACCATATTAAATCAATATATTTCAAAAGTTATTAAGCCCCTTTTGAAGTCTGTCAAGACATTTCCTTCATTCATGGGTCTTGATTATTGTCTAACCAATACCAATATCTTTGCAGGAGAAGTGGAGTGTCCAATCCAGCAGCAACAGCAATACCGCTACATGAACAGCGAAGCGGGCACGCTGCAGCGAGCACAGCCGATGGAGGACAGCGTCACCGACGGCCACCTGTGGCCCAGCAACAATGACAAGAAGGTGGCCACCATCGACCGGCAGCCGCTGGACATCGGGTGAGTGGAGTCGCCTCCTCGAGCAACAGTTTTTTTTCTGGAGTAGCCTTGTCATCATCAATTTAAGCGACGTTTGTCTGAGGATGTCCCCTAAGGAGTTCACCACGGCCACCTGTGGCCCAGCAACAATGACAAGAAGGTGGCCACCATCGACCGGCTTGGAGTAGCCTTGTCATCATCACCGGTCCTACGTGGGAGCGGGTGGCTCTGACCCCTAATTTAAGCGATGTTTGCCTGATAAGGAAAGGCCCCTGCCCCCTAAGGACCTCCTTACCTCCCTTCCTGGTCGTGGTGAGGTCACCACGGCCACCTGTGGCCCAGCAACAATGACAAGAAGGTGGCCACCATCGACCGGCAGCCGCTCGACATTGGGTGAGTGGGAGTCTCAACTGATGGCTTGGAGTAGCCTTGTCATCATCACCGGTCCTACGTGGGAGCGGGTGGCTCTGACCCCTAATTTAAGCGATGTTTGCCTGATAAGGAAAGGCCCCTGCCCCCTAAGGACCTCCTTACCTCCCTTCCTGGTCGTGGTGAGGTCACCACGGCCACCTGTGGCCCAGCAACAATGACAAGAAGGTGGCCACCATCGACCGGCAGCCGCTGGACATCGGGTGAGTGGGAGTCGCAACTGTTGTCTTGGCCTTGTCATCATCTCCGGACTTGCGGGAGAGCGGGTGGCTCTGACCCCTAATTTAAGCGACGTTTGCCTGAGGATGGCCCCTAAGGTGGTCACCATCGACCGGCAGCCGCTCGTCATGTGGAAGTCGCCTGACTGAAGGATCAGCAGCATCTGCAATATCGCTTCATTAACAGTTGATATTGCACTGACTATGTGACTATATTGAAAAGGAGTAAATTTTATGTATAAATTGTATATGTTTTTTTATGAGGATCTAAATATTTTTTTGGGTAATCTCTAGTATGTTTGGCTTGATCCTTTATCTCCCATCATTGCAGGTTCCTGGTGTCGTTCGTGGTGGACGCGCGCGGCGGGGCCATGAAGGCGAAGCGGCGCGGCGGCGTACGCGTCATCGTGCCGCCCGCCGCCTGCGCAGCGCCCACTAGGGTCACCTGCCGGTGAGTATTCGTTACTAGATATACAGCCTTTTAAAGTGTATTATCGAGAGAAATCAGGTACAGGAACAAACAGACCTGACAGACAAACAAAAATGTTTTTGTGTTTTTGTTATCTTGTGGTACCTCATAAAGATTCATACCTATTTAATAAAGAAACTTAAATACGATCGTTTTGCGAGCTCCACTATAGAGTCAACGATGTAATAACTGACGCGAGTTGCGGACTTTTACAAAATTTACCCAATTTATGACCTGTTTGTAATACAGAGTTGGTATGGCCCTTAGCTTCTTTACACTTTATTATAGTATCGTTATCGAAACGATAACTATATTAGTACACGAGTACAAGCAGCTGCTTGTGAAATTTGGCATTACTTTTAAGGGAAGCAGTATCAGCTAAGCTTTTTTGCTTTTATTCTTGCTCAACTATCTTAGTAGCTTAAGTAAAAAGCCCAATAAGTCCACTAAAGTCAAGTATAATTGGCTCCTAAGCTTGAAGTACTCGTATCAATACGTTTATAGCAATACGACACTCAAACTGAGTACTATATTGTATTTTACTCAATTCTAATACGCAGTTATGTAAAATGGTAACAAACAATCTACAAGTATGACCGGAAACAATCGCGTCTTTACAGCATTATTCGCGAGACGCGATTGGTCAGGCCGATTCGCTCCACTGACTCATAGGTCGGAAATGTTTTGGGACGATGCCACCATGTGTACAGTCAGTAAAGTAGCTTTACAACTATATAGAAAAGAATAGAATAATTGTTTACTTGGCACAAATATCTAGAGATCTGTTAACACTAACGAACCTATTGGGTCGAAGTGAACCGTAAACACGGTCCTTGGTACAAGATAATATAATTTTCACAACTAATATTAATTATTAAATATCTTACCTTAATCTAGTATCTGCGCACCAGTTGAAGGACTAACTACGATGATGGACCAAAGAGGCCGAGTAGGCCTTATGATGCTCTTCCATTTAAGATAGCCTAAAGCAGCAAGGCAAAATCGACCAATGTTGAACTTGCTGACTGAAAGTCCTTTGAATTCTTCAATGATCCAATCTGAAATAAGAAAAAGTAAGGCTATAAAATATAGACTTGTCTACCGTCTTCCTACGGCACGGAAGACGTGTATTTACTTCTATGGTTGACTGTACCCGTTTATTGCCCGGTCTGCCACATGAGCTAACGTCATTTCTTCTATTTATTGGGATGGGTAATTGAATCATGAGCGTTGAGCATGCAAGGTCGTGTTAAATTAGTTAATGTAATCATAAATTTAGGCCGTATGTTGACTTAGTATTTTGATGTGAGCCTTTAGACTCTTGTCTCTTTTTTTTTTCTAAAGATTAATCTTGATTTATTTGGTTTCATGCCTGAATTCCAACTAACAGACGACCTAATAATTAAATGTTCTTTATTACCTAGTTTTGGTCTTTTTACTATATGAAGCTAGTATGAAGCTTTCATCCGGGACTTCCAGTAAGAACGCAAAACCAAATAGAACCCTTCTCTGACTCCAGACTATATCTGTGCTAAATTTCATTACATTCGGTTCAGCAATTTAGACGTAGTTACTATTATTGTATAGCACACCGGTCTATTATCTGTATCTAATCACTATGTTATATGTTGTTTACAGAGCGGCCACAAGGCGAGCGCCGGCGGCCGCGCCCCCGCCCCTCATGGAGGGGGAAGCCCTAGCCTCCAGACTGCTGGAACTGCAGCCGCAAGGAGCCAAGTTCTTGGCGTGAGTGTATTATATGACTTTAGACGTTTATCTGTGACGTGTAGTCATAACCAGTCACAACTTTCTGTCCGGTGGTTGGTGAACGGTATACGGGTAAGCGACCCCGGCTCCTCGAGCTACTATCGACTCAGTCCAAATAATCCGAGGCGATAGTATCCTTTCTCCCTGTTCCTTCCCCGTCATATATCTTTGCTACTCGTGGGAACGCAATGACCTTGTAAAAACAATGCACAAGGCAGAATGGCGGCGGAGCAGAGGTGAAATGTGGATCGCTGGAAGTGCCTACCCCTCTGGGAAAAAGGCGTGATTTTATGTATGTATGTGTGTATGTAATGTATACGTTTATCGACTCATTAACCCTTAATAGGCCAACGGGAATATAGATCCAACTAGATTTCGAGCCTTATGCAGTTGTAATACCGGCGAAAACCAATGAAAAAATGATATATTGGCCTGTTAAGGTTAATACACTTCTTCTGCAGTAATAAAGCAGACAGTTCATAGTGTATCTATACGTTTTCTTTGATTTATGTAAAACAATCGACTATCGTAATGAAAGTAATGGTCGTCAATGAATAAATCTTTCGTTTATGTACCACACAGTACCAGTCGATTTTGACATACACGTGGTAGAGGTTTATCATTTTGTACTTTAAATGACAGAAATCATATGTTTTCTTTTCCCTGTAATAATAAACTTTAACAAATTGTTAATCATGATAGATGATCTATTGATAGCAAGTGCTGCGTTAGGACTGAGTAGTCCCAGGTTCAAGTACGGAAAAAATGTGTGAATATTTCTGTTAAAAAATTACTCAGCCCGGAGTCAGGAAGTCGGCGAAAGCACGCCCGTACCTCGGAGAGCACGTTAAGCCGTTGGCCCTGCACCCTGATCTCTAATCGGTCATCATGTCAGATTGCCGTCTCACCGATCTATGACAGTTATGGAGAACAGAGAGGGCACTTGTGTTTGCGCGCACAGTTATGCACTATAATATGTCCTGCGCAGTTGGTTGATCTCCATTGAAATAGGTCGCCATGGCCGAAATCGGTCGGACTCCTTATTAATCATGACACACTATCTTTTTTATAGTAAATTAAAATTGTTGTCAAATTATAGTAGTTTAATATTTCAACAAACAAGTTTACTCCCAACTTAGTAACAAGTTTCTCTGAGGCAATAACTTGTACATCCCTAATTGTCATCTTTCTCTCACAGGCCAGTCATCATAGAAGTACCGATCTTCACATCTTCGTGTCCTGAGCGAGAGATCGTGATCTTGCGATCGGACACCGGCGAGACCTGGCAGGACCACTACCTGCACAACAACGACAATCCGTTGATACAGGTCGGTTCACTGACAATCTTTACTTATATCCTTACTTCCTTACTAATATTATAAATGCGAAAGTATTGTCTTTTATTTACGCGAGCACTACACATTTAACAACAACTACAAATAAACTAATTTTACGGATTAAACTCGCATGTATTGTTATTCTAAACATTATTTAGAGATGATAATTAACCTTGTTTAAACAATGCACAAGACAGAATGGCGGCGACGTGGTCCACAACCCGTCACGTCACGTTTCCCACAGAGGTGAAAAGTGGATCGCTGGAAGTGATCTCTGCCTACCCCTCTGGGAAAAAGGCGTGATTTTATGTATGTATGTAATGATGTTGAGAACTTGGCCAGCATAGTTGACTAAGGCTGGCCATTTATCTCCCACATTTGGGGTTGGCCCGTGCCCCAGCAGCGGGGACGTATATGGGCTGATGATCTGATGATGATGATTTATATTCCAGGAGGCACTCCAACGGGAGCGCCAAGAGCACGGCGGCAGCGGCGAAGCGCTCGGTGAGGGGGGGGAGCGGGTGACCCGTATCGTGACCTGCGACTTCCCGCACTACTTAGCAGTGGTGTCGCGCGTGCGCCAGGAGGTGCACGTCATCGGGCCCGAGGGCGGGACCGTGTCCAGCGCTCATATACCGCAGGTAGGGGGTAGGAATGAATGTACATTAATGGCGCCACTGTCGCGTCTCGAACAACCGGGCGAGCGACACCAAAACGTCATTGGGACCGTCTAAAGCGCGCACATACCGCATGTAGCGCAAACACTAGGCCAGCGCCATCAAAATCTTCATCATCGGTAATTGGGACCGTCTTCAGCGCGCATATACTGTAGGGAGTGGTGGCGCCAAAGTAGCGTCTTGAGAAACCGGGCGAGCATAGTCACGTGCGACTTCCCGCACTACTTAGCAGTGGTGTCGCGCGTGCGCCAGGAGGTGCACGTCATCGGGCCCGAGGGCGGGACCGTGTCCAGCGCTCATATACCGCAGGTACGGGGTAGATAAGTATAACTAAGGCGTCCGACCGATTTCAGCCATGGCGGCCGAAATTGAGATCAGCCAAGTGCGCAGGACATATTATAGTGCACAAGTGTACGCGCATACACAAGTGCACTCTCTATTCCCTAACTTTCATAATTCGGTGAGACGGCAATCCGACATGACCGATGAGAGATCGGGCGCAGGACCACCGGCTTAACGTGCTTTCCGAGGCACGGGCGTTCAACCGCCAACTTCTTAACTCCGGGCTGAGTAATTTCATTACAGAAAAACTCACACAAATTTTGCCCGACCCCGGACTCGAACCGGGGACCTCTCGGTCCTAACGCAGCACTTGCTACCAATAGACCAACGAGGCAGCAAGATAAGTATATAAAAGTATTGAAAGAAGTGGTGGCGCCACTGTCGCGTCTTGAAAAACAGGGCGAGCAACACCCAAGTTTTAACGTCATCGGGGCATTCTTCAACGCGCATATACTGCAGGTGTGAGGGTAGAAATGTATAATAAGTCCTGTAGGGTTGGCGTGGCGCCGCATCTCGATAAACCGGACGAGCAACACCAAAATTTTAAATTTTACTCCCACTGCTAGTAAATTTACCTGTCTATTGACACACGAGTTTGTGAAAGTGATTATGTAGGCAACGAGGAATTTTGTCTGAATCCGTACCTGAGTTCTTTCGCACTCAAAATTAGCAGGTCGGAACATGCTTGGGGGAAGTCGCCACAGCGCTTTTCAGTCACACCTTCGACGTGATTTGATTCAGGTTTCGGCTCTGTTCGCCCCGCAGATCTGCGGGGTGGGGCTGCAACAATTGTGGCAGTCAGTGCGTGGCCGGCATTACGTGTGTTGCATGCATTGTAAGCGGATGGCAGCGCTGTCCAGCTCGTGTCGTTCGGGAGTTCGTTTCGAGTTTCTTTTTCAAGAAATCTCTATACACCGTGAAATTTTAGAGGTTGTTTTCCCGTGGCAGAACGATTGGCCTTTAGTAATACTATCAAATCATGCAAATAATTCCTCGAAAAAAAAAAATTTTTTTTTTCAAATTTTCAAAATAATAGTTTTCCAACTCGAAAACGAGAGAAGCTATCGTTCTTCTATAAGATGTGACGTAATAAAGAACTGCTTGCCGGATGAAATCGATGCTTAAAGCTGAAGAAGCTCGACACCCTATGTCATAAAGTGGTTC
Organism: Maruca vitrata; assembly: GCA_039566165.1. Classification (NCBI taxonomy): domain Eukaryota; kingdom Metazoa; phylum Arthropoda; class Insecta; order Lepidoptera; family Crambidae; genus Maruca; species Maruca vitrata. Next base: position 6,334,790 of record CM076936.1, on the reverse strand, counting down.
AAACATGCTTTTGAGTTTCGGTTCAACCTTTCGTAAAACCGGCATTTATTGATTTCAACAAAAAAGAACTGCACAAATCTATTGTACAACCACTAAAATTTCACGGTGTATACAAGCAGGCAGCTAACTTGTTTACCCGTATATCTCATTCCAGGTGCAAGCCCTTTTCCCCCCGGCGGCGTTGACCAAGCGGATCCGGGTCGGTCTGCAGGCGCACGGCGCGGGCGCGCTGGCCAAGCGCGCGCTGCCGCGACACGCCGCCGTGTCGCCCGTCATCACCGTCGAGCCGAGGCGGAGGAAGTTCCACCGGAGTATCACGCTGACTGTGCCGCTGCCGGCTTCACAGGTGAGAAGATAATAGATTATTTCGCGTTCCATTTCACTAAATATGAGTCTTTATGGGTCTACACGCCATATTAGGAGTAGCTGTTCGCTCGCGACCATGATTGGTGTAACTCAGTCGAACGGGCAGTAAGGATCTTTGAATTTGCTACTCGTAATATCTGGTGTAGACCCATAAAGACTAATATTTAGTGTGAAGATAATAGGTTGGAAGAGAGTTTTGGTTGGTCCCTGATCTTGCGACAACAGTTGTGGGTAAGATCGGAATGAAAATGGCGCTTTAGATACTCATGCAGCAAAAGTAGTGAGTTCAATTTCTACCCGGGTTAAATATGGCGCATTGAATCATCACCGTCGATCCGAGGTGGAGAAAGTTCCACTGGAGTGTCACGTTGACTGTACCGCTGCCTGCTTCACAGGTGAGATAATAAAAGGCGTCCGACCGATTTCAGCCATGGCGGCCGATCTCAATTGAGATCAGCCAATTGCGCAGGACATATTATAGTGCACAAGTGTGCGCGCAAACACAAGTGCACTCTCTATTCCCTTACTCTCATAATTCGGTGAGACGGCAATCCGACATGACCGATGAGAGATCGGGCGCAGGACCACCGGCTTAACGTGCTTTCCGAGGCACGGGCGTTCAACCGCCAACTTCCTAACTCCGGGCTGAGTAATTTCATTACAGAAAAACTCACACAAATTTTGCCCGACCCCGGACTCGAACCGGGGACCTCTCGGTCCTAACGCAGCACTTGCTACCAATAGACCAACGAGGCAGTTGGTGAGATAATAATATTTGACTGGCTCGGTGGAACAGTGCTTAGTGCCTCAGGTTCAAAACCTACGGTTCCACGAGTCGTGGGTTCGATTCACACACGCGACAAATATTTGTGTGACGAACATCGGTGTTTGTTCCGTGTCTGGGTGTATTATTATATTTAAGTTTATTTGTGTATCCACTGTTGATCCTGATTTCCGTAACACAACACAAGTGCTTAAGCAACTTACCATGGGATCAGATCAATGTATGTGATGTTGAGTAATATTAAAAAAAGAAATAATAATAATTAATTGTTGATCCGTGATCATGGCGCTTGTAATAGTGTTGAAATATCGGGAACTCGTTAAAATAGAACCACATGGTGAATATTCTGGACATACTCTTTTAGTAGTGTGTGTAACCATGATGGTTTAAAGTTATACAGGGTGTCCCAAAGTCCTGAGATAGAACACCTCGTGAGGCATCCGAAACACCCCTAAGTATGTTCCGCAATTTTTTATAGTTTTCAAGTAATGATTTTTTTCTATACTTTTGAGAATAATCAACCTAACCGACTAAAAATATTCAAAGAAAAAAGTACAAAAACTTTTTGCCCCTCGGGGTGTTCTATATCAGGACTTTGGCTTGACACTATTCGTTGGGACACCCTGTATATTAAGATAGTTATTAGTTAGCTGGCGCATTCAATGGACAGTGCACCTGGCTCGTGTGCCAACAAAAGCATTGTGTTTAATTTCCAACTCGGAACAAATATTTGTGTGTCTGGGTATTTTATTTATATATTTGAGTATACTATTAAAAGAAAATCTTGTTTCTGATATCTACGAAACTTAGAATACGAAAATCTAGAAACTTACTACGAAATAGAAACAATGTATGAGATAAAATAAATAAATATTACACAACATCACATACATTGATCTGATCCCGTGGTAAGTAGCTTAAGCACTTGTGTTACGGAAATCAGGATCAACAGTGGATACACAAATAAACTTAAATATATTTAATAATACACCCAGATACGGAACAAACACCGATGTTCGTCACACAAATATTTGTCCCGAGTGGGAATCGAACCCACGACTCTTGGAACCGTAGGTTTTGAACCTGAGTCACTAACCACTGTTCCACCGAGCCAATCAGTGAGATGTTGTCTTATTATTCGCTATGTGCGGAGTGGGTGGTGGGGGACGGCAAATCGATCGAAGCGCACGATGTGTGACAGAAACGTGATATAATTCTGAGCTTTCATGTGTCAAATTGCTTTAATTTCATAAATTCCCTTGTATTTGTATGTAAAAACGTTACGTACGTAAAGTAAACGATGCAAATTCAATACTTATAATAATATTCATATTTTTGTGAAGTAAGAAAATCACTTGGTACTCACTTTGTACAATTTGTATTTATTTTGTGTTGAAAAACTAGTAGAAAATCTTTATCAAAACATCTAGTTGCTATGATATGACAGATCTCAACTCGAGAATAGTTGTCGCCACTAGGGGCGCTATCATCGCGCACATAGCGAATAATTATTTAATAACCTTGTTACCTCCCCCCAGACCGGTCAACACGACAAGCAATCCACCGCGACCCTCCGCCTCCTGTGCTCCATCATGGGCGGTCAAGCGCGAGCGGTGTGGGAGGACGTGACCGGCTCCACGCCGCTCACCGTCACCGACGACTGCGCCTCCTTCACCACCACTGTGTCTGCCAGGTGAGTGACGTCACAGCACAGTGCCGTAACTAGGGCGGTGCCAGCGGTGCCCAGGCACAGGGCGCAGACCCTGGAGTGGCGCAGAAATGACCAGACCTGCCTAGTCTTATTTCTCAAGGGCGAAATTTTTTAAAGCTCGCACCGGGCGCATAAAAGGCTAGTTCCGACACTGGTCACAGCGACAGGTGAGCTGATGACGTCATCGAAGTTAACAAAGTATCTGCAAGGTGAGCTAACGACCGACTTGTCATTAGCGGGTCGAGAACGCGAAAGATACGTTCCAATTCAGCGCTGCTGCGCTACTGCGCTACGCAGAAGATGTCTATAACCCAACAAGTAGGTGATGAAGTAGACTGCGAAATTTTGTGGGTAAGGCCCCAGGCATAACTTTCGCCCTAGAACAGCGGTCGGCTCTTTCTATCGCAACACCGGCTACCAGTAGTAGTATACTATTAAAAGTAGTAGTAAATAAAAAAACGTTTATTGCATCATAAATTATACATACTGTCTTACAATACTAAAATAAAGGTGAGCAAAAGGAAACATCTCAGCATGGCTTATCTAGTAAACCAGATAATGCTGTTTTTCAGATGTAGTAGTAGTAGTAGTCCCAAACGCCATTCAGCCTCCTGGTGAGAAGGATAATACCTACACTTTTCGGACTATTAATTTAATTAAGTTTTCTGTTTGTGTACCATAATAAATAAATAAATAAGGCATGTCTCACTACGTCATATCGCATTCTATAGGCGTATAGGATATTTTCTTATTTTAAAAGCTGTAACCGTCTATCTATTTCTAGATTCTGGTTGATGAACTGTCAGAATGTGAGCGAAGCTACGAAACTCGCCACGGAACTATACAGGTAAATAAAATAACTGTACCGATTTTGTTGACAAAAATGCCGGCTGATTTTATACGCCCATACATGTTCACTATTTTATTCAACTTTAAACCATGTCATAGCGCAGTAAGAACGCATGGTGCTGAAACTACAGCCAGAATACCAGCGCCACAGCGGCTTCATGTCATTGAGGCATATACTGAGGCTGGGACCTAGTTGACCACTGTTCAATGTTGTGTTCCATGTTGTTTTATTGTTTAGTTTTTGTTTGTTTGTTTATTTTTTTGCTTCTCTTCTTGTTATGTGGTCAATAAACATTTATTATTATTATTAAACTTACGATAATCTGTTTCCAGGGACATGCTCCTGGTCCCGTTCGAAGTACGCATCGTAGTGCTGGGCAAGCGGCTGGACGCGCTGGAGGGCAGACTGCTGGTGCTGTACATCACCGACCGGTACGCCTACGAGACGCTGCTCCAGCAGGTATGACGTCACTATTGTGATTAACCCTTTAATTACATGTAGGCAAAGCATGTTAAAACATTTTCATCGGTTTTGGGCCGTAAGTCAAGTAATTAAAGTCAAAATTTTGGTGGATATATTTATGTGCAAGTGTGTTCACATCATCGTGCAAGTGTAAATAATATTGTATTGTTATAAATAGTGTAGTCTTTTCTATCGCATAAGGTTAAGTTAGCCTTAATGGATAGATTAGATTTTGTTGAATAAATAAATAATTTTTCTGCCCGTTAAAGGATTAATTGGTGATTGCAACCATATTGCCACCATGATTTAAACCTTATGTATGTTGTATGTAATGTAAACATAATTCTCCTACAGGAGCACTACACAGAAATCGCCCACTCCACGTCCGTCCGCCTCCTGGACGGCAAGGACGTCTACCTCGAGTTCTCTGGGAACTTGGTGCCCGTCAGCAAGTCCGGCAGCCAGCCCGCTCTCCGCTTCACAGCCTTCAAAGACTCGCGAGCAGAGCTGACCGTGCGAGTCAAGCGTGCTGGGGAACCGGCCCGAGGAAGGGTGTACTTCATGAACGAGCCTAAGGTAGAATCTATACTAATCTATACTAATATTATAAAGCTGAAGAGTTTGTTTGTTTGTTTGTTTGTTTGAACGCGCTCATCTCAGGAACTACTGGTTCGATTTGAAAAAATCTTTTTGCGTTGTATAGACCATTTATCGAGGAAGGCTTTAGGCTATATAACATCACGCTGCGACCAATAGGAGCAAAGATACAATGGGAAATGTGTAAAAAACGGGGGAAACGAGAACGAAGTCGCTGGCACAGCTAGTAGAATATAAATTGTAGAATAGAAATAGGTACTAGATACTACTACTAAATAGTTCCAGAAGCAACCAACAGATGGTGATTTCCAAGGCGCGCGTGCGGACACGTCTACGCCTAAAAGGCTTAAGTACTAGCTAGTTCCAGAAGTGATCAATAGATGGCGCTTTTCGACGATTGTCACAGAAGCAAAGTTGTATGTAATGCTACATCGTGCACGTCAAGCGTGCTTGAAAAAGCGTCGATGGCCGAGTGGTTAAGGTCGTTGCTTGCCATGCGAGAGGTCGCCAGTTCAAACCCCGCCAGGTACCAATGTGTTTTTCAAATTTGAAATTCATATGTACCATCATTCGACGCTTTAACGGTGAAGGAAAACATCGTGAGGAAACCAGCACACCTGAGAGATTTTTCAACGGTGTGTGAAGCCATGTCAGAGGCCTACGGGCGGCTTAAAAACTCTGACACCAGGTTGTTCATCAACCATACGATAAGAAGAAGAAGAAGAGCGTGCTTGCACAACGGGTGTACTTCATCGATGATGTTTCTATCCATCCCGTACCTATGATACGTTTTGTACTACATAAATAGCACATCAATTACCTGTTTCAGTATCCCACTTTATTACTTTCCGACTGCTTTCGTACCTCAAATGCGGCATTTATGAATGATTTCCTCGTTTTATCATCTCCTAGGTGCCTAAAGGCGAGCAGTCGCAGACGCCGGCGTGCGTGCTGGACGTGGAGCTGCCGGAGCGCGTGGCGCCGCGCGCCGGCAAGAGCCACGGGGACTACCTCAACCTCGACCAGTCAGGTGGGCCTGGGGAACGAGGGTCTAGTCGCATTTGGTCCAATGTCAGATATTAGGTTCACTTTCCAATACGTTTGCACGAAATTGTTATATCAGATTAGTATTATATCTAATATACGCATATAGAGGAAGATCCCAGAGCTGCCAGACGTCACTTATTTTCTAATGGACAAAATATATACGATTGAGTTGTGGTGTGGTGTACCATCATCATATGACTAGTTGCTACCTTGACCAGACGGCCATTTTCATCTGGGATCTTGGACCAATATAAACAACTATCTTTTACATTGGACCAAATGCGACAGAAACTTCACGAGTGCCGTGCGGGAAGTGCGCATCCCCCCTCCGATCACAACGTTTTCTTGACTTTTTAATTCGAAAAGTCTATGTTATGTCACTGTCGATCAAAATCAAAGTGAAAATGTCTTTATCCGTATAAATGAATTTACACGCACTTATAAATCGCCACATAAGTAATAATAAAATTTTACCACCGACTCGGAACACCGATTCTACCGAGAAGACTCGATAGTAACTCTTTTTAAGCGACAAACATGATTATCGCTTAAAAAGAGTAACTTTTAAGTAAGACAAATTGTAAATAAGGCGAGTCATACAGTCCGGGTGTGACATAGTAAAAAGTACCATTTAATCATATGCCCTATAAAATAAGATGAATGCCCACGTGTGTAAAACTATGCGCTTGCTGGCGATACACTAGCATTGCTTCTACAAGACTCGCACACATTGACAGAGAAAACTTAAGGCCTTGTCCGTTTCGCTTTCTTCTACAGGGTCTTTTATTATGATGAAAGAGGCAAGAAGATTCTACGCGTGTAGACAGAGCCTATACCTGACTTAACGAGATATATTTTTTTGTCGCAAATACACTCATAGATTTGAAATAAAACTAATTTTACGGATTAAACTCGCGTGTATTGATATTCTAAACATAAAAATAGACAATACACTCATAGATACTAACTGCCCGACCTAGACCTGGAAAGTATTAAATATTGTTTTCAATATTATGTCACAGACCCTTGTGTGGGAATCTATTATAGCTATTGACCGTAATTACACATTGTTCTTAATTAATGCTCTAAAATGCATTTATTTTCGGGTACGATTATTAATTTATCTTCATTCCAATTACTTAATGTGCAAGCTGATAAATATATAGGGTTGTCAACTTGTAAAAAAAAACAGGAGTAATTTCGTATAAAATCGCTCTTCAAATATTCGATCTTAAATTTTTATGAAATAATCTCCATGATTTGCCTCTTATATGACTTCCGCTTACATTTATTCTTTTTTTCAGGTTTCGACGCTCTGAAAGACGAACTGAGTTTCCACTGGGGAGACCACAACAACAGCCTAGGGCCGGGCTCGCTGCCCTACCAGCCTGAAGTGCAGCTGAACGGACACGTGAGTACTCTGCCTTATATTTAGTACTCACTAAATACATCACTGCCTTATACACCGTGAAATTTTAGTGGTTGTTTTCCCGCAGCAAAATGATTCTATCTTAGTAGCACAATATATTTGTGCAGTTATTCTTTTTTAAACCAATAAATGCCGCTTTTACGAAAGGTATAACCGAAACTCTAAAGTACGTTCTAACAGCTTTATTACTTAGGGTGTAGAGCTTCTTTAACATTAAGCATCGATTTTATACGGCAAGCAGTACCTGATTACGTAACATCTTAAAAAACAACGATAGCTTCTCTCGTTTTCGAGTTGAAAAATTAATATAATATGAAAAAAATTTTTTTTTCAAGGATTAATTTGCATGATTCGATAGTTTCACTAAAGGCATATCGTTCTGCCACGGGAAAACAACCACTCAAATTTCACGGTGTATTTAGTACTCACTAAATACATCACTGCCTTATATTTAGGGGTGAGACTCTGACCCTTAAAATATAAGGCAGTCATTATTTAGTGGGGGAGTGGATGGCGTTCACGAAGAGAGCTATGACGAGGCTACTCCAAACCATTATCGTTATCAGTTAAGAAAATGAACAGTGACAGAACTCTATATGAAAGAGTACGTTGTAAAAGGTGTTGAATAGACACGTGGTACTCGACTTTATACTGGCCAGTTGGAAGAAGGTTAGTTTATGAAGAAGGCAGGGGGTGATTACCCGGATATTCGAGATTCGAGTCGGTACAGTTTTTCTGAGATTTCAATACAAATAAATATGAAAAAAATCCCTCTAGATACAATAATATGTTATTTTATTCTTATCTGTAACACCCAAATAAAACTATTTGATTTCTTTTTAATGAGAGTACGTTTTCGACCTTTGGCATCCTTGATGCTTTTTATTTTTTTTGTATGTAGGTACCATGTCAATGGATATGACAATAGAGTAGTATATTTAAGCATTAGAAGTTTGTAGAATCCAACACTTACACATTACTTTTAAGACGAAACAGATACCATAGGAATTGACTATTTTAGTGTAACACAAAATTACACTTATAATTTTTAACAATGTTTAGTTGGTTTTGGAGACATAATGATAAAGTGTGTATAAAACCATTATGATCTTATTACTGCTGATAACCTCACAATATAAATTGTTAGTAATTTATTGCTGTATCTTTACAGGATAAAATCATTACCAACGGTGACTCAAAATATACTGACTCAAATGACTCTGACGACAAAACGACGAAACCACATGGTGAGTTAAACATATTAAGTGTTTTAAGTTTGTGTTCAATGTCCAGCATAATAGTGTTTAATATCCTTTGAATGTTCCGACATTTAACTGTATGTTTACCTTAATTTGGGAAACATTATGGTAACATTAGTGTTTTGTCCATGCTTTATGGCTGAATCAGTGAAATGAAAACATATTTTGGTCCTATTAATTACGTTCATACACCAATTAATCTATTTAACTGTTACTTATGGTTAAGGTAGCAATCCCATAAATACCCATAACTCATTCTTCACTTCCAGTCAACGGGGACACTTTACACGTCGACTCGAACAAAGCAAAGGCCACATTTGACTCTGATGAGGACAAGACACCTATGAACACCCTTGAGAAGGGCAAGAAGAAGCCTGAAGGTGGTTTCTTAGGAGGCATCGCTGATAAAGTGAAGAACGCCTTCAGTGGCAGCGAGGAGAAAGATGACGAGGAAGAGTCGTCTCCTAAACCACAGCCGAAGCCCAGAGAGCCCAAAGACAAGAGCCCCCCTAAACCAGCCCCAAGAATCATCCAGGAAGACCTCTTAGACAAAGTAGAGGATATGTTCAAAGACCTCAAGTCGAAACCGCACCAAAAGGAGGAAGAGGAACTTCAAAGCCAAGTGTACAATACGAAACTGGTGGTAGACGAAGTCGATAGACCCTTGGGTGCGACTACAGAAGAGGTTTACGACCAATACGCTAACATGCAACCCGTTGAAACGCCGCTGCGGCAGAAAGTGAACGATCCCTTCCAATTCCCGAAGTGTTGCGACAACAAATACAAGCACAGCCACGATGAAACATCAAACGTTGTAGATATGATTGAGAACGCCAACTTCACAGCGCATGAAAAACTTAACGAAGCCGGAGACAGGCTGCACAGCGATCTTCACGAAAGCTTAGGAAAAATAGAAGAAGAAAAAGAAATCATCAAACAAAAGTCTAATGACATCAAAGGCGACATAGAAAATGCGGCCAGTAACAAGTTGGATGATTTGTCGAAATCCGCCGATAAATTAAAAGGTGACGTAAGTGCCAAAGCGTCTGAAGTAAAAGACGACATCGTCTCCGAACTTGACAATATAAAGTCTTCCACACAAGATGCCTTCGGATTCCTAGCGAATAATGCTAGCAACGCGAAGGATGAGTTGAGAAGCAAAGCAAATGAAACGGACTTTGCTGCAAGGGAGAGAGCAGAACAGTTGAAACTGAAAACTGGAGAGTTCGTTGGTGCCACGAAAGCCACTGCTGATGATATCTCAAAGGACGCTGAAGAGAAACTAAAAGACCTTAAGTCTGAAGTCAAGGATAAGGCCGACAATGCCAAGGATGCGGTCAATGAAAAAGTACAAGAAGTCACAGAAATAATTGAGAGCCCTACTAAGAGTAAGAAGAAGGACAAAAAGAAAAATAAGGAAGGTAAAGGCTTCTTATCTGGCTTTGTAAGTAATATTTTCGGTGAGAAGGAAAAGCTCGAAGATGGTGTAAAAGGCAAAATCGCTAAAGGAAAGCAGGCAGCTAATGAGCTCGTTGAAGAAGCTTCGGCAAAGAAGAATGAATTGGAAGACAGTGTTGCCAAGAAACAAGCTGAACTAAAACAAGACGCTGAAAATGTAGCGCAATCCGTTAAGGATGAGAAAAACAAAGCGCAAAAAGCTGTAAACGATAAAGTTAAAGAGGTTAAAGAGACTGTAGAAAGCAAGAAAGATGAAGCCCAAAAGGCGATAGACGACAAGGCCCAAGAAATTGAAAGCTCGATCCAGAAAAAGAAGGATGATATTTCAGCAGCTGTGCACGACAAAACAGAGGAAGCAAAGAAGGCCGTAGAAGACTCTAAAAAGGCAGTCGCTGAAAAAGCTAGTGATCTGGAGAAAGCTGTCAACAATAAGAAGGATGAAATCTCTGAAGCTGTACAGAACAAAACTGACGACGCCAAGAAAGCCCTTCAAGATACTAAAGAGGCATTGTCTGACAAGGCTCATGAAGTTGAAAGTTCAATTCAAAACAAGAAAGATGAGATCGCGACTTCTGTCCAGAATAAAACCGAGGAAGCGAAGACAGCGCTTCACGATGCCAAAAACGCAGTTGAAGATAAAGCACACGAAATCGAGTCTTCCGTTCAGAGTAAGAAAGATGAAATTGCGTCAGCTGCCCAATCCAAAGCAGAAGAGGCCAAAAAAGCTTTCCAAGAGAAGAAGAACGAAATAATTGATTTCTTACAAAATGAGAAAGATGCTGTTGCCGATAAAACTGCTGAGGCTAAACAAGCCTTAAGTGATAAGAAAGATCATATTGAGGGCGCAATTGTAAATAAGAAGGATGAATTCAGTGCGGCGATTAGTGAGAAAACTAATGAAGCGGCTAAGGCTGTGCAGGACAAGAAATCTGAAGTGGAGGGCGCAATCGAAAGTACAAAGGATGTTTTGAAAGACAAGTCGGAGACAGCCAAGGATGCGCTTTTAGATTCAAAGGATAAAGCTGAAAGCTTCGTGCAAGATAAGGCGCATGAAGCCGGCAAAGCGATCAATGACACGGCGAATAACTTAGAAAACGCGTTCCACGATAAGAAGGACCAGCTCAGTGAAAAGGCAGACAATGCTGCTAAAGCGCTTCAAAGCAAATCAGACGATTTACAACAGGCATTCACCGATAAGAAGAGTCACATCGAAGGAGCTGTATCGAGTACAAAAGACGATTTACAACACGCCTTCTCTGCCACAACGGAGTCTATTTTAAGCAAAAAGGACGATTTAGAACACGCGTTCTCAGACAAAAAAGATCAACTCCAAAACAACGTTCTAAGTACAAAAGACGACTTACAGCAAGCGTTCACCAACAAGAAGGACGAAGTACAAAACGCCGCTCAGACGGAATTGGACAGGATAAGGCAAGAAGCGGAACTCACAACGGAACAAATCAAAAAATCAGCTGAAGACGCGATCAACACCGCTGCCGAAAAGAAATCGGAGATCCAATCGAACATCTCAAACAAAGTATCAGACGTGAAAGTCAGCACGCAGGAGCATTTCGAAGATATGCAGAATGCAGCCAGCGATAAAGCTAGCGACCTGCAAAGGTCAGCGACGCGAGTGCTCGGCCACGCGCAAGAATCAACCTTGAGTACTTTCGATAAGGTCGAAAGTTCAGCTAAGGATAAAGTGGCCGACACATGGGAGGATTTGCAGAGCTCCGCGCGCGATACATACGCGGACTTCAGAGATGACGCAAACAGTTTAGGGAGCTCTGCTCAAGACACGCTGCATAGCTTCCAAAGCTCTGCCGGTAACACGTTTGACAGCTTGGACGATTCAGTGAAGGAGTTCGTTGGTGGCGTTCAAGATCAATCTAAAGAGGTCTTCGGTGATGTGAAGGGTTCATTTGAAGGGTTCCAAGTGTCTGCTGATAATCAGTTGGAGGATGTGAAAGGGGCTGCTAAAGGGCAAGTTGAGGAGGTAGAGGCGAGGCTGGGGGCAGCGGCGGACAGCGCGAGGCGAGGCGAAGAGGCAGCCCTAGATGCGGTCTCGAATGAAGCCGACAAGTTTACGAGCAGTCTCAACGATTTGGGCAATTCTGTCTTCGGATCTTCCGGGAAAGGTAACTAGCAAACAAACAAACTAGCACTCATGAAAGTTGCCTATATATTAGTCTTGGTTAATACATACCACGTGTGTTTTAGACTAATGTGATATAGTCAAATAATATTAGATTAAATCAAATTAGACTTGTGCTTGTTTAAGTGAATTTCACTTATTTAACCTATTCAATACAGTAATATTTAGAGCTATAAGTAGCTCTAGTAGCTTACTCCTACGTAGACTGTCTTTAAAAGGCCAATTAGTAGAATTTACACAAAACTAACTATACATGACATTAACGCTGCCTTAGTGAGAAATATAAAAACTCATAAATTGATCACTAGTTTGCAATTGATAACTTAACAAATGTAGACAGCACACATATATAACCGTATGTGTATCTTCTTTAGGATTCATAAAGGATTCAAGCACCAAATTGTTGGAATCAGAGAAATCACAGTCATCCCCATCACCACACAAAAAGAGCTCTGGGTAAGTAATCAGCATTTTTTCATAACGATACTTGTTACCATGACAATATGATTCAAATTTGTATAATGTATATAACGGCACGGAAGTTCTAGCACGGAACTAAATCACTGTGATGAATACTATCAATATCAAATGATTTATCTATTTACACTTCGATCTGGTCACTTTAATCTCCATTCTTAAAAACTGTGATATCCGTTTCTGAAACTGAGGACATGGTTTTGGTTTAATGGTAAAATGGAAATATGGATGGTGGTAGATACTGTAAAAAACTAAATCAACAAACTTATAAGCAATCCGACTGCATAAAAAAGTATTTGGTAATACCTTATGCATCCAATAAACCTTTTCAAAAGATGCAACTACTTCTTACTAGATTTCACAGTTTTCTCAATACAAAAGCATTTTACAGCGGTCATATTCATTATAATCTTTTGCCTGATTTACAAAATCCATTCAGCGCAATCTGCCTTTAGCCCAAGCCATAAATTCTATCAAAAAAAACAACAAAATCAGGCAAAGGGTTAAAAACAAAATGGCCGCTGTAGTACGCGTCATTTGTACCACTAATGCCTGCCCTAACTCACTCGCACGCGTTACAGAATACCCAAGCTAAAGAAGAAGAAGAAATAAGCGACGCCGCCGCCGCCGACCGATGTATGATATAGTTGTCTAGTTGTTACTTGTATTTATTATTGTTGTTACTAAGCTTCATGACGGAACGACCTTTTCATCCACGCAACTCGCAACTCTTAGCACGTTTAGACATAGTACTCCTTTCGGTTTTTAAGACGCATCGAAGGATTGCAAGATTGATAATTTCAGTTTTGATTCGGAGGTTGACTAAATAATTTAGTAGTTCTGATTATTTCATATAAATATTTCAACATACGTAGTTAACACGTTAAACGACAAACGATGGATAGAATACTACTAAAAAATAAAATAATTTGTCTGATTTTTTATTTGATTGCAATCCGGTGTTTTCAGTACTTTGAAGATTTTATTGTATATTCAGAATAGAATAAGCAATATAAAGGACACAATATTACATTTTAGAAAAAACTTCAACTAAACTTATATGCTAGAACTAATATTGTTTCTTGTTTTCGATGGGTCTTACAAACGAAAGGTTTCTACTATACTTGTTGTATAGTTAGTGTAAGTATAAATCGTTTTGCCAGCACGTCAGAGCACTGTATATTTTACGCGATGTTCCGTTATCTCGATCTATATAAATAGAAGGAAGATGTTCATCAACTCGGATCAGTCAAGTTTCAATAAACTTACGAGTACTTTTAAGTATTTCACATTGTGTCAAATTTTAATGTTTTTAACTTTTGACTAACGAGTTTCGATTTCAAAGAAATCAATTTATTAGATGTTTAAAAAAATAATTCGAAAAATCGAACGATGGTGTTTTAACGAATGTTTTATAATTTATACAAATGTTTACGTCGAGTTAGTGTCTGTAATCTTGCCTGTAACTGATATTATTTTTATATTTTATTGAGATCTGTGTTTTACAATTGACATTATAATTGAAATCATTTTATTTTGTAGTTTTTAAACGCCATTTTAGTAATTCTGATCAGAATATTTGCATTTTATATTACATTTTATTTAAATTAAGTATTTATACGAATTATATGCCATTATGGTGTTTTGTGTTGCATAATTTATTCTATTTTAAATGTGTTTTCTTTATAAAGTTTACATTGCTTTGTACAGAATCGAAATATCCGCTAAGATCAAAATATAGTATAAAATATAAGCATGTTGCATCGCGCTTCATAGTAGTTACATTGTTTATGATTAACTCTATGTACCTACAGTAGTTTTGACTACTAGAATAGATCTGCTAGTTTATTTATTTTCTGTAATTATGATTACAAGCACTATTATAAAACTTACATGATTTTCAATTTAATATTTTTAAAATAGTGTTTGGAATGCTGTTAATGTCACAAAGCGACTTTCTGTATTTATTTTGATGTTAAATACACTATCGAAAGAATAAATAATTTACTATTTACCACAAATGTGTCACTTCTTTCCCTTTAAGTTTCATATTGTTTGCATTGTACGCGCAAAATAACCGAGCCAGCCTGAAACAGACACAAGCAGAGTTGTTTATAGAAATATATGTAAACAGTTTTTAATTAATCATATTATGTATATATATATATATATATATATATATATATATATATATATATATATATATATATATATATATATTATTTTTTAGAATATTATTTCTAGAAATAATATTTTAATTTAGTAAGTTTTGGTACCTGTCAGATTTATTACATAGCATAATATTATTTATTTAGTATCGGGAAGTCTGATGTGCCTCATTTCAGGCCGGCAAGTGAATTTCGAGCGTACTTACTGAAAATTATGCTGATTTCACATACACCCACAATAACAGACAAAAATGTCCTATTGTGTATATCCACATTCTTTTTTCTACAGGAACTGCAATGATTGCAAGTGTTTGACGCACTCAGTACACTATTGCACAACTGTTTACGAGATGCTAAGTTGTTCTGAAATTAGTAACTTACTTACGAAAGTGATAACCTTTTAATGACTAAATATTTGAATTAGTATCTCGAGAAATAGTGTTGTTCAAAATTAAACATGAAAGTTGTGTTAAGTACATACAAAAAAATATTGAGATCAATAAGGAAAATTTTCAGTGCAATTTATCCTTTTTGTGCAAATATAATCAATAGGTTTTTAATGTTAACTTTTACACAGTACCTAGCTATGTACTTGGAACTGTACTTGATTGCACTTGAATTTTTTCATACACCCCAACCGCCAATGCATCCTGCACTTTACACTGCGGTAAGTTTATTTTGCTGCGTTTTATTTATGTTGCATTTTCTGCATTATTCAGCCATACATTGAGCTAAATGTTTTCATTATTGTTTTGACGTGACAACGTCTTATAAATTGGTTTGCCGAGTGACACTTCAACAAACTGCGTTACGCTCCGCTCACGTTATGCGCTCACAATGAGAGCGAGTGAGAGGCACGCGTCCCTTCCACTCGGGCATGGTTAGCCTGCCTAAGAGCGAGAGAGACAGACATAAAAAGTGAAAGGCACGCGTCCCTTCCACTCGAGCACAGTTACTACACGAATGAATATTCACATTAAAATTATTTTACCACTCAAAGTCGTTGTCACGTAATACTTTCGCCCGTATACTGACTTTACAGGCAACCAATTTTTATTGTTTTATTATTTCTACACAGTCCACTTCTGGCTGATGATAATCGATTTAGCTATGAGATTTTCCTATTAGTAATAAATGGCTTATTGAGTTTTTCTTTTCAATTTTGCAAAATAATGCTTCAAAAGTACCTAATTAAAGTCAATTTTTAACGTTGATAAAAATATCACACGATACCGACCCAATCTCCGTAGATATCTATATTTTTTTTAGATCTAGGTAAATATGTTTGTTATGATGTTTTCAGATTTTTTTCGAAACTCCGGCGGAACCACTGAGTAACGCGGAGTCGAGTGGAGTCGCCATCAAACATCAAATTCAACGTAGGCCCCTGCGTTTCAAATAGTACTCTAAGCGGAAAGCATAAGATAAAAATTCATGTGGCTGTTTTTAACTCTTCGCTTAGCCATTGTAAGAAATATAAGAGTTACTTAGAGTCGCTTACCGTAAGGGCGAGACGTACGCAATAATGACATTGAAGTCGATTGATTTTAAAGACCGTTTTAGCCAAGCAATCCGCTTTTGATTCTTGCCCCGTCTCTTACGAACTTGCTAATCATAACTTTGACAGCTCAAAACAATTTTACAAAGGTGCGAAAAGGATATAATAATTTGCAAATATGTAATTTACATTTTGTCATTCTAAATATGTAATTTAATGTAATATTTTTTCAATTAACCAAAAGTGTCCCTGATTTGTGATTATTACTAATGCCTCAATTAAAAAGATAAATTATATATAATGTAGAGAATTATATAATAGATAATGAATTATTACTACGTTGTTACCATAGGTGACTAAAGTAAGTATCAAAAAGTTCACACGTTCATATATTAAAAAGTATAATAATAATATGCTAGTTCTGATGTTGATAAGATTTAGTTTACGGAACAGTACCTAGATTTAACTATATTATTTCATAATACATACATACATACCCTAGTTAAATATTATTATGTAAAGAAATAGCCCACCTAGATAGTAGGTAGCCAAGAAAATGTTCACCCCTTTCATCTTGGTCACAATATTAAATATCAACTCTGTTGGAATATGGAGTCTGTAATGATCGACAAAGTATCTATATTCTATAGGTAGTGAAGTCTTAGGTAGATTCTTCGTACCTAACATCATATACCTACCCAGAGTATACAAAGGTATACCAAGTTCATAAGAATAAAAGAAATGCTATAGATATCCTAGAGGTGCTTTTAGACGGTCCTTTGCAGGATTCAGTTTTTAATCTAAATGAAACCAAATTAATATAAATCATTGCAATCTGCTGTAGTATTTTATGAGAATACAATAACATTTTGATGTGCAGTTTTTTTTTGTAAATGGATCTGATTAATGTTGAAATAAATAGAAAAGCAAAATATACTTCATACATGGAAGAAGTATAGATGTTGCGCTGACCTCACTTAGCGTGGGGCAAGGGCAGGAGAATGATTATGATGACTTATTTATACAAAAAGTTTTGTCCTATTAAATTTAAACGAAGAACAAACAAGTTTATCTGATAAAAGGAAATAAATTGTCTCCTGTTTTAAAGAACCCTAAGACAATGCCATGACAAATTGCACCTTAATGCCTTGCTAAAGAGCTGCTAACTGTCTGATCGTAGGCGGTATGTTCCTAGTTGGTGAAAAAGTCCAATTAGTCCAAGGTCGATATAAAAATTCTATCGTATGAGATTTGAGCGTCTTATCGGTTTCAACATAAGGAATTATGTAGTGTGTAGAGAAAAACTCACGAGGCAGTCGAATGGACGTCCCCAATTATTCCTGCAACTAGGAACCTGATTGTTCCTAGTGTGAAGTAGGAATCCATGTAATAGTAACAACTGGACAATGTGTAAAGGTTAGGTAACTTTTATTAGCGTTTAGCTTTTGTTTTATAAATAAGAGGTGTAATCTCATTCTTATCATTCATAACACTATCTACATTTATACTTACTAATCCTATTTGCACCAATATATTGTACCAACATTCGCGTAAGACATTTTATAATTATTACTATGTAAGTAGATATTGCTATTGTTTCAAATGTAACGGTCTGATTGTAGTCGAGGTCACACTATAATAAATGAACATTTTCCAATACATGATAAATACATAATAAAAAAAGTGTTTTAATTTGTTAAACTTGTTTTCTTAAGAATTATTAGAACATTAATATTTCATAGATTTCCGTATTATATTAGCTAGAAATTTCTTCGATATAAAATTATGTGAGATAACTTTTTTTGACCGGCGCGGCGGTGGAACATTGTTATTTTATTGTAGTGTTTGCCTTACCTTATCTCTGTTCTGGCTAAATCTGAAAATTAGAATTACTTATTATAGTTGTCGAGTAATATAGTAAGGCCACTGTGGTGACACTGTAAATTGATTTTTTCCATCAAAACTTACGAAAGTGAATTATCTGAAAAGTACATATGATTTGCTTTTATATTATATTTAACGCATAAAAGAATTATTCTTCAAGAAGTAATAGCATTTTCAAGCTTATTATACTCGATGACTATGTACAATATACATCTCATATGACCGTTTTATTATGTAAGTATAACATTTTGGTGTGATTGGATTTATATTTTAAAATGCATTTTTTTATATTCATATACGTGTGTTAAGATTTTAAATTTTATAAATTCGTTAGTTATTATGTAGGTATGTAATGCTGGTTACACACAGTCGATTTAATTCCATCTAATGTCATAATATTTTGTTTAATTGAATAAAAAGAATTTCTATGAATACCTATTGATGTGTCTAAACGTTAAGATCTGGTAAATATCAGCACACCTGTCATACGAAATTCATGTAGTACTGTGATGCCAAATATATGAAGATGTGTAAGTTGATAATTCTGTTAATTTATTAATAGAGTCTATGTTCACTCTATTTATTGCTTTATAGTAAGTAATAAATAATTGAAAAATATCGGTTGTTTCCTTTAACTGTTCTTCAGTAAAAAGAATAGGCGAGCCCTTTCCTTATATTTGTCAAAGCAAAGCTAGACATATTGGATGTCAAAAAAAGTAATATTAAAACATGATTTTTTTATTTCTTAGGTGAAATCGTTGTCATACGTAGATAGATAGTCCTTACTAATATTATAAATCCGAGAGTAACTGTCTGTCTGTCTGTTACGCTTTCACGCATAGAGTACTGAACCGATTTAAACGAAATTTGGTAAATTGGTACAGATATAGTCCAGAGCCTAGGAAAGGATATATTTTAACAGACTACTTTTTAACCGACTGCGCTATAAAGAAGTAATGTTTTACCCGTTAAACGTCTCACGCGGACGAAGTCGCGGGCGGAAAGCTAGTATGAAATAAAACGGACATATAAACCGTAAACACATTTAATAAGGCACTATCAGTTAACATTTAATGGCGATCGGTTTTGGTTTGCACAGCACCAAAAGGAATGTTCGCTTTTCTTAACATTAGTAAGGCACTTACAGTGTACATTTATTATCACATTGTGCTTAGAACAAACTTAATGCATTTCAATATAACTTGCATTTGTGTTGCATTATTCATACTTGAGGCAAATTGGAGAAATAATTTCACTATTCATTTTTTCAGTACATATTTAAGACATAAAACTCAATAAAAAGCAACTCCTAAGCAAAGAAAGGCATTTGAGATTATGTTGAAATGCCATATTTCATTCCAATTTGGCTCAAGTAATACATCTAAACTCACTTAATAAAATAAAGTTTAAACAATAGGAATAGGCAAAAAGCACGAAAACTGAAAATGTATTTAAACTCATAGTTTTGTAGAAATATGAGAAAATCATCCATCAATCAAAAAGTTTAACATTTAAACAAGCGGCTCATTTAACGCAAGTAAAGGTATGAAAATTAGATGACATAAATTAAAAATTTCATTGTTATACTTAAATGATATCACTTAACTACTATTAAGTGTACGTAAATGATAATATTGCTCATTACACGTAAAACAATACTTTTGGTATGATGAATAAGAATGTCTGAATACTTCAATGAATTATTATTACTAACTTAGTTTTTACATTAAACTAAGAATATAAAACAATGTTCCTACATAAATTCATAAGATGCCCACGGCTTTGTATTAAATTATTTCATTTAATCTAATTTGTTACATTTTAAATAGAATCTATATTAATCTTTACCGAATGACGGTCAAAATGTTGACCTATTATTATGTACCTTGACATAATGTCAATTAAGAAATACATAAAATAAATATAATAGCTTTTAAGGCGAGAAATTATAGTACGTGTATCTTAGATATTAGAATAGAATTAATTATATACTTAGTAAAATCAATTCAATATAAATATTATAAGAAAATTTATTTAATACACATCTGCATTTATCGCCCATATATACAAATAAATGGTGTAAAAATTATACTAACAAGTATAATAAGAGTTTAGTATCACATAAAATAATTTATTGTATAATACAAGTGATAATAAACGTCATAAAATTCATAATCAATATAAAAACATAAAAATAAATCAAAAGAAATGCGTAAATAATGTCAAAAGGGACATTATAACAAACATTAGGATAAGTAGTATTATACCACCGGTTTTGATTATAAATACGAGATTTTGGACACATAACGTACAATCGTTCTAACTGAATCCTTACTAATATTATAAATCCGAAAGTAACTCTGTCTGTCTGTCTGTCTGTTACGCTTTCACGCAAAGAGTACTGGACCGATTTAAATGAAATTTGGTACAGATATAGTCCAGAGCCTAGAAAAGGTTATAGGCTACTTTTTAACCGACTGCGCTATAAGGAAGTAATGTTTTACCCGTTAAACGTCTCTACGCGGACGAAGTCGCGGGCGGAAAGCTAGTCCTAAATATATGTATCTCACTTTGTTTTTATTTAGTTTAAAACTGTCAACATTCTAAGGTCTCCTTCACTTAATTTGAGTTATAAATCAAATTTGAAACAAGCGCTTTAAATGTTCACCTATACTCTATTCATTTTGGCGAGCGACAAAATGTAAACAATGAATCTACGGCTCTCAAACTTTTAAATAATGAAACGAGTAGATACCTACAATACAAAAAATCCACAACACATTTTAGCCACGAATAACAATTCCACAACAAAAGGAAACAATTAAAGTACTACTTTTAACTATGTAACAATTAAAACAAGGAGTCTGAATAAGAAATTAACAAAATCAGGGAAATGCACACTCGCGTCAACAGCTTTATCGGCTGAGTAAAAATGGCCGCCTGAAGTTTGAGAATTGTTTTTTATTTAGGTCTTTTTTTATGTCAACTTACGATGTCGAAATACTTTTGACAGAAAAAAACGAAAATATACAAAAAAATATCATATAAATTGAGCATTAAAATATAAGATTTAATTTTCTTATTAGTACATACAAGCTTGGTATTTTAAATATTTTTTACATAATGGTTCATGGCTATTCATAAAAAAAAAATAGTTATTTATACTCTTTCCAAAGACGACCTATAAAAATATCATTTTTTGATTTGTTTACATTTTGTCGCTCGCCAAAGTGAATGGAGTATAGTTATATTTATATGGATTTGAAAAATGAGTTTATTATCAGGATTCAGTTCGATATCACGAATGAGGTATTATGTGGTAGGATTCGAGTTATAGTATTCAATACTGCAATGTACAAATAAGGTAACGAAGTATAGTAAAGAATATTTACTAAATCAGGTAATCCTTCATATAAAATCATATAAAATAAAACCTACCGGTTTAAACCAATAGATTAGGTACTATTAGGATACGTAGACGATCAACTAATTAAATATATGGAAATTCGCTATTAAACAATAAATACATCTGTATAAATAACAATTACGCTCACTTTTATTTTTTTACTTATATTGTAAACAACTGAATGTAGTAGATTTGTAGGTACAGAAAATTAAATCAAAATACTGTATTCATCATTTTAAAATAATATTCAAAGGGATTTTTATATATTACAAAGAATTTATTGTACGCATACTTTTTGTTAACTTAAAATCTAAGAGGTATCTAATGATATCGGTAACAATATCTGTGCGTCATTTTGTTTGGTCATTTTTATTCAACTACCTACTAACTTCGTAACTCGAATTACTTAAGCTTTCTGGTCAATAGACTTCAATGTAAAACATTATTAAAAAAAACAATAGTTAAAACTATATTTTATCGTAGCCAGTGGCGTAACTATACCCGTTGAAGTCCGTGGCAAAATTCATCGGTTGGGGCCCCGTGCACCCCCCGTTCTTTTTATTTGTCTTAATGTGTATGTGGGTTGGCAGATGACTCTCCTATGACGGGGGCCCCTTTCGGCTGGGGCCCCCTACCGGGTGGGGACCCGTGGCATTTTGCCGACTTGCCACCCTGTAGTTACGCCACTGATCGTAGCCATCTTACTCTTTGTTCAATACACCTTGTCATAAATGCCCATTTTCATCATCAAAAGTGACAGAACTCTCACACTCCAAATAATCCATATCCGTCAACTGCCTTTTGATCATCAAATGCGGTGTCTTCTTAACTTTCCTCTCTTTCAAGAACTTCGGGATCATTTGTTTGCCTTCCATAAGAAACTCTATGATCACTCTTTCGAAGAATAGGGCTAGCGCGAACTGCCCTACCGCTAACAATAGTATAATGTACGATAGCAGAGAATCGTTAGGCATTCTGAGTTCTAGAAATTTCGCGAGCCATTCAGCGGGCGCTACCGTTATGTAGATACATAAAGCCGTCATAATGGCCATGCTTATCATCAAATGCTTGTTCGTCACAACTGACTTCCTATACGGCGACCCGTGACTGAATACTAGAGCTTGTATTATGTACTGGAACATTGAAATCGTGAATATCGCGTAATTCTCCCAACACTCATTTGCTTCTTCGCCTTCGTAAGTGTGTCTTACATACCAGTGGAACGTGGTGAGGGCGTAGTAGGCTAAATACTGGGTTACAAAGACTAATACCATTTGTCCTATTAGCGAGAATAGCGGGATGAGTCCTAATAGTGACGTAAGAGGGGGTACCTTGCACAGCTTTCCGGTGTACGCTTCGGTCATTCCGAAGAAAAAGGCGAAGTTGACGATGAGGGCGACGTCTATGTATAAGAACTGGAAGTCGGTGAGGTTCGCGTCGAAGTAGTAGAGGAACGCCACGGAGAGGAACTCGGTGAGCGAGTACGAGATCATGAACTTGAACACGCCGAAACTCGTCGTGAGGGCGGCGCGGCCTGCGGACCGAAGAAACATTATTAGAAATATCATTTTTTTTATATGAGTTATGTCATGTGTCGTCAGAATGTCATCATTACATAGTATAAAACAAAGTCGCTTCCCGCGTCTGTTATCCCTATGTATGCTTAAATCTTTAAAACTACGCAACGAATTTTGATGGGTTTTTTTTTAATAGATTGAGAAATTCAAGAGGTTTTTATGTATAATATACCCGAAGGCGCTTCCGTGGGCGGGTCAGTAGTTGGTCAACTGGGAAACTGTAAGCCACTTTGTAGTTTTATAAATTAAATAAATGAATGAAGTGTGTGACAAACACATTATGTCGTGTGTCCTTGATGGAGCCACTGTAGTCAGTGTGATAAATTATGTGTTTTGTCGTAATTACAATCAATATATCGAAAGTTTGGTCACTGTATCGTATTGTACCTATGTTTTTAAGTAATAAAATTTCATAGTTCATAAAGCCATGTAGTACCGCGCATGGCGTATGTGGTTTCGTGTGGTGATGTAAACTGAGCCTTATGGTTAATATGTAGTGTCGTAAGATCAATCAGTTGGTCAGTACGCATCGTGTCCTCACACTTTTATTTCCTAACTGACTTAGGATGATGGCTTGGAGTAGCCTCGTAATCATGATGATGATATATCCGATCCTTATTTCGAGAGCCACCCGCTCCCCCGCAAGTCCCATCCGATGGGACTTGCGGGGGAGCGGATGGCTCTAACTCCTAAAAAATTTCAACGGGCGTGGTTGAGCGACTCAGGGCGTCGTTGGACGGTCCCTAATGCGGACGTAAGTTTGGGGAGGGAAACGACCCGGCACGTGCCGGTATCGAGTAGTAAGAAACACTGACCCTGCTCGTGCCAGTATCGAGTGGTAAGAAATTTTATGGCATGTCAGGCATTTCTTGTCGTCACACTCTGTGATCGTTCCCCAGTACTCACCCTCCCGGAGCACCCTGGCGACGCAGACGACGTCGGGGTGCGCGGAGGTGAAGGGCGCGGCGACGCTGCTCTCGTGCGCGGAGAGCGACACCCCGGCGTGCGTATGATCGGTCGTCAGTACTCACCCTCCCGGAGCACCCTGGCGACGCAGACGACGTCGGGGTGCGCGGAGGTGAAGGGCGCGGCGACGCTGCTCTCGTGCGCGGAGAGCGACACCCCGGCGTGCGTATGATCGGTCGTCAGTACTCACCCTCCCGGAGCACCCTGGCGACGCAGACGACGTCGGGGTGCGCGGAGGTGAAGGGCGCGGCGACGCTGCTCTCGTGCGCGGAGAGCGACACCCCGGCGTGCGTATGATCGGTCGTCAGTACTCACCTCCCGGAGCACCCTGGCGACGCAGACGACGTCGGGGTGCGCGGAGGTGAAGGGCGCGGCGACGCTGCTCTCGTGCGCGGAGAGCGACACCCCGGCGTGCGTATGATCGGTCGTCAGTACTCACCCTCCCGGAGCACCCTGGCGACGCAGACGACGTCGGGGTGCGCGGAGGTGAAGGGCGCGGCGACGCTGCTCTCGTGCGCGGAGAGCGACACCCCGGCGTGCGTATGATCGGTCGTCAGTACTCACCCTCCCGGAGCACCCTGGCGACGCAGACGACGTCGGGGTGCGCGGAGGTGAAGGGCGCGGCGACGCTGCTCTCGTGCGCGGAGAGCGACACGCCCGCGTGGGCCGCGCGCAGCGCGCCGCAGTCGTTCGCGCCGTCCCCGCACATGCCTGTTTATGAGTACCATCACCATCATCATCATCTTCATTATCATCATTATCATCATCATTATCATCATCATTATCATCATCATTATCATCATCATCATCATCTTCATTATCATCATCAGCATTGTGGCGACATATGATAAAAGAACTTCGCACAGCCACCAATAGATGGCGCTTGCATACCATCTCCACTAGCATACGGAATTAGTATGAAACCTACATCTCACTTTAACCTTTAACTATGGACGTTCAATTTTTGTTACACTACTATGGACGTGCGGCCTCACAGACCGCTATCTTTAAGGGCTGGTTTCTATCTTGATGCGTCAGTATTGTATTATATTTTGTTTTTATTTCATAAAAGTGTTACTAAATATAAATAGAAAAATAATTTTAATGAACAAAATTTATTTATTTTAAACTTAATCTAATGATATGACAACTAAAGCACAGATAACATAACTATACAGATACCCCATCCCATACATTGAAACGTAGACATCATAACTCGGGCATCTCACGCGCCATGTCTGTTTTCCGTCTTGCACACCAGATGTCGCTAGAGCGAGCGAGCCATTCCCATCCAGTGTAAACGCATGTCGAAAAAGCACATCAAAAGATGTCGCTGTAAAGGCT
Organism: Maruca vitrata; assembly: GCA_039566165.1. Lineage (NCBI taxonomy): Eukaryota > Metazoa > Arthropoda > Insecta > Lepidoptera > Crambidae > Maruca > Maruca vitrata. The sequence goes on along the minus strand of CM076936.1, from coordinate 6,309,352 downwards.
CCCAAACAGCTTTGACGTCACAGGGTCGCGGAATGACAATACGCACGCGCGAGTAACCGAACCTCACACAAGAGCAGGGTTGCCTCCTTTTAAGGAAAACGTCTCGCGCGCAAAATGCAAAGGGCTGTTTACTGCGACAGTGCGAAAGTGTACCAAAACAATATGTTCGTGAAGTTGATATTGCTTTGAAGCTGCGTGTCACTTGTACAAAAGGAGTTGTGAGGGCCTTTTTCGATAGAACAATGATTGTTAGGTAAATTATTTATTAGAACATTTTAATCAATTATTATTATTTTTAGTTATTGTATTGAAACAGCTAAGGTAATTATTAGATATTGAATTAATAAATATTGTTATGTAAATTATTACATAACAATAATAATTTACATCACAATATTTATTAATTCAATATTGATGAGTCATTATTATTGTCGTTTTAATTTAATAAAAACGTCAATAATAAAATAGCAGAGAGCGTGCCGTTAATATTTTAATCTGTGTAACAGCGCCGTGTGCGCGCGGCAGCCCTCTGAGCTTTAGAGCAAGCGCTAGTGATTATATTCTCTTTGGCGCGGCCCGGTTGTCGGTAGGCTATCATCGCGCGCAAGTAGGTACATCGTGCCGCGCGAGAGTCCGACAAAACTTTAGGCGTTGTTAAAATGTATTTAAAATAAAGTTGTCATTTCATTATGCGTAGTGAACCAATTGATTTATTTCAAAATGTAATGGTGATTTATGACAATACAGCAATATCTAGAATGTACTTACGAAACGAAAACGAGAAGATACCTACTTAAAAGTTCACGATAATGTATGAGTTAAATAATTTATCTATATCATGTAATTAAAAATTATATCCTTTCTTCTCTGTATGGCTGATTGGCTCGATGGCGTATTGGATAGTGCCCCTGTCTCATGCGTCAAGAGTCGTGGGACTCGTGCGCGTAGGTTCGATTCCCACTCGGAACAAAAATTTGTATAATCGAACATCGGTGTTTGCGCCGTGTTAGTGTGTGCTATTTATATACGTACACAAATATTTGTTGTCGACACACCTCTATCGGCGATTACCTTTCTTCAATACAAGGGAGCGAGGTCGGAAATGTCGTATATTTAAGTTTATTTGTGATACAACCACTTACCACGGATCGGAACATTAAAAGTGATGATGTGTGATTTTATTTGAATTTATATATTTTTTGAACCAAAACTCGTAAGTAGTTAAGAGAAAAGTATTTAATATAAAGATTTTTATGCCCGAATATTGATAGTTGAATATTTTTATTTGTTGTTTTAGTGCTATTCAAAGGTCTATGTAACTTTTTACTAAAACCCCGTTGCGGAACGTGGTTTTATTATTATTTTTAAGTATTGTATTGAAACAGCCAAGGTAATTTAATTTACATAACAATATTTTATTAATTCAATATTGATGAGTCATTATTATAGCCAGTTTTATCCAAGTTATTCGAAAAACTTCTCTTGAGACGATTGAACTCGATTATTGAACAAAGAAAGTTAATTCCCGACTACCAATTTGGTTTTCGAGAAAAACATTCAACCATAGATCAAGTGCACAGGATCACGAACATCATAGAAAAGACTTTAGAAGAAAAGAAAGTCTGTAGTACTATCTTCTTGGATGTAGCGCAGGCTTTTGACAAAGTGTGGCATGAAGGCCTCATAACAAAACTAAAAAATCTGCTACCATATCAATTTGCAGATATTTTGGAGTCTTATTTAACTGACAGAATGTTTAGAGTGAGACAAGAAGATGCTTACTCAGATCTTATATCTATTAAAGCTGGAGTGCCTCAGGGAAGTGTATTGGGGCCGGTCCTGTACCTAATATACACTTGTGACATACCAGATTTGGAATATAACACTATAGCGACTTTTGCAGATGACACGGCTATTATGGCTGTAGGCATCACCCACGAGGAAGCTGTAAAAGGTTCAATCCGTTGTAACAACGGTCTTTGACTGGACACAGAAATGGCGCATTAAACTCAATGAATCAAAATCTATCCACATAGATTTTACAAACAAAAATATTAATTATCAGCCGGTATTCATCAATAATCTTGTTGTACCCTACGAAAATACAGCCAAATATCTTGGAATGACACTTGATGCAAAGCTTCGCTGGAAGGCTCATGTCAAAAAACGGGATGAATTAGAAATTCGGTACAAACAGATGAATTGGCTACTTGGGAGACATTCCTCGTTGTCAGTTGATAATAAAATTCTACTATACAAACAAGTCCTCATGCCAGTATGGACCTACGGTATTCAGCTATGGGGCTGTACCAAATATAGTAATATGCAGATCATCCAACGTTTCCAGAATAAAGTACTCAGAGGTGTCGTAGATGCACCCTGGTACGTCAGAAATGAAGACCTACACCGGGACCTTAAAGTAGACTTTGTCAAAGATATTATTAAGAAATACGCCGAAGCTCATGAACGTCGACTTCATCATCATGTGAATGTCGAGGTTATCCAGCTCCTCGACAATAAGAACTTAGTGCGGAGACTCAAAAGGACCAAACCTTTTGAGTTAGTAAATTACTGAAAAAAGGGATGTGCCACTCAAAATGAACACAAGAACCTCCGCTGTGTGTCCTCCGCTTAATAGAGACAATAAGAAAAGTGCTAATGGAAACATTCTTAGACAAACAATTATTCTAGCAGCTTAAGTTAAAAATAAATTCCTCATTAGTCTTTATAGACTAGATTGTAATCATATGGCGTATATTATGCATAAGGACATACGACATAAGGAAAAAAAAAAAATTATTATTGTAGTTTCATTTGAAGTTAAAGTAATTCCGAATAATAAATATTTTATTTTATTTATTTATTTATTTATTATTAAAACAACAATTTTGACTTATAAACTAAATTATGTCCCGCAAAACCGTCTAACAGTTTGACTGCAGGATCAGCGAGTTATATAATTTTAAAATCTTCATAATACATACTTATATATACTTATAACTAAATATATGTATTTATATTTATATAAATTATAAATTAATATTCAGGCAATATACACATATAATGCCTTTAAGCATATTTTTAAACTTGCATTTATTGCTTTCATTTCTAATGTTCGCAGGTAAACTGTTCATTAGATAAGGAAGTCGCTTCCTGAGAGTTCTATCACCGTAATAATTATTGACTCTAGGAACAATAAATTTACCTGAGGTCATTGACCTTGTGTAATGTTCGCTATCTACACTAGCCAGTAAAGAATTATGCTCTTGACTGCCATGATTCCTAACTGCTAATAAATATTTTAATTTTAAGCTAACTGGTAGTACTTTCATAACTTTAAATAATTGGTAGTAGTTATTTTTGAATTTGTTTTTCTGTTTATTATTAAGCATTAATTTTAAGAATCTAATCTGGATGTTTTCAATTTTATCTATATATGATTTGAATGTTAGGCCATAGCTGTCGAGCGCATACTCAATTATAGATTCGACTAAACAATTATATAACAATTTTAGTGTAGATTTAGGTACTTTATAACTTAGATTATGAAACCTCCCCAGGATTATTCTAAGTTTTTACAAACATGATCAATGTGGCTGCTCCAAGAGAAGTGTTCATCAACTTTTACACCGAGGTAAGTTACACAGTTAGCCCGTTCTATTGGTTGGCACTTACAATTAATTTTACTATTATGGAAACAATAAAAACAAAGATACGTACTTGCTCAAAATACTTAATATAAAACGTCAATTATAAATTAGCAGAGCGTGCCATTGTGTGCGTTCGCCCAGCAAAAAGTATCTCCTTTCAAAAAATTATGATGCAGATGTTCTGTGCCTTATCTCGAATAATTCTGCCTGAAATTTTAAATTTGTGCCTCTAAAGGGTTCGGAGTTATTTAAGATTAACTGATTCTGCTGCACGAACGTTCGTCCAGCAAAATATTTTTTATATATTTTTAGTCTAGCTGGATATAAAATATGCAAAAAGATAACTTACATACGGCTGTAAATGTGCCGTAAAAATGAAATTTGTGCCTCTTAAGATTTAAGAGATATTAAGTTTGGGCGAACGTTTTGGCGAATGCTATATATCGGAAACGGTTGGACCCACGTCCCACAGTGATGATTTTTATACAGATACAGTATATTTGTGCTCAAATTTTAATAATCATGACTAGCATGGTTTAGGAGGTATGATTTTTTTTCCTAGGAAATGAAAAAGACGAACATGACCAAGGACTTCGCGTTAGTGCCGACAGGTACCTATTATGACGTATTCTCACGATCCTATAAAGTTTTGCCGGCCTGCTACATATCATTGGCGAGTTATTAACAAAATTGTATTTTTTGAGGTTATTTTGATCCAAATTACTTAGAACAGGAAAACGCTATTTTTTATTTTATTTTTATTTTTTATTTATTTATTTTTAAAACAGAATGAGTTAGATAACTACTATTTTTACATTCTGACCCACGCAACACATTTTCTGTGAGCTGGCTTATTACATTCTTAAACAATAATTTTGCCTTATTTTAAGAATACGTATACAAAAAATCAGTTCATTATACCCATTAGATTAGACAAAAACGATAAAAAACCATCCGAAATACTTTTGGTAGATTAAACGACCAAATTCGAGTGAACATTAAAAAGCGGCCTCGCGATACTTCAAGCTTATGTTCCTTATTTGATGGCGTTGTAAAGATATTTAAACAGAACAGATGCGTGATGAATTGTTAAGTTGGAACATATTCTATAATAGAGACATTAAATAACATGTGCTTTTTTTGTTAATAATAATACCTACACTATAATTTGTAGTGTATTATTATATATTACAAATTAATTGTCCGTAATCAGCTATTTGATTGTATGCCTAGCGCGTTCATTAAATGACGACATTCATTGATTAATTAGACCGAACATTTAATTTTATTTTAAAAAGCGTCAGTCAACGCAATAAACTAGTTAGCAGATTGAACAAAGAGGTCGCCTTTTTATGTCTACTCAAATTTTTCGGGTAATCTATAAAAACATTTCGAATGGTTCTTCATCATTATTGTTTTAATTAACGGGTATACACACAAACAGATTTTTTTTGCGGTTGTCTAAGAACAATTAATATATCTTTAATGAAAAAATATCACATTTTAATAAAATATGTTCTAACTTAACAATTATGCAACTATCTGTAGTATTTTAATTTCATTAACACCATCAAGTACGGAAGGATAGCTTGAAGTATCCTGCGGCCGCTTTTTAATGTTCACTCGAATTTGGTCGGTTAATAAAATATTTCGAAAGGTTTTTTAGCGTTTTTGTCTAATCTAATGGGTATATTGACCTGATTTTTTGTATACGTATTCTTAAAATATGGCACAAATTATTGTTTAAGAATGTAATAAGTTAGCTCACAGAAAACTAGCGTTTTCCTATTAAGTAATTTGGATCAAAATAACCTCAAAAATACAATTTCGTTAATAACTCGCCAATAATCAAAATTTTATAGTGTTACGACCACGAGAGACCGTGCAAGCGGAATTAGTCTTATCGTCGTATGGATAAGGTCTATATTCGCTTGCACGATACTACGCTACACACTCTGGTAGGTTGTAGCAAGCTCTAGAGTGTTCTAAAGTAATAATAATAGTACGACCTTGAGAGACCGTGCAAGCGAAATTAGTCTTATCGTCGTATGGATAAGGTCTATATTCGCTTGCACGATACTACGTCACACACTCTGGTCGGTCGGAGCAAGCTCCAGCGAGTTCTAGAAATTTCGATCTTCGATCGAATATTCTCGACGCCACGCGAAGAGCTGCGTCCTCACTGGGTATAAAAGCGGGATGTACGACGCGACGGGACAGTTCCGATTTGGAAAGCGAAGCGAATCAGTCTCCTGCGAACTAGAAGTGATCGAGTGCGTTACCTGCGAATAGTCAGTGAAATTCAGTGTTTAGTGTGATTCAGTGCTTTAGTGTAATTTAGTGTTCCGTGTTTAGTGTTGTAATTAAGTGTTTCTAATTGTGTTTTTAAGTGTTTAATTGTGTAATTGTTAGTCGATAAATAAATTAATTGTCTTTTGGTGACTTTTGGCGTATCTTGAATTTAACGTACCCCGTTCCCGCAACAATTGGTGTCAGAAGTGGGATTCAAGATGCCTCTTACACCACGAGAAGACAGTGAGGGTCGAGTAACAAGGAGTCAAACCGCGGCCCTGCAAGAGGGTGAAGGCACTTCAACGGAGGGATCAATTCAAACATCAATTGGGCCTGTGGAGCTTGCAGACTTATTTAAAATGCTGCAGACACAAGCCAGCCGTCAGGAGGAGCAAGCCCGTCGCCAGGAGGAGCAAGCCCGTGAGCAAGCCCGCCGCCAGGAGGAGCTAGCCCGTCGCCAGGAGGAGCAAGCCAGCCGCCAGGAGGAGCAAGCCCGCGAGCAAGCACGCCGCCAGGAGGAGCTAGCCCGACTTCAGGAAGCACAATTCGCTAAACTGAGGGAAGAACAAGCCCTTCGCCAGGAAAAGCAAGACCTTCGCCAGGAAGAGCTAAGCAAGAGTTTGTTGGGGGCTATTGAGAAGAAGCACGAAGTATTAGAAAAGCAGATTGATGCTCTCAAGGATGATGTGCTAAGCGTCAAGACCCAACACGAAGATCGACTCACCCAACACGAAGATCGACTCATCCAACATGAAGATCGATTCACCCAACATGACGATCGATTCATCCAACATGAAGACCGATTCACCCAACACGAGGATCGACTGAGTCAGGTGGATGCTGAGATGCGACAACTGCATACCAAGATGGCAAGAGTGGGGACCCGGGGTGCTACGGTAGTGTCGGATTCTCCGAAAATAGAAGTACCCCACTTCGATGGAACGACGTCTTGGGCAGCATTTTGGTACCAGTTCGAGACAGTAGCTAAAGGAAAGGGGTGGAACGAGGAAGAGTCCTTGATAGCTCTGACTCTGGCTCTTCGTGGAGATGCCCTGCTCACGTTGGAAAACCTGCCTTCGGATAACAGAACTTTAGGTGCTCTCCAAAGAGCACTAGAGGGCAGGTATAGCGACAAACACCTGGAACACGCGTATAGAGCACAACTCCGCGATCGACAGCAGAAGCCTGGTGAGAGTCTGCAGCAATGGGCAACGGAAATCGAAAGGCTAGTCAGACGTGCGTACGTGTCATGCCCGACAATGGTGGAATCAATGATCCCGCAAGCCTTTTGTGATGGAATCAGAGACGCAGACGTCAGGCATACCGTGAAACTGAGCCATCATCAGACCTTACAGGAAGCTCTAGCCCATGCTTTGGAAGTGGAAGCCGTGCGTCAAGACGCTAGAACTCAACGACTTCGGGAGGTTGTGGTGAAGGAAAAACCTTCTTTGGGTCCGATGTGCTATGGCTGCGGCGAGAGGGACCATATTCGGAGTAGTTGCCCCAAGCGAAGATGGCCGCGTAGAACGACAGTAGCGTCCTCTACACAGGTGGATGCAGAAGAGCTGTCGTTAAACTAGAAGGAGCCAGGGCCGTGGGGCGGGCGCTGGCTGGTCAACATCGAGCCCCTACCGTCACTGTTTCACAGATTGGTAATGGGAACAACCTTACAGTGGATGGACAGCTGAACAGCGTAACGTGTCATTTTACTATTGACACCGGTGCTTCAAGAACAATAGTGCGTCCGGAGCTATTGAAAAGGACTATTATGTGGAATCAGAGACCATCCGTTCAGCTTCAGACAGCAACAGGCCAGCCAGTTACCGTCTTCGGTGAGACGATGGCGAAGATAACCATTGGAGAACAGACCTTTGAATACGGTGTACTCGTAGCAGACATCACGGACGATTGCATCCTCGGATTGGACTTTTAAGAGACCAGAAGTGTGTGGTAGACGTCGCTAAAGGAGTACTTAGTTTCCCCGAACAAGAAGTATTCCTGGAGGGAGCAAGATCATGTGCAGTTTACTGCCTGAAAAATACGACCCTACCGCCGAGATCTGAAACTCTGGTCAAAGTTAGATTTCCTTACACTATGTGTCAAGGGCGAAGCGTCGTCATAGAAAACTGCGGCGACCATCCGAGTTGGATCACAGCAAGAACTCTGGCCATGACCGGAAAAGGAGCGCTAGTGCGAGTCATCAATCTTAGCGGAGATGAAGTGCAGCTACGAAGAAACTGTGTCATCGGACGGTGCGATGCAGGTCAATCCATCAGAAGGCTGAAAAGGGCCTGGGAACCGGAATCTTGTCAACGAGATGACGTCACGCCGCTCCTAGCAAATTGTAAGGACAAGCTATCTGAGCGGGAACTTCACCAAGCCAAAAGGTTGTTACTCGATTTCAACGACATATTTTCGAAGGGTGACCACGATTTGGGAAGGACAGGTCTCGTTAAACACAGAATAGACACGGGAGACGCGCCACCAATAAAGCAGCGGCCTAGACGCCTTCCATTTGCCAAAGAGAAGGAGGTAGCAGATATGGTTGCTGAGATGCAGAAGAACCGCATCATAGAACCTTCAACAAGCCCGTGGTCTTCGCCAGTAGTCCTGGTAAAGAAGAAGGACGGCAGCACCAGGTTTTGTGTGGACTACCGGTTGTTGAATAATGCAACAAAGAAGGACAGCTACCCCTGCCCCGTATAGACGACACACTGGACATGTTGAGCGGCATGAAGTGGTTCTCAACAGTGGACCTTAAGAGTGGGTACTGGCAAGTTGACATCCATCCAGAAGACAAAGAGAAGACGGCATTTACGACCGGAACTAGGAATGGATTGTGGCAGTTCAACGTCATGCCCTTTGGACTTTGCAACGCTCCGGCGACATTCGAGCGGTTGATGGAAAGAGTACTGGTTGGACTTCTAGGTGATGCATGCCTGGTCTATCTGGATGACATCATTGTCATGGGTCGAAATTTCACAGAGCATGTCAGTAACCTGAGGAAGGTTTTCACCAGAATACGAGAAGCAAACTTGAAACTCAGCCCAAAGAAATGCACGTTTTTCAAGGAAGAAGTCGCCTACTTAGGCCACATTATTTCATCGAAAGGTGTAAGGACCGACCCAGAGAAAATAAAAAGCTGTCCAAGAATGGCCTGTACCAGCTAACAAGACCGACGTGAGATCATTTTTGGGTTTATGCGCATACTATCGGCGCTTTGTAAAGAACTTCTCTGATATAGCGAAACCTCTTCATCGGCTCACGGAAGATAAACGAGTATTCGCCTGGGACTTGGAATGTGATCAAGCCTTCGTCAGACTAAAGGAACACCTCTGCACCAGTCCTATACTTGGCTACCCGAACAGAGAAGGAAGGTTTATCGTGGACACCGATGCCAGCAATACTGGCATAGGCGGAGTTCTATCGCAAGAGCAAGGTGAACGGGAAGTGGTGATCGCCTATTTCAGTAAGTCACTTTCAAAACCTGAAAGGAACTACTGTGTGACTCGTAAGGAACTGTTGGCAGTAGTAAAGACTCTACAGCATTTCAACAAGTACCTCGTTGGAAGACAGTTTACCCTGCGGACAGATCATGCTGCGTTAAAATGGCTCTTGCAGTTTAAGAACCCGGAAGGACAAGTGGCGCGGTGGCTAGAGCAACTACAGGAGTACAACTTCACAATAGAACATCGGAGTGGTAGAACGCATTTGAATGCCGATGCCCTTATCGAGGAGACCTTGTCCTGTGGCCTGCAGTCATTGCTCTAAAACGGAGACTAAAGAAGAAGTCCGGATGATTACCACCCAGGGACTTGATAATGAATGGAGCGAAGACGCTATCAAAAAGGCTCAAAAGGAGGATAGTGACCTGAGGAAAATATTTGAATGGAAAGAAGTAGGTCAAAAACCTTCTTGGAGCCATGTAGCATCATCAAGCCCCATCACGAAAAGTTACTGGGCACAATGGGACAGTTTGGAGATTAGGGATGGAGTACTCTTCAGGAAATGGGAAACACCAAAAGGGGATCAAACGACGCTACAGCTGATTGTACCCCGTAAACAAGTTGCTTCTCTACTGAGGTACATACACGATGGGGTATCCGGGGGACATTTAGGCGTGAAGAAGACCCTAGAGAAGCTGAGACAGAGGTTCTACTGGATACACTGTCGGGAGGATGTCGAAGACTGGTGCAAGAAATGTACGACTTGCGCATCAGTAAAGGGCCCACAAACCAGAAGTAAGGGCAAACTCAAGCTGTACAACGTCGGCGCTCCATGGGAAAGAATCGCAGTAGATGTAGCTGGCCCCTTTCCAGAATCCGATGAGGGAAACAAGTACATCATTGTGGTCCAAGATTACTTCACAAAGTGGCCTGAAGTCTTCGCTACGCCTAATCAAGAAGCAAAGACGGTCGCCAAGAAGTTAGTCCACGAGGTAATTTGCCGATTTGGTGTGCCTCTTGAGATACATTCTGACCAAGGAAGAAACTTTGAGTCAGCACTGTTCCAGGAGGTCTGTAAACTGTTGGGTATGCATAAGACCCGTACTACACCAGCACACCCGCAATCCGATGGCATGGTCGAGAGATTCAACCAAACGTTGGAAAACCACTTGGCCAAAGTTGTGGACGAGCATCAACGAGACTGGGACCAGTACATACCGCTTTTCTTGCTGTCCTACCGATCTGCGATCCACGATAGCACCAGCGCAACCCCAGCAATGGTAAACTTCGGTAGAGAAATGCGGCTTCCGGTAGACGCGTTGACTGGGACACCGCCAGAAGCTCCGAAACCAGTAACCGAATATGCGGCTGACCTACAGAAGCGCCTGGATGAAGTACATGCTCTCGTCAGAGACTGCAGTCTAAAATCCAGCGAAAGAATGAAAACCCGTTACGACCGCAAAGCCAACACCGACGGTTTCGATGAAGGGAGTCTGGTTTGGTTACACAACCCACTCAGGAAGAAGGGCAAATCACCGAAGTTCCAGCCAAGGTGGGAAGGACCATACAAGATCATCACTAGGCTGAACGACTTAACCTATCGGATCAAACAAGGGACAAGAGGCAAGCCGAAAATTGTTCACATTGATCGATTGGCTCGTTACCATGGGTCAAAATGATGCTCGGGACGAGCATGACTAAGAGGGGATAATGTTACGACCACGAGAGACCGTGCAAGCGGAATTAGTCTTATCGTCGTATGGATAAGGTCTATATTCGCTTGCACGATACTACGCTACACACTCTGGTAGGTTGTAGCAAGCTCTAGAGTGTTCTAAAGTAATAATAATAGTACGACCTTGAGAGACCGTGCAAGCGAAATTAGTCTTATCGTCGTATGGATAAGGTCTATATTCGCTTGCACGATACTACGTCACACACTCTGGTCGGTCGGAGCAAGCTCCAGCGAGTTCTAGAAATTTCGATCTTCGATCGAATATTCTCGACGCCACGCGAAGAGCTGCGTCCTCACTGGGTATAAAAGCGGGATGTACGACGCGACGGGACAGTTCCGATTTGGAAAGCGAAGCGAATCAGTCTCCTGCGAACTAGAAGTGATCGAGTGCGTTACCTGCGAATAGTCAGTGAAATTCAGTGTTTAGTGTGATTCAGTGCTTTAGTGTAATTTAGTGTTCCGTGTTTAGTGTTGTAATTAAGTGTTTCTAATAGTGTTTTTAAGTGTTTAATTGTGTAATTGTTAGTCGATAAATAAATTAATTGTCTTTTGGTGACTTTTGGCGTATCTTGAATTTAACGTACCCCGTTCCCGCAACAATAGGATCGTGAGAATATATAATAGGTAACTGTCGGCACCAACGCGAAGTCCCTGGTTATGTTCATTCGAGGGCTAGAGCCTTTTTTTAATTTTCTAGGAAAAAAATTAAACTCCTGAACCATGCTAGTCATGTTTATGAAAATTATACGCACAAATATACTGTATCTGTATATAAAAAAATCATCACTGTGGGTCCAACCGTTTCCGATATATATATGCATGCATTTGCCAAAACGTTCGCCCAGCAAAAATTTAATATCTCTTAAATCTTAAGAGGCTCAAATTTAATTTTTACGGCACAATTACAGCCGTATGTAAGCTATCTTTGCATATTTTATATCCAGATAGACTAAAAAAATAAAAAATATTTTGCTGGACGAACGTTCGTGCAGCAGAATCAGTTTATCTTAAATAACTCCGAACCCTTGAAGGCACAAATTTAAAATTTCGGGAACAATTACTCGAGATAAGGCACAGAATATCTGCATCATTATTTTTTTGATAGCAGCGCCGTGTGCGCGCGGCAGCTGTCTGAGTTTTAGAGCAAGCGAGTTCCGGTCGCGTTGGTCGGTAGGCTATCATCGCGCGCAAGTACATCGTGCCGCGCGGGAGGCGGACGAAACCTTAGGCTTTGTTAAAATGTATTAAAAAAAGTTGTTATTTTATTATGCGTAGTGAACCATTGACTTAAATCAAATTATAATGGTGATTTATGACAATGCAGCAATATATAGAATGTACTTAAAATGAGAATATACTTAAAAGTTCACGATAGAAGAAATTCGAGTTATTGTGTTAATAATATCTATTTCATATAAAAATTATAATATAGTATTTCTTCTCTGGATGGCTGTTGGCTCGATGGCGTATTGGATAGTGCCCCTGTCTCATGCGTCAAGAGTCGTGGGACTCGTGGGTTCGATTCCCACTCGGGTCAAATATTTGTTTAATGGAACATCGTTGTTTGCGTCGTGTTTGGTGTGCTATTTATATACTGTTGGGATCGGAAGAATACCTCAGCGAGCAAGACTATAAAAGCCCGCGCGGAACGCAGCACGGGCTCAGTTGCCTTCTAATCGTCTTACGGGTCGGACCAATATTATTGTCGTCGTAATTATTTAATTCGGTTGTAAAGTGTTCCATTTTTTGCATTAAAATCATTAGAAGTAGGCGTTGTATCTTTCTTTTTAAAAAATTAACCTCGCTTGGAGTTTGCAACATCAGAAGTGGGATAGGATCAGCGTGATTCTATCTCGCTGGCCGTTCTGATTTTGTCGATTTTACGCGGGTATTTGAAAGGAAAGATAACAACTATGTCGGATCGCGATAGTCGTGAACGGCGTCGAAGTCGCTATAATGGTTCGGAGCGACGGCGTAGTAGATATCGTGAGCGTACACCGGATAGTAGTTTAAAGCGTGATATGGAAGGGTTGTTAACGCGTCTTAGGACGCTTGAAAATCAGGTTGCATCGCGTAATACGCCACCGCCGCCCGTTCAACAAATAGTGCGTTCTGTTTCACCACTGCCGGTAAGACAGGGTGAGCGTCCGGGTTCTTTAGCGCGCGACTGTCGTGAACGAAATAGGCGGGTACCGTCGGTTTCACCGGGTCGGTCTGCGTCGCGGGCGCAACGTTCGGCGCGTTCGGGGACGCCTCCCCTGCTAGTGCCGCCTAGTGTATCGCGCGCGTGTGTGGTGCCTGGCGTTGAATCGGAAGTAAATGCACCGTCTACGGTAACCGATCGCATCGTGGACGCCATTCGTTCGATTAACACTGTAGTGAGATCTAACCAACCTTATTACATTTCTAATTTTGATCCGAGTTTGCATAATATTGAAGATTGGTGTGATGAAGTTGACCGCGCAAAAGTTTTAAATAACTGGAGCGATTTTGAGTGTCTCTCTCGTATAGGCAACTGTTTAAAGGGTGACGCTAAAACGTGGTTAAATGAATGGGTAACGACTGAGCGTACGTGGGGCAGTTTTAAGAAAGAATTTAAGCCTTTGTGCCCTAAAACACCGGATGTCGCGAATATATTATTTGAGGTAATGTGCACAAATTCTGATAACTACCCCACGTATGCCGATTATGCCCGTCGTTCGTTACTTCGTTTACGCATAGTTCGGGGGCTTAGTGACGAGTTAATTTCGGCGATTATTATACGCGGAATAACTGACCCTCAGATTCGTGCGTCTGCAACGAATGCCAAGTTAATGCCTAGCAGTTTAGTAGAATTCTTTTCCACTTACGTTAAACCAAATACTTTAAAGGGAAGTTCTGGTCGTGTCGTTACAGTCGCAAATAACAAACAGGTTTCTAATGTCCGTTTTAGAAAGCGGCGTTTTGAGGATCGGAAATGTTTTATTTGTGGTCAAATGGGACATAAGCAGACGAATTGTCACAAAAAGTCAAAGTCTAATACAGGGGAAAGTTCTTCTTCTATTAATGGTAATAGCTTAAACCTTAAGCCTGCTTTAGTTCCAACAAAACCTGACCTCACGTGTACATTTTGTAAGAAATCGGGTCACAAAATTGAAAATTGTTTTGCGAAACAAAAGTCGGAATTGCGCAATAAAAACAATGTTAACTTCTGTCGCGAAAATAAATCTACCTGCAATAGTGACGTTATCGTGGCTGTAATACAGGGCGTACCGGTTGATGTGTTAATTGATAGCGGCTCAACTATATCGCTTATTTCGTCCTCGTTACTGAAGCATTTTAATTGCGCACTTAGACCGGCATATCGCTTACTTAAAGGTCTTGGTAGTCAGGAAATCGAAAGCACTTCTTTTGTTACCTTACCGATTGAGTTTGATGGTATAACTCTCGAAGTAGATATGTTTGTGGTTGCTTTCGAGTTCATGAACACCCCAGTTATAGTCGGCACGGATGTCCTTAATAGAGAAGGCGTTAGGTATATTCGTACGCGAGATTCTCAGCTTCTTACTAGAGAACCAGTCGAACCGGATAGGGTGATGTCTGTTCAGTCTGATGTGTCAATTCCCATCAACACGCCTCTGGTCGATGATGAATTACAACAGTTGTTGGAAATAATAAATGAGTTTTCTCAGTATTTTATCTCTGGAACTGCTACTTCTACAGTAAAAACAGGTAGCATGACTATCAGACTGAAAAGTGACACTCCTGTGAACTATCGTCCTTACCGTCTTTCTCACGCCGAGACTCTCCGCGTTCGCGAGATAGTTAAGGACTTGTTAAGCAAGGGCATCATTCAAGAATCTGAATCGGACTACGCCAGTCCAATCCTTCTCGTTAAAAAGAAGGACGGGTCCGATCGCATGTGTGTGGACTTTCGGAAGTTGAATGATGCCACTGTGAAAGATCGTTTTCCTTTGCCGCGTATTGACGATCACATAGATCGCCTTGGTCGCAATAGGTATTTCACGAGTTTGGACATGGCGACAGGTTTTCACCAGATTCCTCTTGAAGAAACGTCTGTTCCTCTAACTGGCTTCGTAACGCCCGAAGGGCATTACGAATACTTGAAAATGCCGTATGGTCTCGCGAATGCTCCGGTCGTATACCAACGAATAATTGCAAAAACACTTCGCGAGCATATAGAATCTGGAGAAATCCTTGTCTACATAGATGACGTTTTAATTCTTAGTCGTACGGTAAACCATGGGTTACATTTGTTACGAAAAGTACTTGCTACATTAACCGAATCTGGGTTTTCAATAAATTTAAAGAAATGTTCATTCCTTTGTTCGCATATTGAATACTTAGGTCGTAGTATTAGCGAGGGTCAGGTACAGCCGAGCGTAGATAAGGTTAGGGCTTTAGTTAATGCGGCTGAACCTAGTAATGTTAAACAGGTTCGCCAGTTTATGGGCTTAGCCAGCTACTTTAGACGCGAAAGGGAGTAGAATTTAATTGGGGCACGGAGCAGCGGGCTGCTCGAGACGAAATTCTTCGGCACTTGACCAGTGAACCTGTGCTTGCGATTTACGACCCGTCTTTGCCGATTGAGGTGCATACAGATGCAAGCTCAGTCGGTTATGGGGCCGTTCTTCTGCAGGTGCATGAGGGTGGGTTACAAGCGAGTGGTTGCTTGCTACAGTAAGCTCACGCAGGGGGCTGAAAGTAAGTACCACTCCTACGAACTCGAGACCCTTGCGGTAGTTAGGGCTTTACAACACTTTCGACACTACCTTGTGGGTGTGCACTTCACCGTGGTTACCGACTGCAATGCGTTGAAACTTACTCAACGAAAAAAAGATTTGCTTCCTAGGGTGGCTCGGTGGTGGGTATACCTCCGCGACCTGTATACCTACCCTAAGATTATGACTTCAGCCTGGATTATCGGAAGGGCTCCCTTATGTCGCATGCCGACTATTTCGGTGGACAACTCAATATTGTGCACTCAAGCTGTTGGTGGGCATTGAAGCTGCTACACCCCTTATCCGAAGCTTAGTACAAGACATAGCACTCGAGGGTTCCAGTCCAAACAGAGAGGCTCTCCGTGAGATGAGCAGGCAAAGGTCGTCTGAGCGCTTACATCAAAACCAGCGCGATCAGGACGATTACGTCAATCAGGGCAAGAAGTCACCCCGCAATTATGAACTAAACTCTTTAGTTTTTGTTAGAAAGCAGGCGCAGTCGACAGGCAAGCTGGACTCCTGTATGCGTGGTCCATACCGCGTGGTGAAAGTTCTTCCCCACGGGCGCTACGAACTGCAACTCCTAGCCGGCTCCTACGGGAAGTCGACGCAAGCAGTGGCGGAGTACATAATCCCGTGGCGTGGAGAGTGGACTCCCGACGTGTGTGCTGCTTACTTTGATGGTGAGATGTTTGATTGAGTTGCTGGGAAGAGCTAACGTCGTGCTTACTTCCTAGTAAGGCAATCAGTGAGATAAGCTAACGTCGTGCCTCTTTCTCTTAAATAATTGTTGAAATAAGCTAACGTCGTGCCTCTATTCCAACAATTGTTATGTTAACATGCAACGTTGGGTCTATGACTCGGACGGTTGTGGGTGTCCAAGTCAAGCTAACGTCGTGCATAGGGCTTGGACACGGATCGAGTTATTGCTAACGTCGTGCCTATGTCTCGATCGACTTTATTATAGTGGTCGTATGTATAACGTTATGCGTTTGCATACGAACATAATGTTTGTTTGGATGTGTGTGTGTCTAAGTCAAGCTAACGTCGTGCATAGGGCTTAGACACGGATCGAGTTATTGCTAACGTCGCGCCTATGTCTCGATCGACTATATTTTGGTGGTCGTATGTACAATGTAATGCATTTGCATACGAACATAATTTTTTTATGTGTCTTTTGTTTAACTTGATCAAGTTATCCCCTTATGTTTTTATTTTTGTGTTATGTTAACGTGTCTATGTCTTAACACGTCTTTTGGTTATGTTTACATAGCTAAGAGACGAAGTTTTTTTCTGGTATGTAGGTGCAGACACGGATAGCGAGGAGTCCACAACGGAGGAGTCCGTGGAGGCGGAGGAGCTGCCTCAGGCCGCAGCGCCGGCATCGCCTGCAGACGACGGGCAGCAGCCTAGCACGTCTGGGATGCAGAATGCTGCGAGCGCGTCGAGCAGTCTGCCTGCCTTAGGACCAGGACGGTCCATGCCACTGCTGGACTAAGGAGCTGCTACTATGGATGGAGTCCGGGGACGGTCTCCTATCAGGAGAGGCCGTGTTGGGATCGGAAGAATACCTCAGCGAGCAAGACTATAAAAGCCCGCGCGGAACGCAGCACGGGCTCAGTTGCCTTCTAATCGTCTTACGGGTCGGACCAATATTATTGTCGTCGTAATTATTTAATTCGGTTGTAAAGTGTTCCATTTTTTTGCATTAAAAATCATTAGAAGTAGGCGTTGTATCTTTCTTTTCAAAAAATTTACCTCGCTTGGAGTTTGCAACAATACGTATTTTTAAGTTTATTTGTGATTTGTGATACGACTATTTACCACTGAATGAACACAATGAAAGTGATGTTGGATGATATTTATTTTATTTGAAATATATTTTTGAAGCAAAAACTCGAAAAATATTTTTAAAAAATTTATGACCAATTATTTATAGTTGAATAATTTTATTTGTTGTTTTAGTGCTATTCAAAGCTCTATGTAAATTTAACCATCTAATTTCTATTTAAACGGGGACCCTGTTCAGGCGGGGTCAAGAATGCGATTTTTTTCCAATTTTTAAACTAGATAGTTGAATCGTTTTTTGTTGCGTTAGGGAATATTTATTACTACAATTCGGAGAAATGTTACCAAATATTAATCTAAGGAATAGATTAATCATTCTTGTAGTTGATAGTTAAGTAACTCTTATATTCGTGTCATATTATTTTCTTGTTTTAACAAAAGAAATTAAATAATCTAGAATTATAATTTATCCAATATAAAATATACGCGAACAACGCCATCTAGTTGATGACGGACTGTAGTCATTTTTTGAACTAGATGGCGTTCTACCAGATTAGCACTCACGAAAACTACAAATATTATTGCAAATTTAAATTTATGAAAATATTCATCTAAAAGGGTTTTAATTTATTTGGTTATGTATTATCATATTTTTAAATACTAGCATAAATATTTTTAATGGTTGGATTTATCGTTTTCTGGGATTTGCATAATCATCATCAACAAATGAATACTCGTGTCGCCATCTGTTGTAGTTTTTGGGAATATGATTTTCAATGTATGGGATGAGACCCCATGACTAAAGGCACTTTTCAGATTTTTTAAGCGGAGATAATTTTATAGGTGTATTAGCATAGGAAAATTACTTTTTTTCTTGGGCTGACTTATCTTAAAATAAAGAATAAAGAACAAAGAACATAAAAAACATAACATAATCTTGTCGAAACTAAACATAAAAATTTCGACAAAGGCCCAACTTGGTCATATTTTTGGCAGTCTTTGTATAGTGGCTTAGAGCACTGTAGGTATATTTTCGTCATCTGAACTTTCACTATGCGATCTCCTTATGTCACCGTCAGCTCTATTAGTCTCTTTTAGCTCTTCCATAATATCTTTGTTCGTTTTTTGACATTTTAGGTAACAAAATCTAAAATAAATAAAATCCACCTAAGCATCAATTTATAACACAAACGTGGACATGCGGTCCCACAGGCCGCACTCAAAATATAAAACGGAATTACTCACGCAATATTCAGCCGGCGACGTGAATTTTACTCTCAACTGTCTTTTTCTTCACTAAAACCGAAGCTACTGAGGCCGGCATACGCGTGGGGTGCACGGAAGGAGAGGAACACGAAAATCACAAACTGCGTGCGGCCTGTGAGACCGCACGTCCATAGTTAAAGGTTAAAGTTATTCGAGCCACTACTTAGTGGCAGTATATACTTATATATAGAGCAAAAACCAAGATGGTAATTAGACCATGATCCCCGAGCACGATCAGTTCGGCGGAAGATCTTCCCTTTTAGGATCACTCCTAAAAGCATAATAATCATAATCACCATCATCATCATCATCAGCTCATCTCAGTCTACGACTGGACATACGCCTCCCCAAATGCATGCCACTTCTCTCTTTCTCCGGCTTTTATTAGCCGTCCTGCGCAGTCTAAACAGTAGTGGCGAAGAGTCCATATTCCCAAAATTCCGATTCCGATTACGAAAAATCGAATCTACGAGCCAATGACCTTTTTAACTGTCAAATTATTAGTTTATTTGACATTGTTTAAATTGACAAAACGCCTACAAAATTTGAATGGCAACTAAAAAAACTAGGTGAATTTTAACAATTGCAAATAATGTAAGACCTATATAAGCCGATAAATTTCTGGTTAATTCTTCATTTGTAGGCTGGACATCGATCCAATCAAGCTATACTCGCAGTCCCTGTAAATAATATTTATTTATTTATTTATTATTAACGAGTTACATAGAAACTTAAACTAGGAATACAGTTTTGTCCGGTACAACAAAAACTAGTTTAGGGTTTTACCGTGCTTTCCGCAGAATTTGACGTCAGTCACAAAAAATAAAGAAAAAAATCCACTGATTAGCGGGTATGAGCTGGCCGATCATGTCGTTTTATTGTATTGCAAGTTGTTAATACACACGGGGTGATTTTAATATAACGTTCTCGCCTGGCTTAGTATGTGTTTGTTAATGAAAGGTAATGTTGCTTAAGTTTAAGTTGTTGTTAATAGATCGCTAGACTTACCCACGTAGTACCCGAGCGCCTGGTACTCCACGACGAGCTGCTGCTTCTGGTCGCTGGTCATGCGCGCGAACACCGCGCCGCGCGCCGCCACGCGCCCCACCTGCAGCGGGTAGTGCTCGCGCAGAACCTGTTACACGCGGTCTGATCAGCTTTACAGATGTATATCTACCTACACTACGGTCATGCAACTGAATCTAAATATATAAAAGGAGAAACTGACTGACTGACTGACTGACTGACATATCAAAGCACAGCTTAAACGGCTAAACTTGGCATTTGAAATTTCGAAGTGACGTAGCTTAAGTACCGTAGAGGTGCAAGGAGATTGCAGAGGAATTTCGATAAAAATTACCACGAGAACAGGATTAGCGGGAATATCCTTTTGTATGAATAATTAAAACTGCTTAAGTAAGCAGTTTAAATTTTTTTCACGTGAAGTTTAGCATGCAGGTACCTTAGTAACTTTTAAGCTTAGTTGCAACAGGATATTGCAAAATTTTCACGGGAACGCGAGCTATTGGGAAAAAACTTTTGTATGTTAAATCCTGTAGTTCACGCGAACGAAGTCGCGGGCACAGCTAGTATAGCATATGAAGTACATAAAAACAGGCACGGATAGCAGGGACAACTCGACTTTCAAAAAGAATTTAAATTTCTGATTTCATATCTAATTTTTTATTTTAAACATTGATCTGTATTACTTAAGAAGAATCACAACCTCTTAAATAGTCCGCATGGTACTATCAGCTTAACGCTGGCAAGCGACCACCTATAAGGTGAAAATCGCTTGGCGCTTACGCGTCTGTCAGAACAAGCCCCGCCCCATTGTGGTCAAGGAGCTGGCATGAATTTTTGGGTAGATATTTGAAGCAAGCTGAAAACTTGTCCTGTACCTCTATTATATCCCTACACAAAACCGCCGACCTGGCTGAGTACCGGGCTAAACCAACCCCCAATTTAGTTTATTTAAAAATATATTTTTATAATCCAAAAAATATTATTTGTCAGTTCACCTGACAGGTAGAAGTTCCATCGAAATGATTTGTCTTAGTGAGTTTAGTTATAAATAAAAAGATGAAAAATATTCTTGGGGGTTTGCTTTAGCCCCGCTACTCACCAGCCAGGTCTGTAGTTTCATGCTGGGATATAATAGGAGAGGTACAGAATAAGTTTTCAGCTTGCCCCAAATACCTACCAAAAAAATTCAGGCTAGCTCTCCTACTATTGGAACGTATTCGTAAACAAAGGGTCGAAGTGCTCTTCTATTAAAGGAAAAGAAAAGGAAATAACTAGTGGGCTAATGGCGTTTAAAGAAATCTGTTTGAAAAGTGTACTACCGCCAAAAATTCCCGACTGTACACGTCATTTTCTTCCATAATTTAAACGAATGCTGAATTTAATTTAAGTGTTTCTTGCATTCGATTTAATAAAAGTAGAATAGATGTATTTAAACATTGGTTAACCATAATAAATAATTCAAATCAGGCTACACAAGTAATTTAAGTGTATCTTAGCTGTCATTCGCCTTTTTGTTTACAAAATTAAATAAAAATAAAACTGAATTTTGCCAAATTTCAATGTTCATTAAGTACAATAAAAGAAAAACATACATACAAAAAATTAAATTTTTAGAACACTTTGACAATAGGAGCAGTCTCCGCCTATGCTCAGCCTATACTTGGCGAGCGGCCAAGTATAGGTTGAGTTTTCAGACTGACCCTTCCGGTAGGTAGGCTTTGATTTAGGTGTGTGTGAGTTTGTGTAAGTGTAACAGCCCGTTTCCACTAGTCGTAGAGTCACATATGACTAAAGACTATGAATGCTCTGGTCACCGTACACTTTATTAAAAAATCGCGTCATATCCAATGTGAACAGCTCTATATCCGGCGACCTCAATATCGCTCCATACAAACGTCCACTATCGTATGACGTCACAACGCTAGTAGGTAGATTGTATGCAGCGCCAAAGAAGTTTGTTCGGCAGGTTCATCAAAAAGTTGCGTTTATGGATATATTTTGATAATGAAATATGGTGCTAATTCTGTTATTAATAAGAGGACAACGAAATTTTAAACGATTTTCGCACTTTTAAAATGGACTTGCCCACCCGACTTTAAATGTCTTCTGCTATCTCATTTCAAAAATTTGTTTCGATTTCATTAATAATTTTGATTTACTTAAATCTTACTGCTTATCATAAAAATGGCGAGCAAAAACAACCACAGTCAAATACCCTATTGTGTGTTTGTAGTGGGGGAATACAGTAAGACTCACCCGCCAAGTGTCCCCGGTCATGACGATCTTGTAGTTGGGCTCCGCGGGCTCCGCCGCCGCCCCGGGCTCCTCGCGCCACGAGCCGCGCCCGCTGTCCGCGCTCTCGCACGAGCGGGACAGGGGGGCGGAGCGCCCCACCGGGGACTGGGAGAAAAACAAATTACATTAATATCTACAAATAAATACAAATTTTATTTCATCTTCAATCTGTACTGGTTTTACGAAACTCGAAAGCACGCTCGAGCCGCTTTATAACTTAGGGCGTAGAGCTTTTTAAGCTTTAATCATTAATTTCATGCAGTAATCAGTACCTGATAACGTCACATCTCTTAAAAGAACTATTGCTTCTCATGCTTTCGAATTCGATGATTATTTTCTTAAAAAATTAGAAACTAATGATTATTTTTTGCACGAAATAACTAGCATGATTCGATAGTTCTACTATAGGCAAATCGTCCTTGTTGGTCACTGATGTGAAATATATGTTTTATAGATTATGTTGTGTTAATTATTATTTTATGTTAAATTTATTTTTTCTTGTAATATGTGTACATGTGACCAATAAATTCTTTTCTATTCTATTCTATTCTGCTACGGGAAAAAAACAACTAAAATTTCGTGTACAGAGGTACGTACCCCTCTGAGCGTGCTATACCAGAGCCGCTCTAAGTTGTCCGATTTGACACTTTTTATTTTATATTTTGCATTTATCCTTGTTAAGAGGAACATATTTAGCGAATCATAAAGAACAACTTTTAAAAATAAGACTTTATTTCAAAATGTCAAATGCACCTAATTATCTAATTATTTGTCTTTTATTACTTAAAATAATTAAATTATAAAAAGAAAATGCAAAATTTCCACTCTGTATTACGCTTTTACAAGGTTACGCCGTTTGACACGTTTTCATAGTGACGTAATGGATAATACTCACCAGGTATTTTTTTAAATAGGATGAAGGATTTATAGTATTTTTCACCTAAGATGATCCCTGTGACACTTCATTGTGTTCTGTATCACGCATTTACGTTTGACAAACGAAAATAATTTTATTGCACACTTTTTTCATTTTATGGTGGCGTCATTAGGAAAAATATTAAAATAAATATTTTTATACTTTTAAATGACAAACAGTATGGAACGTAGTAACTTCCATTCTACGTATACAAATTGCATAGGTACTTTTTTTAAATTTTCTATTACATTAAATTAAACTAAACGATACTGTTTCCCTTTTAAAACTTTAAAATGATTTGATTTAATATTTTTCTTAATGACGCCGCATTAAAATGAAAAAAGTGTGCAATGAAATTATTTTCGTTTGTCAAACGTCAAACAATGCGTGATTCAGAACACAATGAAGTGTCACAGGGATCATCTTGGCTGAAAAAGACTATAATAAGTATTGTATTTCAAAATAAATATACATATTTTTAAATAAGAAACTTCAATTCAATCTTCTGGATGTGAATAAATGTTTTTAATAAATTTGTTATAATTAGACCTTGCTTGGTTATAAAGTGGAAATAACTGTTACTTATATACTTCGGCAATTTTACCGTTGACCCTCACTAGTGCAGTCAGTCTGACATGTGTCAAATCGGCCAACTTAGAGCGGCTTTGGTATAATGTAGTAGATGCGCACTAGATAGATACCTAGTCGCTAATGTAGCAAACGTTATTGAATCAAGAGTACAACGCGTACAACTTTATACACCTATTGGCCGCTAGATGTCGCCGATGTCTCCAAATACCTACCCCTCTCAGTGTGCTGGTGCAGTAAATGCGAGGAACCTTGTCCTTCACATCGTGCGTTAAGTGCACGACTCGCTCGCCGGCCGCTAGGATACCGCACTCGCGAGCCACAATATGGTCCATTATGATTGTAGCGTCATGTAACAGGTACTACTGTTTTGTTATAGAGATACGTACCCCTCAGAGCGCGCTGTTGCAGTAGATGCTCGTTAGATGGATAGTGATATCGCTAATGAGGGTTAACGCGTATAAGAAATTCACTAGATGGACGTAAGCGTGAAGTCCAACTGCAGTATGATTGGTTATTTTTGACGTGACATTAACAGACATGTTAATATTCCCCAACGCCTACGTATTGCCATCTAGTGAATTTCTCACACGCGCTAGCCCCCAGTTAGCAAAGGATATTGAATCAAGAGTACAACGCGTACAACTTTATACACCTATTGGCCGCTAGATGTCGCTGATGTCACCGGATACCTACCCCTCTTAGTGTGCTGGTGCAGTAAATGCGAGGAACCTTGTCCTTCACATCGTGCGTTAAGTGCACGACTCGCTCGCCGGCCGCTAGGATACCGCACTCGCGAGCCACAATATGGTCCATTATGATTGTAGCGTCATGTACTACTGTTTTGTTATAGAGGTACGCACCCCTCAGACCGTGCTCTTGCAGTAGATGCTCGTTAGATGGATAGTGATATTGATAATTTTGCAAATACCGAAAATAAAAAGGGTCTAAGTGCTAAAACATTCGAAACGTATATATGCCGCAATCATCTGGTTAATTCAGCGATTTGATTGGATCACTAGCGCGTTCATTGAATGACGACGTTCAATTGAATGACTAGGTCGTAGTACATAGACCCTTTCTTATTTCGGGTGATCAATGTTATTGAATCAAGCGTACAACTTAATACACCTATTGGCCGCTAGATGTCGCCAGATACCTACCCCTCTAAGTGTGCTGGTGCAGTAAATGCGCGGAACCTTGTCCTTCACATCGTGCGTTAAGTGCACGACTCGCTCGCCGGCCGCTAGGATACCGCACTCGCGAGCCACGCTTACTGCCGTGTGGATATTGTCACCTGTAACATATAGGTAATGTCACTGTGTCCCAATTTCACAATAGAACATTATATGTTGACATGATGAATATATCTGTAAAATTCATATTTAAGAACGTGAAAGTACAAAAAGTTTTTTTTTACAATGTAAAACTACGCAACGGATTTTGATGGGCGTTATTAATAGATAGAGGGATTCAAGAGGAAGGTTTTATTTATAATTTATCCGAAGCATAGAGAGAGCGGATCACTAGTGTTATATATCTTTATATATATAAATATTCTTCTGCTGTAAGTGTGTATGTCATTGACCTCCTCCTAAACTGCTTGACCGATTTCAATGTTTTTTCTGTATGCGTTTGAGTGGCGCCTTGGATGGTTAAGATTCACAAATCAGCCCGGCAGATGGCGCTGATTGCTTGAAATAGCATGTGATCTCGGAAACGGCCCAAATGATTTCGCTATAATTTGATATGTGGTGGTTTTCGGGGTTTTGGTTAGGTTTTACACTGACCAGTAATCATAACCACGTGTATGTTGGCCTCCTTGAGCTCCCGGATGATGCCGGTGGTGGCGGGCTTGAGTCGGTTCTCCATTATCACCAGGCCCAAGAACTCCAGGTCTCGCTCCACCTGATACAACAAACACATACATAAATATTAGTCTTTATGCTACCTACTGCCCGACGTTTCGACTGTGTTACACCAATCATGTTGACGAGTGAATATTTAGTGTAATGGAACGCGAAAGTCTAAAATCTTAAATAAATACATACATCAATTTAAAATTTGAAAAAAAATCGCATTCATGCCCCGCCTGAACGGGGACTTGACCACCGGACCTCCCGATATCGAGTCGGTTGCTCTAACCTCTGAGCTACCCAGGCAATTAGTCACCATTCAGCAACGGCAACTGACTTGTAAAATGAAAAGTACAAAATGAGGTTCTAAATTTTTCAACTAGCCTTTTCTTGAGCTTACAACATAAGATGCCTTTCCAGGACTCTTCAGGCGGGGCGTGAAACGGCATTTATGCAGGCCTTCAGGGTGAGTGCGACACGCTCAATATGGTCTATTGTGCCGGTCGACCTCATATATGGATCTCACTACCGCTTACCATCAGGTGGAGTGACGTAATCCTGAACGCCTTTTATGAATAAAATCAAATCCGTTTATTTCCAAGAACGGTGTACATTGACATGTCATATAGTTTTAATAAGGGGAAGGGTTCGGCTGAGGCTTAGTATTCTTCTTCTTATCGTATGGTTGATGAACCACCTGGTGTTAAAAGTTTTTTAACCGCCCGTAAGCCTCTGACATGGCTTCACACACCGTTGAAAAACTTCTCAGGTGTGCTGGTTTCCTCACGATGTTTTCCTTCACCGTTAAAGCGTTGAATGATGGTACATATGAATTTCAAATTTGAAAAACACATTGGTACCTGGCGGGGTTTGAACTGGCGACCTCTCGCATGGCAAGCAACGACCTTAACCACTCGGCCATCGACGCTTTTTCTTAGTAATAGGGTCCCGTTATTTTAACCCTAAAAAGATGTTTCTATTGCCTCTTCAACTAGACTACTATATTATAATCCTCACCTCGTCTCGATGCATTTTCTGCAGCTGTTGCACTGAGGCCTCTAGCATACGTGTGGCGATCGCGATCACGCGGTACCCGCGCTCCGCGTACGAACTCAGAACCTCGTTCAAGTTATCCGGGACTGAAGGAAAAGGGTTACTTTATAAATGTAAGATCATAGAGAAAAGACCGTCATGGTTACACACATTAGAAAACTGAGCGCCCGATATTTCAGCACTGTTGCAAGCGCCATGATCACGGGTGAATACAAGATAAATATCGGGAGCTCATTAAAACAAAACAACATGGTAAATGTACCGGACATTTCCAGTTTTCATAAAGAAAATACTCTACTGTTTATGCATAACGCCTAATAAAACTAACACAAGATAGATTTCACTAGTCGCATCCGTTCTTGAGTACCTACGGATTCATACCCGATACTGACATCTCTAAGTGAAGATATGACGAAATCAGGGTTATTAGTAGGATTTAAATTACTTACGTTTTGACAGTTTATGATATTAATATAGATAGATAGGCCCTGCTCAGTTGAATCATTTCTAGTAGAGTTTAAACCTGTTAAGCGTAGCCTTTTTCAAGTTTACGCGTTTAGGGCATGCAGGATATTTGACACTAATATTTAAATTTGTCCCATCTATGTTCGAGTGCGGTATTGTTATTCGGCACTGTCGGTGGGACATCTTATCAGTACCAATTATTGAGCGCGGTATTGCTATATGGCTAATTCGGCACTGTCGGTGGGTCATACTAGTTCCAATTATTTATATATGTAGTACAGCTGGAAATTGGCCTACCCAAATGTACGTTACTACTGCCTATTTTCAGCTTCGCGTCCTACCGGGCGTCCTGCGCAGGTCAGTCCACCTGGCTTGCGTTCTATGCTACCAGAGGAGAGTTATGTCCAGCAGTAGACAAGGCTGATGATGATGATAATGAAGATGAAGCTGATGTAGCAAAAATCTGTTGTATCAGTCATTGGTTCGATCCGGCTTAGAATACTGCAGCCAAGTTTGGTCCCCACATTACGACGTTCACATCAAACGCCTTGAACGCATACAGAAGCGTTTTTTATGGCATATTACCTTCCAAGCGCATAAGGCTAAAGATCTTCCTTCATACGAGAAGCGACCCGAGCATTTTAAAATGAACAGTTTGCGGGAGCGGCGACTTTTATTGGATTGCATGTTCTTATTTGGTATTGTCAACGGACAAGTGGACTGCTCATCGCTTCTGGAATCACTGCAAAATAATGTTCCTCTCAAAATGGCTCGCGTCAGCAGATACGTCTCGTTTTCATTAAGGAGAAGCAATACCAATCTTGGTAACCACGCCTCTATGAATAGAATCCAACGCCAATACAATGCACTTAGAAGTCATTATATAGACATTTTCTCGGATAGTGAGCACAAATTTAAACTTAACATAATTGCTTCTTTCTCGTCGGCGTAAATAGTTATTTATTATTTTTATAGTGTTGTAACACATTTGCATGCCGTGGCAACCTATAATTAAGTCAGCACTTAGCATAAGTACCAAATAGTTTTAGGCATCAGTTTTTTGTAGTGTATGTCTTGTTGGTTGTCCTAATCTATATAAATAAAAATGAATTGCTGTTCGTTAGTCTGAATAAAACTCGAGAAGGGCTGAACGGATTTATCTTATCTTAGTCTTGAAATGTTTGTGGAAGTCTAGGGAAGGTTTACACGGTGAGAAATAATGGAAAAGTTGCGGAAATAAAGTGAAACAACAATTTCATGTTCCAAATATAAAACTGTTCTATGAAATATTATTGTTAATGTTTTGACATATTTTGATGGTTGGCATTGTTAATTCCTTTCTATGGTTATAAGTCATAATGTTGTAGTAAACGGTTTCAGTTTGTTTTTAAATCAAAAAAAAACTGCTGGGCGGTATGAATTTCGCCTGGACCACTAGTAAATAATAAAAATAAAATGTAGTACTAACTGGTCTCGGTCCGGCAGAGCGAGCTGAGCATCTCTGGCGCTCCCTTGCAGTAGACCCGCAACACGCTCTCGCCCAGCAACCGGACGACTGTTGACGCGCGCTGCAGCGACGACACGAACTGGTGTTGCTGGACTATGCCCACTTCCAGCGGCATCTACGACAATAACAATCATTATTAATCCTAACTATTCCTTACTAAATAATAATACATACATACATACATACATACAATCACGCCTTTTTCCCAGAGGTGTAGGCAGAGATCACTTTCAGCGATCCACTTTTCACCTCTGTGGGAAACGTGACGTGACGGGTTGTGAACCACGTCGCCGCCATTCTGCCTTGTGCATTGTTTTAACAAGGTTATTGCGTTCCCAATAATAATAATAATAATAAATATTGACCACTAACCAATAAAAAAAGAACAAGAAAACAACATGGAACAGAACATTTATCAGTGGTCAACTAGGTCCCAGCCTCAGCATATGCCTCAACGACATGAAGCCGCTGTGGCGCTGGTATTCTGGCTGGAGCCTATTTGAACTAAACTAATCCTTAATAATACAATATTATAAATCCGAAATTTACTCTGTCTGTCTGTCTGCTACTCTTTCACGCATAGAGTACTGAACCGATTTAAATTAAATTTAGTACAGATATAGTCCAAGCCTGAGAAAGGACATAGGCTACTTTTTAATCGACTGCGCTAATGTTTTACCCGTTAAACCTCTCTACGCGGACGAAGTCGGGGGCGGAAATTTAGTAATAAAAAACACAGACAATAGTAAACCAACACAACTAAAATTTAAGCGTCTGTTTGTAAGTATGATTAAAACAACGACTTTTTACTAAATTGGTGTGAATTGCATAAAGCGTCACCCTTTATGCAATTCTCCATTGCAATTTTCCTAGAGGTTTAGTTCCTCTTTTCTGCCACGTGTCATTAAGGCATGGAATGCCCTTCCAGCTCATGCTTTCCCTCCCTCCTATGATCCCGGGCTCTTCAGGCGGGGCGTGAAACGTTTAATCTCACTACCGCTTACCATCAGGTGGAGTAAGGTCATCTGGTTAGCGTTTAGTAAAATAAAATAAATAAAATCACAGTCAACCAGGTATATCTTAAACAACTCACGTGTATATCTTCGACGTTGATGTTGGCAGTCTTCTTCGGTTTGACGATGGTGGGCGTCAGGACCTCGTAGTTGGACGACTCGGGCACGTCCGGCTCTTCTAACGTCCAACCAGTGGATTCGAACATCTGTGGTATAATAAATTAAGAATGATAAAATTTTTAACGATTATTGTAAATTTTTAAACATGCATGAATTATTTTAATAAATACATTAAAAAGTAAAAACATTTCACTTTTATAGTGAAGTATATTATGTTTCCAAATAGCAGTTTTCATATTATAAAGCTGAAGAGGTTATTTGTTTATTTGTTTGTTTGTACGCGCTAATCTCAGAAACAACTGGTTCGAATTGAAAAAGAAATGTATTGGATAAACCATTTATCGAGGAAGGCTTTAGGCAATATAAAATCACGCTGCGACCAATAGGAGTAAAGAAACAGTAGGAAATGAGTAAAAAACGGGGGGAAAGCTGACGAAGTAACTAGCACAGCTAGTTAAAAAATAAATAGTACATACCTTCAAATCCAAAGGATCGCCAGACAGCACTCCATCCAGCAGCGTCAAGCTATGGCAGGTCGCCATACCGATCTTCAGGTCGTGTAGATCGTTCAACTGCTTGGGCTCGCGCTGCGGCCGGCCCAGCCGCGGGGGAGTAGTCGCTGCGCTCACAGACACCACGCCCCACATGTCCAGACCGTCCTCGGTTAGAGTCCCCGTCTAGGGAAGGGGGAAATATGGCTTCAGTGGCAGTTTACGTGTATATCGTGGTAAATCCAATACATAAGATTTGTGTTTGTAATTTAGAAGCTACACTAATGTTATTCTGTATTGTGAACCTAAATAAATAAATAATTTTCTTTATACAGAGAAAGTTTTGATTTAATAGTAGATCGATTAATAGCAACCGAGTGAACCGGTTAAAACCAGTAAAACTGCCAGCTCACAATTGACCAATATGGCAAATAAGAAGCAAGGTTGTGTAGTCGATCGACCCGCACTTGGCCAGCGTGGTTGACTGAGGCCTAATCGCCATAGTTTAGAGTAGGCCCGTGCGTCAGCAGTAGGGACGGTTATGGGTTGATCGATGACCAGTAATAGGGTAGTAGCCTATTTTTTTATTTTGATGTAGATGGTGGGACCACACAACAATTAAAAAAATGAGTAAATAATTATTGTCATAACTTTAAAACTCGCCGAGATATTACTGTTTCAATAGCACATAATTTAAACAAGCTCAAAACGCTCCATACAAAAAGTGACTGAATCGTGACGTCACGCTTCAGTTATTTGTATGCAACGCGCCAGAAATTTGTTCGGCAAGTATACTAAATATTGCGTTTATGAAAATGGTCTCAAAGCAAAAGTTGTTATTAATTATGTAATTTGAAATATGGTGTTGTTTATTTTAATCACTTTTGATATTATATAATGGACTCGCCCACCCAACTTCAAATGTCTATTATTGCCTCATTTTGTCAGAAATTTTAATTTCAATTTGACTTATGTTATTAATCTGCCTATATCTTACTATTAATTGTGAAATCACATGTAAAATCTTAGGAAACTACCCAATTGTACTGGGGACCTCTCGCATAGCAAGCGACGAATTAAACCGCTCGGCCATCGACGCTTTTTTACACAAGATACAAATACAAGACTCAACCCCAACTAACCTTATCAAAGCATATACAGTCCAACGAGCCGCTAACATTGACAGCTCTAGTATTGAGGCAGGACACGCGCGCCCTCTTGAGTCGCCCGACGGCGTACAACCGGCCCACCGTCATGGCGGCGGGCAGCGCCGGCGGGATCACTATGGTGATTATGTCTAACGCCTTGATTGCTATGTCACCTGGCGTTAGAGACCGGTAAGCCTGGAAGATAAACGAAGTATGTATGTAATGACACAAATAAACCTTATCATATGAGTACCAAAACAAACACAAAAAACATTACAAAAATAAGGCTAGCAAGTAGTATAAGCAGAAGTCGCTCGTACCTTCAATGTACAACAATCTGACGGTCTATCTATTTTAGGGTCCAGAAGTAGGATTGACAGATCAGCAAGCATTTAGTTTGTCAATGAAGTAGCAAAACAAATCGTCCGTCTTTAATGTACAGCGTGAAATTTGACTGGTTGTTTTCCCGCAGCAAAATGATTCTACCAGAGTAGCACTTATTGTGTGTGTGATTTGTGCAGTTATTTTTTATTAAAATCAATAAATGCTGGTTTTACGAAAGGTATAACCGAAACTTTAAAGCACGTTCGAACCACTTTATTACTATTTACTACGATTTCATGCGGCAAGCAGTACCTGAATACGTCGCATCTAAAAAAACAACGATAGCTCTTCTCGTTTTCGAGTTCGAAAATTATTATTTTGAAAATAAAAAAAAAAAAATTTTTTCAAGGAATTAATTTCATGATTCGATAGTACATATTACTAAAGACAAATCGTTCTGCCACGGGAAAACAACCACTCAAATTTCACGGTGTAAATCCATTCATTGGATGGTAAATCAAGCATTTGGCCACGGAAAAGTTGACAGGAATAATGCCTCAGTAGTATAGTTTTTTACATTAATACTACCCTCTTATTCAAGCGTACATCATAATTAATTTATTCATTCCTACACCCCACATTCATTCGTGTCGTGACGTTCATTCAATTACCCAATAATTCACTCAGTAATTCATTCATTTCGTAATTTCAGTAATTGCCGCTCGTTATCCTCTCAATGAACACACTATTCCTCGGTACCTTGAGCGCGACGGTGTAGGCCAGCCCCAGGACGGCGATGGCGGCCAGGATGACGATGAACTTGTAGGAGTCGCGGTCGAACTTGAAGTCGGCCGGCACCGGGTATAGGATGCTGCGCACCAGCTGGCCCTTGCTCGTGTCGTAGCCTGTGCGGAGTACTAGAGCCCTGAGGGTGTAATTATATAATACAATAATAAGGCGTCCGACCGATTTCGACCATGGCGGCCGATCTCAATTGAGATCAACCAAGTGCGCAGGACATATTATAGTGCACAAGTGTGCGCGCAAACACAAGTGCACTCTCTATTCCCTTGCTCTCATGATTCGGTGAGACGGCAATCCGACATGACCGATGAGAGATCGGGCGCAGGACCACCGGCTTAACGTGCTTTCCGAGGCACGGGCGTTTAACCGCCAACTTCCTAACTCCGGGCTGAGTAATTCCATTACAGAAAAACTCGCACAAATTTTGCCCGACCCCGGACTCGAACCGGGGACCTCTCGGTCCTAACGCAGCACTTGCTTGCAATAGACCAACGAGGCAGTTAGAGGGTGTAATTATACACAGTTAATAACAGGAACCTATGACCTCTAAAAATAAAGAATTCATTATCAAGAAGAAATAAATATGCTACACATACGCCACTTGCAAAAAATTATGTGCGATAACCTTCATTGAACTTTTACTGAGAACGAGAGAATATAAGGTCGTATCATTTAAAAGCTTCCCATTTTATTTAACTGCATTGGCACTTAAAACTATAGGAATCGCAACGAAAATAGATTTTTTTAATAAAAGCAATAATGTCTCAATTATAACAATTATTACGTTGTTAATAGTACATACATAAAATCACGCCTTTTTCCCAGAGGGAAACGTGACGGAGGAAGGATACTATCGCCTCGGATGATTTGGACTGAGTCGATAGTAGCTCGAGGAGCCGGGGTCGCTTACCCGTATACCGTTCTTTAACCACCGGACAGATAGTTGTGACTGGTATCCCCTGACCGGTTAATAGTTATGCTGCTATAACTACACGCAGCACTGGAGGTAGCATGATAGGGATTGCAACGAGCCATAATTTGGTGCGACCGAGCCAAAACGTTCAGCAGTAAGTAGCTATATTATTGCTTCTTAACCTAGTTGTTCACATTTTAACATCGGTACTAACCTGACCGGTTCGTTGTTGTAATACCGGCTCTGTATGACTTTAGTGCCGCAGAAGAGTACGCTGGACGAATGCTCCTTGATGTCGAACGGACGGTCAGTGCGTAGGAGTGCTGTCTTCGTCACTGGTACCGATTCACCTGAAAATACAGAAACAAGTAAATACTACTGACATATAGGTCAATGTTGGACAAACGTTACGTTTATTTAAACTGTAACTGCTTCGTTGGTCTATTGGTAGCAAGCGTAAGGACAAAGAGGTCCGCGGTTCGAGAGCAAAATTTATGGGTCTCTATGGGTACACGCGATATTAGTAGCAAATACATAGCTACTTACTGCCCGACGTATCGGCTGGGTTACACCAATCATGGTCGCGAGCGTACTGGCGCTGCCCGTCTCGGCCATCGGCCATATAACAACCTCTGCATAGTTTGGGGTCAATTGACCGTTTGTACGAAACGTGGACACTGACGGCACGGCTGGTCCGTAAGTTAAAGTCGCTCAGCGGGCTATGGAAAGAGCTATGCTCGGTGTTTCTCTGCGGGATCGAATCAGAAATGAGGCGATCCGTCAGAGAACCAAAGTCATCGACATAGCTCATCGCATTAGCAAGCTGAAGTGGCAGTGGGCTGGCCACATCAGCCGTAGAACCGACAACCGCTGGGGTAGACGAGTTCTGGAGTGGATACCGCGTCTCGGCAAACGTAGTGTAGGACGCCCGCAGGCCAGGTGGTGTGACGATCTGCGCAGGACGGCTGGTAGGAGCTGGATGCGAGTGGCCGAGGATAGAAAGAAGTGGCGTGCATTTGGAGAGGCCTATGTCCAGCAGTGGACAAGTATGGGCTGATGATGATGATGATGATGATGATGATGACCGTTTGTAGAAATGCCCCAGGTTTTTTTATTTATTGTCTTTGTTCGTTGGACAGCACGATGACGTCACCGGGCGGCTGTCTCCGGCGCGGTGACGTCACTGGGCGGTACCTGTGAGCATGCTCTCGTTGACTATCGCCGAGCCCGTCAGCAGCGCGATGACGTCACCGGGCGGCTGTCTCCGGCGCGGTGACGTCACTGGGCGGTACCTGTGAGCATGCTCTCGTTGACTATCGCCGAGCCCGTCAGCAGCGCGATGACGTCACCGGGCGGCTGTCTCCGGCGCGGTGACGTCACTGGGCGGTACCTGTGAGCATGCTCTCGTTGACTATCGCCGAGCCCGTCAGCAGCGCGATGACGTCACCGGGCGGCTGTCTCCGGCGCGGTGACGTCACTGGGCGGTACCTGTGAGCATGCTCTCGTTGACTATCGCCGAGCCCGTCAGCAGCGCGATGACGTCACCGGGCGGCTGTCTCCGGCGCGGTGACGTCACTGGGCGGTACCTGTGAGCATGCTCTCGTTGACTATCGCCGAGCCCGTCAGCAGCGCGGCGTCGAGAAGCATGGTGCAGCCGCGGGGGGGTATCACGATGACGTCACCGGGCGCGACGGCGCGGCTGTCGACGGTCCGGCCGTCCCACAGTTGGACGGTGTCGTATGCCTCCACAGTGGCGCGCAAGTTTTGTTGATTCTGGAAAATTAACACGTTTTTGTTATAAAAATCATAATGATTCATTGAAATCTATAGAACCAGTAACATTATCATATAAAGTAATTACTTTAATCACGTTATTACATCGCCAATCAGCTACACTGCAGAAGTATTGTGGTTACGGCAGTAAATACGTCACTAAATGGCAAGCACGAAATATTCGCATTAGCATCAAGCTTTGTTCAAATGCATGGAGTCTATTGTCGTCGCATGAGTTAAATTATTTCAGCTGAATAGCGCCAAAGATTTGTTCACAATGAAAGTTAAAATTGCTGAACTGGCACGTAGTTAAGACTATTCAAAAACCACTGATCTCAATGAGTTCCCAAGCCGCTGGTCATACAGAGTCAAACATGCTAATTTAGTAGTTTAAGACATCAAAATGGCGCCACCAGCGGCGCATGTTTGCTTGGAGCCTTAAAACGGCTATGGTGGCGCCACCGGTCCTAGCAAGTTCCCAGCCACGTCATTAGCCTTTCTTGGTGACTGTTTAGATCCAGGCTACTGTTTTGATGTAGTTTGCCTGGCAGCATAAGACACTATGGGGGCGCCACTGACATAATGAGTATATAGCGTGAAATTTTAGTGGTTGTTTTCCCGTGGCAGAACGATTTGACTTTAGTAATACTATCGAATCATGAAAAAATATTCATCTAAAAAAAATTTTTTTTTTCAAATTTTAAAAATAATAATTTTCCAACTCGAAAACGAGAGAAGCTATCGTTCTTTTATAAGATTTGACGTAATCAGGTTCTGCTTGCCGCATGAAATCGATGCTTAAAGCTAAAGAAGCTCGACACCCTAAGTCATAAAGCGGTTCGAACGTGCTTTCGAGTTTCGGTTAAACCTTTCGTAAAACCGGCATTTATTGATTTTAACAAAAAAGAACTGCACAAATCTATTTTACTACTGAGATAGAATCATTTTGCTGCGAGAAAACAACCATTCAAATTTCACGGTGTAGAAACTGACCTTCTTAGTCTGTATGACGGAAGTGGCCACACCGAACGTGGACATGAGTACGACCGCGGCGCAGTAGTAGTAGTAAGGTTCGGCGAGCCACACGCACACAGTGAACAGTTGGAACACGTAGAACGGGTTGAACACCTCCAGAAGGACCAGGGTGGCGATCGACTGGACCGGCACTTTGATCTCGTTGAGGCCGTAGATGTTTAGCCTGGGGACAAGTGGGAACATGTTAGGCTACGGCTGACATATGTCTCTGACACCTGTAACTTGATTACCCTCTAATGGGGAAAGCTTGTTGAAATTTTACATTGGATTTGAATGGTATTTAATGGTATTGAATATCTTTGACAAACTGAACTAAGACGTCTTCGTGTTTTTATACTATTTCTATTGAACAATACGTATCTCATCAATTTCTACTTCGATAGGTATAATACTCTATCACTGTTTCTACGTAATGGTGTACTTATCACTACATAGTATAAAGCAAAATCGCTTACCCGCTTCTGTTTGTCCCTATGTATGCTTAAATCTTTAAAATTTCGCCGGATTTTGATGGGGTTTTAATAGATAGAGGGATTCAAGAGAAAGGTTTTTACGTATAATATACCCGAAGCGAAGCGAAGGCGAGGGAAGTATATAATAGATTGGTATATTGTCCATTTTTTACGCCTTTGCCATACTATAGATGCCTATACATATGTTTGTACGAACGGATGGAGGCATCTGTTAAACTGTACAAGTCGTCACTCACATCCGGACGCGTTGGTCGCTGGAGGGCGCTCTCTGGGCGCGCTGGTGGAGCTGCGCACACGTGGCGCCGCGCTCCGCCCCCGCCAGCCGCGCCCACGAAGCCCTGGCGCCGTCCCAGATGAACGACTGCTTCTTGTGACGGAAGTACCTGTAGCGCTCCACGTCTGGGGATGACAAAGTTTTCTTTTGTTGTAGTTTCAATGATATTTAAAGGTTTAATGTCTTTTTTTTTAGTTTAAAATTATAAAAAAAAAGAGTCAGCCATGAGTTATGACGGCTCTTTTTAGGTTCTCAGAGGGTAAAAACTTCATTTGCCGTCTGTCCGACCGTCTGTCACCGAGCTGTATTAACAATATCTCATAGATGTGATAGATAAATAAATAAATATCTGGGACTTTTCCACACACGGTCATCTGACCCCAAACTAAGCAGAGCTTGTGTTATGGGCGTCAGAGACTGACATACATACATATATATTTATAAATACATACTTAAATACATAATCACACCCAGACACGATAGATAGATGGTTGGATGATGATGATGACTTTCTGACTCTAAGATGAGTGATTTATTAACCTTATCTCAATTGAGATAACTAGACAGTTGAAATTTAATGATGATGATTTTTTGACTCCTGAGATGAGAGATTTATTAACAGAAAAATTCACATATATTTGGCCTCACCCAGGACTCGAAAGTAAGACATTTTTTTACTGTAGACATTTGAATTGAAACAAATATTCAAAAATCGCAATTTATAAATAAATATTTACAGCTAAATAATGATCAAACCCCTAATGAATCATGGGTTTTATTTGTTTTACATTTCAGTAAAATTCAATTGATGTCAAGTGCTTTATCGACGGCAAATTCCTAAAATACTAAGGAAAATAATATGTAAATAAACTGTTTCCGCAGTAATCCATCATCCATCACTACTGACAACTTGTTTTGTCATA
Source organism: Maruca vitrata (assembly GCA_039566165.1). Taxonomy (NCBI): domain Eukaryota; kingdom Metazoa; phylum Arthropoda; class Insecta; order Lepidoptera; family Crambidae; genus Maruca; species Maruca vitrata. Next base: position 6,271,457 of record CM076936.1, on the reverse strand, counting down.
GTTAAATAATTTGATTATAGATATGCGATATATCGCATAATGTTGTATTGATAAGACTCTTATCATTTTATAACAATGCTAAGTAAGCAATTGACACTTTTATATCAGTAGATAAATATGTACTAGGCCCATCCGCCACGGACCACTGTGTTTGAAATTCATATGTACGATTATTCGACGCTTTAAAGGTGAAGAAAAACATCGTGAGGAAACCTGCACACCTACGAAGAAATTCTGGTGCATCAACCCGCACTTGGCCATCGTGGTTGACTAAGGCCTGATCGCCCTAGTTTAGAGTAGGCCTGTGCCCGAGCAGTGGGGACGTATATGGGCTGATGATGATGATGATGATGAATGTATTAGGAAGTAACGAAACATTTTGTTTAAACTAAAGCCGAATATCTGCCAAACTTTACGATAAATTCTACAATATTAAGATCTATTAAAAGAGTACTGAAATACCATTCCTATTTCAATAATGGCATTTTTCATACAGTTCTTATTAATACAGCTAAAATGCGAATATTTCGTTTCTATCTGACATTTCCATAAGATTAAATGCAAATAAATAGCTTTTACTTTGCCTTTTTAGAGTTAATAAATAGACTTACGGAGCAATGATCCATCTTCCAAAACAACTGGAGTATGAGTGACGTCAGCGCTATCTATAAGTCCTTTTTCATTCTTATCTTCATCTTGGAAGCCCTCATTTAATAGACCACTGAAATGATTAATTGGAAATACAATAAGGATGACGAACATACGATCAAAATTATTACTTATTATTATATAACATTTCAAAGAAATCTTACCTGGTATCTGATATGTTCTTTTCTAATATCTTTTTAATGTAATGACTTTTGCATTTCTTCTGGTATGTTTCCTACAACACAATAAATAGTAAGTAAGGTGTGTATTTTATTTGAATACAAAATGTAATAACACACCAGAGATCTTTGTAAAGTTGATTTAACTAACTAAAAGTGAAGGAAAGTAAAAGATTTAAATTATTTGTATGACAACATTATCAACCAACTCACAACAATAAGCACTTGGTCGGCGAGTTGAAAGCAAGACCGGACAGAAGTCAAATACAGTAGCCAAGTGGGACACCAGTGGAATAGCAGTGCAGGGAGTCCCGCCGTCAGCGCGGTGAAGATGTACACCAACACGGTCCGCCACCGACTTCTCCGGTAGCCGTATACCATCTGGAAATATGTGTTATATTAGATTTGACAAAAAAAATTTCATAAAAAAAAATAATAAGTCACATTGGTTTCCACTTTGGAAACATAAATGAGCTGTTTAACTTTATTTAGTTCCACATCACACAAAATCGAATAATAATTAAATGTTATCTAAGAGCTGAATGTAAAATTATCTTTTGCAATTGTAAGAAGGAGCGGGATCTCCTGACACAAGTAGCATTACTTAAAAGCTTCCCTGCCATTGTTATGTATATTATTTAAAAGATTGAATAAAGATTTATTATTATTATTATTACGACATCATCATCAAGTTTGAGTTGAGTTTTTGTGACTTGTGTATGACAATTATATGAGATTTTATCATCATCATCAGCCCATTGCCGTCCACTCCTAGTTGATACTAAGGTATCGTGAAAGTTCCCATATACAAAAATCCTTCATACTATAGTATTACTCTTTTCGTCACTATGAAAACGTGTCAAACGGCGTAACTTTGTAAAAGCGTAGTACTGAGAGGAAATTTTTATGTTCTCTTTTATTATTAAATTATTTTAAAGCACAAAAGACCATTGGGAGATACAACCTTCACCACTTATAAATCGTGTTTTTTATGGGGCGTTAACGTCTTTTTGTAATATTTTTACAAGGCATAACCGATTTCTAGTTTGTTAAATATACGATTTAGGTGCGAAGAGTTCTTACTGAAGCCTTTATCTCAAAATTCTAAGAAATTTTATGTATAAAACATTTTCATTGTATTAAAATTGATAAAGTTATACTAAAAAACTTTTTTGTTTTGTTTTTTGCTCTCCTGAAAAGTTGCATTTTGGTGGTTACGCCATTTGAGATTTAAGGTATCGACATAGGTAGGAAAGAAAAACATTTATTGACATGAAAAGTTAAAATGATACATAAATATACAAGACACAAAAACTCAACTCAAACAAAGAAATATCACACATAGACAAGAACAAACACAATTCATGCAAATAATAGACAACTTACAAACTAAACAGTATGATGTAATTTTGACGCAGTCATCATGCATATTGTTTACTAGGTCATCGCTCATGTTTTGTTCTTTCTTATTTTGGGTTCATACTACCTTGTTGTTCTAATGCAAAAAATAATTAAATGCTCCAAACTCCCATACAAGATAGTTAACATTTATTACACAAAGAACCTGAATGAACCTTCAATGACTTCTAAAAGTCAGGACCTTTAGAGGACTTTACAAGGTTCATGGCAAAAAAGACTCCTGTTTTATCTGTAAAATTTGGTTTATTTAGAATGTGTAAGTAGTATTCATACTGAATATAGAATATACGAAAACACTGCAATTTTTATATGAAATTGTTAAGTACATATTCATGTATGTAAAACAAAAATAAATGAACCATCTTCATTTTTAAATAAATATAATTTTATAGGAAAACTATAATAAACTATTCATAGTCTCAAAATACAATGTAAGTATTATCTTCTTTTCCTTTTTGGTATTGCCATATCATAAACTCAAAACATAATTAATACATATAACAATTTTATCTAGGTACCCATGTATTAACACAGAACAATTAAAATAATAAAGTTATCAATGTTCCACTAATACAGTTCTCACAGTTGTTTTATTGTCGGCTTATCTTCTAGGTACATACAGGATATATGTTCACAGATATGACACATCCCTCATAATGATGACACTGTATTACAACAAAGCAATTATGCATTAGCACTCTGAGTAACCTAGGAATTTTTGTACCTATTTGTTCTTTCTGTTAAGTGATAATAAGGATAAAAGCCAGTGTAAATTAAGTCACAAGTCCAACCATATTTCATTTAACATTTGTGCAGTGTTTAAGTCTAATTTATTTATTTTGTATTTATGGTTTGCAAACAGATAACAATCATAACATAAAAAAAAACAAAAGCAATAGATACATATATTACAGCATATTCCGGTGAATGTATGATAAAATATTTTATATGAGATATTGCCAATATAATAGGCTGAGTTATTATAAAATTTCTCTATTATTTCACCAATAAAATAAGCCAAGCACTTAATATCCATGAGGTGGTTGTGTCAAGAAGCTATTGATTGACCTTCATTACTGGCCTAGCTATCCCAGCTAATAGTCCAACCAATTCAAATAACTTCATTGTTTTAGTCTCAACTTTCAACTTAACATATTTTTCATAGCCAATCTATACTAATATTATAAAGCTGAAGAGTTTGTTTGTTTGTTTGTTTGAACGCGCTAATCTCAGGAACTACTGGTTCGATTTGAAAAAATCTTTTTGCATTGTATAGACCATTTATCGAGGAAGGCTTTAGGCTATATTACATCACGCTGCGACCAATAGGAGCAAAGATACAATGGAAAATGTGTAAAAAACGGGGGAAACGCGAACGAAGTCGCTGGCACAGCTAGTATTTGATATCAAAACTAATAATATTACCTGTAAGTAATCGGGATCCTCTAAGATCTGAACACCTGGTATTAGATCCAGATATAAATCTCGGCTGCCGTTGCCAACATCTTCGATCAAGGGCGCAACGTCGTCTTCGGACTCCATCGTCACAAGTTACAATTAAACTAGTTTATTGAACTACAATAGGACTAAAACCTCCCCTACTTAATTCGTTACATTTCCTATTTGTACTAGTGCGTAATACGCGTGTCTGTTTATCACTGGAATCATAATATCATAATAATAATATATTTTTGATGGCCGCACACAGTATTTCACTATAAAAACTGTTTCGGTTAGTATAATCACCGAGATAATTAAGGCATAGCGACATAATATTTCTTCATTGTTACTAAGTGTACGCTCCAGGGATAACGAATTAAATTATGTAAAAATAATTGCAAAACAAAGGATCTTGCAAGTTCGTAAAATCGTAACAAGTGTCATGGTGACAGCTGTCCAATAATATTTTAACGTCGCATAATTTTATCTAAGTACCTGGACGTGAGCGATTAAGTCATTTTACAAATGGCACAACTGTTATTTCTTTACAGTAAAATCCTAATGGTTTTTCACCAACCCAAATAGATAAATACGTTGGTAATCGTACTTACCGTCTGAATATCGTCGGTAGAAATTAGTTGCTCCATATTCAGCGTCATGTTTTAAGTTTATAAAAAGTACCTGTAACCAATAAAATAAATATTTAAAACTTTTGAACAATTTTTAATCACAAAATGAAACTTTTGACAATGTAATATAAACTATCAAGAAAAGATTATATTACACACTTCGACTGTATGCAAACAAGTCCAGCGCTGTAATATGATCAAAATGCGGGCGAGACGTTTGAATAATAGAATTGACATTGACGTTTAGTGATGGGCCAACTCGGAAAAAACAGAACTCGAGTTAAGGGTTAAAATCCACGTAACTCGGGTTGAACTCGAGTTACGTAGCTCGAGTTAACTGGATGGACAAGTAAATGTTTCTTTTTGAGGTTTTATCCAATTATTCCCTAAAATTTTCCAATTGTTATCTGTTTGAATTCCTATGTATTGGGATAGAGTTATACCTACTAACTAAAGAAGCAAAGAAATAATTTATTTTTTGAAATCGAATCATTTATTGAACTCTAATTTAATAAAAAATAATACATATTTACTATCAATTAAATTATAACAGCAGTATTTTCAAAATCAGACTTACATTATGATGCATGTATGTACATTGTACATAGAGACCATAATTGTTTTCAGCATAATTGTAATCAGTATCAGTAATCACTATTTTCAAGAAAATTAGACAATTCGTTGTTTGTTATGAACGAATATATATCACTATATAATGAAAGAAAGAATGATATAGTCACTACTATATCATTCCATTCTTTCATAACAGACTATATTAAATTCATAAATGATCGGCAAACTTCGCTCCATGCCGAATCGTTAATTCGTTCTATTCGGTTTTCGAACTCGAGTTAGAGAGAATTCAACTCGAGTGGATTCGAGTTACGCCCAACTCGAGTTAACTCGAGTTAGGTACTCGAGTTGACCATCACTATACGTTTACTATCAGCAAGCCGCTGGTTGTGTCGTGCTTGTTTGCTCGTGTTTACAAATAATTCTGTAAGTTACCTTGTTGGTTTTTAATACTAAATCGTTGTATAATGCATTTATTGTACTTTACATCTTCATTTTTATCTTTCAAACATTATTATTGTGCTAGAATATCATAATCACAACAACATAACCTCAAAGTCGTACTTAAAGTTTTTATGTTAAATTTATCTGTCTATGCAGATAAGTTGTGTTTTCTTTTAAAAGCATTATTGCTTAAAAATAATGCTCATCAAAATCCACGGTGAAAGTTACAAGACAATCTATAAGAATATAAAACTTATAATATAAATTGTGTTGTTTCAGATTTGTTAGACAAAATGATCATTCCTGTGCGTTGCTTCACATGCGGCAAAGTAATCGGAAACAAATGGGAAGCGTACCTTGGATTGCTCCAAGCGGAGTATACTGAAGGGTAACATATTTGTAATATACACTAAGGACTATGAACTTGATTGCAAAACAAATGTCCTCATTGGCATACCAAATAGGTACAATTTGCTGAACAAATAATGTCCAAATTAAAAATACTATCTGTAAATGTTGTATCACTGAGCAATGTGGGCCTACTCAATCTTCAACCCAATCAATTTGATATTACTAAATAATATTACACAACATCCCAAACACTTGCAGATATCAGAATCAACTTAAACTCACGAATAAAAACACAAACACAGCACAAACATTATGGGGACAAGTACACAATTCTAGCATAATATTATGGGCCTACTATTCAAAAAAGTTTATCTGTTATTATTAATGTGGTGCCATACCTAAACCTGCATTAATGTGAATAATATAGTTTGTTCCGAGAACACTTAAAATGTATTTAGCTCAACCATTTTATTTCCCAAGGCTAATAATAATTTGAACTCGTAATTAGTTGACATTGAGGGTATATGTAAATCAAGTTTTTACAATGGTATGTGATTCACAAGTTGTTTGGGTTTTTATTTTCTAAATTTAGAAAAGGTTAAAATGTTTATTAAATTGCCGTCGCAAAAAAAAAAAATTGTTCATAACTTTGTTACTGGTGGGTTTTAGAGTTTAACTTTTTTTTTATCATATGCATTATGTTTAAACAAACTTGATCATACAGTTATAGAGCATAAAATATAAAAACTAGGATGTTTATTAAGTATGAGCTATAGATAAGAAGAAACCATATTATTAACGGAGTTTCTATAACAGTTTGTGAATCATAATTATGACTTAACTTTTCATTCCGCCACATTTGTCATTTATCAAATTGTATTTTTATAGCATTTTAGTTGTGTGTTCCATTAAATTTTTTTTTTTTCCTAACTGACTTACTGATGGCTTGGAGGAGCCTTGTCATCATCACCGGGCTTGCGGGGGAGCGGATGGCTCTCACCCCTAGATTACATTAAAACTAATCCCGGCTAAACTAATTTGGGCTATAGCTATGTATTTGCTACACCTTTCATGACTTTTTACTTTTAAATTTCCCAATTCGACAACCACCGGATCGGAGGTTTAAATATTTGTATTTTTTATTAATTTCCATATCCGTCAGTATTTATGCGCGTCCGCATCCGGCCGGCATGTGCCGCGACGCTCATTACAGACACGTGACGAACAATATGGCCGTGCCACAAACATGCGCTTTCACAAAGACCATCATTACCTCTTATCTGTGATTGTTTGAAGTGTTCACGGCTTGACGAGTACGCTGTAAAGATAGCGTGGCCAGTTTACAACCTTGCACTGACTATTTATTTTAATAGGTTTTACAAATGTGTGTATTAAAATGGATGAGTGCAAGTTGGATTTGCACATGTGTCGTACCTAACTTACCTTCTTTCAAGGTTGATCAGTAGTAACACATATTTGTCAATATTTATAAGGAATCATGTCTCCTTTGGTTTGGGTAGAGATAATTACCAGGTGAAATATTTCGCATGTCGGAAAAAATTCAATTGCTTCCTCCCATTTGATTCAAATATCCCTTTCGGGAATCGCGCCTAAAGGTGCTTTCTCACACGGATACCAAACCAACAGCTATGTACTGAAAATTTTATTAAAATATAAATTTACCCTCGTTTAAGTCGTAGTGTAGCTCGCGCAAGCTTTAACTATAGCACTTAGAAAATTTAAATTGAAACTGGGTGAAATAGCAGCAATATACCTTTGTATTACTTATGACGCTTCAATTGAGTTGGATAAAGCCTAAAAGAGTTACGACCTAGTTTAGGGTAGGCCCGTGCCCCAGCAGTGGGGACATATTTGGGCAGATGATGAAATGGCTTATACTAATCATGAGCTCTTTACCATGATTTGAACAATCAATGTGACTAATTTGGTGTAATTTATCAATATTGAATAGATATTAAACATAATGAGCAGTAATTATGCATTATACCCTAATTAATTACTTTCGCTGTAACGACATTTAATAAAAAAGGATGTTGACTGTGCGTCACAACTTATGACGTAAGGAGCTAATACACGCGTAGAATTACATAGTCTATGTTTCGTAAGGGTCGTGGTATGTCATCATCAGCCCAAATACGTCCCCACAGAGTAGCACAAGCCTACCCTATACTAGGTGTTATGGAATGTACCAAAACTTTGCTACCTATTTGGTATTGGTACATCATACAGTCATTCCATAAAGGCATTGGTACATCACATAAATTTTATGTGATTCATTGCCATATTGATTTAATTTTGAAAATCAAATACTTTTACTTATTTCTTATTTTATCTTTGATTTTCTCAATAAAACATAATTACATATTGTACCTAGATGTTAATTATTCACCCTATTTACCTGACGGTTAGGGTGGGTATAACCTAATCACTATTATTGTAGGGTGCTGTACCTTTCGACTGTATCTTTTTCAAAAATTTCAAATAGGGCTGTGACAAAATAAGTGCTAAATCTGTAACTCCGCCGCGGGCTGAAAAAGTTTGGGAAACCCGGACACAGGGCCGCGCCGCCCCTATGTGCGAAGTGTGCGGCGCACACAGGCGCCAAGACAATAGGGGCGCCGCGCCGCCACTGCCACCTAAATTATTTTCATGAAGGAAGACGATAATAGTCCTGGCCCGTCAAAAAAATATGTTATTGATTTCAGTCTAAATTAACAATTCAAATTTTTTATTCGTTTTTCATGATGATTCGTTAAAAAAAGGCGCTTCATAGGTTCCGCACACAGGCGCTGCCGAGGGTCGGCGCGGCCCTGCCCGGACACAATAGATATATGTGCCAAGTACACGGTTATTCGATTCTATTCTGAATAGTTAAATCTCGTATGAGGTCTAGCTATGTACTATGTATAACTAAATAACATTATCTTCTTTCAGTGACGCTTTAGACGCCCTCGGTCTGAAGAGGTACTGCTGCCGAAGAATGCTGCTAGGCCACGTGGATCTGATTGAAAAGCTACTCAACTACGCGCCGCTAGAGAAATAGATGTTAAGATAGATTATTTAGTGTTAATGTACGTGGGAGAAGTTCTACATAAGCATAGTATTTAATGCAACAGTACAGATGGAGCTAAAATTAATCCTTGAATACATAGAATCCTGAAAGAAAGTCCTGATTTAGGGTAAGGCTACTGGGGCACGCAGTAGCGGGGACGTATATGGGCTGATGATCATAGAATTGTGAAATCTTAACAGTTCAATCATCAAGTCGCCTGCCTAGTCTAGAAGTCTGAGGATAGGAATACAACTGCTGTTATTGAGTTACTCAAACAAGACAAGGATTACAATTATCACGTATTTCCCAAAAGATAAGATTTTTACGCATCAAATATGCAAACATGAATAATGTAATTCGTTAGTCGTAATTAACTATGATTCCGGTATCTTTGTGATGCATCTTTGTAAATAAATTTAAGATATTTTTAATCTGGTGTTTTATTTAGGTCTGTTAAGTTGATAGTGACTAATCGCGTAATACTGAAACAAGCTAGGTTTTTAAACCTCTTAAACATCGAATAAATCCAAAACGATCGTACCAATTATATTATTTACAATGTGTGTTGGTTATGTATTTATCATGTGTATAAGTGCTATAGCACTAAGTTCGAATAAATAATAATAATAATCTCGAATAAATAATAATAGGCTCGAAAAAAAAAATACTCAGTGCATGAGATGTTTAAATTATTTAGGGGTGAGAGCCATCCGCTCCCCCGCAAGTCCGGTGATGATGACAAGACTACTCCAAGCCATCATCGTTCGTTAGTCATTTAGAAAAAAAAAAAATTTCATAAAAGTGATGTGGCAAAACGCATTTATTTTATTTATTTAGGTTCACAAAACAGAACAACATCAGTGTAGCTTTTAAATTACAAAAACAAAACTTATGGACTATATGTTATCCTAAAACATTACCTACTGCTTATTACATACTAGCTGTGCCAGCGACTTAGTTCGCGTTTCCCCGTTTTTTAAACATTTTGCATTATAACCTTGCTCCTATTAGTCGCAGCGTGATGTTATAAATCCTAAAGCCTTCCTCGATAAATGGCCTATCCAACACAAAAAGCCACCATTTGAACCAGTAGATCCTGAGATTAGCGCGTTCAAACAAACTCTTCAGCTCTATAATATTAGTATAGGTAGATTATGTGTTGGGTTTTCACCTTTATAAGAGAACTAGTGACCCGCCCTCGCTTCGCTTCGGGTAATCCTGTATGCCACATTTCAGCCCGTTCCGTCCAGTGGTTTGGGCTGTGTGTTATGATGATGACATAGTGATCACTATGTCAGTCAGTCACCTTCGAGTTATACTTTTTTTTATAAAAGGCTAACAAGATTACCCCACTCCACCTGATGGTAAGCGGTAGTGAGATCCACGTATGAGGCCGACAGGCACAATATACCATATTGAGCCTGTCGCACTCACTTTAATGCCGTTTCACGCCCCGCCTGAAGAGCCCGGGATCGTAGGAGGGAGGGAAAACATGAGCTGTTTGTATGTATGTAGGTATATATTTAGATAATATGCCTCTACCTATATTTCTTGGTACACACAATCGTGAGCAATAGAAAACATGTAAAAGTTAATGGACAATGAATAATTTTCATTCTAAATGCACCATCTTGTAGATCGACTTTGTTCAGTGCAGTTTTTTTTAATCAATCGCGTGCTAGCTAGAGTAATTAATGGTAATAAAATAAAACGTTTATCTTATGTCTGAGGTCTGGGCTAATGACTGACGATTATGTACCGATAGACAAAGTCAGAAGTGTTAGAATTGTTCATAAAGAAGAAATATCAAGAAGTTGCTACTTTTATTGCTGACTGTACCTATGTATGTATTTATCTGCCTACGTTTGTATGTATGAAAAAAGGCGTGATTCTATGCATGAATGTATGTATTTCGTGAAACAGCTTTTAAAATAACGTTTAAGAATAATTAGGTACGTCCATGTGATACCAGATCGAGATCCTGATACCATCCTGATATAGGTACTTACATAAGTAAGAAAAAATATTTTTAGATATAATAATAATAATAATAATAATAATCATTTATTTCTATAGATTACAAAGATCCATTTTGTGTTAGTGAAGTCTTATAGCTATGTTAGAACTTAAAACAAATAATCTATCAATACAATACTAAGGTATGTAGTACGAAGTGACTGGCTTCAGTAGAGTGACAAAATGCCTCAAAATGGGTGAATCCAGTCTACCCGCAACTGTCATCAGGATAGTGTTGGAGCTGGCTCGCACTCTCGCTAGCAGCGATGATGTTTTTTTGCGGATGACAGCATGAAAGCCATCCGTATGCGACTGTGCAAACATCTCCGACGCACTACAAAAATCGAGGCAACCCCAACAATGCCCTGAAGCCGTTGTTGTATTGGACTCGTAGAACGTTAAGCGATCTCTTTGTGTAGCTGATCCATAGATTGCTAGTGTAAAGGCTTTGACAATAGGCTTTAAAAAGCGTAATTTTAACTTGATTCGAGCAGCGAGCAAATCTACGAGCCAGCATGTTACACCTGACCGCCAACGCTCTACGCTCCCTCTCTATATCGACATGGTCTCTAAGGTCGTCTGTAATGTAGTGACCCAGGTATTTAAACTGGTAGACTCTGTTAAGTCTCACTCCGTTAAGCAATAGGTCGGGTACTTCACCAGGACATTTACCTGCGGCCTTAAAAACCATGTACTCACTCTTCTTAACATTATAGGAAAGACCATGATCATAGGCATACTTCTCACAAACACTCAACATTTTCCTGAGCGCACCCACCGTTGGCGCCAGCAGCACCATGTCGTCCGCATAGCTGATACTGTTTAGACAAACATCATCAACCCAGCATCCGACACGCATGCTGCCGAGGGCGACGATGAGCTCATTTATGTACAGGTTGAAAAGCCTGGGAGACGTTAGCCCCCCTGTCTCACCCCACAGCTCAACCCGTACTCCTCAGAAAAGAGTCGGCCCACTTCACTCTATTCACCTGATTCGCGTACCAAAATTTCAGGAGAGAGGTGATCTCAAACGGTACTCCTTGTTTTCCTAACTTTCGCCAAAGGAGGTCATATGATACAAGATCAAATGCCTTGGACAGGTCAAGAAAACAAGCATATATAGGAGTCTGCCTATCAGTATAGTAGCGGACAGTGTGCTTGAGAGCCAGAATGGCGCTTTCGGTTGACAGTCCAGGCTTAAAACCGAACTGCGCGTCATGTGATTCTATGTATTTACTTAGATGGGAATCAAGCACACTATCCAGTACCTTAGCTGTAATAGTTGCGAGTGAGATGGGACGATAGTTCGTTTTGTCAGAAATATCTCCGGTTTTATTTTTTAATGATCGGAGCCACTATTGTTATCATTAAAGCCCTCGGCAAATATGAATGACTTAAACACAGCGAAAATAGCATACTCAAAACCCTTGGTAAATGAACCCTGCATGCTTAAAATGCCCGATGCTGCGCCCGTCATGACCGTGTGACTTGCCCTTAGTCATTCTATTTATAACAGCTGCTACCTCTTTAGCAGAGAAACATAAGAGATCATCCGTCAAACACATGTCAGGCTCAGAAGTCGTCATGGAAGGTAAGGGGCTTCTACACTGAAATATTTTCTGAACATATCCGCTATGGCTTTAGGCTCACTCAGCTCACCTACACTCGCAGGCAAACCCGGCTTCAAATTAAGTTTACCAGTACTCTTCCAGAATTTATCAAACTTATTTGATGCTCTCTGGGAGGCAAGTATGTCCATTTTTATCTGGTCTTGGTGCTTATGACACCAGCTTAGTCTACTTTTAAAAACCTTACGCGATGCCAACATTTCTTCGTGTACTAAACCCGAATGCGGTTTATTATGTTCCAGCCAAACCCGATATTTACACCTTGCCTCCCTGTGAGCATCACGAACATGTCTGTTCCACCCTGCCACTGGTCTGCGTTTAACATTTACCCGGTCACCTCGAAAGGCCCCTACCTTGGTTGAGGATTTTACTGAAGCATCACACAATATACAAACAATGCTATTATACAACCTATCAAGCACACACCTATGATCAGGCAGATTACACTTTGTATCGGCACAATACCTAAATTCATCAGGAAAATGAATATTTTTAAGTTGCGTGTTACATAAATTATGATATACCGATATTTGGTTAGTATCTCTCTCACCCCATATTACATTGTTTTTTATTCTTTCCTTGCAATATATTTTATTCCTAATTATATTTAAATTACAGTAGACAATAAGTGGGAGATGATCAGAACAATAGACATTCATATCTATTTCAATTTTACTTATTGTTTTCCAAGCAGACTGAGTAACAATACAATGGTCCAACCACCGTCGGCACCCATGCGCATCACTAACAAACGTAAAATTATCTGAGCTTGGACCTAGCTTTTCGCTATCTGCACATAACCAGTTCTGTTCGTTACAAAAACACATCAATTCGTTATAAAATAACTCATTAGGGTGCGCGTTAAAGTCTCCTAATATGAAAACAGATTCCACACAGTTGCTCTCAACTATCGCATTTATTTCACCCAAACACTCAGTAAAGTCAGGTAGATTGTCAATTGAACATGTAGGCATATATACACTAAACACAACAATGGAACGATCACAGAGCGTACCTTTAATAGCTGTTATCCGAGGGCTGCCGCACTCCAACACTGACACTGATTTAAAATAAATCTTTACGCCAAAGAATTGCTACGCCACCATGGGGCCTTCCTTTCAGAATACCCGTCGAGGTATCCACCGCAGACACTCCTGTGTATTCAAAGTCACTACTGATTGAACTGAGGTAAGGAATATCATGTGGCAGTAACCACGTCTCCTGAAGGGCAACCAGGTCTGCACTTTGACACAAGAACCTTATATTCTCAATTGACGACTTCACTGATTTGCAGTTAAAACTGACAAACTTAGCATCTCTTGCCATGACTCTTATTTAGCTGTGTCTGTTTCTTTTTGATTTGATTTAAAGGAATAATGCCTCTCAACGGTATCGACTCCGCTATTAGATCTGGTATAGTTCAATTTGACAAAACGCCTGTAAGTTATTCCAATTGGCCAAAAACCTTCATCCAGAAATAAAGATAACTTTTCCTTCGGTACATACAGCTTATACGAGTTATATCTTTTCTCAATTTTTGTATTCATTTTAAAGAGTGAAATACTAACATTTGTTTTCTCTTTAACATACGCAGTAATGTCCTCGACGGTTGTATCTTTAGAGACCTTAGAAATAAATAGTGGTACTTTAATATCCACTGACTTAAATTTTCCGTTTGGCGTTACAGACGCTTTACCCAACAATCCACGAAATCTATTTTTCCTTTTACTATACTTCACAGTTTGCCATTTGTTTTCCCCTACCACCGGTCTCAGATCACTAACCAGTGTTCTTGTTTCTATCACCTCGCGGCTGGACACTTCATGTTGTTGTGTAACGGAGTGAGTCACATTTTCGGCCGAACCGAGTATCGATCCGCACGTAGGGGCTTCACACTGCGCCCGCGCATGACTCAACGGTATGTTCATAGCGGAGTCCGCGCTAGCATTTGTCCTTGTCTGACTCGTGGAACTGCGCATACGTTGGTGCAGGAGGTCAACACTGGCGCTCGAATGCTCGTCCGTTGCTCGTAACGGTGATTTATCAGCTGATGGCGGTATGTTTACATCACTTGATGTGCGGGCACCCGTAATGTCTCTGTATATCGGCATTTTGCCCGTATTAGTTTCAAATAAGGATGTTAAGCTACTTTCCTTTGCAGGGAGATTACCAGGCGAAGAGTCAAGGGGGACGTGCTGCAGTCCAACCGGGCCACTGCTATATGAGAATCTATCATATACCTGCACACCTCTTCTCTGATTCACGAAGTCGTAATTGTTTTCGTGTTCATTGTTTTCAACAATAGAGGCATAATTTATATTTTCAATCTGTTGACGAAACGCCTCAAGATCATCCTTTTTAGTATAATGGCATTTAATATGCCTAATCTCATTTTGTAAGATCAAAATATCTTTCAATAACCGAGTAACATCCACATGATCAAAACAAACCGGCGGCAATTTATGTAGGTCCCGTGCCACAAAAATGGGTACCTCGTCAGGGTTTGCGTATTTTAGTAGGCTAATTACATCCTCAAGATCACGCAGCTGCTTTCCATCCTTTCTTCTTCTTTTTATTTTGGAATTTGGCACAGAATCGAATAGCAACTTTTTTGCTTCCGAGATTTCTTCTATTGTAAAGCCAGTTGAACATATCTGAATTAAGCTTTTTTCGTCCATAACATCAATTTTAGTTTGAACGAAGGCAAGGACTTCGTTTATGAGAATATTGCAAGAATTACACTTCACTACGTTTGAGGACATTTTTCGGTTGTCAACTCGTAACGGGCAACGTATAGATATAAATCTAAATATATTTTTAATAAACTCCTGTTTCACTTCTCAATATTTAACATTTTGTTAGATCGACATCGACTGTGTTCATGTTTTTTTTTGATAATATTACCTTACCTAAATGTAAACGGATTTTTATGCGTATAAGAGTAGTTTTATAAGACGCAATGGGTTTTTATTTTATTGTTTTAATCGTACTTCTTATCATTCTCTAAATTGGTTATAATTGGCTCACAAATTAATGCACAATGGATTAGTGTACAGATTATCAACGCTATAAGGTGACAAAGTAGGTTAACATCCAAGAGATGAAAACTGATGATTTAAATTATGTAATGTATTCCTCCCAGTATTCGGCCACACGAATCGCGTTGTCTGAGGAATACATTTGATTTTGCCATCGACTCGAAAAGAAAGAAGAATTATGTAATACTTAACTTAAAAATAATTTCCTAATAGTGGGCATGGTGTTAAAGCTTGATACCATATTTTGTTTCCTAGTCAAAATAAACCATCAACCAATTCCTGACCTGTCCACTCCAGGACATAGGCCTTCCTAAATACTAGCCACCTCTGTCTATCTTCTAAATACCAATGCCAAATTGTTAGGGACAAATTTGGTTCGGCGTCAGGATATTCTATTAATATCCTAGAGACTGTTTGGGACGAATGTACACTTCACCGCCTTCCCCCTGGCTAATATCCTAATCGCTAGCATGTTGTAACGATCGGCACAAGGAAAACGCAGAGAATGTTGCCGACGCCCTTGTAACATTTAGAGTATGCGTAATGCCCGTTGCGTCCATTTTGAAAACAAAATACATGATACTTCTATTAAAATTTACCCATCACAGTCGACAGCAAAAGAAGATGATCAAAATCAGAAGGTTAATGTACTAATGAACGGAATTCGCGTCTGAAATGTTATGTCGATTGTAATTATACCACATATGAACTTTGCCACACATATCGGTTGTTTTTTAATAAAAAATTAATAAATATGGAATTGAGACATAATAATATTGAATTTCTGAATTTGGTACATATACATCGACGGTCCCTACGTATAATCACGCAAGTGGCACTTGAGGGATTTGCATGATTTTATTGCAAAACCTCGAAATCAACATTGACTTTCATTTAGTTAACACAGAATGTCGAAAATGTGCCTAAAAAACATCCTTATATCGATGCACGACAAATTACTTAACTACACTACCACCAACGTAAAAATACTTAAATGGTAGTTAGGGTGTATTACTTCGGAACATCGCCGCTATACCCGCCCCCGCTGCCCCCGCAACTGCCAGTTAAGCGCTTTTGCGCCCGAGACGTCCTAGGCTTATATTTTTTCTGCCTTAAGATTGTTTTTTAAACGATATTTCATAAAATTGCTTGCATTTTATGAAAAAACACACTTTAAACATTCCAAAGCCTTTATCACGATGTGGTAGTTACGTTATTTTACGTAGGAAATTTAAAAATCATTATGACTTATGTGGTAGTTGTGTAGTTTTACACCGGAGAGCCAAAATCGATGTTTATACTATCTACCAGATGGAATGTTTTTCGATGGAAAGTATTATTTTAGTCTTGCTAGTAACTACCAATTACGTTATTTTACGTCGGAAACAGATTTAGTGACTGGGTGTGATTAAAGTGTTTGGGGTATATATTTTGTTTAATAAATTGCTGTGCTCAGCAAAAACATATTAATTGTTTAATAACCATTAATTTTGATACTTATAGCTTTACTTGACCCGGTTGTTTTATAATGGATTTTATTTTCAGACATTGAAGATGATTTAACCGACTGTGAGGCCATATTTTGTGTAGGAATAAAAAAAACTAATTTCGCAAATTGATTAAGGTTTTAAAAGTTTTCTAATCTGGGATAATTATAGTTAAATAACCACTACCACAATCATGAAAATTCTTCATTTAACAGCGCAACAAATATTTAGTTGTATTAGGTAACACTTTGATTGTGGTGATATATATAACTGCATACGTCATTTGCGACAGACCTCAGATAAAATTACTCGACCCTCCACCGGGCTACTTCAAAAAGGAGACAACCCAAGCACTGTTATTCTCAACTAGGTCCTGATGACATCACGTCAAGATTGTTAGTAGACGTAGCCAATTTTATCGTACTACATTCAATAAAATAAATATTAACCAAACACAAGAGTAAACGAGTTTCTGGAGTGTAGACCGCGTCTCGGCAAACACAGTGTGGGACGCCCTCAGGCCAGGTGAAGTGACGATTTGCCCTGGACAGCTCGTGGGAGTTGGATGCGAGTGGCCGAGAATAGGCGGGAGAGGCGAGCATTTGGGGGAGCTTATGGTTAACAGAAGACTAAATTATAGGCTGATGACGACTAAGAACCCCACACACACCCTTCTAACTCCTACAGTCAATTCTTTAAGCTAAAGACGTCTACGTCTTGAGTAGGCGGTGCCAATGTTACGGTAGGAGAGAGTTAGGCCAATAAGAGTCCCACATATTAATAATGTGCTGAACATACATCCAGAGAGACATTTAGAGGACAGAGACATATTTGCATCGAAATGTCTCTCCCAGGCATTCTGACAATGCCTTCTGAAAAAGCAAGATTAAGCAGATTTTTAAAAATTGCGTCAAAATGGCATTTTTTCAAGAAAAGGCTTCTTATCGAATTCAATTTGTACATATTTTGGAACATAATTGGACAATTTCACTCCTCACAACCTTAGAAGTAGTTCATTAGAGTGATATGGCACGTAGTTCATCCAATCGAAACTTTATTCGACAAGAGCGGCTGGGAGGAAAATGGTTTTGAAATAATTGGTTTTGGACTCTGTGGTTGCTGATCTCAATGGTGGTCATCCAACTGCACACAATGTCCTAACATTTATTGTAGTACACAGTTCACAGTTCTATTTTCTATTCTCGGTTAATCTGCATTCATATACCACCTTTATAGACCAGACCATACCATAGACCACCGCCTTATCATGTTTTCCAATGCATGCTCGGCTCGTGCCTCAGCCAACTCCCTGACTCCAGGCCGAGAAATTATTAACACAAAAACGCTCAAGAGTAAATTTGGCCTAATCCGATACCAGGACCCGATAACTCTCGGTCCTTACTCGGCGCTTGCTACTAATACACCAACGTGGCAGTCGAGGAGGTACTGTCTCAACTTTTGGTTAACTTATTTATTCTTAAGAACAAAATTGGCAAGATAGCATTATTATATGCTTAAGAAGCAAAATCTAGAACAATCATCTAGACTTAACAGACGAGTGTCATATACCGTTAACAATGGTTTTATATTTTAAATATATTTTTGCCATTAAGGCGTTTTTTATTATTTCTATACACCGTGAAATTTTAGTGGTTGTTTTCCCGTAGAAGAACGATTTGACTTTAGTAGCACCTACTATCGAATCATGCGAGTTATTTCTTGAAAAAGTTTTTTTTTTAAATTTTACAAAACTATTTTTTTTATTTCAGAAGCGTGAGAAGATTACGTACTTTTAAGAGGTGTGACGTAATCAGGTACTGATTGCCTCTTGAAAAATTATGATAAAAGATCTACCCCCTAAGTAATAAAGCGTTTCGAGCGTGATTTCGAGTTTCGTTAAACCGGTATTTATTGACTAAAATTTAAAAATAAAAAATTAAAATAAGAAATAAAATAAAAAATACTGTAAAACCTATTTTACTACTAAGATAGAATCAGTTTACTGCGGCAAAACAACCACTAAAATTTCACGGTGTGTATAGATACAAAACCCAGAATCCCGTATGTGTATATTATATTCGGCGTAAAATTACCTAAGTGGCATTTAAAGTTATGGTCGATGTCTAATATCCCGTGTAAACAATAGGAAGTACCAGTTACGTCGTTTGTAGTGTGAGTAATTCCAACGTAAAAGTTGGTAAGTGATAAATAGTATATAAATAATAATCCTATTAAACTTATTTTTAGTATTTTACGCAAAAGAGCTCTTATTTATTCAGTGTTCCAAATTTCATAGCTGTAGGAATAATAGAACACGAGTAACACATGTTTGAAACTTCAAAGCGCTCTCCTGTAAAATTTAGGTTTTGTATATGTCGCAGTCATCTGGTTGAATCAGCGATTTGATTGAATCACTAGCGCGTTTATTGAATGACGACGTTCAATTGAATGACTAGGTCGAACGTTGAATGAACAATCCTCACTCAACGTCCAATAAGTTAGCGGATTGAAACATAGCCCGTTGAACATAGCGGACCTAAAATCAGTCAGGTGATTGTAATTTAGTTCATTTCTTTTCCACTGCGGCGTTAGTGCTCGTCAAAACAAAGATGGCGTCAAACAGCTGGTACAGATCTAATCGAACAGCATTGTGTTGATAAAAAAAATCTGGCAAAACTGCCTGGTTGTTAAGGTGTGTTATGTTATGTCCTCATTTTTTAATCTAAAGTTAGTTATCTTTTAAGTTGCGAACTTATGGTCCCTAATCAAACATTACAAAGTCAGTTATATCCCATTCAACGACTACGCTAAATGACGTTCAGTCAAGATGTTGAACGTTACATTCAATAACTTCACGAGTTGTCCTTTGGTCATTCAATTAAACGTCGTCATCAATGAACGCGCTAGTGATCCAATCAAATCGCTGATTTAACCAGATGACTGCGACATATATACGTTGTAGTATTATACGTTGGGACCGTCGACATTACGCCCCTCTGTTTACAACATCTTTCTGTTCTACTCAAAAGAGAAAGCATAGATTCTGAAGCCTATTCCGACAAAACGTAGATAGATAGACGGGCTGGAAATTAAGCACTTGTGTTACGAATATCAGAAACTATACTGTAATAAGTATACTAATACATAGACACAGTAAAACAATAAAATCTCATACAAATTGACTGCAAATTCTCGCGCAAAAAAGGGACAGTTACAAACAATTACTAGACCAAATTTGGATAAATTCGGTCTGTATGTGTTTGTCAAGTGTGTAGTAAAGAACTAGAGAAGTTCTTTACTTATGTAAATAGTGCGCAGATTGTTAGCAGTCTTTTCAACAATGTATGCACATTGCACAGATGTGCAGCCATCTGAACCGTCCATTCTGCAACTCGTGGCATTGCAGTAAATGACAACTCTCAACCAGTCATTATGCAACCCCACTTTACTTGAACTACTTACTATGCTTGTGCTATGGCGCAGTAAGATGTCAGGCTATTATTTAGGTGATTTGCTAATTCTTACCGTTGGAAATCCTATTCAGAAATAAAGAGTGTACCTAGTAGTCTAGCAAATCTTTTGAATTTAAACGCAAAAGATTTGCTCTTAAAAACAAATGAACTGGAGGTCTGAGTTTCTTATGATGGCTTTAAGCAACGACTTTTGTATCAACAATTGTGTATCTTCTGTAGGTACTGTATCTTTAGCGTAAAATTTAGTGATATTTTACGACTGGCTCGGTGGAACAGTGGTTAGTGACCCTGGCTGGCGGTTCCAAGAGTCGTGGGTTCGATTCCCACTCGGGACAAATATTTGTGTGATGAACATCGGTGTTCGTTCCGTGTCTGGGTGTGATTATGTATTTAAGTATGTATTTAAAAATATATATGTATGAATATCAGTCTGTGTCGCCCATAGTACAAGCTCTGCTTAGTTTGGGGTCAGATGACCGTGTGTGGAAATGTCCCAGATATTTATTATTATTTATTTGAAGAAAATTTATTTATATTTGATATGGGTTTAGTGAATGTATTTCCCGTCTTCCAAAGGTTCTGCCAGAATATCAGCGCCGTCGCGTTCTTGCGGCTGCTACGGCACATGCTTAGGCAGAACCTTTTGATCATAAATATATTATATGTGTATGTTTTATTTGTTTTTTAATTTTATGATCAATAATTGTTTTCTATTCTATTCTATTCTTCCTGTAACCAATATAACTGTAAAAAGACCGAAAAGTTTCTACTTCGGTGTTATAGGAAACGTTTGCTTTATTTTAAATGTCTTATGAAGTCACAGGATATTTTTTCACAGAAACGACCAGCAGTAGTGCCAGTTTTATGTAAGTAGGCATCGTCCTAATGGTGGTAAATGGTTTTCCATCTGTGGTCACGGGCGGTTCGTTCTGAAAGCATGAAGGCTAGCCCTTAATGATTCCCCATTAAATCAGATCATGAGCGGAACGGACCATTGACAGACTGCCAATACAACGCCAGCGATAATTATGCAAATTTCAACTTTATTACCGTGCGATAAGAAGAAGGTTTTCTTTCGGTGTTTGCGAATGTAATGGTAGATAGCTACCAATACCATTGTGTTTTTTGTATAATATAATTGTGTGGATCGAATAGTATTCGGGATGGCTTTGCTAGATTTTTTCAGTTTTGCATAAGTTGGACATCGGAACTGCTCAGTTTGAATGCAACGAATGACACGTTATTTGTAAGCCATTTGCATAGTCTGGCCAAGATAATACCTGCAAGCTTCATTACATCGGTCATGGTTATCTAAAGAAAGAAGATTTTCAGAAGTGTTCGTTGTTTTTTAAGTTTTTTTCTTGATCTATTTAAAGTTGAACATGTACTCATAGATAGGTATCATAAAATGAGTTACAAATGCAATGTCAAGAAATCAAAGGATGCATTGGTTTTAGAAACATCCTTGCTTTCTTGTTTTGAACAACTGAGGAACGTATCTAGTAGGTGTGATGAATAAGGATAAAATAAACAGCTCCAGAATAGATTTAAGCACACAAAGAACCTATCCATCTATTTTTATAACTGATGTTCAGCATGTCCTCAGTCCACTTGGTAAGCGGCCGTGAGCTCTCCATTATGAGGTCGACAGGCACAAAAGACTATAGAGCCTGTCGCGCTCACCCTGAAGGTCTTTTCCTTTTCTACGTTTGAGGTCCTTCAGTTCGTCGTGGTCTGTAGGACGTTCCATAACGTTCACATGCTGTGAGACATATATACCTCGTCTCTCCTTTAAGCTGTCACACAGTCTCTACCTAAATAGCTCGCAAGCATCTCTTCCTCTCTGAGCTGTCACAATCTCATCATCATCATCATCATCAGCCCATATACGTAACCAATGCTGGGGCACGGGCCTACCCTAAACTAGGGCGGTAAGGCCTTAGTCGACCACGCTGGCCAAGTGCGGGTTGGTCGACACAATCTCTAAAGCGTAAATGCCCCCTGCTTCAAAGCCTTGGCCCTTAAGCCGTCTCTCCCCAGTCCCTAGGAGGACCTCCAACAAATTTCCACGTACTCTTCCCACGTGTGGAACACACGCCGCCAGACGAGATAATGGCTCAGTCCCGCCGACCTTGCGTCTCCCCGCCATGATATATGACGGAGTTATTGGCAAATTGCCCCTGCCTGTTGCTAAGTCCGGTGTCACAAACTGAAAGGTACCCGGCATTTGTTTTTCGATGGTGAACCTTTCGGATGTTTTGGGACGCGTGGTGATATCATTAACTCATCAACTGTTCATGAATTATGCTATCTAGTCTTAGATATTGCGCAGAACATAGTGATCGATTCAAGTTCACGGTAACTCGTTGAATTGTTCTTGTTTCCCATGCACTGATGATGCAGCACAAAGTCAGTCAAGCAAGATACTGATCTTGCAATTTAAATGCAATTGCAATGAGTGTCGTTATTAAAGTTTTTGATTTCTACTGATTTTGGATAAGCAGTTCCCAGAATTGTCGGCCTAGTTATGGCAGGCAAATGTGGTCTTATATTGTACATTAAAAATAGTGGAAGCTTCGTGTCTCCTTGTAGCAAGCTTTGCAATAAGAAGTAGAAAACTGTAAGATTTTCTCATGTTATGTTTTTAAAGACGTTTTAATAATGGTAGGTAAGGTACCTTATCATCACTAATGGCGTCCTCTAATGTCTTTCTGAGACAGTTACGAGCATCCTTTAACCGAGGCAATGGCAACATTGCTTAATCGAGTAGTAAACACCTTCTGATAACAAATTGCAATTAACGATTCAATTTTGTGCAACAATTCATTACCAACAATAGCTCACGCAATAGTTTTGTACATCCTCATAGGACTTCACTTTCTTTGTCAGTAAACAATCTTATCTATCTAGGTTGACTAATTCATGTTCTACTAACCTATTGATTTATTGGGTAAACATTCTCAAGATACACTTCAAAGTAAAAGTCCTATTCACAGTTTATAAGAGTTTATTCAGAGAAATAATTTGAAGTGGTTTTGTTTTATTTAGAGTTTTATTTTGTTTTTGGCTGTGTGATCTTTTCATGGTGGCAACCGTAGGTACTGTGGGACGCCTTCAGTACAAATGGAGTGACGATCTACGCAGGAAGTTTGGTAGGAGTTGGATACGAGTCGCCGATGATAGTGGGGAGGCCTAGTCCATCAGTGGTCTATAATAAGTTGATAATAATCAAGATAACACATGTAGTTTTTGCTGTATATGATAAAGATTAGGTAAATAAATATTACACATTGATCTGATTCCGTGGTAAGTGGCTTAAGCACTCGTGTTATGGATATCATAAGCATCTGTATACAAATAAACTTAAATACATAGATAACATGGAATAAGCACTCATAGAGTCTGCTCTATCTCATGAAGGATTATCCCACGTTGCAGCTAGTACTGTTCTATGACATGGCCTTCGCCTATGAAATGAAAAATGGCGTCTAGAGGCTTTTGCAAAGAGTCTTGCTATTATAATAAGAATGTTATTAAAGTAAACTCGGTGTTTATTCATATATAATAGACATAATAACACAACAGCGCACTTAGAACGTTGAAACAGGTGTCTAACGGTGTAATCGTTTTGTGATTGTAATGTCTGGTTTGCCACACGTCATCTCCATAAACAACAGTCTTTGTTTTCGACATCTCTGCTTGGACAACGTCAACTCAGGAATACATATCGTGTGTTTTTAATATTGTTTTATAATCATATCAACTGAAAGGCGTCCACTGCTGGACATAGGCTTCCCTCAATGTTCTCCATAGCAATCCGTCCTCTGGTGATCTGGTCCCAACCAGCTTCTGACCCGATAGTCCGTCTGTTGGTCCATCTCATAAGGCTTTTTTCACTGCGTCTTCCAAACAATCTTCTTCTTCTTCTTATCGTATGGTTGATGAACAACCTGGTGTCAGAGTTCTTAAGCCGCCCGTAGGCCTCTGACATGGCTTTACACACCGTTGAAAAATCTCTCGGGTGTGCTGGTTTCCTCACGATGTTTTCTTTCACCGTTAAAGCGTCGAATGATGGTACATATGAATTTCATATTTGAAAAACACATTGGTACCTGGCGGGGTTTGAACTGGCGACCTCTCGCATGGCAAGCAACGACCTTAACCACTCGGCCATCGACGCTTTTTTACAAACAATTATCGACACTCCACAACCTTTCTGCTGCAATAACTATTCGATCTCCTGTTTATGTTTATTTTTAAAAGTGCCAGCTATCACTCATTGCACGGTAACCAATCTATTAGTAAGTAGGTATTATAAGACCTTCAAAACACATTATGTAACATACCTATCATTGCATAGAGTTCATTGACACTGACTTTCGCCAATAGTCACGCATAATATTTCTACGTTACATAATTGTTACAAATGTGCAGAGGTAGTTCAACGATAACAAACGCATTAGGTAATAACGCGACAAAACAAATATCTGACACACTTTGTTTTAACTTTGTTTCGTACCCAATGAGTAAACATTTTATATAAAGTATAATATGGCTCGGTGGAAACGAGCACCTATCTTACTTAGATGTCATGTCTGTCCGCCTTTAGGGGTGAGAGCCATCCGCTCTCCCGCAAGTCCAGTGATGATGACGAGGCTACTCCAAGCCATAATCGGATAAAAAAGGAAAAAAAAAACAACCAGGCCGTAGGTATATCAAAAATAGCGATAGTTAGAGCTTTCAAATTTTCACCAGTGTATTTATGTTGCACAAATCTATTGTACATACTACCAAGATAGAATCATTTTACTGCGGGAAAACCACCACTAAAATTAAACGACGATTTTGTTTTTTTAAATAAGAGACCTAAGAGTACCCTTATTCTAGGGTACCCACTTTTCAGATTTTCTTGATTCGCTTCGATGAGACCACAAAACGTCAATTGATAGGATTCTGAATAATATCCCTCGTAAATAACTGAAAGTAAACACTTAGCCCAAGTGAAGTGATACTCCAGTGATAAGTATTCACGTTGATTTTAAACCATGTACTTTCATTACATGAAATTGGATTATTTACGTACTATATTGAGTAATGTCGTCATGTATATGTTCTTTATTGGGAACCATTCAGTGCGAAGGCCAAAGAGTATCTAGTAAGCTTTTCCTTTTTATGTATGAAGGACATAGCCACAAACTAACTTTAAACTTCAAATATTTAGTATTTAATTTTATTTGCGCAAACACTACACATTTGAAAGGGGAGTAACTGACAAGATTGGACATAATCTTGAAGTGTGCTTACATAAATACCTACTTCAAGCTGGCGCCGAAGAATATTAACGAATTTTGCCCACCTGTCAAATGTAATATTCCTCTTCAAGATGCAGGCATATACGAGCTAGACTGTGAGTGTGGCCTCTCATACATCGATCAAAGAAAGATAAGTGTTAGTAAAAGAACACATGGACGACGTAGGCGAAAAACTAAGTGTGCAGTATGTGAACATGCACTAGACTAGACGGACCTAACCATTAAACCTATAACTGGTTTGACAAACGTCAAATCCTCGTGAAAGTGCAACGTTTTGTCCCTAGGATGCTGAGAGACGCTATTGAGATTTAAAAACATCCTAATTTCAATAGGGAAGATGGTTGGAGTGTACCACATGCTTAGGATCCTGTCATGAAGACCATAATATCCCAGTGTAAGCACGTCGTGATGTACGTATGTACTACTTACTCGTAAACTGTGTACCTATTAATAATAACAATAATCATTTTGAAGAGCTTCAGAAATACAGTATCCTGTACTGTATTTCTGAAGCTCTTCAAAATGGTTAGACTATCCTCTCCAGTTAATATAAGATCCACTGGATGGCAAATATATACAAGTGCTCTGCTAATTGCATTAAAATAACACGGCTGACTAGCTGTATGGCGCATTTGGTAGTGTCCCTGACTCTAACGCCAAGAGTAGGTAGTGGGTTCGATCCGATTCGGGATAAATATTCAAATGCGATGAATATCGGTGTTTGTTCCATGTCTAAATGTGTTATCACTACATAGTATAAAACAAAGTCGCTTTCTGTGCCGTATACGTATAAATGCTTAAATCTTTAGAAGGATTTTGATGCGTTTTTTTTATATATTGAGATATTTACACGGAAGATTTTTAAGTAAAAATCACCCGAAGCTAAGCGAGAGCAGCTCACTACTTTATGTATATTTGTGTACCAATGTTGTTTCTGATATCCCTAAAAGTGGTCAAGCAACTAAGCTCAAAATCAGAACAATGATGTGATGTTGTGTGGATATTTATTTACGTAATATACACCGTGAAGTTTTAGTGGTTGTTTTCCCGCAGCAAAATGATTCTATTTAGTAGCACAATAGATTTGTGCAGTTCTTTTTTATTAAAATTAAACGTCGGTTTAACGAAAGGTTTAACCAAAACTCGAAGGCACGTTCGAACCGCTTTATTACTTAAGGGGCAGAGCTTCTTTAGCTTTAAACATCGATTTCATGCATTAAGCAGTACCTGATTACGTCACATATGTAGCTTCTCTCGTTTTCGAGTTAGAAAATTAATTATTATAAAAATTAGAAATTTTTGTTTTTTTCAAGGAATAATTTGCATGATTCGATAGTATTACTAAAGGCAGATCATTCTGGCACGGGAAAACAACCACTCAAATTTCACAGCGTATAACACAAACAAACAGCACGAGTCAATATACAATAATAATGAGTGTGTAATAAAAAAAGAAACAAGATCCACCTGTATACTTTCAAGAAAAAAAAATTAGGTAATATGTATTTTTTGACTTCTCTAAACATTGTTTACTCATTAAGAATGCTTAATGGTTCAATCATCTGTCTACTATCCCATTCATAGATAATTATTCGTCTCATTTCAGATGTAAATTAGTTTCCTTTTAGTAAGGCTGATTACTTTGTTAACGTCGTAATTCTAACACATGCGATTTTCGGGTTTATCAGTTAGTAGTATAACCATATATTAAACATGTTTTTAAAAAAACGAAGTTGCTTTTTGCTGGGCATTTGCCATTGTTTTCATAGGTCTTCTAAATCAACTTTATGTTAGGCCATACTCTCGTATAACGTAGATAGACCTGCCTTTAGATAACTAAAACTAACTATCTAAGTATTCGAATTTCAGCCAGCATAATAGGCAAGTTATATATCTAGCAGTTTAGATCAAGATCGTTTCTCGCTATTTAGTTATCTTGGAAGGATCTTATCGACAAGGCTAGTAAGATTAATTCTATTTTAAACATTTCTCGCCTGGATATTAGTTTTATTACATAAAGCTGGAAATACCGAGACAAGATTATGGTTTCATCTTACGAATGAAGCCATTCATCATCCAAAAATGCCATAAGGCTGCGCAAGAGTTAAGTTGTAGGTAGAAAGTGGACAAATCTTAGTGGAAAATCACTGACCGGTTACGGAATATGTAGTCTTAAGTAGGATATGTCATTTTTTAAGTGGAGGAAATCAGAAAGTACTTATTAAAAATAAAACACAATGTATGTTGTCATCCTGGGTATAGATTAAAGCTATTTAGCCTCTCCGAAGTGAGAAAACTTTGATCTTTGGAAGTAAAACTGATATTTTCATAAGCCAATTTTACCAGTTTACTATACTCACACTCATTTCGAATTCAACATACATACATACATAAAATCACGCCTTTTTCCCAGAGGGGTAGGCAGAGATCACTTCCAGCGATCCACTTTTCACCTCTGTGGGAAACGTGACGTGACGGGTTGTGGACCACGTCGCCGCCATTCTGTCTTGTGCATTGTTTAAACAAGGTCATTGCGTTCCCACGAGTAGCAAGGAAATATGACGGGGAAGGAAAAGGGGAGGAAGGATACTATCCTATGATATGTATATATATTCGAATTCAAACGCAACTTATATCTATACTTTACGTTTGTTTGTTTGAACGCGCTAATCCCAGGAACTGGAAACAGTTTTTGTGTTGGACAGACCATTTACCGAGGAAGGCTTTAGACTATAGATAGGTATAACATCACGCACGGAGCGACCAATTGGGAGTAAAGAAACAGTGGAAAGTGTGAAAATAACATGATAAACGCGGACGTAATTAACAAATAGCCATTATACACTGTGAAATTTTAGTGGTTGTTTTCCCGCAGTAAAATGATTCTATCTTAGTAGCACAATAGATCAGTTCTGTGCAGTTTTTTTTTATTGAAATCAATAAATGCCGGTTTTACGAAAGGTACAACCGAAACTCGAAAGCACATTCGAACCGCTTTATTACTTAGGGCGTAGAGCTTCTTTAGTTTCAAGCATCGATTTCATGCGGCAAGCAGTACCTTTTACGTCACATCTTATAAAAGAACGATAGCTTCTCTCGTTTTCGAGTTGGAAAATTATTATTTTGAAAATTAGAAAAAATGATTAAATATTAGATTTGATTGTATTACTAAAGGCAAATCGTTCTGCCACGGGCAAAACAACCACTAAAATTTATCTTTATACATATGACAGTGTAGTTTAAACGATCATAAAATAATAATAGAACTGGAAAGGTATATCACACCAATATCGTAAAAGTGCATTAAATGCAACTTTGTTCTTTATCGGACACGGTCGAACAAATTAGTCTCTGCAACAAATTAGATGCAACGTGTTCGAAGGTCAAGGGCAATACAAAACAATAGAAATATGAAGTTTAGTTTCAGAACGCGATTTTAATTGTGTCGACGACAAACATCGTTTTATAATCGAGGTGTAATTTGTCAGTTGGTTGGTCTGGACAATGTTCAGAGGGCCTACCATGAGTTGGCTATCGTAAACTTACGTACGTCAAAAACCTATCGAGTTGTTTTTTTCATATGGCCGATTGTAGTTCTTCGCGTAACCACCAGCCGGCGCTGTACATGTTTTTCATAGACATATTTACGTAGTCGATATCGAGCGCGTAAGTTTTAAACTCATGGTAGCCCCACTGGCCGCAATTAGGTATAGGTAACACAGTTTTCATGGAATTTTGAATAAATAAATTAAATGTTATGTGAGTATTCTATGTCTTTATTTTTTTTAGCTGAAATTCATGTGCCACCGATCTGTTAAAACTAGACAACATTAGCAGATCGACAGAAGTGGAGAAAGGTTAGGTAAAAGAAAAATTTGACAACACGTTTCGTAATCTAAATATTAGTCTTTAGGGTCTACACGCGATATTAGGAGTAGCAATTACATAGCTACTTACTGCCCGACGTTTCGACTGGGTTACACCAATCACCCATAAATACTAATAGTATTTAGTGTAATGGAACGCGAAAGTCTAAAATCTTACGTTTCGTAAAATCAGGCAAGGGCTTCCAAACACTGGATTATAAATAAACATAAGGTTTTTACATAATCTTTATCCTCAGTTCATTAATGGCGTCAATATCCTGATTTATTGCCACCTTTTTACAGCTTATGTTTATTTGGTAGGCTTGTATCGGAAATATCGTATTTTGGTATTACTTGTTATTGTTGACTTTCTCTCCACTTTGTACGCAATCGTTTTGCGAATGTGAAACTGTGATCCATGTATGGTTTATTTTCTTGGTTTGAGTATTAGGTATGTTGTATGTTATATGTATTATAATTTTAACTTGTGTGCGTATTGGATTCATTTCTGTAAGCCACAAGTATACTGTAATCCTTACTAATATTATAAATGAGAAAGTAACTCTGTCTGTCTGTTACGCTTTCACGCATAGAGTACTGAACCGATTTAAACGAAATTTGGTACAGATATAGTCCAGAGCCTAGAAAAGATATAGGCTACTTTTTAACCGATTGCGCTATAAAAAGTAATGTTTTACCTCTAACCACTGGACGGATCGAGATGAAATTTGGCATGCAGGTAGATGTTATAACATAGGCATCCTTCAAGAAAGGATTTCCCGAAATTCCCACGGGAACGGAACGGAAATTAACGGGAAAAATCCTTTTGTATGAAAAATATTAACCCATAAGTTAGACGCTTAAAATTGGGCATGCAGATACCTCCCAGGGGAACGGGAGTTATTGTGGAACAACTTTTGTATGTAAAATCCTGTAGTCCACGCGAACGAAGTCGCGGGCACATCTAGTAATAAATAAATAATTTGTGTTAAGTTTGTGTAGGTACTAATAGTCAATTATTTCACGATATGAACATTTCAACATTTCAGAAACATATGAACAGATGTACAAATATTTCTGTATACACGACATAATTTAATAAAGCTTTTTGTCCAGCATTTTGCAAAATTTCACGTGTCTGCTGAATAGAAGAACCAAATTATACAATGTAATTGTGTCTAGGCCAAAAAATTGTGCAATGACGTCATCTACCTAAGACGTATGCATACAAATTAATAAATCGCATTTACATTTGGCATTGGGCTTCAGGCGATGCAATTTCGGGGATTTTTATATAGGCTGACTCAAAAGGATAATATTTTAGTGCGCACTTATATTGTTTACATGTGCGTATAAAATGCATGGACCTTTTTTATCGCAGGTAATTGTTCTTCCCCGAAGTACAAATAAAATGTATACTATCGTATACGTAGGAGTATGTGCTTACGGGTATTTACGTACGGAAATATGTGCATATAATACTGTCAAAAAATATGAACCAGTTGGAAGTTGTTTTTTAGAAGAATATTTTCTGTATTTTGAAGAATGTTCAGTGTAAGTTTTTAATCAGTTAGTTTAAATTTTTTATTATTATGGTTAAATAAATGCTTTTTTATTCCATTCCAAGTTCTGTATTGTTATTTGTTACCTAGCCCTTCCCAAAAAAAATACATAGATATATTTTAATACATATTTTCTACGTACTCAGCGCCAAGTATATTTGAACCGGGAAGTCTTTACTCATGAGTTCCGGCACTCCCCTCTTAAAAGTAATTCAGTTTTTAATCGATCACTTTGTTTTTACCATTGACTCTTATTCGAGTACCTAACCTAATAATTATTCAAGGGCAACCCGACATTGAACGTGACACTTTATCTTAAAAAAAATTCAAAGAAGCTGTACAAAAAACGATATTTTACTATATTACCTATATAGTAAAATATCGTTTTTACGCAGACGAAAGTCGCTGGACTTCGTCTGCGTTTTCTCCCGTGTTTTTTTCACATTTTCCACTGTTTCTTTACTCCTATTGGTCGCAGCGTGATGTTTTATAACCTTCCTGGATAATGGTCTATCCAAAGCAAACATTAGAAGAATTTTTCAATTCGCATCAGTTGTTCCTGAGATTAGCGCGTTCAAACAAACAAATAAACTCTTCGGCTATAATATTAGTTTAAATTAATAAGCTAGTTATACTCACCTACCAAAGTTAACCCATTAATAAAACAATTTTCTTAGTTCTTCAAAATACGACAAAGGAGGCCACTGCCGTCTTTTGGTCACGCCTATGAAAAATCAAAAGTACAAACTACAGTAATACATTATAAGAAGGATATTAATATAAGACGAGTGTTAAGAATCTATCAGTCAGGGGATACCAGCCACAACTATCTGTCCGGTGGTTGGTGAACGGTATACGGGTAAGCGACCCCGACTCCTCGAGCTACTATCGACTCATTCCAAACATCCGAGGCGATAGCATCCTTCCTCCCTTTTCCTTCCCCGTCATATATCCTTGCTACTCGTGGGAAAACAATGACCTTGTTAAAACAATGCACAAGGCATAATGGCGGCGACGTGGTCCACAACCCGTCACATCACGTTTCTCACAGAGGTGAAAAGTGGATCGCTGGAATCTGGAAAGGTGATTTTATGTATGTATGTAAGAATTTAAAAGGTTCCGTATCCAAAGAGGACTCATATTAAGGCGGTTGCCTGTTTCCTAAGAGGTGATAAATAAAATAAGGTGTTCGACTGATGAAGGCCGATCTCAATCAGATCAGCCAACTATACAGGACATCATGATAGTGCTTAAGGCAAACACAAGTGCTAAAGTGCTCTCATCACTCTCTAGTTCAGACGGCAACCCAACATGACTGATGAGATAAGGCGTAGGACCAACAGTTTAACATGCATTCGCCAAATTCCTGACTTGAGGTTGAATAATTTATAACAGAAAATCTCATACAAATCGACCCGACCCGGGACTCGAAGCGGGGAACTCGCAGTCCTTACGTGGCGCTTGGTATTTATAGACCAACGTGGAAATCATTCAACTTTGTTTTGGCACTAATATAAATAATATACATCATAGAATCACGCCTTTTTCCCAGCGGGTAAAACAGAGATCGATTCCTGCCATATGCTACGATCCTGGCACACCACTTTCGCTTCTTCCACATCCATCTACCTCCGGGTTCTTCATGCACGCTCGTCGATTACGGGTACTTTTGATTTGACCTTTCTTCAAGATGTGATCTATTTGTCCATGAAAGGTCTAGGTCAGTTAAATACCTGATGTTTAAGGGGTGAGAGAAGAAAACATTACTAATGATCTATCCATGGTAAGAAATTTGGCAGATGCCTGATACTATAAGGTATGTTATCGTATATTAATCACATTGTAATGTATTGGAATGTAAAGGAAAACATCTTATCTGTAAACATAGTTTCTCAAGTATTTTCATGTTTGTGTGTCGAGTGCGTAATTTCACAATTTCGCAAGATATCAAACTTAAAGATATCAAAGACACACTATCGTTTACGTTCTTTTTTAGTTTTCCGCAACATGAGCGTTATATAAAAAACAATATTTAAAAATGATGATATAACTAATGGGTAAGTAGAGCATTTTTTACTTCTACCTTGCCTACTAGCTAGCCTTCCTAACTTCAATCACTGAAATAGTTTTTGGCACCAATTTCAGCCTAAATCTTTTACTAAATATAACAAAGGTGCACAATACAAAGTTGTATACTATAGTTTGTTCTATTTAACAGTTACTTTAAATATATATTATTACATTTTATTTTATTGCAGTTTGACCAACTGAAAAACTGTAATTCTGACAACCGTTAGATTTAATCGATTTGTAGTTATTCTGATCCGTATAACTTTTAATAAAATTTAACATCGAAATTAAATAACACGAAACTAGTACGCAAGACGATAATAACTAGCGTTAAACGTATTTTACTTAATATACCGGGCGAATTGAGAACCTCCTCCTTCTTTTTTTTTTTTTTTTTATAAGGAGGCTAACAAGATGACCTCACTCCACCTGATGGTAAGCGGTAGTGAGATCCAAATATGAGGTCGACAGGCACAATAGACCATATTGAGCCTGTCGCACTCACCCTGAAAGCCGTCCACTGCTGCGGCAACTACGAGACAAGGCGTGGAGTCTCGCATTGGTATTGAGCTGTGCGGGTCCGAGTTGGCCAGTCCGCCGGACGGAAGGGTTCTACGGGTCTCCCTGGCCGGCGGACTGATCCGCTCCGCCCGCACAATACCGCCGCTAAGACTCCACTGGTCCGGCGCTTGCCGCAGCAATGATTTAAAATTTTATTTTAAATCGGTTAAAAATCTTAAATGTCGTAAGGCGTATTACGTAGTAGGTACATCTATGACGTACGAGTATTTGGACTAGGTAGTTAATTGTCATATCTATAGATATTGACCTCATTGTAAAAATAAATAAAAATATTTTTTGCACCATTGAAATGACAATAAATATAAGTTGTCCTTAGCTATAAAAGTTTTTAGATTAGGTACTATTTTATTAAATTACTTCCCTATTTGAGAGAAAAACATAATGTTTTTGTAAAAACAATGAAACCTACGTGCGCTGTTAATGTTTTTTTGAAAAAAACTAGCTAGTTATAGCTTGTAATGTATATGTTCTTATTTATAAAAAAATACTAGCTGACCTGGCGAACTTCTCTAGCTTTTATGCTCTACTTTATTTTGTATAGCTGACAGTTGTCCTATCTTAAGTATGAGTGTACATATTCAATTTTAACTGGAATCTACCAATCTTTCTGAGGGATCTTCTTAATATTTTTCCCCTAAGAACCTTCTACAGACAAAACTACAAAAAAATCAGCCAAATCGTTTTCATGTTGTGATTTTTATATATGTCATACTTTAATCATCTAGGCTAGTTTACCCAAAAAAAAACAAAGTTTAGTTTTATCCGACTTTAAAAAAAGAGGAGGTTCCTTAATTCGACCGTATATATGATTTTCTACAAGCAATCGATCAATTCAGTGTTTACTAAATGTAACATGAGATCGAAGTGCATTAAACATTCAAAACAATTCGATTTGGTGAAAAATTATCGGAATTTGTTATCATAACAGTTCAACGAAACTTCAGGTATGAATCTTGATTTGCGACGTGCGTAGTTCTTCAGAACTCATTCTTTCATTATATGCATGTGAATGTACTAATGGTTATGGTCTATGTATGATTAATTATTTAGACCAATGCCTTTTCAGTTGCCTTCCTACTTTGATGTTTTTTTTTAAACTTTGTATTATGTTACTGAATAAATACTTTTCCTTTCTTGCAATGGCAGATATTTAGTTTTAAAAGTTAATAATTTGATGACATTATTTGTGTGAATTTTACCATCGATTTAATACTACATATTTGATTTTGGTATCATTAGTCAGTGCCCGTGTCTCTTTTGTCAGGAGTTGTGGGTATACGCCATGAAAATCTTTTGTTAGGTAAAGTTATGTATAAATGTAAATGCGTACATATTTGTCAACACCAAGCACTATTATTTCTGATTTCCGTCACACAAGTGTTTACGCTGTATAGCTTGGAATAAGATCAATATATGCGATATTATTTGGTATACGTTTATTTCTTTC
The DNA here is from genome assembly GCA_039566165.1 of Maruca vitrata. NCBI lineage: Eukaryota > Metazoa > Arthropoda > Insecta > Lepidoptera > Crambidae > Maruca > Maruca vitrata. The sequence continues at coordinate 6,236,220 of CM076936.1, read as the reverse complement.
ATAAATGATGCGTTTCTTATTCATTTTATTGTACCTCTATAGTTAATTGTACCTTCGGAAGAGGAAGTAAGGTAATGCCCCGAAGTCAATGGTGAGGGAGGTCATTCACCTGAGCCAATAATACCTGAATCTTTATTTGTCATTTAAGTATATTTAAGTATCTTTGGAAGAAGTATCTCATTAAAATGCTTGCATCATTGTGGGAGAGAACCGAGTTTTTAATGTCCCCGATTTCAGTCATAGCGGCCAATCTGGATGGAGACGAGCTAAATGCGCAGTACTTTATTATATATGTCTATCACAACTTGGGTACAGACTCAGTTCTGTCTGATTCTTAAAGTTAGGTGACGGCAAACTGATATATGTACCAGAGGACCTACCATGAGTTGGCTATCGAAAACTTACTTACGTTAAAAACCTATCGAGTTGTTTTTTTCATACGGCCGATTTTAGTTCTTCGCGTAACCACCAGCGGCGCTGTACAAGTTTTTCATAGACATATTTACGTAGGCGATATCGAGTGCGTAAGTTATAAACTCATGGTAGCCCCACTGGTGAAAGAACAGACGTTGACCACCGATTCAAGGTGTTTTCCAAGACACGGTAATCTACCTCTACCAATAGTAGCTACTAATGCCCTGACTTCAGTCTGATTAATAATTTGCCAGGAACTCTCACTTAGATTCGACATAGGTTTGACCCCAAGTTTTTCACGTGGCACTTACCATCAATACAAAATGCAATGAATAAAAACACTTATTTTAGAAATAAATAGGTATAACAACTAAAAACTACAGAATTCCTTGGAAAAACATACAGACACGATGACATAGTGACACAAATATTGGACAAAACAATTATATACGGTATGTGAAGACCAACGTTCCATACTAGATTGAAGAAGTTACAAATACAAAAAGTAACACTTTAAAATAAACCACATTTTCGTAAATGGGCCGAGTTAGATCATGAACTAGACAAATTGAGATTTGCAAATACTTGCAGACATTTTAGATTTAGCATAATTCATAAGTAGGTATTATACCTACTAGTAGACTTTTTCAATTTGCGTTGCAAAATAATTAGGTACAAAAACACAGTACATTTCAAATACATTTGACTGGCTCGGTGGAACAGTGGCTAGTGACCCAGGTTTACTACCTACGGTTCCAAGAGTCGTGGGTTCGATTCCCACTCGGGACAAATATTTGTGTGACGAACATCGGTGTTTGTTCTGTGTCTGGGTGTATTATTAAATATATTTAAGTATATTTGTGTATCCACTGTTGATTCTGATACCCGTAACACAAGTGCTTAAGCTACTTACCATGGGATCAGATCAATGTAGGTATGTGATGTTGTGTAATATTTATTTATACATTGTACCCATTTGTACACTTAATAGGATTCTAATTGTCATGTGTATGAGTGTCACTGCATTAATTAAATTATTTATCTAAGTATTTGGTATTTTATATGTGATTATATTGCAAAAAAACAGTTTAAAATAAAAAAAAATATTTATACGCACCAACAAAGTTGAAGTAGGTGAATGGCCGATTCATACTTGAGAAAAATACAAACAAAACAAGTATGTTGATATGTACATTAATTTATTGCCAATTTTTATTCATTCATATCTATTTCATTGCAACCTAATTATAGCTCAGGTTGACCTATTGAATTTAAAAATACGCACTCGGACACAAGTATTAAACAAATGCTCATCATACAATATTTGTCTCTGGTGATGACTTTTAGGGTAGGGTGATAGATCCTTGTCTAACCCTTGTTAGACACTAACAAAATGTTAGGGGTGAGGGCCATCCGCTCCCCCGCAAGTCCGGTGATGATGACGAGGCTACTTCAGCCATCATCGTAGTAAAAAAAACGAATGCACAATCGAGCTAGTATATAGGGGTGAGAGCCATCCGCTATATGATCCGTATGATGACGAGACTACTCCAAGCCATCATCGTAAGTCAGTTAAAAACAAAGGATAGCATTCTTTTCAGAACAGGGGGCTTAGACAAAGCGACAATATCGAATTTTGACTCGAAATCCAGAGATCATAGACCTTATTCACTTTACCTGCTTTACAAGGTAATATGGTGAAACAGATAAGTGAGACAGTTCGTTGGTCTTTTGTCATCTTTGAACGAGTTTAATAAGATGTGATGTCCGGTAATCAATATCGCGGTACCTTAATAATATCACTACATAGTATAAAACAAAGGTTCGGTTTATCTTTCCTTACATCCCTTTGCTTAAATATTTGAAATTACGCAACGGATTTCGATGCATTTTTATAGACAGAGGGATTCAAGAAGTAATATAAAATTCAAAATTTACCCGAAGCGAAGCGAGGGAGGGTCTAGTGACCCGTATTTGTTAGTAGTTTAGTTTAATAATATAATATTTTAATATTTGGGTCTTCCAATTAACCCTTAATGTGAGCTATCACAGCATATAGAATTTTCTCATTGGTTTTCGCCGGTATTACAACTAGATAAGGTTTAAAATCTGATGGGAACTATTTTCCCACTTGTTTATGTATCAAAGGAAGAACTTTTCCTTCTGATTTTGACCTGCACTACATAACCTCATCATAATATTTATCAATCACTTTGTAAAGCTAATCGTCAGTGTCATGTCATCAGTGGCGGATTTACAAATTTGCCGCCAGTAGGCTATTGAATTTTTGCCGCCCCTACTGTCCTTTGAAATTCAATACGTTAGTTTAGTTCACAATCATATTAAAATACCTACACTATATGAACACAGATCTCACAAAATAATGTGTATGTGTAGTCGGTAAACGTTATTTTTGTTAAATATTTTTGTATTAATACGAATATTTTTATTAAATAACATGTTAACAATCCGGTTAATGGTCACAATGAGATCAAATAAGGTTTACATTATCTGTGGTATTGAAAATGTATGCATTCCTGAACTAAATCAGTTTCTAAATCATTAGGATACATTTTTTCCAACGAAATGGCTTTTTCGGGAGATCAATAAATGTGTGTGACGCGACCTCCAGTGCTACAATAATCTTTTAATCGAAAGAGATATTGAACAGAATCGGGGGTCAAAGGTGTTTGTACAATTTCTCGGAAGAAGCCACAAACCGAGATTGCTCTTGGGCAGCTTAAAAATGGAAAAGCGGCTAAAGGCTGGAGGCAAACCCATACCACAGAGCCATATTGACACGCCACTATACCGAAGACGTACCAGAAGTTTGCAATAACGAAATCGAGATTGCTCTTGGGCAGCTTAAAAATGGAAAAGCCCATGGAGAGCACGGCGTTACAACAGAACTGCTAATGGCTGGAAGCAAACTCGTACTGAGGGAGCTTCAAAGGCTTTTTAACGCCGCCCTGTTCAAAGGGAGAACTCCGGAGGCGTGGATTAAGAGTGTGGTCGTCCTGTTCTTCAAAAAGAGTGACAAACCCTTTTGAGGAACGATCGACCTATTACCCTTTTAAGCCACGTCTAAATAGCTTATTTTCAAGAGTAATCACAAACCGTCTTGCACGAAGGCTCGAAGAATTCCAACCAACGGAACAGGCTGGTTTTCAGAGCGGATATGGCACCATAGACCACATCCACACAGTGCGGCAGATTATACAGAAGACTGAGAAATATAATCAGCCCCTGTGTCTAGCATTTGTGGACTATGAGAAAGCTATTTTGACTCGGTTGAAATCTGGTCAGTTCTGGAGTCCCTGCAGCGATGCCAAGTAGATTGGCGATACATCCAGGTGATGAAATGTCTTCACCAAGCCGCGACCATGTCCGTCCAAGTACAGAATCAGCAAACAAAACCCATACCATTGCATAGAGGAGTGAGACAAGGGGACGTCATATCCCCTAAGTTGTTCACAAATGCAAAGAGGATTTTTTCAAAACGCTGAACTGGAAAGGACGTGGCTTTAACGTAAATGGTGAATACATAGAGATGTCATCTGCAAATCGCAGATGAGAGCATCTGTGATTTGCAGATGACATCGTCATACTGGCAGAGACACTGCAGGACCTACAACAGATGCTGAATGACCTGGCTGACTCTTCTACGCGCATCGGCCTACGGATGAACTTGGACAAAATCAAGGTTCAATGAACATGTGCTACCAGAACCGATTGCGATTCACGGCACCGCCCTCGAAGTTGTTCAAAAATATGTGTACCTCGGGCACACTATGCAGTTGGGTCGAAACAACTTTGAGGACGAGGTGAATAGAAGAATTCAGCTGGGTTTAGCAGCATTTGGGAAACTACGCCGAGTCTTCTCATCGTTAATCCCACAAAGGCTAAAGATGAAAGTCTTAAATCAGTGCGTCCTACCCGTCATGACGTATGGAGCCGAAACGTGGACACTGACGGCACGGCTGGTCCGCAAGTTAAAAGTCGCTCAGGGGTCTATGGCAAGAGCTATGCTCGGTGTTTCTCTGCGGGATCGTATCAGAAATGAGGCGATCCGTCAGAACCAAAGTTATCGACGTAGTGCATCGCATTACCAAGCTGAAGTGGCAGTGGGCAGGCCACATCAGCCGTAGCACCGACAACTGCTTGGGTAGACCAGTTCTAGAGTGGAGACCGCGTCTCGGCAAGCGTAGTGTAGGACGGCCGCAGGCCAGGTGGTGTGCACAGGACGGCTGGTAGGAGCTGGATGCGAGTGGCCGAGGAGAAAGAGAAGTGGCGTACATTTGGGAGGCCTATGTCCAGCAGTGGACAGGAAATGATGATGATGAAACACTATTGTTTTCATGATCGCATAAGTACCTATATTTGCAGTGCCTTTAGTAATCTTTTATATACGTCATTTTTATTACGTCCGTAATCCTAATGTGTATATGTTATAGGCAATGTGTATAATGCAGGCATTCTATACAATGCCTAGGTAATGTATAGAATGCCGAGGTTACTTAGGCAATGTAGGTATGAAATGATACTCAATGTTTGAAGTATTTCACACTTTACCTAGGAAATGTATAGAATACCTAGGCATTGTATAGAATGCCGGTTGAAGCTTAGGTAATGTATTTAATCGATTTGTCTTCTCCGTAATTTGGTTAGTTAGATAGGTACCTACTGATCTTTTGAGAGCTTATCCTAATTTTAACTGTCACAAGCAGATAGCGCTGATTAAACATATTGCATTTTATCGGTTGGTATGCCGTGTTTTTTGCGTATTGAGCGTTTGTCACATAGGAGTTCTAGGACAAACTAGTTTGGCCTAAGCTAAACTAGTTTTTCCGTCACAGGAAGGTATATATGGGACACAGAGAGGACTCTTTTTTTTAACTCAGTCTAGCGTGCCAGGAAGTCCCGAGCTCGCAAGTACATAGTTTATCCAAGGCCAAAAGAGTTTGTCCTGAAATCGGGTTTGTCCGGTAACATCTAAATATATAAAAGGAGAAACTGACTGACTGATTGACTGACTGACTGACATATCGACGCACAGCCTAAACGGCTTAACGTAGGCACTTGAAATTTGGAAATAACGTAGCTAAGGTACCGTAGAGGTGCACTAAGAAATTAATTCCCGAAATTCTTGCGGGAACGGGAATTAGCGGGAAAATCTTTTTGTATGAAAAATCTAAACCACTTAAGTTAGATGCTTTAAATTGACATGCAGGTAATCCAACAACTAAAAGCTTAGTTGGAACAGGACATTGAACAATTCTAAGGGAACGGGAGTTAGCAGGAAAAAACTTTTGTATGAAAAAATCTAAACCGCGAAAGAAAGATGATTGAAATTTGGCATGCAAGTACCTTAATAAACGAAAAGCTTACTTGCAACGCGATATTGAAAAATTCTCACGGTAATAGGAGTAATTGGGAAAAACCTTTTATATGTAATATCTGTAGTTCACGCGAACGAAGTCGCGGGCACAGCTAGTGTATGTATATGATCAACAAATTGCAACTACATATCTAGATATCACTGTTCTTGAGTTAAAGCCTGGTGACAGATGGACGGATGGACCATTACTGGGTTAATGGACGGACTCAAAATCAATGCTACCTAACCCCTCTACGCAAAGCAATAACATATTATTCAAAATATACCGAGGTTAAGGTTGATTAACTCTGTCTGAATAATAAATAAAAATGTTTATGGTCCTACCCGTGGTCGTTCATTATACACATTACCTGATGCACTTCGGGCATTTTATACAATACCTAGGCAATGTGTGAAATTAATCGTATTATACACATTGCCTGAACGTTTTAGGCATTGTATAGAATACCTAGGTAATCTATACAATACCGGATTATACACATTGCCTATAACATATACATATAATATTAGGTTTTTTTTATTTTTGTATGATAAAAAATAATTTGGTCGAAATTTGCCGCCCCTCAAAATCTGCGCCCTAGGCTCCAGCCTACTCAGCCTATTGGTAAATCCGCCACTGCATGTCATGTTATGATCATTTCTAAAACCGGTCTCACTTAATAGCCGGCCTAGATAAGTAGTCTAGGGTTTTTGTTCAATCGTAATTACTATTGGACTTAACTGTACGAAGCCACATCTCAATGTGTAACTGTATCTAGCCTGCATATAATGACAGCAAAATTTCAGGCTTCTTGACGTCTATATTTCCAAATACATTCCAGATCTAATAGTTCTATTACATAAACAGCGAATTTAAATGCGATGCTGATTGTACCATAGTAAACTGATTCATTTACTCGTAATTATATTAAAAAATAATTTTCAAAAGAAAATATTAACTAATATTTAAATGCAACCACATTTTAATAAATAACATTACTTATATTGATCGCTCAATTTTATTGTAAACATAACATTGTAATACAATGTGTACGAAAAAAAGAAATGTAAATTTTACAACTAAGTAAACATTATGTGCCTATAATAAAACCACTTAACCGGTAAATAAAACTATTTAAAAAAACACTTACCAGAAAATAAATCCTTTACATTAAACTCACATAACCATTTTCACAGACACCATAGAAGATTAATTTAAGAAAAAATTCGTAAGTTATTTCGCGCGCTTTTCCGTTTTGGCGCGCGAAATGACAGACGGGTATGGCGGCTGGCGCGGGACTGCCAGAATGCGACGATTGTCGCGGCTCGAACTCGCAAACACACGCGATGGGAAAGATAGACAAGTTGCAATACAACCTTTGTATTTTCACATGCGCTAATAAGGCTCTATGAGTATGTATTGGTAACTACGGGCATACGGGTAACTTTGAATGTCACCCTAACTTAGAACAAAACATCCTTTTTTTTCGAGTTCTTTGAGTTACCAGAATCGATGGTACAGTCAACAAAACATTAGGCGTGATAGTAACAAACGCTTTTACGGACAGTATAAGTCAGTCTTGGCACCTACACCTTTCCCTTGGGCCTCCTGGTAGGTATCTATCCACAACAGTGGTTCATCACACAAATATTTGTGTGTGAACATCGAAGCAAATCCCGGGTCTGTTACTTATCTATTTGAGTATATGTGTATACTACCACAGTCGTTTTTGATATCGGTAACACAAGTCTTATTATGCAAGCTTGGTGTTTTGTTGGGAGGTTAGTCTATGATATTGGTCACCGCGTAAATAATGAGAAATTCTGGGTTCAAATCCTAGTAAACTATGTTCTGGTAAGAAATCTCCCCTAGCCTGTACTGAAGCATATACTCGTGCACTACTACAATAAAAGCGCAGGTGATTAATCTTAATTAAACTTGGCTAGATCGATTCAACGATTAAGACAAAAACTAACAACAATCCTTACTACTACTAATATTATAAATGAGAAAGTAACTCTGTCTGTTTGTCTGTCTGTTACGCTTTCACGCATAGAGTACTGAACCAATTTAAACGAAATTTGGTACAGATATAGTCCAGAGCCTAGAAAAGGATATAGGCTACTTTTTAACCAGCTGCGCTATAAAGAAGTAATGTTTTACCCGCTAAACATCTCTACGCGGACGGAGTCGCGGGCGGAAAGCTAGTAATTAAATATAGGTAATACCAGATCTATCTATCTTTGTGAATGATTGATGCGGTTCACGAAGCTAGCACAACAAAGAAAAAAAAACTAATGTGTTATCAATGGCATAAGAGGGTAAATGTGTTCATTACTTGCATTCAAATTTTTTGCTGCTTGTTACGTTCAAGTTACTCATTATATTGAGCGGTGAGCGAATCGAGACATATTTCATGTTTTTTATTTCCTTTTCAGTTTGTAACATTTGAATACATATTGTTTGTGATGTTTATATGTTAATCACATTATTGATGTCAATGACACGGGTAATATAGTGGTTACACACATAACTTTGATGCATGTGTATTTGTAACCATAAGTACTTTTTAATGATTCTGATTAATGAATTAGTTGAGTAGGTAGGTACTAATTTGACACTAGGCTATTAAAGAGCTTCTTTGCACGTGTGCCTTATCGTATATTTTTTTCTTTGGACAAGTTTTTCATATTTGTTCATTTTTTTGTTGACTGTGGTGCTACCATGATGGTCCAAGATCCCAGAGCTGCCAGACATCACTTATTTTCTAATGGACAAAATATATACGATTGAGTAGTGGTGGGGTGTACTATCATCATATGACTAGTTGCTACCTTGACCAGACGGCCATTTTTCAGATATCAACCAATCAAGGTACATAGAAACACTGCTCACCTCACTTAAATTCTGATGGCTGATTTTAACATATATTTCACACAATATCATAAAAAATCAGGATTCATTACTCCCAGACACATGCGGTCGGCGGTTTTACCTTACAGACGCTTTAAAGCTATGAAAATAATTAATTAAGATCACTTATTTTCTGATGCTTGATTTTTATATATGTTATTCAAACAACTGAAAAGTGCTCATCTGACCGCAATAATTATAGAATTGTACCTTACAAACAATTTTATTAGAAAAACTTAACTAAGTTCAATTAAAAAATAAAAATCTAAAACAGTTGGGTCTGGTGAATGTTTGGCCCCTTGGATCGGTCTATCCGTTTGCAAAACGTTTAAAATAGTTGTTTGAATAACATATATAAAAATCAAGCATCAGAAAATAAGTAACCTTAATAAAAATTTTCATAGCTTTAAAGCGTCTGTAAGGTAAAACCGCCGACCGCATGTGTCTGGGAGTAATGAAACCTGATTTTTAATGATATTGTGTGAAATATATGTTAAAATCAGCCATCAGAATTTAAGTGAGGTGAGCAGTGTTTCTATGTACCTTGATTGGTTGATATCTGAAAAATGGCCGTCTGGTCAAGGTAGCAACTAGTCATATGATGATAGTACACCCCACCACTACTCAATCGTATATATTTTGTCCATTAGAAAATGAGTGATGTCTGGCAGCTCTGGGATCTTCCTCTATGAGTTTAAAACTTACGCACTCGATATCGCCTACGTAAATATGTCTATGAAAAACTTGTACAGCGCCGCTGGTGGTTACGCGAAGAACTAAAATCGGCCGTATGAAAAAAACAACTCGATAGGTTTTTAACGTACGTAAGTTTTCGATAGCCAACTCATGGTAGGCCCTCTGGACGGTTTACTGATGTTAGAATCTGTCGTTTTCTGTAACAATTCGCGCGATTTCTTCAGATACCTAAGTATAGACGTGAACGTGAAGAAAACGCGAAAAGATATACTACTGAGAGATTCAGAGAAAAAACGATATCAAAGTCAAAACAGAATAGAATAATCGTTTATTCGGTATATATCCTAAAATACATATTAATTACCATGCATCATGATGACTAATGTATTATGCAATTAATATTCATCTACTTTATCATGACATGAAGAAGAGTTGCGAACATTCCTTAGTTACTACAAGTTGAAATAACATAGGTAAGAATGTTATATATATATGTTATATATAGTATACGGTTCAGTGCATTTTGTCCATTAGCTTACGTCGGAGTCTAGAAACTAGATGCACCCACGCGGATACTAGACGGGAATGGTCTAGGAACAGGAAGTAATGGGATAAAAATACTCTAAAGCGACCTTTGTTGTTAAAGATTCAGAAAAAAATACAAATGGTTTGGTAATGTTCGTTGCATGATAGGCTTTATTCAATGGTTGCATTCTTCCTTTCTTTCTTACTTTCATCGTTGGCTTTACTTAGTAAGTCTGTCGTAAAATTAAAAATCACATGGAGTTTAGTGAGACTCTCGTCTTCACAAATCATTACCTTGTAGTAAGTAATTTAGTATTTTATCAGTTACTAGCTGTGCCAGCGACTTCGTTCGCGTTTCCCCGTTTTTTACACATTTTCCATTGTATCTTTGCTCCTATTGGACGCAGCGTGATGTTATATAGCCTAAAGCCTTCCTCGATAAATGGTCTATACAACGCAAAAAGATTTTTTCAAATCGAACCAGTAGTTCCTGAGATTAGCGCGTTCAAACAAACAAACAAACTCTTCAGCTTTATAATATTAGTATAGATTTATACTTTTTTCATCTGATTTCTTTAACGGGGGAAGTTAAAAACTAGCGCGGGTACGGGGACTCTCCCCGCGACCGCACGAGCTGAACCTCCTAAGTTTGTCTTGACAATTTGTGTTTAAATTGTTTACGTTTTGAGACAATAAATGATTTTTTAAAGGTTAGAGATCGATGTATCTCTTGTCACTTGCTAACTTGAGTTCAAACTGTCACATCGTTCTTAAATTAAGGATAGTCAATCTGAGAAAATAAATAAATCATTACCCATTCTTGAAAAAAAGGCAAGAAGAAAACTTACCTACCTACTCTTTAGCCCACTAAAGTAGGTAATCTTCAGCAAATAGTAAATGTAATTTATCTGAAGCAGTATCCGTAATCTAAAGTAAGACAAATGTTATTATCTTCCACGTCTGTCTTGCTTCAAGGTTGAACCATTTCAAATTGTGTTTATTTGGAAACAAAAAGTAGATCCGTGCCTTTTTTGTTGCCGATCCATGTGTAAAAGGTCACTTTAGTGCGGTTTTCCCCGATTCTGTGTATGGGAATAACAGAGACCATGATGAAAATTTGGTAAATGATACAAATGCAATATGATAGAAGTGGGTGCGTGGGTCCGTGGGTCCGTGGTCCATGTAGGGTAACCAGTATATTGATTGGCACCTAATGCTGACTTTGGTCTTTGGCTTCAAAAATTCAATTGGTCTTACGTTAGTTACAGATTTATTTAGCATTAATGGATTTTTAGATACAAACAGATTCCTTAAATGATACTACAATTTAAAAATGTATCCTTATTTATTTAAAAAAACTCAAAATAATAGACAGTCACATAAATGTATAGTCATTGGCACTATGGTGCAGTGATTGACACTGTAACTTAGTACAATCATTGGCACTCACAATGGCATTGCAATTATTAGCATAGTGCCAACCTAGTTACTACAACTATTTAATTAATGATTAAATTGAATCCGTCTTCCGATGAATTAATGAAAATACTGGATATCTTCATTATTTCATCGTCTGATGATCAAATCATCGACTTGTTGACGGTATAGACTGAGCGTAATCACTAGGTGGTTGTATAGAAGTGGTAAGATGAGGTTCCGCGTCATATGCCGCAGTCCAACGATAGCTTGCCGGCGGTGGGTGTGGGAACACTCCCGTCAGCATTGCTTCAACGGCTGTCGTTGAGGGACAGGAGTGACCTTGCGTACCAGGGCCCCTGTCGCTACCCTCCGGGGAGGCTTGAGGGAGCCCGTGGAGGCTCCGCCGGTGGTGTTTTGCGTGAAGGCTCTGCCAGGTACCGCGGCATCACCAGTAGGCGATGAGGTACGCCGCGGAGTTTATTGGGTACACCTCTAGTGGCCCTAGGAATTGTACCTTAGCCCAGGTGCAGCTGCCGGTCTTTTCCATCTCCGCACCCTCAGCCGGGAGTCCCACACACCACCTTGGGTAAACCCCTGCCCAAGGTGAGGGTGCATCAAGCATTCTCCGCGGCAAAAAAATAAAATTAAGAATATAGGATTCAGAAGTATAGCGATTGCCAGGTCTGCCAATGACTGAGCGGTAATATATATTTCAGTGCAATCATTGGCATAGCAAAAACTGCGTGAACACAAATCTTTTTTTTCAAAAAAGTTAAAAATCATATTCCTAACACATAATATCATAACGTAAAGCTAAAATATCCTTCAAATGGTTACCTGAAATCGTACATAATTCACTTCCAACGCTCGCCTCACCAAACTTTTTCAGGTTAAAATTGCCGCGAACTTCTACTGTTGATTTAGTCCAACAGAAAAACAATTAAGACGTCATTTTAGCGTACAGTTAAGTATTTCCACATGTAAATTAAGAAATTTGCCGCTAAATAGTAGTTTCTTCATATCAAAAACGTATTTAATAAATTAAATATTTGAAATGAAAGGCAAAAGTGCCAATCACTGGGGGGGTGCCAAGAATGGTACAGCTTACCCTAGCATAAAAAAATTTAAAGTCATTTTTTTATTATTTTTTTAAACATCACACAACAACACATCGATCTGATCTGATCTGATGATCGTCACGATGATCCTGAGGGAAGTAGCTTATTAAGCACTTGTGTTTCGGGTATGAGAATCAACAGTGGATACACAAATATATTTAAATGTATTTAATAACACACTCAGACGTGGAATAAACACCGGTGTTCGTCACACAAATATTTCACCTGGGTGGGAATCGAACCCACGACTCTTCGAGATCTTGAAACCGTAGGAGGTGAGTCTGGGTCACTAACCACTGTTCCATTTAGCCAGTCAACATTTAGCATGAGGGTTACTCCTTTATTTGAAGTCAGTTATAAATATATTTTTGGTGTTAGTAGAAAAGAAAACCAAACATCTTATTTATATAATTCATTTATTTAAATTGTATAGTATTCACATTGTCGCTACGTTTCAAGTCATGAAACACCAGCTTCCACATACAAAATGAGAACACAATATTTCACAAAACTAGGTATAAGAGAAATGCAGCGGTCCAAAGAAAGCTAATATAACTAGAGCGCTCGCTATCGTGTAGCAAATGAGACTTATACGAACTAAAACGTACTTGGCAGTTACCACGTTAGTGAGAAAGGTAATACTGATCGCCAAGCCGGAGTCGGCACCCATCTCTGTGACTGAAAACTATCACAATTCGAAATTCAAAGGCCGAATGACTCAGCTCAGCCCTCACGTTTTATGTAAAATTAAAAAAGCTATACAATAATTGACTAAATATCTTAAACCGCTATTCGGTGCGCGCGCACTCACACAAACAACTCGGACTCGCAACTTCATCGAGTCACGATCTAAGAATCGATTCTCGGATCGCGACTAACAAACATGCTCTCAAAACAATTAATTTGCTATCTACACTTAATTTAAAAATTTGCGCATTTTTGTTCATCGATCGATCGTTCTCGGCGGAATCGACTAGACCGAACTTACGTTTAACGAAATAAGAATTTAATACTATTGCCCGAGTTCTCTATATGAGATCGCGCGCCTTAAACATAAACAAAAAATAATGTCATCAAAGTTTGTCAGTATCTGAGACAAAATGTGCCACTACCGGGAGATATTAAAGTTGAAACTTGATTACTTAAATTTCAAACATAATATACAACAATCACTTGCCCTCGGTAGCATCACAGACAATTAAACTATTGAGCATATTAATAAACAAAGGCAGTCAACTTAATACGATTACCAAAATAAAAATGCTATTTTGAGTATAGTGAGACACTGTCAAAGAATAAAACCATTTGCGACGCGAGAGAGATTAACGCGGTATGTCAAATACATCAATTAGTAGGTACATAATGTCACAACCATTCGCAAAAAATGTCCAAATAATACAAAATCGAATTACAAACAATAGTCACTATAAAAACAATATCTATGAAAAAGGGCTTCCGAATTCAATCAAATATAAAAAATAACTTAAACGAGGATCGATACTATTTATTATTGTGTCAAATAAAGTTTACTTTGTAAAGCTTTTCTATCCTCAATAGGCGAACAGAGACAATCTGTAAATTCATTAAACGTCTATGAAAGGCTTAAAGCACAAAGTTATCTGCGTAAAATGAACAAACTCTTTAGTGAGCAGATGATTCGCTGCTAACTTCGCGGTATTCACTTCACCTTCATGTCGACTTGAACTGGCAGTGAGTATACGATACGCTACCCTGACTAACTCAGTCAGCAGTCAGTAAGTCACTGTTCGCATATTATGGATACGCCATCTCCCTCGCGCCGTCTCACGCCTCCAAACCACATAAACAGATACATTGTGTACAATTCATTTGCTATTTATTCGTTATACAAATATCTATGTAACCACATACATATAGAAAAAAAAACACTACAAACTAAAAATAAAAATGCTTTAGACGAATACATCGTAGGCCTTTAAATCTTTAATATAACAGGAAGACAAAATAAGTGATCAAAACAATATTAACATATTGCACTGCTACATATGTATACAGAATTTGGAAGGATAATTTCGATGGATACACGTTAGGTCTATGGTACCAATGGCGAAAGCATTCCTAATGCCTTGATATGTTCACAACAAACAAAAATAAAGATTGAAACAACAAAAATGCTCATACAACTGTACTTCGACGTAACATTTCATACCTATGGCCAGAGTTACATTTATATATATAATAGGTATTTGAATTCTACATATAAATCATAATGTATAAATCATATACATCACAACAACTATGCTATTCACAAAATAAAATATAGCATAGCTCTTAAAAACTAGCGAAAGGCCTTGCATCTACCTACCCTTACATCCTTTAAGAATTCCAGTAATAAGGTCACCATTTCGTTACAACTTCTATATATCACTTGACAACGAACTAACACGATAAGTAAACTTAATGTCGAATTGTAAAATTATAGTTAAAAAAAAAGTAATTTGATTCCGTAGAAAATTGTTATGTTTAGTACACACATTAATAGTTTCGCTTACACTACTGTTTCGAGAGGGAATTTTTCGAGTTTTTTTTTTATTATTGTTTATCATCGCTTGGCGTGACGCCCGCACCGGAATATCCGGGGCAAGCATGACGGCCAAATGTTGCCGACAGTTATATTAAAACACGGGAAAACGAATTTCGACTAGTCGAATTCAATCTCCGAATCAGTGTCTAAATATAACCCGACAAATCGAGCAAATTCGATTAAAATCTTGCTCCTTTACCGGCAAGGTCCAACGAATTCGCTTCCTTTGAGCGATTTTCGAAAAAAAAAATTCATCCCTCGAAATCTACATGTCGTTTTTCGGTAAAATGTTCAAAGAGTTCCTTAATAGTGGTCGAGGTTCCTAATTCTAATCCAGACTCGTAGGCACAACACCAACACACTTGAACGTCCTTACGTTACATGTATAATACATAGAAAACGGTAAAATACGTTAAGTCACTCGCACAATTCCACTAGACGTCCGTTATACTTATTTCATAGTCTTTATTTTAATAACTGAGATCATTTTTGCCTCTACGCACTAGATCGAGTCACCCGCCGACCGCCGCCGATACTACTTAGGAACATTATGAACGGTTGTGCTGTCACTAATTCACCTAGGGATAGACCAGACTTCTGTAATCTAATACACAAATCTCACTCCGACATACAAAAAAAAACTTAGTTCGGTATGACTAAGCTCTATCTACTAAAAGACGATAGCGCCAATGCGGCCAGTAACAGAACTAATGGCCGAATATTGAAACGCTATTCAAAACCTTGTCTTCTATTTAGACGAAGGTTCTAAAGTCAAAATTTCTTTGCGACTTTTGAATTCAGAACCTTTTTAATCGTCTAATTAAAAGTCTAGTATTAAGTTACCTTTTCAGTATTCGGCCATTTAACATCCATTGTAAATGTTCAAAGAACTGAGAGAGTGTCAGAGTTCAGAGGTGTGGTCTAACCTTTATTCTATCGAAGAGACACGAAAGATTATATGGTCGGGAACGTGTCGATACGAGAGAATTGGCGAAATAAATCGATACGATCGATGTGAATAATCGTCGAATACTTTAAAACACATTTTATAATTACTTACTGAATTTTCCTACGTTACAACATTGAATTTAGCTACTGGGCGGACGGAGCAACCACAGGTTTTTAAATTAAGAGTATAGACAACAAATTCTATGGAAATGTATTCTATATACTACAATAAATACCAATCTTATTTATAAAGCGTTAATGCTACTAATTACTGTTTCACTCAAATTGCAATTCTGTTCTAAAACGAATTCAACGATTATTTACCTCGATAGTACGCTCAAAGGAGACAAAGTCGGTTTTACGAAAAGGCAGCGGCGGTCTTGAAATAAATTCCACTTGCGTCCAAACGAGTCCGATATACCGATAATCGATAAAAATCATCGAATACTCACATAAAACGAATGTTAACCTAATAAATAGGATTGAAAATGAAACCAAACGAAGAAATAAGCAAGTATCAGGTACCTGATTTTGGCAGTGTGTCATGAAACTTTAGTATAAAGAGTCATATCTTTGTGAGTTCGGTCGGTGATTCTTATGGATAATGTTGGACTTTGAACGGGAATGACTTTGCGGGGGGTCGCTAGATATTCGCGGGGGGTCGCGGGCCGAAGACACTGTGGGGCTTGGGGTTCCTCCGGGGCGGGGTCTGTCCTCGGGTATTAGATACCCAGACAAGGTATTTGTTGCAAACCGAATATTATTTACTGTCTTTACACTAAGGGAGGTGATGATCAAAGTTCTATAAACCTAGTAGTTACTACTAATCGTTTAGTAGTTAATACTAGTTCGTTTGATGAACAGTTTTAATTACTTGATGGTAATCACACCTTCATAATAATCGTCCACAATTAAGCTTACTTGATGGTGCTTACAAATAAATGTGTTCATGAAAATCACCAACCGTCAGTGTAAGGATAGCTACTATATATTCCATCTGCAACAAACCCTTGTCTGGACATGTTACCAGGGGCGGACTAAGGTCAGCGCGGTCGCGTCAAGAGCAGAGCGTGGCGGGCTGACCGAGGGACCCCGGTGCACTCGGCGAAGGAGACACTGTTGGAACAAACGTACATACATTAATAAAGCTAACATACATATGATATAAAGCTTTTACACGCTGAATATATCGGAGGAGTTCAAACACTTGTCCCTTAAAATGTTTCCCAAGAAATTCTTGTAGACTAGGAAGTTTAAGAATGAAAAAATAGTAATAAATCTCTGCGTTGACGAAAAATAAGTATGAAAAGTGGCGTTATTGCTGCTTTTCAATTGGTGCTGGCCGGTTCTAAGTACTTACAACTTACTAAAGTTAGTTAGATCATATCAAGGGTATTTTATACCCTATCTTCTAGTATTCCAGGTCTACTAGGGGTGTGTCGTACCCGTCATCAGACGAGGTGGTCCCGGTCGTCGAGCGAGGCGTCGGAGTGCGCGTCGGGGTGGCGCAGGTCGCGCTCCAGGTCGAGGCTGCGCCGCTCGAGCCCTGTCTACTAGGGGTGTGTCGTACCCGTCATCAGACGAGGTGGTCCCGGTCGTCGAGCGAGGCGTCGGAGTGCGCGTCGGGGTGGCGCAGGTCGCGCTCCAGGTCGAGGCTGCGCCGCTCGAGCCCTGTCTACTAGGGGTGTGTCGTACCCGTCATCAGACGAGGTGGTCCCGGTCGTCGAGCGAGGCGTCGGAGTGCGCGTCGGGGTGGCGCAGGTCGCGCTCCAGGTCGAGGCTGCGCCGCTCGAGCCCTGTCTACTAGGGGTGTGTCGTACCCGTCATCAGACGAGGTGGTCCCGGTCGTCGAGCGAGGCGTCGGAGTGCGCGTCGGGGTGGCGCAGGTCGCGCTCCAGGTCGAGGCTGCGCCGCTCGAGCTCGAGCCGCGCGCCGCAGCCCGCCGCCGTCGCCGCTGTGCAGCGCCGCGGCGCTTCTAGCGACGACACCTGCAAGTGTAACGTTATAAATCAACATTGGGAACAAAATACGCCATATTCAAAAAGTCTGGTCGCTCTAGTTTAGGGTAGGCCCTTGTCGATACAATGGGGACGTATCAACGCACTACCCAAACCATTTTACGAATCGGGCTGAAATTTGGCATGCAGTAGGATGTTACGACGAAGGCATCCGCTAAGAAAGGATTATTACCCGAAGCGAAGCGAAGGCAAGTCACAAGTATGAGACAAAAATAGAAAGATACTGCAAGTAGCATAGGTATTGTCAATCAGTTCAATAAACATGGACCAATCATGACCGCGAGCTGTTAGACAACTTTTATATTATTCTAAATTGTTTTCGTAGTGCTAACCAATTTATGTTGTTTTTTTTATGTTTCACCTTTTTTCTGATTAATTTTTTTTTAAATTTTCGCCTAGATGTTTTTTTCGACCTTTTCATAAAATTATATTTAAACACTTTTGTTCCCATAGTATTGTCTATTTTTATTTGCGCGAGCACTACACATTTCAAATAAAACAATTACGGATTAAACTCGCGTGTATTGATATTCTAAACATTATTTAGAGATCAGACGTTTCGAGCTCTTTACAGCGCTCGTGGTCTTGCCCGTGACCACGAGCGCTGTGTTTGAAACTTTTGTTTCCTTTAAATTGTTTCCCATAGTTACCTTAGCGAGCCGGCGCGCGGAGGGCAATACCTATGTGTCAATCAATTCAATAAACATGGACCAATCATGACCGCGAGCTGTTTGACAACTTTTATATTATTCTAAATTTTTTACGTAGTGCTAACCAATTTATGTTGTTTTTTTTTTAAGTTTCACCTTTTTTCTGATTTTTTTTTTTTAATTTTCACCTAAATTTCGGTTTTTTTCATATTTTTTTTTTAAATTTTTGTTCCCTTTTAAATTGTTTCCCATAGTTACCTTAGCGAGCCGGCGCGCGGACGGCGGGCGCTAGGAGGGCGCGGGCAGGTGCGGCAGCTTGGCGCCCGCCCAGTACGCGCCGCGCGCGCACCCGCCCGCCGCGCCTGCGCCGCTCTCCTCCGAGAGGGCGGCTTGCAGCTTCGCTTCTGAGAGGAAAAGACACATTAGAGAAAAAAAAAACAAAAGCCTCCAAAAACCACACATACTAAAAGTTACAGGTTGGTTCACGAAAGATGACCAATGCGCAGAAAGCGATTTTTAGGTCCCTGTTGAGGTGCGGGGTGAGGGGCGGGCGGAATGCGTCAAGGCTGGAGCGACGCTATTGGTGCGTGCGAGCCGCGTGATGGACTGCAGCAGGCCGCTCAATCGCTATTTGTCAATTGCGGCATCGACATGCTTTAAGATATTTGTTTCATATTTTTTGTGACTTGTTAAGTTTTCGTTGTTTTGTTAGGTTATCATTGTTTTTGTTAAAGTTAAATAAGTGTACCTACAATAATTACAAGTATATTAAGTATATTATAAGTTTAGGCAATTAATTATACTATTTCAATTACAATAAAATATTTATTTGTATTAAGTATTTTCTCACATGCGCATCGGCCGCCATTTGTGGTCAACTTCCATGAACCGATCTGTACAAAATAATACACCGTAAAATTTTAGCGGTTGTTTTCCCTTAGTAAAATAATTCTATCTTAGTAGCACAATACATTTGTGCAGTTCTTTTTTATTGAAATCAATAAATGCCGGATTACGAAAAGTATAAGGGAAATTCGAAAGCACGTTCGAACCGCTTTATTACTTAGGGCGTAGAGCTTCTTTAGTTTTAAGCATCGATTTCATGGGGCAAGCAGTTACTGATTACGTCACATCTTATAAAAGAACGATAACTTCTCTCGTGACTTATTCGAGTTGTTATTTTGAAAATGAAAAAAAAAATTTTTTTTCATGGAATAATTTGCATGATTCGATAGTTTTACTAATCATCATCATCAGCCCATACTCGTCCACTGCTGGACATAGGCCTCTCCTCTCTCAGTTTTACTAAAGGCAAATCGATCTGCCATGGGAAAACAACCACTCAAATTTCGCGGTGTACAGTGGTGAACTTTCGTTAAACTACAGGGAAGATTAACAAGGTCAGAAATATTGTCAAAAACAAACAGTAAAGGGCATGTAGTCTAAAGAAAAGTATATACTCACTGGCGACTTGTGACGCGTTGAACGTGACCGGGGTGCGCGCGAGGGGGGTTCTCAAGGACCCCCCGCGCGCGCCGCCGCTGCCGCCCGCGCCCGACCCCGGCACCCCCGCCCCGCTCGACCCGCTCACGCCCCCCACCGACCCCCCTCCGCTCGTCTGAGGACAAGGATAGCCATAACGTAATGTTTTGCAATGGTTCAGGACCCCACTAACTTGACATAAATAATCACTGCTTCAGGACACTAAAGAAAGGGAGATGATATTTTATTCCTTGTCTACACTGCGGACATGTTGACATTTTTGATGAGTTTCTACCTCTT
The DNA here is from genome assembly GCA_039566165.1 of Maruca vitrata. Lineage (NCBI taxonomy): Eukaryota > Metazoa > Arthropoda > Insecta > Lepidoptera > Crambidae > Maruca > Maruca vitrata. The sequence continues at coordinate 6,215,796 of CM076936.1, read as the reverse complement.
TCATTTTGACGTTAATGAGGTGATGTCTTGGTACTTGTTTAAAATCGTTGAGTTTGGACCTCACACACTTGACATAATTGTAGTGCTGTTTTGTTACTTGTGATACTTTAACAGCCATGTTGTTCCTGGTTTTGGACCTCATTCATAACAAGACATAAGTGAGACCTCATTGACAAAATTGAGGTGATGTTTCGTTACTCATTAACCGTTTAACAGACATGACATGTTGAAATTATGGAGCCCCCTCTCTTGATGTGAGTTAAGTCCAGATTTTGGTGTAAATATATCCTCCCTCTGTTTGGCAATGGGTTAAAGTGTATAGAAGGTACTAATTATGCTTCGTTCTATTTTTCTTCTCTTCTTGATGTTTCGTCGTTGGCCACTCGAACATTGATTACCAACTGAATCTTTATTCTAATAAAATTACATGACAATAATATGTAATTTATGCCTTGCAGAAATATAATTCACCAGTAACAATTTCTCAAATAGTGATAAAACTAGGTGCGTTGTCTCATTACAAAAAAAAATACATTCAAATTGCTTTCTCGATATTGAACATATTGCAGTGATATGCTAGCTACGTAGGCAAAAAAGAATGAAGTGCACACTCTTCTATGTAAATTCTTTTTCAAAATTGTTATTCACAAAAAAAAATCAAAAAATTCTAATTACCACAAACAAGTTAACTCACGACGAAAAGTATAAAACGAACAATAAAATGTAACAACTAGGAATTTCTATAAGCTTCTAAAAGTAATTACTAAAACTAACTGTTAACACTAGATATTAATCAGTTATTTACTAAAAAGTTGCATTCATTAAAACACAAAAATACTCATGCGATCTACCTCAAGTTCCATTTTTTCTCAAACTATTTAAGAAGAAAATTTTCATGCTAACATTACAGATAATGCAAAATATATAACACGTAATAAATCCATACAACGTTATTTATAAGATTATATTGATTTAAAAGCTTAGCAATGAATGTCATTAAACCAATTTTGCATTTATGTGTATTTGCAAAATTGTCTAAAGAGGATCATATTTTATAAGACTGAACTAAGTTGAACAAAATATTCGACTACTTGCATTCGATACAAAAAACGAGAGATGTGTGAATTTTAAATGAATTATAATTCTTAAGAAATTTAATTCCGTTCATATAATAAAATCGTGTTTAAAATAGGACTTTACAAATATATAATATACAAGCCAAGTATTTTTTTATACAGGATTTCCTCTTTTGTATGGATTTGTTACCCACGGAAAACAGTAGAACAAGTCAATTCAACATGCCATAAGCTTTTTTTAAGCTTATCAAGTTACTGAGAAGAATACAAGCAAAATTAAGAACAGGGTTCAGACAAAGATGCAGCATTTTAATAAAGTAATTTACAGAAAGCTGCGCAGATTTCTAAAAAAATATGGAAAAACGGAATTCACAGAAAAGAAAGAACAGAAAGTAATAAATGGAAAAATAAAGGCACCATTATGACTTCAAAGAAACAAATCAGTTCATTATTGTCGGTTTTGAATGCCTAAAGAAAATAATTAAGTAAATAAATAATAAATGCAACTTAAGCAAATTATAGTGGCCGCTTGTGGTGTGGTGGTATACCACAAATAAAATTTAAAATATTCATGTTTTTTTTTTATAATTTACAATCATAATGAACCATTTCAAGACAAAACTATCATCAATTCTTAAAAACGTTGCGATTGAGTATTTTTCATTCTAAACTTGCAATATCCACAAGTTAATAATTTCCTAATTTTTTTTTCGTATAAGGCTAACAAGATGACCTTACTCCACCTGTTGGTAAGCGGTAGTGAGATCCACATATGAGGAATTACTCTTTTAGTGTTACTGTAATAATGATATTTGGGTAATATGCAGCAGGTTAACTTAACAACGATTTTTTGTTCATAATTTATTCTAAAAACTTTCAGAGATTTTAGTTTTACGGTAAGCTATTATTCCTTACTTTTTAATTTAAATATTTTACATGTAGGTTTAAATATGCATTTAACATAATCCATAGAATTTTAATATACATGTACATTTTTAAATGACATGAATTGCTTTTCTTGCTTTGCTTTTCCTTCAATTTAAACAGAGATCATACAAAATTCAAACTAAGACACAAGTCAAAATAATCCCTTCTCAATTCACCACCGTTAACCTTTCGACCGCCAAACTCAATCGCAACGCACCACAAACGGCCACGCGAAAAAAAAACAACCAAAAAAAAAAGCGTTACCAACAAACCTATTTGTCTGTGCACTTAGCATGGGCGACCCGTTTGACCTGGTGCTCGATACTAACGTGGTTCGCGTGGTGGGGCGGCGGCTCGTCGTCGTGGGGCGGCCGGGGCAGGCGCCGGCGCAGCCACGCGTGTCGGAGCGCCGCGGCTGGCGTGAGCCGCTTTTCCGGATCCCATTCGAGGCATCTATAATAATAAATAAGTAAATAAATATCTGGGACGTTTGCACACACGGTCATCTAACCCCTAAGCAGAGCTTGTACTGTGGGCTTCAGAGACTGATATACATACATATTTTTGTGTCACTAACCACTGTTCCACCGAGCCAGTCAGTTTATTAGAAACATCATCAGAGACGGGAGAGTCGTCGATGGCCGAGTGGTTCAGGTCGTTGCTTGCTAAGAGGTCGACAGTTCATAGTTTCAATCCCCTCCACGTAGAATAATCCAATATGTGTTTGTCAAATTTGAAATTCATATATACGATTATTCGACCTGCACACCTAAGCATCTCGCATGGCAAGCAATGACCTTAACCCATTGTGTAAAGGAGGGAGGGAGGGTCACCGACGCACTTTTATTAGAATCAACAAGATTTCCAAACTTTAATAAAGTGTTCGACAGATTTTAGCAATCACGCAGGACACCTATGCACCCGCATACACAAGCGTAATCTCTGTTCCTTCACTTTTATAGTTCGGTGAAACAGCCTTTGCCGATTAGAAAGTTAAAACTCTAGCTTATATTCAATAGCAAATATTCATGGAAAATAGTTTTGGGGTAAAATATGCGCATACATCATTTAGCCCCCATATGATCCACCGACTGATTTCCTGATCACAAAGTGGGGCAAGAGCTATCCGCTTCCCCGCAAGTCCGGTGATGATGACGAGGCTATTCCAAGCCATCATTGTATTGCAGTTAGGAAAATAAACCTTATAACAAAGAAATGCTCACCGTCTAATAAAGTCAATGAAGAACTTGTCCTGGCAGCCCTTGAGGGCAGTGACGAAGCTCTTGGAGCCCGGCGGTCCGCGGGCTTTCCCTCTCCGCGACATACCTGGAATACAGCAGAGAAAGGGTTAATCAAGTTCTATGACACATGAACTTTGTTATGTTTTGAGCTATACGAGAGTAAGGATATCCTTACTTTTTTTATGATTCACATTTTATAATGATAAACAAAAAAAATATCGTCTACTCGCACTTTTTCCGTCTATGTTTTTAAGACGAACGCTAAATAATTCTAAAATCCTATTCTAGCAAGGTGCAACCGGCAAACAATCTGTTTTAACGACATTTTCCATTACTATTATGTTAGTAGCAAATACATACTACCCAAATTACAAATACCTAAATAATTCTAAATGAGAATTTATATTTTTATCTAATGCACCATTGCTTCTACATTACAACCTAAATTTAGGAAAGAAAATAAATTGAACACTGCACAAACACGACTCAGAAAACAGTTTAAAGAACCATAAAACTCATTTGTACAGACTAAAACAAACATCCCACCATAAACTTAGCTCAAGATTAACAAAATTTAATTAGAAAACCAAATGGCTATTTTGTATCAATTAGCGAAACCCGTATGGAATACCGAATACTACATATGACGAAGTGGATAAACCAGGATTATGAAAATTTGGTAAATCCAAGCTTGCTGGCGGTCTGCCAAGGAGACTTTTTTTTGGAGTTTAACTATTAAACTAAACGTTTGCGATCAACTGGGGATTCGGATCGCGGAAAACGAAACGCGAGCAAGAGATAAAAACAGAAACATTTGTATTCAATCTGTTAATACAAAGATTTGCCAACGATTAAATGTGAGAATTGTAAACAGAAACGTTGAATTTTATTGGTGTCGTGTTGGATTATGACAATGATGAAGTTGTTGTTTAGGACGCGGTAGTCAGTGTGAAGTCATGTTTATAAATGAAATTATTGTAATATCTATTGTATGTAACATAGAATATTTCGTTAGCAAAATAGACAGACATGGAAATATTTTAGTCATGTATTTACAAAGTATAAAAATTAATGAAAAAGCAAGACATGTTTTTATGTCTAATACTAAAGAACCAATAGTTGATATCAAAATGAATGAGTCCGAGAATACTTATATTTCAGAATAGGCCGAAGCCGATCGAAATATTAGATTTATATACCTAACAAAATATATCAGTAATAAGACACCTTTCGTCCTACGTCTACGCACTCATGATTAAGATATGACTCACTCACTTCCCCGTGACGAAAACTAACAATTTATAGTATTTTGACAACTCGACAAGAATCACAGTCACGACTTACTCATACTGAAATGCAGAATGCAATGTGACGTTGTTAAAACCACCTACATGAAGTTTTAGCAAAGAATTTGACCGTTCGCATATTTATAGAGATGATGATTTTAACTGGCTCTGTGGTATGGCACCGATCTCAGCCAAAATCGTATGACAAGATCTTTAGGATACATTCAGATTAATTTCCGTGATGTGTTATATTTATTAATAGCTGTGATTTGACATGCGAAAGAATTTCATGAAATCTACTTGCAGATTAAAAATTATTTCGTTTCATTTCATTTCACTAATTGCCGTTTCTTCCTTCTTTTTCCATTTTTTAAATTAAGAATAACTGAAATGTGAAAATTCACATACCGTACATACATAGAAGTAGTTATCTAATACGAATATTCGGTGATCTATAACTTTCAGGGACGAGGAAATAAATCGATTTCATCACTTTTCATAAATCAACCACCTTGCGGGCACAATAATAATTTGGCAACCAATACCTTCTAATGTCTACCCACATAACAAATTGATTCTGCGAAGGGACCTAATAAATAAATACACGGAGATCGCGGCGTTCTAACGTTTTCCTTATCCGAAATATTTTTTGCACGAAAAACATTAATTAGTTTTTCAGCGCGGCACCGCCCTTGACATCTTTTTTTAATGAAACATCGACAACAGACCCCTTTCCTGTTGTCTTTGACAGTTGTAAACATATTTAATCTAGTAGAAAACCTTAACCAACTTTTCCGGGATAAAATTGGATTTTCTCAAGGTTTGCTTTAGGTAGATAGTAGTCAAGAAGTATATTTTACAAGTCGTACGTAACTCAATCTGAACGTATTAATTACCGGAAACATTTCGATGTATAATAAAGTCATCACACAAATTTTCGCCCGAAAGGGAATCGAACCCACGATGTCTTTTTAACAGGGACATTAACAAATGCCCCATCGAGATAAATGATATTCTGTTCTATCAAACTGACTCGATACGAAAACACACTTTTAAATGAAACATGAAATGCGGAATACGGTATTAGAGTGAAAACCGCGTCTCGGCTAACGTAGTGTTGGACACCATCAGGCCAGTGGGGCTACCATGAGTTTAAAACTTACGCGCTCGATATCGCCTACGTGGTTCGCCGGCTGGTGGTTACGCGAAGAACTAAAATCGGCCGTATGAAAAAAACAACTCGATAGGTTTTTAACGTAAGTAAGTTTTCGATAGCCTACTCATGGTAGGCCCTCAGGAGTGACGATCTGCGCGGGACGGATGGTAGAAGCTGGATGCGAGTAGCCAAAGAACGACTGACGTGGCGTGCACTGTGAGACGCCTATGTCCAGCAGTGGACAAAAAAGGGCTGATGATGATGATGAACATACCTCCACTAAGAACAGTGGTGCCGTCAGCGAGCGTAGTGGCGGTGCAGTACCGCGGCAGACCCTTGCTGCTGATGAAGTTCTTGGACCTCTTCCCCTGCTCGATGAGCTTCTGAGGAGGCATGCCCAGCAGCTCGATGATGCACGCCATCTGGTCGGCCTCGTCCTCGCCGGGGAGAAGCGGGAACCCTGGAACAGGGGGCGGAAACTCAAAGAGACGTCATCTGTTTTGACACTTAAAGTGTTAAGTGCTGAAGGAAGTAATAGAAAAATATCTAATAACTAAAATGTAAGAAGTTTAATCTAAAATACTTAAAAAATAAATCAAAGAGACGTCATCTGTTTTGACACTTAAAGTGTTAAGTGCTGAAGGAAATAATAGAAAAATATCTAATAACTAAAATGTAAAAAGTTTAATCTAAAATACTTAAAAAATAAATCAAAGAGACGTCCTCTGTTTTGACACTTAAAGTGTTAAGTGCTGAAGGAAATAATAGAAAAATATCTAATAACTAAAATGTAAAAAGTTTAATCTAAAATACTTAAAAAATAAATCAAAGAGACGTCCTCTGTTTTGACACTTAAAGTGTTAAGTGCTGAAGGAAATAATAGAAAAATATCTAATAACTAAAATCTAAAAAGTTTAATCTAAAATACTTAAAAAATTAATCAAATTGATATAAACGTTGACGCAAAATGGTTTTCTATTCACTTTCTACGTCAATACAAAAGTTTGTAACGAGATTAAATAAACAATCTGCTAAAAACAAAATGAAATATAATGTTAAAGAAGTAAAGTAAGGAAAATTTTGGAATCAACACAAAAAATTGATGATGGAAATAATCAAAGTTTTAATTACTCATAGTCTCATCATCATCTCGTACCATACCACGACAATGTATTATACAGATTGCAAAGAGTGACCCTTCAATCGGTCACCTGGTAACCTGATCTCGTATATGTGACTTCTCACATTAGTATCTTATATTTCTCAACATCAATTTATTTGCAAAAAGGTAAAGTTAGGTCCTAGGTTAGCTCAGTGGTCAAAGCAGCCGACGCGATATCGGAAGACCGGTGGTTCAAGTACAGGCGGGGTGAAGAATGCGATTTTATTCAAATTTTAAATTTACATTTAAAGTCAATTTAGGTGCAAGAGAGTTCCTGTGTCTGATCCAATTTTGATTTTATTTGAGGTTGTATTTTTTTTATATAATAGGCGTGACGACTGGGTCAAAATCTTATTATTCTATTTAGTCCGTAAGTTAGTTTATACAAAAATATGGGACACGTATTTTATTGTTTTTCAATTGATTGAAAAATGACAAAATTATAGCTTATCAAACTTCTGGAGTGGGGGCTTGTGACGTCACAGTTACGCAAAAATTGTACCTAAAAGTGACGTCATACGAAACTTTTAAGCACTATATCTTCATAATTTCTTGTTTGTGAAACAAAATAAAAAATACGTGTACAATATTTTTAAATAATCTAAATAACGGACTAATTATATTTTTTTAGTCGTCTCGCCTATTTTTGTTTTTTTTTTTCAATTTTTGTTTCACCAATAACTACAACAACAAAACCAACATACCTGTAAGCAGCTCAGCCAGTATGCACCCCAGCGACCACATATCGATGGGCATCCCGTACCTCGCGCCCATCATCACCTCCGGCGCGCGGTAGAACCGCGACTGGATGTACGTGTACACCCGCTGGTGCTCGTAGCACGAGCTGCCGAAGTCTATCACCTGCGGGCAAAAGGTTAACGTTGAGTGGGATGACAAAATTTTTTTTTTTGTTTTTAAAAATAATGGTTAAATCAAGTTTTGGCACTAAATATGAAAGTGTGAAGTAAATGTCCAGCTTCACAAATTTTGTCAGAACGAAAATAAGGATTTTGAGTAATTCTGCTTTACCTCACCTATTTGCCCCACTGAAGGGAAAAATATTACATATGATGCTTACACAGAAAAAAGGATCAGATTAAAAAAGAACGATGCATAGGAACGTCACGAAACTGGCTAAGCACACAGAGTCACATATTTTTAGCAGCTAAAATTTTGTACATCCAAAACTCAGTATTCTCTTGTATTCTTATAATCACAGTTACCTACTTCAACATTGTTCCGTGCGTTTAAGATACTCAACAACGCAGTAATTTGTATCAAAACCCTTAGCTATTTATCAAAACAAACCGATTCTATCTACACCGTTCGATTAACTCATTCGCAGTATCGATTACTCGGAAGTAATGCGCGCTAAATCTCGGCATCGCACGCACAGAGTGACGCACAAGCATCGATTGGCCATTGTTCCGACAATTTCGGATAGCTTATGTTGTATTGTTTGGCTGTTAACAGGTTAATAAGGCACGTGGCCAACAACATTTTTGAATGTCAGTAATTTGCAAGTAATCGGATATGGAACCTTAAAGCTTTAGGCCTGCTAGTGTGATATTATACGGAAGACGACCATAATTAATGGTCGTTTTTCGGACTTTGAGAATTTGAATATAAATACTGTTGGGTTCTTCAGATCCAACTGCTCTCCCGCTTTTCCAGTTTAAGCCAGTCTCAGGCTAACTATAGCATGTCCTTCTGTGAGACCGTCATGTCCCAAAAGGAAGCGGCAGAACGGGAGCGGGAGGCTGACCCTCTGCTCCTCCGCACCGAAGGCGCAGACTGAGACGCGCCAGGCGCTCATTTGTGCGTCAATTGCCGCATCCCAGCGGGGACAAGCGGGTGGCAGGTGTGCGGACACCGCCGGCTGCATTGCATCGGTCCCCGTTGATAGTCGGGGTGACTCCGTGTACCAGGTTGCCCCGTCGCCCTCCTTAAAGTGGGGGCCTGTGAGGAGCCCGCTGGGCTGTCCGCCGGCGGCGTTGTGGGTTAAAGGCTAAGGCCAGAGAACCACGACTCCGTCAAGGTGATGAGGTACCTCGGTGTTTTAGTCGGTAGACCCCACGGTCGGTAGGCATTGCACTTGCCCAGGAGCAGAGGCTGGCATTTGCCATCTTTTCACCAGTCCGACACACCACCGGGAGAGAACTCCGGTGACGGTGCGTACAGCATTCCATCGCGACAAAAAAGAAAAAGGCTAACTATAGCAAAGCCCTTTAGAAAAAAATTAACATTGAAATAACAAATTTTTTCTTTACGGTTTTTGAGGCAATTTTTAGCACCTTCGCTATGTTAGCTCAGTAGTGAAGGGTTGCTTAATTTAACTATTCCTAGTAAGCCAAGATAGAGGATATAATTATGGTTAAACATTTAGAAAACAGTAAAATTGCAGGATGCTTTATGAGATTTTGCTTCATTTCCACTACGTTATTCAAAACGGTAATTTTGATTACTTTCACTCGTTACTAAGGCATTTAAATCACTTTTCCATACATACAATCACGCCTTTTTCCCAGAGGGGTAGGCAGAGATCACTTCCAGCGATCCACTTTTCACCTCTGTGGGAAACGTGACGTGACGGGTTGTGGACCACGTCGCCGCCATTCTGCCTTGTGCATTGTTTTAACAAGGTAATTGCGTTCCCACGAGTAGCAAGGATGTATGACGGGGGAAGGAAAAGAGGAGGAAGGATACTATCGCCTCGGATGATTTGGATTGAGTCGATAGTAGCTCGAGGAGCCAGGGTCAGGGCTTACCCGTATACCGTTCACCAACCACCGGACAGATAGTTGTGACTGGTATCCCCTGACTAATCACTTTTCCGCTAGCAATAAACAGTCCAAACATTACAGCGAAAACTATAATGTTTATAGATCCTCAAGTGTTCTTCCTGTTAAGCATTGTAGTCGGAAACAACGGGAAAATAAATCATTTTTCAAACTGGAATCATAAACAATAGCATACTAGGAAGCTGGAATATGTTTGATGGTGATTGATACTTCTTTGCATCTCACTATTTTTGCAGATTGTACAGTTTTCAGAATTGTAATTTAACCTCACATTGGTAAGCTGGTTTTGTAAGAAAAAATAGTATTTGTGAAGTCTCTTATTGTTTCTGAGAGCGAATAGTAGGTGCTACTAAACGAATGGTTAATAAAAATAATATAAAATATATTGATTATGGTTTTACTTTTACGCAATCAAACCTTAAAGATCGTTTTTTGAAGGAAGATTTATAAAGCGACATATTTAAGTCCTTAAGGGGTGTCATAACCCCTCTTCTTCTTGTTAAATTTTCCATTTACTCAACTTGAATTTATGTTGAGAAACAAAGTCAAATAACTTTTTTTTCCGAAAATTTCAGCAACTGGCCTTTATTAATGTCCGCAATAAAGCCGCAACAGCGGCGTTGTACGGAACCAATAAATTTCAGGTGGTACGCCCGTGGTCCCGTTTCGAGTCACGTGCTATCCCGATATTGGATGACGTCACAGGTACCATAAATCCGCTTTCCCGACGTACGCTGTGACATTCACCTAATTTGTGACCTACGAGAGGGCAACTGTCTACAACCTTACTATTCTTCAATTTTGAACCTTGTGATGAGAGTGTTAAGTTCTAAAGGTGAATGTTATGGTGTTGGGGAGTGACGAACATTGCACGTTTCGATCTTAATTCGGTTTTGATTGGATGTGTTCATGTATTAAGAACGATTGGCACGTGTGTAGCCCTTTTCAATTTCTGTGTCACTTACGAGTATATGGAGTCACGTCTTTCGTAGTTTTTACGATTAAGTCTGAGCATGGTATGAATCGCATAGTACTAGCTGAAATGATTGGCTATAAACCAATAAATGAATCAGCGAATGTCATACATCGTTGATTGGCACTGTACGTACAACCAATTATGATACATTTATGTTCAAACGACACACATATATATTATTCTAAAGGACTTGGCTGATGGTTTGAAGGAGCATTGTACGAATACATTAATACTTTTATTATCTTGCCAGCGCTAACAAGACATTGGTGAAATCACCACTTCGTACCTAGTACCTAACTTATTTTTAAAAACTGTTTCAGAAACAGTTTTCCTCTGACGTCAAAACTGGCGAAAAATCTTAGAATCGTGAATTTCTTGTTCAATTTGTAGAAGGTATAAATGAGTGGTCTTTCAACACAGAATTTACGTGATTTTGTTTTAAAAGTTAAATTAAAACATAATTTGAGATTCTTTTTTCAGATTTGAATAATGGAATGAAAACAATGCTCCGTTCAGTACGGATAATACGGATATGTTTAAGGTAATGATAAAAACACCCAAAAATATTTTGGTATAATGAAATTTGATATATTTGATATTTGATATTGATATTGATATTAACTACATTTTTCCTATTTAAAACATTGCAATATTCGTCGTAACATAGAAGTTTATGAAGCAAAAAAATAAACAAAACAAAACAAATGAACACAGCCAAATTGTAATCTAAACTTCACTCACACCTTAACGTTACGTTGATGATATCCAACTTGTTCTCGTTTATCAAACAATTGAGTACTGGCCGAAGAGACTCATTCATATTCCGAAAAAAAATTGGCAAACGGCATCGACAGTTCACATTTTCGCCAACTGGCGCCATCTACCTGTCACCTGTCACACGTAACTTTTGTTCTTTGGCACACAAGTTAATTATCCGTAAACATTGCATCGAAAGACAGGCTTCGGAGAAACTGGTCAGTTTTCAGTACAATCATTAGCGTAATTAGGCAAAGCGGAGATAGATAATTGAGGAAATGTACTTTTTTTCACTGGAGATTTTGATGTGTAGCCCGACTCGGTTACGGTTTTATATGTCCACTTAGTTAGATTGCTACATCTAGAGACCATATTTTCATGTATTTATTAAAGTCTCACTAATAATTTACAAACATTACACATATAGATTATGCAAAGAGTAATATTCCAGGTGTAATTTTCAAGGAATGAACAAAATACAGCGGCTAACGTTAACTGTGGCTCTTTAGCTACAAATACAGAGATGGTGACCATATTTGTATACCCATAGATACATACCACATTAGTATCACCTACTTAACGGCTTATTGGGACTTAGGTCAGGTCAATAAAAATGCTAAATTACTGGTTACAAAGTGGCCTAAAATGATTCTCCATTAGATTTATACGCTAATGTTACTTTAATGTTACAATCGATTGTCTGTCTACTTTTAGTCCAATGTCGACTGTACATATCGATGTTTTCACACACCAGACAGTCGCCAGACAGCGCCGACATGACGATTGCCAGTTTTAAATACACGATGACGAACTGAATAATCGAGATATCATTGCATCGAATTGCAAGCGTCCAAGCGTAATCGATGACAAACAGTATAGTTTCGTCGTCTCGATGCGTTTGACATATTAAATCATCGACGAGTCATAGCAATTGGATGTCAGCCAATCGCGGCGCTTCCCCGAAACAGTTGGCAATCAGCTTTTTAATATACAATTTTCTTAAGAAAACTAAACTTTAAATAGTAGATTAATAGTACGCTAGGTTCGCACGGTTCGATGACATTTCGCGACGTCCTCATAACCGTGGAAATAAAACGTTTTCCTTGAAAATTTTCTTGGCCATTTTCTAATGCTTAATAGTCTATATCCTAATGGTGTTCGTTGAAGTGTGAAGTGGGTTTTGGTGGCGTTTTAACACCTTTTCTAAAAACTGGTTTTAGATTTTGAGGCTCAGAACTAGTAACCCAAAACCACAAATGAACTATTTAGCCTGCTCAGACAAATTCATATGAACATAACTAGCCTCTCTTCTGCGACTTCGCTTGGAATCGTTTCTGTCAAGTCTCACGGGAATGTGATAAAATGTACACTTCTAACCTACCTCTCCACCAATTTTCAGCTAAGTCGGTTCAGCCGTTATTAAGTTATAAATGTGCAACTATCACAGAGTTATTATATCCTATCATCATCATCATCAGCCCATTACAGTCCACTGCTGGACATAGGCCTCGCCAAAAAAATTATATCCTATGTAATATTTTAATGTTATACCTTGTACTGAAATCAAAGAGATAAGATAATATGTTATATTAAATAACATCATAATTGCGACACCAAACAACTGTTGTCTTGGATAACAGAAGCAAGACAGTGCCAGACAGTAATTATTTAAATACTAACACGTAATGTCTAACAAAAACATCTGTTGCAGTCGCCATAAGGCGTTGCCTTATGTCACGGCTTCCTTTTTCTGTTACATAATAAGAAAAAGGTTAGTTTTTAACCGAATGCAAAAAAGATACTAGTCAGGTGTTCATTTTTTTTAGTTTGTTACCTAATAACATCGTCACTTGAGACCGATGAAGCCGTTTGGTTGATTTTCTTTTTTCGAAAGTAGCCTGATAATATAGTTTCCAAAAAAAAAACAAGCACTGACGATTAGAAACATTTCAATTGAAAGAGCTCTAATATTATAGGTACGAACATGTATCCTAGTGTAGAAGTATCAGAATACATAGAAATTGAAAGCGTAATAGAGTCTGACGTATCTGAATAAAATAGCTTTTTTATAAAGAAAAGTTTGTTTAACTATATCATAATTTAGTTGAACTTTACCTTACTTCATTTCCTATTAATATCATCAAAACACCCGATTATAAATAGTGCGCAAAGTTTGCAAACCCTTGCTATATAGTTTACAGTTAACATTGGACTGAATCCGTCGTCGAGCCGGCTTAAAATAAACCAAACATTCGTGAAAAATTGATCCAAACAATTCTTCGTAGAAGCGATATCGGTAAAACACATGGTTAGTCGTTGGTACATCGTACTCGTATCGGTCAATGTACTCAGCAGTTAAGAACTTTTAAGCTATTGCATAGCTTTTATCGCGGGCTTTGAGCACGGCGACCGAACCAAGAAATTCCGTAACGCAAAAAACCTCACAATCGTCTAACGTCGTTTCAGTTCGGTAGACTTCGGCACGGTGTTTGTGTGCGTGCGGTTAGACGTATTGTACGACTCTACGAAACTCGCACGAATCGAGACGAGCTGCTCCGAAATCGGACGATGCTATATGCAATAGCTATGATGCAATAGCTATACCGCGGCAGTCCCCGAGTGCCACTTGTCTTTTTTTTAATGCGCAGTGTTATGTCTCAGTCTATGCTTGAACAAAAAGTCATTCTTAAGTAGCCAAAAAAGAACAATACAGTTGATCATATGTTAAATAAAAGCCATGCGTTGCAACATGCTTCGTCACATTTCATCCAGAAAGAAAAGAAAAATTCAACATTTCAAAGAAACAAGTACCGCATCGTAAGGTATTTTCGACGATGAAAGGAGTATTAAATCTCCAAGAATTAAAAGGAAAACTTCGAAGTCCTTCACAATCACAGCTGCCGTACTTCAATCGCAATATGTAAGTTTTCTTTTATTCTATTGTTGCATATTCCATTTAAATCGGAACATTATTTCTTGGAAATTAGCTTCGATTTGCATCATTGCAGAAGTCTGTGAAACGATTCTATTAGTAAACATGAAACTTTTTTCTTGTGAAGATTTAAAAATTGTATGCCGTCATGTCCTGTTTTCGATTTTCACATAATTACGAAATCGGGAACCACACATTCTCCAAATATTATGTCACTGCGTTTTTGGGTTGTCCCGTTTCGATGACAGTAACTTGAAAACGCAATTTCGTAAGAATCCGTTTTATATGGAAATGGACAAGACAAATTGCCAAGCCGCATACTAGTATCCACCCCGGGCAACAGTCCAAGACGTTGTGCCCCCGTTACACCCCAAGTTTGCGAATCCGAGAAATTCCAAGAAAAAGTTTGAATTAATTATTCAAAATCATCGGAGGCGTGGCGTGTCGCTGGCTGGTAAGTGTTACCCGCTGTTTTTAATTTCTTTTTCTAGTGACATGTCGCGTCAGCCATCTTAATTACGGAGTATCGTTACAAGCCAGTATCGGGGCCGTAGCCCACATCTGTCTGTTACGCGGGAAACTTTGACTATACTTTTTTTAAATCCTCCACGGCATTCTACACCCTATTGTTTTGAAGATCTCTTTGCCGTTTCGTTCGCTGTATGACTACGTAACTTTGTTTTCACACGCGATTTCTTTTCGCGGATCGCCGGTGAAGGTTGAATAAAGAGAGTTTTTCTGTTGCGGTTTTGATTTTCTTGACCCGGTTTCTTAAAATGCTGTAATAGATTAATTAGTTACTCGCCAGTTTCGTAATCTGTTACTGCGAAAATATCTGTTACGTTAATAGACTGTTGTTTTAGGTTTTAATGGTCTAGTCTAGGCCGTTTGCATTGAACGGCCAGGGTTTGGTGCATGATAATTGTAGTTTATAAGCCAATGAAACTACGCAAAAGAACTTGGCAGGCGCTTATGTATTCCGAATCCCTATAAAATTATCAAGAGCTAAATTTACATATATACGTTATCACGCCTTTTTCCCAGAGGGGTAGGCACAGATCACTTCCTGCCATGTGCTACAGTCCTGACACACCACTATCGCTTCTTCCACATCCATCAACCACATCATGCACGATTTCAAATTTGGTTTGCTAAAACTATCAACACACTGAATATAACAATAAGCATTATCCCATTTCTACTAATAATAATGACTTAAGACATTTAACTATCGTGTAACTTCTGCACAAACATTTACTGACCATGACATCGTTTATTGCGAAGAGCAATTGAAAATGTATGTCTCGGTATTAGCAATATTAATTTCGCACGAAGCAACAAAAACAGACTAATGCCCTACGTCGGTACTTTCGTCGCGCAAAAAACAGTCCCGTTACATGCGACCTCTCTCCACAGTTCGATGGATTCCAGTGAGGCCTCTTCACTTTACTATAGAGCCATCTGCGAGTCCGGTGATGATGACGAGGCTACTCCATCGTATGTCAGTAAGGAAAACATTTTCAAAATGATGCGACATAAAATTTTTTTTTCATCAAAAATTAGCAATTAGTTTAAACATTATCTTTTTGATATATATCACACAACAACATCATATATAAATTATACATTGCTCCGATTCCGAAATAAGAAGCTTAAGCAATATAAAAATAACACCTTCATTGGTGTTGTTGTGTTTATCACATAAATATTTGTCCCGAATGGGAATCGAAACCACGACTTAGCGCACGAGACAGAGGCACTATCCAATGAGCCAACGAGTCAGGTAACTTTAATTCAACCATACTTCCTTCATTGATGATTTGAACCATAACATCTAGGCCAATTCTTCACTTTGTGTCCACACACTGTGGTATAACCCACATGCGTGTGCGCAGGCTTTATTCCGTCCCATCTCAGTCGGTGAAGGCCGTTTTTTACAACGATGGGTTAATTTGTATGACTTCGAGTATCGCGTTGCTTGCCAACGGCTTGAATGTATGTGATTGGGTGGAACGGTGATCTAGTTTTGATTTTTGTTACACTGTTATGTTGGATAGACGATTCTAGTTGATCTCTAGTTCAACATTCATTGTGAGTTTTGGCATTTTATTCATTTAGGCTTTCTCTTTAGAAACGCGTGATCCATAACAATCATTATAAAACTAGCACCTAAACAAAACATTAAAATCTATTTTGGCACCTATTATTAGAGTTGGATACCGACTTAGTACATTGTACCGTCAAGGTATCCAGCTTACCGCAACGAGACTCTCAAATGACTATTGACCGAAGGGTATTGCGAAACCAATCAAAACAAAAGCGAAACACCTGGTCCACTGATAGAAAATTAGCACTGTAAATTACGTTAGCAATACGGGCGGCGTGATCGTTTGCACAACCTAAACAAAACACTATCGGTCACGTGTCGTTCGAACCGAAGCTTGCTGTGCGCACGCGCTTAAGAATGAGTGAAGGAACATATAAGCAATTTGAAGTATGATTATATTACGAATCCTCGTATAGCTACTTAGTCGATGGCCGATAATTATTTTATCCCGTCACACCCACTACAAACCCTTACCATGACTCAAAACTTAACGCCCTAATGCGTCCAAAAATTATAAAACCACGTAAGAAGCCAGGTACCGGATTCGGAACGTAAACGATATTCAAGGAAGCACTCGACCAAAGTAATTAAAAGTATTATACAGAGTCTGCGGCCAGTTTTAAATGTTTTTCGGTCAACGGCATTGAGCTTGTTGCCCACTGTAAGATTGTAAACTGCCATTTGTGGATACAAGTAACAAAATTCAGTCAGTACGTTTGTACTTACTGTGATCCTTTTGTTACCTGACACTTTTAATGTTGTTTCCTCTACCAACACATTTAAAAGGTTTGAGTAACTTAGATAAAAAACTATGACTGGAGTCATAGTTATTTACGTTAAAATTTTTGACAATGATGAGTCTTGGTAATTGGTACGGAACCAAAAAGATAAATTTAGGACCCTAAGAAATTGTAGAATGCCTTATTGGATTGCTTGCATATTAATCGCTTAAATAGCTTTGAATATTAATAGCTTCGCTCGTATCTCAACCACAATCAAAAGACTCCGTCGCAGCGACCGAACGTTTCCACGAAGCATGTTATCATCGAACTGTGCGAATCAAGGATGACGGACAGACAGACCAAAGTGTCTTGAACAAGAGTGTCCGTGACGCTTATCGAATTTCCTGATACGACGGTTAAATTAATCGGAAATTCTTCAACGTAGGTGGTCAAACATTTGATAATAATTTATAAGTCTCGGTCAAATTCATATAACAAATTCCTTATAGCGAATTGGGTTAATAAACACTGGCTCATGTTCTTCTTTCTTAGTCTCTGAAAGTCTTCTCTAGTACATGAGTCTTCTCTATCTAAATATTGATGAGTTCGCTCGCGACCATGATTGGTGTAACCCAGTCGAAACGTCTCGGGCAGTAAGCAGCTATTTATTTGCTACTCTTAATATCGGGTGTAGATCCATAACGACTAATATTTAGTGTAATGGAACGCGAAAGCTTGAAATCTTTCTCTATCTATGGAAAATGGCCTTACATGTACGTACACCTAATTTATTTGACACTAGCGGTGCCAGCGACTTCGCTCGCGTTTCCTCCCGTTTTTTACACATTTTACATTGTATCTTTGCTCCTATTGGTCGCAGCGTGATTTTATATAGCCTAAAGCCTTCCTCGATAAATGAGCTACACAACTCAATTCGAACCAGTAGTTTCTGAGATTAGCGCGTTCAAACAAACAAACAAACAAACTCTTCAGCTTTATAATATTAGTATAGATTATACCAGTATGGCAATAATCAATTTTATGTGAATTTGAACATTTTACAAGAAACAGGGACACTATTACATTATAGGTACGAGTATATTAAGAGTTGCCTGTCACATGTCCATCAAAATATGTTATTTGCCGCTTTATACCTTTTTCTCGACAACCATCGGCCTCTGACATAAAACCAAACTCATTTACGGCCCACGAAGTAGGTTAACGTTATTCCTGATAAATATGAAACGCAGGATTAACTTCCAACGTTAACTAATTGGCTGGATGTAACATATTTAGGTTAGAATGTTTTCTACACGACAAACGCTTGATCCGCCATTATCAACATGAAATACATCAAAGATTTTTAATTTATGTTATTATTTAACAGATAATAAATTTCCAAGGATCATTTTTATGGATTGAGCTACATAGAAGTTCAAAGGGAATGTAATACACATTTTGTTATTTTTTATTTAGGTATTGATCCTTTCAGAGGTATAAATTATAAACATTTTGTTGATTTCAAAGCAAACTAAATTTACAGACTTTCCACGGATTTGTCTAAATTGTCAAATAGATACTATCAACATAGTCCATATGTTTTTATGCCTAGCATTTCATAACAGCCAACTGATGTATTGTATAGGTCATGTATAATACAAAAGATATTAATTTTGTAACGCTGGAAAGTTTCTAAATATTTCTTGGAAACGTTTTAAATTTTTTTTGTGGCAATGATAAGTATCAGTTATTACATCCTTCCTTATTAATATTATTAATGTGAAAGTTTCTGTCTCGCTTTCACGACAAAACTACTAAATCGATTAATTATTAATATTTGGTAATTAATTATTATTATTACTAGTAATGTTCGTTACACAAATGTATGTTCCAGGTGGGAATCGAACCCACGACTCTTGGACCCATAGGTCAATTATTCTGGGTCACTAACCACTGTTCCACCGAGCCAGTCAAAATAAAATAAATGTAAATTTCATTCTAACTATCTCCTTTGATTGAACATGAACGAACATACAGCTAATGATGACTAAACCATCTCACTCATAAAACCAAAACGTATGGCCACAAATACATTTGACGGCAGTAAATATCCCGATTCGGTTCCTTGTCACTTTTATGATGTGTAAAAGCATTTTTACAGTCTGTAAATATTGTAATGTTACAGGCAGACCGTTGTTACAATGCCCTACTTAGCCGACATGCGTCATACCGAAGGAAGATCGCGGAGCTTTGAGAGAAATAAATGCATTTAGTTGCGTAAGTCCGCATCGTCGGTAAGTACAGAATTCATTGGAGTAGTAAGCTCCTTTTAACTTAATACCTGTTTCTTTGTACCACAGTGTTTTTCATATTTGAAATTCATATGTACGATTATTCGACGCTTTAACGGTGAAGGAAAACATCGTGAGGAACCCTGCACACCTACGAAGAAATTCTTAGGTTGTGTACTCAACCAATCCACACTTGGCCAGCGTGGTTGACTAAGGCCTCATCGCCTTAGTCTTGGGTAGGCCCGAGCCCCAGCAGTAGGGAAGAATATGGGCTGATGATGAACTTTATACCTATTAGTCCTTGCAAGAAAAGTGTATAGAGGTACTCTAGTCATAATGAAAATAAACAATTATCTAATCTATTCTAATGTCCTCTTAACCGAACAGTCGTCTTTACCAAGTATTATGGAGACCAGTCAACCAATCGCCAAAAATATTTAATAGTGCACAATATTTTGCACATGTAGGTGCACTATCTGTTTTCTCCATTAGTTCGGTGAGAACTTGAGTAGGCAAACCAACTTTGTATAGCATACCGATACCGCCAAGAGGACAATGATGATTACCTGAAAGTAACAAAAAAATAACATTAATACATGATTTTTCTTTCACTTGAACTGATATTTCTTTCAGATATAATTTTATATATAATATATATCACGAAATTACATACATTGATCTGATCCTGTGGTAAATAGCTTAAGCATTTGTATTAAGGAAATAGAAAACAGTAATATAATACACAACTGACATACGATGATGGCTTGGAGTAGCCTCGTCATCATCACCGAACTTGCGGGGGAGCGGATGGCTCTCATCCCTAAAGGTGATAATGGAGATTTAGCCATAATATGGTTATCTGCATGATTTGAACCTAATTAGTATTTTAAAAGAGTAAATAGCTTGAGTACATGTAATCGAATTGCTTGTACTAACTACATTTGGCGAAAAATATTACTATTGTATAGATCTGCGATCATTTTAACCTCGGGACTCTGTGCCCCACTGCACTGTTTCCGTTAGCCAACAATCCTTTACTTCCATTACAGATAAGACGTCCCAATGAAGTTTTATTATTTTCACAGTCTCCTTTGACGTGAATCAGGATGCCTTAAAAAGTAAATTTCAAGGAAACACCAATAAACTTTTTGCTTGCAAGGTTGTCACAATATACAACAGACAATAATATTGATTTTTTTGCATGGAAAGTCTTGGTACTATACATATGTGTTAGGTTTTATAATCTTGAGTTCCCTATTAGTATTGATATATGGTTGAGAATATAATGTAAAGTTTTCATGTAAGCAATAAACAAATTCTTATTTTTATTCATAATTCTTTTGTTTATCTGTGTGTTTGTGGCGCTTTTACGTTAGAATTACTGAGCCATAAAATGAAATTTGGTACACAGATAGTTTGAATCCCGAGAAAGGACATGTTCTCTTTTTAACCGATTTCTCGGAGGCATGTATGCGTAATATGTAATATTCTCTAACATTTTTCTCACAAGGAGGGCAAAACTACAAAATCAGACAAAAAAAATCTCATGAAGTTAGTGAACTAAATTTAACATTTCATAAGACAAAGTTCTTAAACAACTTGAGAAGAAAGTTTAAGCCAATATTGGCACTGCACATTGCGAGGAATCTTGAATCTTTCCTGTAGATGTAATTAGAAGTAATAAGAACTAAACATGGCTTTTATATACATATTTGCTTATTTTATTTATAGGCACATATGAATATGGCTTATGGTGGTATTATTGCATGGAGTATAATGTACTTCTTCTTTTTCTTATCGTATGGTTGATGAACAACCTGGTGTCAGAGTTTTTAAGCCGCCCGTAGGCCTCTTACATGGCTTCACACACCGTTAAAAAAATTCTCAGGTGTGCTGGTTTCCTCACGATGTTTTCCTTCACCGTTAAAGCGTCGAATGATGGTACATATGAATAATAATATAATGAACAATGTACTTATGAATTGTTTTTTTAGTATAATTTAACAAAAAAAACAATTTAGCTCCTAGCAACCCTACTTGTAGTGTTTTTCGGAATCGGCTCGGAATCACGACATTCCGATTTCGGGCACAGATAATCATATTATTTATTTCTTAACACCATTTCCAATCACAAGTTGCCCAAATAGGATTAAGGGCATGCATTCATACAGATTGTGTGTTAACTTTTTCGAATTTATGTACTTCGTGCTGGCCACATAAAACAAATATTAGTTTACTACTGGACTACAGATGCCCTGCTACATATTTAAAAAGTTAAGCAAAAAAATAGATAAAGTATTTTTTTTATTGTAGTCATACAAAACATACCTTTTGCAAAATAAATTCGTAAACCCAAAGAGGATTGTACTGTATATTTTCATAAGATCATCACATTTTAATTGACGTCACAAGTAAATATGCATGTATACTATCAGGGAAATTTATCAATTAATTAAAAACTGTTGCCAATCTTCCACCTGCGGTTGTGGCCTGAGTTTTCAATAAAATTAATTAATTACACAAATTGAATTTTAAATTTACTCGAAATCGAATAAATCATTTACACCTGTTACACAGACATACAAGTATGTACTGTTTCCTGTAAGGAAAGCAGTTATGCATATATATTTTGGAATTTCGATACGTCTTACAGAAATTTATGAAGGAAAAAAATATTACCGCATCTTAACAATAACATCGAATAAATTCAATCTCCGAAAACATATTAAAACTTCAGCTCATCCATTCCGAAATAAACTCCATTTATAAATTGTACCAATCCTAATTGGATCCTTCTTACAAAGGGATAATATATATTTTTACGACTTCAGTCCAATTTTCGGATAAGGCGAGTTAATGAGAAATTTACGAGAGTCAAAGCAAATTGGCGTGTTCAAATTAATGATGGAATATCGAGAACAATACAATAGATATACATACATAACAATAATAGCATCATGTTGAAAGGAAAACGTAAAACAAATGAATCTTAGCCTTACTCGTATAATAATACTAGTGACCTTGCTTCTCTTCGGGTAAATTTTACATAAAAACCTTCCTCTTGAATCCCTTTATGTTTAAAAAAAACGAGTTAAAATCCTTTCAGATTTAAGCATACATAGTGATATACTCGTAGGGACAGATAAAGCCACTTTGTTTTATACCATGTAGTGTTGGCTTCATTTCGGATTACAAAAATGAAATAAATGTGAGCAGTAAAGGAGATAAACATGTGCACAAGTGTTTGCGCAAACACAGTGCACCTGGCACTTACTACTCCCTCACTCTCATAGTTACTCTCATGGTGAGGCAGCCAACCGTCATCATGACCGATGAGAGTTCTGGCGTTAAAAAGGCACTCGGGGACTGCCGCGGTATAGCTATTGCATAGCATCGTCCGATTTCGGAGCAGCTCGTCTTTATTCGTGCGAGTTTCGTAGAGTCGTACAATACGTCTAACCGCACGCACTCTAACACCGTGCCGAAGTCTACCGAACTGAAACGACGTTAGACGATTGTGAGGTTTTTTCGTTACGGAATTTCTTGGTACGGTCGCCGCGCTCAAAGCCTGCGATAAAAGCTATGCAATAGCTTAAAAGTAAATAACAATTTTCCAGTACGCTTTAAAAAATATCAGATAACCAGACGTAACGAATTATTGGAAAGTAATATAAATGTTTTCGCGAAATAAATCTCTACCAGTGCCCACGAGATTTTTTATTCAGGGCAAGTAATAAATAAAGTATCCTGATTTCCAATTCAAACAGGCTGGGTTAGGTTTACATGAAAATAGGGACTCGCGAAAGATATAATGCATTTTATATAGCGGTAATGTTATTAATGATGCGACTTTGTGAACGTGTTTTTACATTGATATAAAATGTTATAGAAATTAAAAACAGGATTTGGTTTTTTCATTATGCAAAATTATGGATACCTTATGTTTTATATTTTTTTAATTTAATAGATGTACGTTAGCTAGTAGTTATTTTTCCTACCTGACTACGATGATGGCTTGGCGTAGCCTTGTCATCATCACCGGACTATCGCGGAAGCGGATAGCTCTCACCTTCTCGAAACCAACTGTATCATCCAAAACAGCTAACGTTATAATCCCGTGAAATGCAGCGAAATAAAAAAAACCTTTCATAATAGCTTTTCAGTAGAATCTCGTCATAGCGGGGTAAATCGAGAAGTGTGTAGTGTCCGAATAAAAAGGTTGATGGACGACATCCGAAACGGCCGTGACTTCTGCACCCGTTTTCCTGTTCATCGGAACCGATGAACGCAACCGTGCCAAAATGACGTTACCTCATGTTCTTGGAAGTGAGAAGATTTTTGTTACTTCACGTAATACTGTAGATGTAAACTATATGATAGATTTTTCTTGTTTCCTCTGAGAATTGTTAGATACGTTAAACGATGGTAAAGAGTATCGCTTCGATTTGTTACTTAAGTCTACAGACGATAGTTTTATTTTCTTTAAAATTTATTACGAAAGACAAAGGTAAAGATTATCGCTTTGTTATACAAAAACATATAGCTGCCATATTGCTGCACTGATACAAAAATTGGCATCCAAATAGGTTCACCCGTTTAAGAGCTACGATGCCATAGACAGACTCAATGATGCAGAAGGCAAACAGAATCATGGTGTGTAACTCTTATTTTTGCGTTAATATAAAAACTTATTATAACTACTAGACTAATTATATATTAGAACTTGTTACTATAGTTCGCCTACTATACGCCATTTGCTAATGATATACTGACCTGGCTTGTTTCTTAAAGAAATAAAGAAAGAAAACGTATAATTAAATCAATTATTCACCTTTACTTGAAACAATAAACCTTTCGGCCCCAATGCATATAGAGGTTTAATTAAAAAGAACATTTTAATAGAAAGGCCTCGATACAAAAACACGGCTCTACAATGGTAATTGTCGGGGTGAAGTTAGAGAGTGGAACGATGTCAATGGGGTGATAGATATGACTAGTGGTAGTAGTGAGCTCGAATGTGAAAGGTTCCGTACAAAATATTATAACACATCAAACCAGATACAAAAGCATAGTTTGCACTTTGACTGGAGTTTCGTGGGTGCCAATATTGTGTTGATGATACTATAGTACTGACTGATTCATTACCATTAAATTAGTTTAATAATGCTAAGCCAATGTACCATCATACATTTTTACCTGACAATATTGAACCAGAATAATGTACCTTTTACTAGTTTTATGACATAATAAATCTTTGTTTTGGCTTTTAAATCAGTAAGGGGATTGCTCATCTCAAGAAGTAATGAATGGATATGAATGAACAGTATACTTATGTTAACTCAAGCTTAAATCGTAATACTTGTATCATCTTAACTTTCATATTGCTAATGTCAAAGGTACTTAATTGTCCCATCCACTGGTATCTTAGTACAAGCGTAATTTTTATGCTCCTAACGTGAAAGGAAACCTGTGTTTCAATATTGAAACACAACATTCATTCTAGTTAAAAATTTTATTTTCTAATTTATTTATTTTTTTGTTTGTGTTACTTGTTATAGTTGAATTATATTTATTTTTGTTTTGTCTCATTATTATAAAACATCGCTCAAATAGGCCCCAGTCAGAATACCAGCGCCCCAGCGGCTTCCTATCGTTGTGGCATATGCTGAGACTGGGACCTAGTTGACCACTATTCTATGTTGTGTTCCATGGTGTTTCTTCTTTCTTTTTTTTGTTGTTGTTTATCTGTTCTTTTTTTGGGCTTTGTTTATCTGTGGTCAATAAATGCATTTTATTATTATTATTTAAACACAGGTCAATGATGTACATCAAAACCTACACGTACGTGTACGTGATACACCAACCTTTCGCAGGTTGAAACCATGATATTGGTAAACAAACCTATCTAATAGCATTGCTGGTGTCCTCTGTGGACTAATGGCTGTGGGATAACCACTCACAGTCTTGGCATACCCCCAAATCGATACGTGACGAAACTCATGAAATCACAGGCCTATGCCCGTACCATGATGTAATGACATAGCATTCCGGTAAACAAATTAAAAATATTTCGAATATACCTTAATATTGGGATAGGTACATCGCACACTTTCTAACATATATTTTAATAGATAGAAAGAAAACCTTTTTAAAATTTAAAAAAAAAATTATTTATAAACCATGTGTAACCCAGTCGAAACGTCGAGCAGTAAGTAGCTAAATATTTGCTACTACTAATATCGCGTGTAGACCCATAAAGACTAATATTCAGAAAAATAATATTTGTTCTAAGTATTCATCTATTTTTATTTGTAATTTAACTAGTGATCTGTCCTCGTTTCGTGAATTTTATATAAAAACCTAACTCTTGAATCCTACCATCTTACCTTTTAAAATGAGAAATGCCGCATCAAAAACCGTTATGTAGTTTTAAAGATTTACGCATATTCAGGGATATAGGGACAGAGAAAGCAGTCACATGATGATGATGATATGTTATGAGATCTTTTACGAGATAAACAACCACGCGGACGGCGTCGCGGGCGAATAACTACACTCACAGGCACAATTAACCGCCCACCTTTAAAATTCGCCTCCTTGATAGTTTTGGTTTACTATGGCTTATCAAGGGTTTTGTTTTTTGTTAAATGGGTAGTCTTGCATTAGATTAAACACCTATACCCTTATTTGGTTTCGTTAATTTGTGACAATGACGGGTTTTTGGAACTTAGTCGTTGTTTGACATTATTGCAGTTGTGTTACTGTGTGTTCATTTCCTGTTCTTGTCTGTCGTAGTGTGTGATTATTGTTTAATTCGGGTTTGTAGTGTTAGCTTGTTGTTTGTGACTGCAAAAAATGCCACCCGATGCAACTGGTATAGCCAGGGCAGTTGCCTTTGCTGACGCTGAGTACAGCCAACGTCGCATCCCTCGTGCACTCGGTGTACCACGAACTGCCATACGGGATGCCATCAGACGATTTCGGGAGACAGGTTCATACACCCTCAGGCCAGTTCAAGGTCGACAGCGATGCACTTCGGCTCGAGAAGACCGTTTCGCTGTCGACAACGTGTTAAGAAATCGCTTTTCCACCGCTACTGAAGCCCGAATTCGTCTTTTTGAAGTACGAAACCTTAGTGTTAGTAGTAAGAAGAAGACTGGTAAAAGGATATCTGAGGGAGTTTTGTCCAGCTCGCGCCCCAGAACTGCTCCCACAACACCGTAGAGCTAAACTTGCTTTTGCGCGAGAATATGCTGAGTGGACTGTACAAGAATGGAAGGTCATACTGTTCTCAGATAAAAGCAGAATAGCCTTAAAAGGTCCAGATGGATGCCAGCCTGTCTACAGACGCCCAAATGAAAGGTTTGCTCCTTGCGCTATATCTGAAACAGTGGGTTACAAGGAAGGGTCTATTATGGTTTGGGGAGGCATCACTTACGAGGCTCGTACCGACCTTGTATTGTTTGACAGAGGCAAAGTAAATGCTTAAAGATACGTGGAAGAAGTTCTCCAAGGACATGTCATACCGTTCGCACCATTTATTGGTGACATCTTTAGATTAATGCATAACATGCACGTTGCCATAGCGCAAAATTGGTTACTGAGTACCTTAATGAGACCGGAATTCAAGTTTTGATATGGCCAGCACGCAGTCCCGACCTCAACCCAATTAAACACATATGAGACAACTTCAAAAGACGTATTTGAGCAAGATTACCTGCCCCAACGTCTATTGGAGAGCTCAAAACGGCTGCGGTAGAGTAGTGGCACATTATTCCCCAATCAGATATCCAAGATGTCATGGATGGACTATCATACCGCCTCCTAGAAGTCGTAAGGGCTAGGGGGAGCAACACCCATTATTAAATTTTAATATTGTTTTACTTTGACCTTCTGTTTTCTCAAAATTCGAAATTTGCATTTTTCGTCGATACTTCGAAAATATCGATTTCTGTAATAATGCCCTATTAAATGACTTTTTTAAATCAAACCTTTGTTTTATTTTTTGCCTTAAATAAAGTTTATAACGGATCATTCATAAAATGTGGTCTATGTTTGGACATTTCCGAAAATTCAAGCAAATACAAGGTGGGCGGTTAATTGTGCCTGTGAACACTCACAGTTTAATGTAAGAGTAAATCCATAAAACATCCAAAGGACACCTGTAAGGTCACAATTACCTTTACATCGATATAGGTCTGATTCAATAAACATTAAAAAGGCCACTGTAGACGAATCCAGCTCACAGAATCATCGTTCAAACATCTACATCAAACGGGCGATTCTCGAATATTTTGTACGATTTATTCGATACTTCACGTCGCTTTATATCACATTTGAAGGATTTCTGTATTTATTTGCTTGTTTTTCTCTGGTTTTATCAATAAATTCTGGTGTTATGTAATGTTAATGTATGTCTTTTAATAATAATTAGACATCATTGTTCAAGTCCCTTTAATTAAATTACGAGTATGTTATTATCAAAGATAAGGTCCTAAACTAGGGTGATCATCAGGCTACTCTACCACACAAAGGTCATCAAGACTTCAAATAACTTTAGAATTTCTTCACATATGAGGTTTCCACACTATATTACATATGTCACCGTAAAATACAATCAACGAAATAATCGAATAAGATTAGGTACATTAATTCAAGCTTGTAAACACATTAATGGGTAACAGGATTTGTTTGAACTGGCTACCTCTCCCAACGGCGTTACCACTAAGCCATGGACTCATATCCTTACTTAATATTATAAATGCGAAAGTAACCCTGTCTGTAGGTTTGTAACACAATCACGTCTAAACTACTGAACCGATTTAAATTAAATTTAGTACATACATATATAGTCTAGGGCCAAAAACCTTTCTGAGGTCAAAGTCGGCTAAATTGTAACCTTTGTCCTTACAAAGGCTACTTTTAAACCAACTTAGCTATAAAGGAGTCATGTATTGCTCGATAAGCGAGCGGAAAGCTAGTTTCCCATTAAGGATCCCATTAATACACCTACCTAGTTAAGTTTGCGTCACAATGGTAATCTGCACTATGGGACGAACAGACGTGACAGCCTATATATAATGTATTGACCTATTTACCCCTCGGCACGTGTTCAGGATAGGGCAACAAGGGACTAACTAGTAACTGTTAACCTTTTGAAGGGACAAAAGGGGTACAAGTAGACAGTGTTTTATACAACATTGTTCTGTCTTGTGAGAGTTGTAAGTAAATCTATTTAGTCTTTTACGGTTAGGTAGTTGGCGTAAGAACTGACTGATTATTTTGAAGACCGCAGATTTCTTAGTCCACTATATCTAGGCTTTATCTCATATTCAAACTTTTATATATGTTATCTTTTCCCCATTAAAATATAATTATGATGAGTGTTTCAGCACCCCATTAGATAAAAAATTTTTTTTGCTGTTTGCCAATTTCAAAGTGCGATACATAATTGGAACCTCTCAAGCCATTTTAATCAATCTTGGTTACACACACGACAAAATATGATGTAACTTTCTACTGTACGTAGAAATAAGTGACAATGAAGATGACAATATCCTGCCAGGGGACAGTTATAGTGATTGTAGCCACTACTAACAATGTAATCAACTTCTATTTACACCATCAGGTGGCGTCACAGCCAATTTAAAAAAAGAAAATTAATAACACCATTTTCGATTGTATTACCGCGAAACAAATCGAAGCGATTGTTATAATAATTTTTTTTCGCTCGCCGGGTTTGCTGTTCTGAAATCGGTGCAAAAACGATAGTTCTGAACGGCGTATAACGACCTCTTATTTCCAGTCAGTTTAAGAATGGACATCGACTGACTTCGTGTTACTGGTACACTTCGTTGTGCGATATGGTTGTGGACTCATACAGACTGATATAACCCCTCCGTTAAAAAGTTTATTTAATTAATTAATTATTTCCTGATTGTGTATTAGACTGTGCATTATAAGTGTACAGAATTTTTAAATAAAAATCATTTTATTGATTAAAAATGTTAGACGAATACAAATGATGTTTAAAGGGTAGATATGAATAAAAACAAAAGAAGATAGTGGAAAAGTGAAAAAATTCAAGTTTTTATTTTCTTTGCGGCCAGTGCGCACTGTTAAGCGATCATCATTGTCTTATCTCTTTCAAAATTCAAATTCAATCTTCTATTTCTTAAAAAAAAAAAACAATAAATGATATTATAATGAGCTAAAATAACCTGGGTCTAGTTTCCGCCGCCTTCAGTTGATACCGTTCACCGCTGAGACAACTCCATTGTCCCTGCGTTTTGATGTCCCCTTGTCTCCTTTAAACTATTGTGTTTGTCTTACACCAACAGATTAACACGACGCCAGAGATAATATTTGTCCACGCGCAGAGTAATTTGTACACTAAAGATGTAGTTTTGCACTAACAGTTAGTAAACAAACACGGAATCCGAACCACCATCCATTATATTCAGACCTAGATCTACTTTAAGGGTACCTGCCATTTTCAGGCTGACTTTTGCTTTAAATAAAAATGGAATCGTTAAAAGACCACTTTGTTGTCCTATTGTCTTTCTGTCAAGAGACTTTTTCTCAGGAATGCGTGGTATCAAGTTGAAATTAGCTAAAGGTGAGAGCCATCCGCTCCCCCACAAGTCCGGTGATGTTGACAAGTCTAATCCAAGCCATCATCGTAAGTGAGATATGAAAAAAAAAGTTGTAATTATTATCTAATACTTGTTAACGGATGCCTGAGCTAAACTAAATACCTGTTCCGTAGGGGAGTCTGTTTCTTATCCGAAAATCGTTTGTCCGAAAATCAAAATCCCTAACACGTTTGCTATAATCATCAAAATCCATAATATTCGAATGTACGAAATTTCATAATCCCTAATTGTCTTTAATTCTAATCATTTTTTGTCATAATATCGAGATCTATAATAATCAAATCTCCTAAAATTACTTGCTATAAAGTTAAATGCCCGAAGTGTTACATAGTATAATGTTCGTTACTACGAATGGAGCTTTATCATAATATTATTAGTCCGAATTATGAATGATTATTTATAATTTTGTTTTATTCAAAAAATGTTTGGCCAAAAAATGGTTTCGTCAAATCATCATTTTATAAATGACTTACTTTTTGACCAAATGATCAACAGTTAAATTTTCATTTTACAAATAATTATTTTGCAAAATGAATATTTAACAACTGAGTTATCATACCAAACTACTATTGGTCTAAAAAGTTTGATAAAATGTTTTATTTGACAAATGTTTCTTTTATTAATCGATCTGATAATAGATATGGTACGGGTCAAATTAAAACACAATATATATATATGATTACACAATATATAAAATAATGATTTTCCAAAATCATTATTTTGATAAATTTGGTTAGGTAAGGTTAGAATTTTGGTTAGGTTAGGTTAGAACTGGTGACCATAAAACGCGCGAGCCGAGCGAGCGAAGCGAGCGTGCCGCGGCAGCGGCCGGCGAAGCGCCAGAAAATATTTACTACTGTTTAATTTCTATGTAACAGTGGATACACAAATAAAAATAAATATATTTATATATACCGATGTTCGTCACACATAATAAGTCAGTTTTTGTAAGATGGTACTGTTGTTAAATGTCTCGTTTGCCAAATGAATATTTAGGATTTGTAACAAATTATAGAATAGATTTGTGCATTTCACATATTATGGATTGTAATATTTATAGCAAAACTTTCGGACTTATGACGTTTATGGAAAAGCCTTTTATGTCTTTTAAACTTTATAGATTGTGATATTTATGGCAAAAGATTTTAGGGTAAATAATATTTAGGGATTTCGATTTTAGGGCAAGTGATATTATGATAAATGTAGTTAGGGATAATGATCATTCGGGCAAATGATGATTCGGACATAAAACATTATGAGATGTAAAATTATGGATAAAAATTTTATGAGATGAAATAGAGAACCGTTCCGTAGTTAGAGATACTATTTATGAACCTGAAACGTTCTTGAAATATACGAACGGATCAATAATGAAGTAAGGAAATCGTAAAACGACATTAAACAAAATCCATGCAAGGGCGGTTTAGTCCATTCTATTTTGTTTGCGGTATAATATTCATAAGTGGCGCCAGGGTATTAGGCGGTTTCAAGACTTTAGCAATATCTGTAGCTATACTTAAATAGAGAATTCGAGCGACTACCGGAATAACTAAAATACTTGTATCTTACTATACAAATCATCTGCAAATCAGAAAAGTAATTTACACTGACATTCTTACGATTTTCAGGCATAGGAACATAGTACATTAATTGTATTGTAACTAGTAATGATAGTAAAAATAAAATGGGGTAATAAAAAGTGCGTATCGGCATTAAAAAAGCCTTTTTTTTACTGGAAACCATCGATGTTGCTCTATATCGATCGATTACATAGATTCTTCGAATTAGGATAAAGGCTAGAATTAGGATAAATTGAAGACTAAGACTTTAGCGCCCTAGTTTAGGCCCTATATAGGCCCGTGCCCCAGCAGTGGGGACGTATATGGGCTGATGATAATAATGATTAGGCCTAATAAAATTCAAATACCTAAATAACATTTTACTATGACCACTTTACATATCCGCAATGTCGTCATAACTTCATCTTTATGTTATTTTAACAAAGTCGTTGTTCTTCAATTAAAATGCAATTCAGTGCTCGTAATTAGATTAAAACATGAACATGGAATTGCGCAATCAGAGACATTGGATCCAATCCAACTGTTATTAACAAAGAGTTAACAAAGGTCTAAATCATGTTGCTTTATGATTATGCTAAATGACTGTGGTTATACAATTAGACAAGAAATGGGAGATAGTTGCAAGAACATTCTGCAAACTCTAATGGTCATGGTCATATCACATTGCCGTCTCTCCTATCTACGAGAGTGAAGGAACAATACGGAAGGAAGAGTGCACCATGTTTGCGCACATACTTGTGCACAATAATATGTACAGCGTATTTAGCTGATCTACATCGAACTTCAAACTACGAGCTTCCTTTTTAAGCCCATAATACACCACAGAAATTACGTGCCTTGTAAACATGCAAAAATGTGCCCGACAACCTCATATGTGGACCGTGTGTTGTGTTCAAACAATCAAAATCATCAAGATGATATCAGGTCTTTTTTTCGGTGAAGATGAATTGCTTTTACATCTAACCAAATTGCTTTTGTGCCGTAGACAAGTTTTGTGGCATTTTATGGGATTCCAAGTCGTAAAGGCAATAACAAGATTGCAATAAAAGCTGCATTACCCTCAATTATGACTGGTCATTTAGTTTTTTAGAACAATACGGGAAGGTGCAATTAAAAATTACAATTTAAATGATTGCTTTTAGACTGAGGGTCGACGAACTATGATATCATAGCTCTTTTACAAGCTTTTTTAGATATAAGATAGGTATAATCTTTTCCTAATGGATTTTAGATTATGTCTATAACTTTAAAATATGGACTTTTTGATTAGTTAAACTCTATGGCCACTGTATAAATTAAAAATATAATCTCCTACTATAAATTCAACTTAATGCAAATCTATTTTCGATAGCCTTCAATACAAAAAGCTGACCCAATTTTCAGCAATTCTGATTGAACATTAATAAAAATTTGTCAATTTCTGATAGGAATTGACGGCCAGATATGACACGGCTTGATGCCAAAGAAAACAAAACCCACGTTTTGCGGTTTCATTTCAATTTGCAATTACATTTCAGATTTGCGTCATAATAAAAAAACGTACGTCGATTTGTTTACAAACATTACTTTCGTGACATAAGTCTGGTTAGGCAGTCAATGTTGGCATTGACCGGCTATATGGCGAATTTAGTACATAGTGTCCCTGTCTTGCTATAGAAGTAGTAGGATCGATCTTTGATCGGGACAAACTCTGATGTGTGTAAATGTAATAAATATTGTAGTGTTCATTGTTTTCTGAACAATTTTTCATGACTACATACGCTGGTACAGAACAGTCTATTAAATAGTGGACATTTCGATTTAAATTGAGAATTCTGTAAGGGTGTTTTGAATTTAAACCTTATTAATCTGCTACTCAGCGCTCAAATATCAACAATTCAGTATTCGTCAATTCTTTCATGAGACTACATTAATGGTAACTTTTCTCGGAAGAGCCTGTGTAATATTTGTTATTGTTGATATCAGACCAAAACACAACTGAGTTGTTGAATCAAAATTTCGATGCCATTCGGTCACAGCACAATCCCGTTTACTGCGAAACGTCGTACGTGATACTTACTACTACTACTACATGTATATAGTTACTATTGTATACTACACGTATAACCATTGTTCCGATTGCATCACTACCGTCGGCGGCCAACGCTCGCGGTAATTATATTATCACTACTACGAAATTGAATGTGTACGAGAGTTTGTTTACAACTGGCAGCTTGTCAACCGGTCAACGGTGACCTGACACTCGGTCATTCACTGCACTAAGCTGTAAAGGTTCAATCACTATCACTACATAGTAAAAGGCAAAGTCCCTTACCGCGTCAGTCTGTATGTATGTTTGCTTAAATCTTCAAAACTACGCAACGGATTTTGATGCGGTTTTAATTGATAGATGGATTTAAGAGGAAGGTTTTATGTACCCGAAGCGAAGCGAAGGAGAGCACTAAAGTATAAAACAAAGAGATTCCTGCTGTCTGTCCCTATCTTAGCAAAGATCTTTAAAACTATGTAACGTATATATTTTATTTTGTTAAAAACAATTGCTTGACGTAAACACTAATGTTAGTTACCTACTGTATTCTCACCCCTCACTTCATTTGATGACGTGTATAAATACCCAATGACGTCACCATCACGAATCGAGCTTCGGAAGTGTAGATTGGTACACAGTCGGGACCCAGCACTCCAACCCGGGACTTCGCGGTCCTTACGCTTGCCACTCGTAGACCAACGAAGAAGTCATTAATATCAATGGATAGAGATTCATCATCACCATCATCATCAGCCCATTTCTGTCCACTGCTGGACATAGGCCTCCCAAAATGCACGTCACTTCTCTCTCGCCTCGTCCACTTGCATCCAGCTCCTACCAGCCGTCCTGCGCAGATCGTCACTCCACCTGGCCTGCGGGCGTCCTACACTACGTTTGCCGAGACGCGGTCTCCACTCCAGAACTCGTCTACCCCAGCGGTTGTCGGTTCTACAGCTGATGTGGCCAGCCCACTGCCACTTCAGCTTTCTAATGCGATGAGCTATTCGATAGGATAGAGATTCGATTGCCATCAATGAATAAAAACAATGGACTGATGTGAATAATATGGATTACAGTACAGTAAGTACCTATTACCACCCCTCAGATAATTTGATGACGTAATACCCAATGACGTCACCATCACGAATCGAGCTTCCGAAGTGTGGATTGGTACAATGTCCACTCAGATGGGAGCCGAAAATGTTAATATTCATGCCCGGACTCAATTCGTATCGGCCCAACAGTCTGTTACAATTGCAATATTTGCATGCGAACTTTCAACGCTATTCGACCGTGTACGCATAATTGAGTGCACAAACAAAAACTATGCGAAAGTTGAAACTGTTCCGATGGAGTGGAAGTTGGAATGTTACAGAATTTTCTGAACATTTTACGTTCTATCCAATTAACTGAACCCAGAGATAAGCTTTTTCTAATCTATTTAAATACCTACAACTAGGGGTCGACATTTGCTTGATGTAAATTTGCCTCAGTAATTTGTCATTGTTATAGACACTGAAAATATATTAGTAACGTAATTTTGATAGTGTTTAAAATGTTTTCACGGCGTCATACTCGAAGACTTTAGAGTATCGATAGTTGGTAACGAAAAAAAACTGCGTTGGTCAGGATTCAGTGAGTTTTTCATTATACATTGACTGTTTTTCTTGTACCATTTCACTTCTTGTACAACAAGGTATGTGTGTAAATTAGGTATAACTTCAGCAATATCATAATCTTATAAAAGAACTTAACAAATAGAGCAATAGAATAGTTACTAAGGTTGCAGAAGCAGCAGATTTAATTCTAACATAGCAGGAAAACACCCTACATAAAACTCCTAGAGACATATAGAAAGGATAGTAAAACTAATATCCCAGGAAAAGGAAAACATTTTATTTTAACAGAAAGATTGTTACAATACATGTGTCATATTACCTAAGATCTAAACTAAGCCATACCATAAAACTACTTCTAAGAAGAAAATAAACTTATATTTGATGTTAAAGGAATTGTACAGGAAAATCCCGATTTGCATAGCTCGTATCGTAAAGATGCCAAGAGCTGCGAGATTTCGACAGACTTGTCACGTAATAGGCAAATACTAGGATTAAATCCAAGAGGATAATTAATGATGAAACTGACTTGTTCGGACCTGGTCGGACAGCCTCTATAATAAGGCTTTATTCGAAACCGCATTATCCAACCGGTTCAACGTTCAACTATGACAAGGAATAGCATTCCATTTTACCTTTAAGGATAGCAGACACCTTACATGGCGGTGGGCATGCAATGGATATTATTGTTATGGCGATTTTAATAAGATGTGTGGTTCTGTGAAAATCCGACATAAATTGAGAGAAAACCAGGTATTATGAAACATTTTATTGTTTCAGACTGCACTCCATAATAGACGACAGAAAGTAACCAAATACTTTTTATAGGCTGCATCATAGTTTTTCAGATTTTCTCAAAGCATGGATAAATCGAATTTCAGATTATATTTGTACATGTACTACGGAGTAGGAGTAACTAAAGCATTGGATTTTCAATACATCCTGAGAAAATGGCTAGAACTTCTGTTGACAAATGTTTGTTGGCAAAATCTTAACTAATATCACGGTCACGATAACGAGAAGTAACAAAAACATGTAAGTACTATCCTTGACAATCCCTGTGTCATTAATTAAGATTAGTAGACGGATATAGAGTACAGAACCGCCGAGGGACCATAAAGCGAAGCAGATTTACTGAGCTCAAAATCCCTGGCGGTCAAAGACACAGTTCAATAGACCATTTGGGTCTTATCATTAAATCACCAACTATTTACGGATGTGTTCGATTCAGCTTGTCTGATGCTGAATTGTTATCTTTTGCATTCTATCACCTGGTAATAAAGTTTAGAATTACACCGACGTAAATTTCGTCGGATGGATATCATCAAGTAACATGGGCATAATTTGGTCCTTATTGCGTGAGGCTTAAGGGTGATTATTTTGGGTCTGGAGTTGCACTAGCTGATGACGTCAATGCAACAAGCCGAGTGCATCCGTTCAAACGCACTGCACTTAACGACCGGCAATAATAAGGTGGTTGTTAAATGTGCACTAACTTTCAAGAGATCTGCGTGGATAAATGAGGTTTCTGCTAAACCGTTTTTAAAACCGTCCGCCCATAATGTGCGTCCATTGAATTTGAGGGCATATCCGACGTTCGGCAGAATATTAATTCTTTTGGCAATCACAAAGCACTCTATATAAACATTTGTTTATATAGTCCAGTCAAAATAGACAAAAATAAGTGCTAACTTAGACAAAATTCGCATAGAGCTGAAAATTGCCAGAGACGTTAAATACATCATAATAAACGAAATATCAAAAATCCCCATCAATCCTACTTCTGCAAAAAAATTTATTCAAGGTCAAAAGAAGAATAAAATTAAGGATTTTTCCATTTTTCTCGAAAACAGTAAGTATTATCGTAAAAATAGGTCAAACAAAAGTTGTAGATCATACAATTTTCTACAAAAATGGTCCAGTCACTTTTTCTTTTCCGACTCACCATTCGCGAGATATCGTGGTTTTAATCATTCGAACATTCATATTTTACATAATATGCATTCATCTGTTGATATTGTTTTTGATCGATATATGACCTGGAATAGGTTCACTAGGGTAACCACGTAAAAAAACGGCCAGTGTGAGAAAAAAAAACATAGGTTTTGTATGAGAACCCACTTTACACGTTGGTTTCATGTTGTTTCTAGTATTAGATGTTATAGAGGCAACTGAGATACATCATTCGGTAAAATTTTAACTGTCTAGCACAATCGCATGGGGGCCTGGAAGCGTTTGAAAATACAACTTTTTCAACTTTGTGCATCGCTATATCTCTGAAATGGTTAATCTTAGGAACAAAGTGTTTAGACATTTTTTATAGATAATTACGTGATAAGTAATTTTGTCATACATACTTTTATGATTAAACTTACCGTTTCGCTCAAAAGTGCATAAAACTGATATTTGTGACATTTGACCTTGATTATTTTTGCAGACGTGGGATCGATGGGGACTTTTGACAGATTATTTGTAATAGTGTTGCCAACATTCATGCCAATTTTCAGCTCTATGCGAATTTTTCCTAGGTTAAATGTCTATTTTGACTGGACTAATATTTATAAGGTAATGAATCACCATTATTGTACTTTTTGAGTAATTTTACAAAAGCAATTCAACGCTACTAAATTTATTTATATGTTAATTATTATAAATGTAAATCAGAAGGAAGATGAAGACGGTTAATAACCTTTAATAATAAAACTAGAAAATAAATTATCACATTCTCGCGATGTTTGGTGAAATCTAACAAATTGACATGTGACAAATAGATACAGAATGATACAGCAGATATAAACGAACAAACAGTCTGGTCCACAGTCGAAATTATACATAAATCTACACGCGATAACGACTTAACTAAACGAAAGCACGAAGTTTTCTCAAACATGTCGTACGGTAAAAAAACAAACGTACATTTACAGTCAGAGAGCAAGATTTATAACACTGTTACAGCTAACTTAAACAGACCAACTTAAATACAAAGAGGTAAAGTGTACAAAATGAGGCTTGAACGAGTCACAACGGGACTTTCGTATAAAGAAGTGCGTTTAGCAGAAATGGTTTTCTGAGAACCTTGCGTCTTGCTGCTCGCCACAAAGATGATACATCGTAAAGATTAATCACCGAGTCTAGACACAAATCAAATCACGGACGGGTTTAATGAGTATTTTCCGAAATGTCTGCTAATTTGATTCGCCCTTTTTATATTCATGTAAAGTATCTTCATAAACGCATTACGTTTAAAGAAGATTTAGGACTTTGCATTCCGTCCAGTCGGGAGAAATATTTGTGTGATGAATTTCGGTATTAGTCCCGTGTCTGGGTGTCATATATGTTTACGCCACTGTTGTTTACTTAGGAAGAAAACAGAAAAATACACGTTATTATGTTGTTAGTTTATTATTATTATTACTAGTTTTCCGCCTGCGTCTATCGCGAATAACATTAATACCATAAATATTTTGGAAATTTGTCTGACTCTACACCAAATTGCGCCATATTCCTCGATTCAGCATTTTTTTGCGTAAAAGCGCGATCTACACACAGTTACTTTCGCACTTATGATACAAAGTCTCGATTTATGAACCAAAAACCTGCGCAAGAGTGCTTCCCAGTAGTTTCCCTGGCGCCATCTGCTTATATTAATGTTATCTGATTCAGATGTTACGCACCTTTCCCCGAGACTGAATCACTACACGACCGATCTATTATACTAAATCTCAGAACTAACTCTAAGTTATATTTAGCGTTGCGTAATAAAGGTGTTTAGCTTTCGTGTTGCAAAGTAATTGCATCACGGAAGTTACAATTATCTGTTTTGATTTACTTCTGGTATTGAAACGTACTGCTTTAAGCCTAAATAAGTTCAGAATTAGTTTGTTAAGTTTTAAGTATAAAAGTTGCTGCTAACATGTATGTTGTGTATCTATCAGTCTAACAACCTAATAAGCATAACTCAAACAATTATCTACATGTTTGAACCTCGATTTTCCAAATTCTTTAAAAAAATTGTATCGATATAATAATCCATAACATTTTCTATTAATTGTCTTATTTTTTACTCTCAGCTTGACTTTACCCCACCTGATGGTAAGTGGTCTACACATGAGGTCGACAGGATTAGACCCTATTGAGTCTGTCGCACGCACTCACCCTAAAGGCCTTTCTTATCAGTATTCGGCCTGACTTATGGCTTGAGAAGGATAGTTGCAGAAATATTCGCCTTAATGTACTAAGCTCATGACTGTTTTAATTTATCATAAAGTTAACATTCATCACGTTCGCAGCATCAATCGTGCCACCCATTCAATAACCGTTGAACAGTCGTCCCAGATTTCCTAGCTCAGTAATTACAACTAGCCGTTTCGCCACGATACGATTTCACTTTCTAGATCGAGATTAGCTTGATTGCCGACTGACAGTGGCAAAGGAATCTGTCCGAGCTTGTCTGTCGA
Organism: Maruca vitrata; assembly: GCA_039566165.1. Taxonomy (NCBI): domain Eukaryota; kingdom Metazoa; phylum Arthropoda; class Insecta; order Lepidoptera; family Crambidae; genus Maruca; species Maruca vitrata. The sequence continues at coordinate 6,176,026 of CM076936.1, read as the reverse complement.
TGATATCGCCAGTTTGATTCGGACAGTTTGTGACTATGCAAATTTCGTAACCAGATTGTCTATGGTTGACCTAATTTTGTGCCAGGAGTCATGGTACCGCCTTTGAAAAAAAATATATAAGTGATGGACGTTTCTGTTTGTTTCATGTTTTGCTATGCTTGTATCTTCATTAGGTTTCAGTATATTTGTCTATTCAACTGCTAAGTTGAATATTTAATTTTTAACTGCCATGGTTACGCATATTGAAAAATTGAATATATCCAGGATATTTACCATGTAATTGACCCGTGATCATTGCGCATGCAAGAGTGCCGAAATATCGGGACCTCATTAAAATAAAACAACATGGTAAATATCCCGGTGATATTCGGTTTTCTAACGCTATGTTAAAGTTTATTAAACTACAGACATTTATTAACTAGGTAAGTAGTTTAAGGGTGAATACCATCCGTTCCCCGCATGTCCACTATTGTCCATCGAAGTTGACAAAGCCATCATCTAAGTCAGTTACGAACACTAATTAGTAGATCAAAGATCTATATTCCCGTTTCATCTCAAAGAAAAGTATAAGCGAACAAAAATCAGCACTGTCTAGGATCCCGGTACGTCAGTATACTGTGAATCATTAACATGACTCATTTCTTATATTTCAGTTTGTAAATTTGTAAAACATACGAAAATATATTAAATTAGCGTTACTAAGGAGATATCTATTACATTGTCTTATCCTTGAGTAAGATTTATGTAATGTTTCCCAGTGGGACACTTACCTACTAAACTAAATAACAAAAGAAAGTCTAGACGCCAAATTGTTCATCTTGTCACCATTGATTGATTGTAGCCCTTCCTTTAAGGACAGCCAAAGGGGTCCGCTAGACAGATATAGGCGGTGTTCCCCGAACTATGTTACTCGTACCTCAAAATACTACTAAGTGGAAGTCGTGAGGAAGCTCCCTCGTCCTCTTTACACACGTACTATAAATATGAAAGCTGAAACGGAGGAACATTCAGTCGGTCGGGAACGCTCGGGATGAGAAGTGTGCCAAATCGCATCGAGACATAGTGACAACGTGCGTTCGATACGTAATCGATTTATTTGTTTTCTTTTTTTGTGGCTAGTGTTGTGTTGACGATGTTGGACAAATCTGTCTTCGGAGGCAGTTGGGAAAGCGTGGTAAGTTTTTTTTTTTAATTATTTTATAAGCCACATAAAATTATCTGGTGATTTTACACAAGCGATAAAAGTATTCTTTCGTCGTAGGTAAATATTTTTTCTATTTAATGGATCGCGACCATTGTTATTCCTGAATTGGAATCGGCTAGTTTTCCTGTTAAAAAAATGTTAAGATGGGAAAGAAATATATTCCTTGCATTTCCCACGAGTCTCTAGCAAGTAATGAATAATTTGAAGCTCTTAGCAGTCTTCAACTCATTAGTAAGCTTTTGAACTAGTTGCGATATCGTAACATGAAATCAACCTGTCTAAATTCAACATTCGGAACACATTAATTCATCAAACGAAACCTCCCATTGTGTGCTGCCAGCGTAAAGTTACAACTTCATAATTAAAAACATTAGTGAACTACTCGTGTGAAAAAAAATGTTAAACCCGATCCCACGTATTTATGGAATGGTGACCATAGAGAATAGTTACGCAAAGTGCAACCAGTTACACTCATATAAGGCAAGTGACTTGTCTAATGCCTATGTCATTGAACCGCGTACGCTGTTTGAATATGGAACGTTCTTTTAGCTCTTGACATTGCGTTCCGATTCACGGTAAAGGTTAACCATAGAGTTTATTTCTGTTTTCTTTTTAAAATACACTTCGACCTCAGATATTTTAAAGGCGATAATAAATTTTACAGACAAAAATATATTGGCTGAAATTGTAATTACGATGGCCGCAAGTCTGAAAGTGATAAAGTATTACGATAGCTCGTATAATAACTAGTTTTGAGCTGATCATAATTTGATACGGCAAATTATAATGATACCTATATGACCCAGTATCGCTCGACCTCGCAATCTAGATAATTATAATTATATTGGCTACTTAAAGCGGGCTTACTATACTACGCATATGAACCAACGTGTCTAGTTAATTATATTGAAGCCTAAGTGATAAATCTTTGTTGACAGTTTAAGTGAATTAATTATTTGAATTTCAAATCGATTAGTGGCAACGATATTTGTCCTACTACTCCTACATACTGCTTGCGTTGTTAAACTATTCAAAAAAACAAAAGAGCATCGAATTATAAAACGAAGTCCATTGTCAACACCGCCAAACAAAAAAAAAACAAACAAAAAGTGGACGATTCCAAAAACAAAAGACTGCCGCGAATCGGTGTCCAAAACGCTGGCCGTATTAACTGTCCCGTGAAACGTCAATCACAATTTGAAATAAAAAAAAAAGAGAATAGAAAGCGCGCACTGGCGATCACAAAACAATGAGTCGTCGCCATGACAATCATGACATGTGTCGAATGTTGGCCGCGAAGCTCCCGCCTCAAATCCTACCGGTCCCACCAGTAACTTTCACCGAGTGATGACGCTCAAATTCATATCCGCTTAAAGGGACTTTCGATCGTATGATTTATGACACTGGCCACTTTTAGTTTTAGTAGCAGCAAAAAATGTAAGACTACTTTTTTAATGAGTACTTTTTTGTGGCTACACCCGCGCGGATTATGAGTTTATTAGGCTTGTTTCACATAGGCCCGAGAGCACTTTATTGTTAAACATAATGGACTCATAATAATCTCGGATTAAAAATATTGAAAGTAACTACGTACAAAATGATTTTTAAAATAACGGATTATTCATTTAGTTTGGAAGAGCTTGGATTTATTAATTATTTACCAAAGCAAACATGTAAACCAAAAATAATTTGGATATGGAAATCTATTCGCTACCACACCGGTTTGAGATTTTGTTTTGATTTCGGGATCTGATAAAGACAAATGACATTTTAAAAACCAACCAGATTAGACCATATTATGATGCTACTGTCTGTAAATGGCTAAATTAATTTGAAGACGGGATTTCTTTGAGAGCCGATTTAGGAGGCGGTTTAAAAAGTCAATTTAGTTTCCGTTTCTTCTGCTGCAAAGGAAATGTATATGAATGCAAGCATAATGAGCTTTTTGTAACTATTTTTTAATTATATCGCAGTGACACACTGCATACAATGAGCCTATACGTTTTTGTCAAACAAATTAGGCATTAAAGGAATTCCATATCTGTAAAAATATTCAGAACATACTAACTAACGAAATTTCCCCACGCAAAGAAATATGAATTTGGAGAATCATATAAGTTCTTGATGTCACTTAAATATTCCTCGATTCAACCACGTCGCTATGATTGATTTTTTTCTTCGCCTCAACCACGAAACGAAAGAAATTTTAAACGAACACCATTAATATCTAAAATGGCGGCATTAACGTCAATTTGTCAACTTACACAACAAGACGAAAATATTCGAGAAATAAAATGATTACGAAAATTGAGCTCTCGGATCACACTATATTCATCATCGTTTGTTTGGCTGTAATTGATAATTCCTTTGCGCGTTTCGAATAAAAACAAACTTGTTAGCAAACAGTGATGTGTTTATGTGTCGTAAAATATCCTTTATAGGTCAAGCGATATTAATATCTCATTTTGAACACATTCAAAACATTGTCTCATTGATGATACTACCATAAATCTTAATTTATAATCATTGCATGTATCTAAATCTACAGCTTAGACCTGTTTAATTAATGTTAAATATAATTCTTTAAATTAAACTTTTTGCCGCTATTTCATCATTCGTTTAACATCAAACGTTCATAAACTGAGTTCATTAGCCGGAATATATGGCTATGGTGCAAGACATATAAAAAAGAAGATTACTCACTGTAAAATTGAGATAGTAAGGAAAATATGCGCGTGGGTATTGGTTAGTCAACTCTTGCAAAGGTCTTTTGGACTACGTAACGGTCTATATTTAATTGTCGCATAGATTACCAATCGGTTGATAACCTTCCGCAGGAATGCCGAATGTTCCGAAATAGATATCCCCATTTAAACTGGCCAGAATACAATATCGATCGGTAGTCGCTATAAATAAAAGATGGCGACGTATAAAGACAAAATAGATTTTTCTAACAAGGCAGCACATTTCCACAATGGAATCCATTAATCATTCTGGCGTGACGCACGTATTACCTTTGTCCATTATTTTTGGATCTAGGTAATAATAAATAAACAACATTGTTTTTTTTCCTACCCTTTCAGACAACTTACATAAATAATAAGATTTCATACTCTTTAGTAAACGTCTACGGAATAGCTTAAATTATACATTCCCGTTTTTAGCTTAATAAAAATATAGAGCAGATAAGATTCAGTAAAATACTGAATAGGATGTACAGACCGCGCTCCATAGCTGTAAATTTGTGTAAAAAAAATGTGTGCCACAGAGTAATGTTTTTTGCACGGCCGGCGCACATATGAGCTAACGGTATCGAAAAAGAGCTGAACAAAAATGTACTTTCTGCCATTAATAAAAAGTCGAAATTCGCCCGTACGTAAGTAGGTCAGGTAAAAATCAATAGTTATAATTAATGTGCGCATTTCTGACCTTACCGGATCTTGTGGGTCACGGTATACTTATCCATACCAATATTATAAAAAGTGACTCTGTTTATCTTTTTAGTAGGTCATCTAATTAGGAATCTAAGTAAAAATATATTCAAAAATTTGTCAAGGAACAAATATTTTTCATTTTAATTTTATCCTATACGTCAAAATATCTGAACCAATGTTGATGTCATTTGGTACCATTAAAATATAGTCAGCGTTTAACGGGTTAAACTCGCTAACACACTCGTACTACCTAGAGGCAAATACCTAGATTCTCATAAACTCCACAAATTATTGCATATAGACAATAATAGAGTTGCATTGAGACTCCTAGGCGTTGTCAAAAATAGCCCGTGACAAATTTAACTGTTGTTATCACCTTCAGTTCTATAATAACGTCTCAAAATAACCCGTACTATGCACGTCACAGAAATACTATACGTGTTAAACGTGTATTACAACATGGGACTGTGAAATGGGACATAAGATACGTGTGTCCACAGTCAAGTCAATTGTAGAAAGGCAACTACGTCTAAAACGCCAAATTTTAAAGACTACTGTAGCGTGATGCGATATTTTTATTTATTGTTTGATTATTCAATAGAGGTTGGAAGAAAATTGACATTTCCATCATAATAGTAATGCCTCTGAAAACAGCCAGTCCACTAATTCATTTTTGTAATTTTGACTGTGCCACACATTCAAGAAACATTTAACAAAGACTTTTGTAAGTCATCAAAATATTTAAGCTACCATCTTTTATGCACAAAAGGTAGTTTGAGTTGGAAAAGGCATGAACCAAATAAATTGAAAAAGATGTTTCTGTGAGATAAAGGCTTTTCTAGTCAAAGAAAAAGGATTGTAAGTACTTGAAACTTTTTGCAAAAGCCATATAATTGCACTTGGTAATTCGAAAACCAAATTGCATTTTAGAATATAAATATTATTTTACGTTTTCGCTAGATCTATAAGTTCATTAATATTTTCCTTACCACTAGAGCACATCATATTAAATATCGGTACCTTACTGTCCTCAAAGCACAGTGCTCACGTAGAGAAAGATTACCGCGAACTCACCGGTCCCACCAACTAAGCGTAGAAACAAAATTACCTGGAAAAAACAAAGCCAAGGTCAGATGTTATACAACAGAATTGAATAATGTCTACTGGCAGACGTGTGAACTTACAATTTTAATTAGAGCGTGTTAACTAACCCTGCTAATAGAACAACTATTTCAGCTGACCCATTTTCGGGGTGCGACCCAAATTTTGCACTGCACAACGTTTCTTTTCACGTTAACACATTAAAAAATAATGTTACACAACCCGACATGTCAAAACATGAAACAGAACACATTTCTAATGTCACTGAAAACATTCGGCGTATCTTCAAGGTGTAGCTTTTTGAAGAATTCAAATTAATATGGATAAAAATAGAAAACATTTTGGTATATTTATAGAACATGCTAATGGTTAACAGCCATGCCTCCACTGCACTGTGTTTAATCATACAATATGTAATGAGTCTAAGTTCGCGACCTACTTTCGGCTTTTCCTTTAATAAACAAGTTTATGTTTCATCTGATTAAGCAATGTAAGATTATTTCTTTGTTGCGTTCAATTTCGATTAAACGAAATCATAATTAATTAAAAATTGATTTTTACATCCATAAACTAATTAGATATTGACAAAGAGAAGACAACTAATAGTTTATAACAAATAACCATTTCTATGATAATAACAACTTCAATCACATTTGACAATAAACAGACACAAATACAGACAGAAGACAAACACAAAGACAAATATTATAGCTCGGTTTCTCCTCTTGAAGTCCATAACTATATAAAAATCTTCCACAAATATTTGAGTTAACAAAATACACCTTTCATTACTACTTGTACTTGTTTGTCCTGCTAACTCTACAAAACAGATGGTACCTCAACTAAGTTTGCTAACAGGCACTCATTAGAATGTTCAAAGGAAACTATTAATTAATTACCAAGCCACACGGCCGGTGTTCAGAGTCCCACATAATTCTCATGTTTGACGAACCGCTTCTAACGAATTCCAATAATACCGCACTATTTCTGCTTGACCTATTATCAACAGCTCACATTGTGGAATTTCAAGAAAACACATAAAAATATTGCACAATATGAATGGGGCGAAATGTAGTAACGTTACGATGAGAAAAATAACCGTTGCGCAACGTTTATACAACGAAAGTCGTTAAACCCGAGAGCTTTTGGTACTTCAACAAGATTTATATACAAAACACCTTGGTTTTCAAAAGGCAATGGATATGTTTGTGATGCTGAATGAGGTCCTTATCTTCGATTTCTTTATGGATGTCGTTATCTACAAGTGCATAAATAAAATATGAGGGGAACCGTGGCATTTGTCTTTGCCCGATGAAAGCAGTTGCATGCAAAATAATGTCTCTGTAAAGGAGGAATCCGTCCTTTAAAAGCAGTTTGAAAGAGCCTTCACCCTTTCAACTATTATGATTTTCAACCATTCCTACCATCTTAAAATTAACAAATTTTACTAGGAAGTTGATAATGTTAACGATATCGAAATCACTTGCTCAAAATGTTTACACGAATCCAAAAGCAACGAAACTACTACAAGACTCGTCAGAGCGGCCGAACCATCCTAGTAAAATAATAAACACGAACTCGCAACACACGAGCAACGCGTTCTAACAAAACATCGGTCCTCTTTCCGGGAACGCCTTGATCAAAAAAATTACAGATAACCATTATTCTTCTTTACATAAACTTCCTCGACGGTTCACGGTTATATATCAGACGGTTCCCTAGCCCTGCCAAGTCCAGCCACTCGGAACATGTGGTGGTCGACAGGTGGCGTCAGACGTGCCGGCACCGAAGGGCTCAAATGACGAACTGAACAGAGACAGGCGATAATGCACCTAACGACAGAAAGGGACGGCCGTCAGCCCTGCGCTGGCGTCATAAGCCCGCGGACTATTTATAAGAAATTTATGTTACTGCCACTTTAAATAATCGTTGGAGTTTACGGATCGCCTTCAGATGTTTACCGGTTATTGATGTGATGTTATCTCGTTCCAGGTGTCGCGGGACGACTATGAGGTCGACTACAGCCCCAGCCCCCGAGGATCGCCCTTGAAAGACACCTCCAACATTCAGGATGAGCAGTCCTACTGCATCAGCCGTCACAACCCGAACAGGACTTTCCGACGGGAGTCGGTCATTGCTTCCTGGAAGAGCCTGAAGAAGGAGCGGGAGCAGGCTTTAGGGAAGAGGATCATCTACGTGGACGCTGACAACTACCAAGACTTCTACGGAAGGAACAAAGTTAAGAGATGCAAGAGTGATAGGACAGCTAATGGTGCGAAGATACCCAAGAAAGTTAAAAGGACGTACTCAGTCCTGTACAGGTATGATCCTAATGAAGAGAAGGTTGTAAAGGAATACAAATACCAGTTGCCTAAAGACGCTGACACTGAGAATGAGAGGTTCGCTCCTCCTATGCAGAGGTCCTACTCAGAACCCTTCCTCAGGGCAGAAAAGGCACCAAAGAAGAAAGTCAAGAGGTCCTTCACCACCCTACTCAACATCAAGACTAAATTCCTCAATATATTCTCTTCTAAGAGTTAAATTTAAGTATTCTAGATGTAAGGGATAATTGCTCAATTTAATGCATTTTTGGCGATCATTTTGATGGAATCAAAATTAAAGCCAGAATACTAGTCAACATTTACAAGCGGTTTTGTACCAAAGAACCAAATTGGATGAATATTAAAATCTAATCGATGACTAGGTATTTATTGAATAACTGACATAAATATTGGAAAATATTCTGTCTGAAGTAAAAAAAAAGCTATTCGAGGAATTACGAATACGTTAAAAACATATCGGAAGCAAATTAAAATGCTATAAAGAGCTATAATCGTACCAAATGTATTTCATATCATTATTTAATAATTATTTTAAGGTGTATGTAGTGTTTTATAATTTAGTCATTTGTGATATTTTTGTGTGTAATGCAATCGTATCGGTTTCAATATTGTATACAATAGTTATATAATAACATGAAATTAAATAGAGTAGTTCCTAATTATAACAGTTATGTGTTGAACAGTTATTCTTATGGTTTTGTTTATGGAATATATCACATATTATTTATGTTTCCGAAGAAATATTAAATAATCGTGTCAAATATTGCACTCCAATGATATATTTTATTAGACAAACGTATTTTACTTTATTCATGAATCTGACATTTATAATTGTTTATATTTAGAAATAAATGTAAATTAATTGTAGTTAAGTTATTGTAACTCTACGTTATAACGTTACTGTAACCAGTTATACTTAAATAGTGTACTTACATACATATTATACAGTAATTGTGGAAGTAGATTAGATATTTAAAAACATCTGTCATTATACTCCTTTAAGTAAGTTAAGGTAATTGAATAAAGGATTAAACAAAAATGTTTAGCACTTTGTAATATGTACTACAAACCAAATATACCTTTAGGTAATAATAATATTGTTATGAAAAATATCAACATTTCAGTACCATCAATAACTGTTCAACTTTAAGTAAAAGCTTTCAAATTTTATCTGATCATTTGCATACGTAATATTTATATTTTTCTATTTTAAATATAAAATTATTACATGTACAATTATTTAACAAATATTTCTGCTAAAAGTTTAAACATATTTTTAATTAAACTCAATGGCTTCATTCCTATTGTGTTAGATTATATTTATGATAAGCTTTATTTAGGAAAATAAGTATTATAACAATTATTATTAGACTACACTGCAATGTATTATAATTAGATTTAAAAAAATCCGACATACATTTGTATCGGATATTTACCAGGTAAATAACTTAGTATAAATGTTTTACAATATAAATTGAAAAACAAAACGGATTGATAAAAAGAAACATCTTAGTTAATGTAATAAATTATTTAATGATTTCAATATGTGTCTTATTATACTCAATTCAATAACTTGAATCTTAAATATAACTTAATTATTATTTATTAAGAACGACAATTAGGTAAATATTTGTTTGATTTTTGACAAATGAATTCGAAAATATTATTAGGCTGTAATATAAGGATCGACCATATTATGTCTAAGACAAAATGTTTAACAATCAATATTATCTACAATTTACATAGTTAGCAAACATCCTTAAAGATTTGTCTCCAAAAACGTATGATTTTAAATCTATACTAATATTATAAAGCTGAAGAGTTTGTTTGTTTGTTTGTTTGAACGCGCTAATCTCAGGAACTAGGTACTGGTTCGATTCAAAAAAATCTTTTTGCGTTGTATAGACCATTTATCGAGGAAGGCTATAGGCTATATAACATCACGCTGCAACCAATAGGAGCAAAGATACAATGGAAAATGTGTAAAAACGGGGAAACGCGAACGAAGTCGCTGGCACAGCTAGTCACTAATATTATCAATTTATCATACAAAAAAAGAAGTGTCACGATGGCTGTGGCGAATGCCCCCATATTAAGTCATTGTGTGTGCTATAATCATTGTCATACATGCGGGTGTGGTAATAGCCGCATTCGTGGCAAAACAGTGTCAAGTTACTTACAATCGATTGTTGGACTTATGTGATAAGCAGACATTAGTATTACTACTGCTGTTAAACTGTTTTAATAGCAGCCAATCTGAATGAAGAACTGTCGACTTCGCAGGGAATAGTATACTGCACAAATGCTTAAACACAGATGACTCTTTAGTCTTTAACGTCAATAGTGACAATGATCTACAGGTACTTTGACATTTATGTAGGTAGATTTTAAGTAAAAGGACTTCATTCAAATAAAAGAGAAAATAATAGAAATTCAAATATGTTTGCTTGTTATTGCTTACAAATTACACGAACACAGTAAAGGGACAAGAGTTTTATTAAGTAAATGCATGTTATTAGGTAAATAGTCTTAGACAGATATAGTTGTATTTTACGATGGATGAGACAGGTTCAATTAATTCGTGTGGATTTATATTTAAGAGGTACATCATACAATGTGATCATTGGAGCAGAAGAGATACCTTATGAAAAACTCGATACTCGATACAATACAATCAGGACAACAAGCAATTGTCCTCGCAAAAACATAACATACGACCCCTAAGTCTTATTCCCGACCAATTCGATTCTGCTACCTATTCCGACCCTGTGGTACACAGTATCAAATACATAATGACGGTACCTCCATTTGCGTTGGCCCACGATGTGGCCTAAATGTTTGGCCCAAATATCAGCCGGCCCGCACAGACCCGAATTAAGAATGTATAGGACTTGCAAATGGGAGCTATTGTTCCAAGAACGTAGGTGCAGGCTTATGCTAAATGAGGTTTAATGTTGCTCGGTCGTCATCGTGATAGAATGGAACGTTTTCTAGGGTTTGTAATGAAACTTCTATAGTTATCCATTTAAATATAAGTATTGGCGTATTATCCTATTGCTGTGTCTGATGCCTATAATACAAAAGTTTAAGTTAAGCTACTTAATTCTGTATCAGATCAGAAGTCTAGTACATATTTTATTTATTTATTTTAGGAAGACTAGGATTTACATTTATAACATAAATTATTGAACTATATTTTGGATAATATTTTTGACAATTTATGCGACACATACATTTGTGATTCCTATAGGAGTTTTGAAATGGTAAATTACCCGGCCTAATCAGTGCTCTAATATCTATATCGTTTCAGTATTCAACCGTGTGTCTTTTTAGATCTAGTATCTAGTAGAGAACACTGAAAAAGGTGCATTTTCTCATAATTATAACCAACTAATAGTGATAGTGATAGTGAGTAATAGTGTTTGAAACTAAAAGGATAGGAGAGGTGGCAATTTTTTTTAAATTTTGCCTGTAATGTTCCACTTTTGGACAAAGGGCTCTCCTTAGTTCCTAGTAGTACTATGTATATGTTACGGTAAAAGTGGATAGAGTGGTTATTATGTATAATTACCGGTAACTATGCATAATTACTAGTGTTCGTGGTAAAGGTGGTGAAAACTATCAAATTAATCACATTTACCGGTAATTATATAAAATTACCATACCCTTTGTGTAAATGTGGCAAATAATAAAATAAAACTGACTTTACTGGCTTGGTGAAACAATGGTTTTGTTAGTGACCCAGGCTGGCGATTCCAAAAGTCGTGGGTTCGATTCCCACTCGGGACAAATATTTGTGTGGTTGTGGTGGTACTGGTGTTTGTTTTTGCTTTTCTGAAAACATTTAAACCGCGTAAGATAGATGATTGAAATTTGGCATGCAGGTACCCTAATAGACTTAAAAATTATTTGCGACGCGATATTGCAAAATTCGTAAGGGATCAGGAGTTACTGGGAAAAAACTTTTGTATATAAAATCCTGTAGTCCATTCGAACGAAGTTACGGGCACAGCTAGTTATAAAATAAACCAGTCAAGTATCCAGAAACCAAACTTCACGTTTGGTTTTTTAAAAAATATTATCTTATAAAAATAAAGTTAAATGAAATTAGCAAATTGGCAGGGAATTTTCAGTGGAACTCTTAAAATTCTTTCTCGTCAATATATTTTTGAGATTTGAGATTTGTGACATTTGGAATTGCAGAGTACTTGTGATATTTGTTAGCAATGTCAACATTTACCATAGTCGAGCGGGAGTTTTATATAATTACCGGTAAATTTGAATAATTTACTACATTTACCATGTGCGTCGGGAATTATCTATATATACCGGTGATTATAGATAATTACCGATTACTCACATTGACCGTAACAGATACATATATTTATTTATTTAACAGTCCGACCCTGTGCCGTGCCATATCAATCGCGGTGTCGTGTCACAGGGATGTTTGGCATCAGACCTCACCGCCGCATGCTAATCCTTTGTTTATTCCCGAGTGCCAGGAACGGGAATACCGGGACCTAGCAAGTGGAATCGCTTTTGGATAAAGTTTCGTTCCAAAAGCATTCGGGACGGAATTGTTACCATCAATTCCTTCGCGAATGGTTTTTGGTGCTGGCGGTACTTTAGAATTATGGAGGGCGTCGTTTTTAGGAGTTAGCAAGGTAGCATTTGCAATGAAGACTCTTTTATTGCGTAAACAATTACTCCCTTATAGCGCAGACGATTAAAAAGCAGCCTAAGTTCTTTCTTAGTCTCTTATTTCAACTGTTTATCAAAATTTAATAAAATGTGTTGGGTAATTTTGGCATTTGTCGACACATAGACAGATAGTTCTCACATTAGCATTCATAAGTATAGGAGTTCAATAGTTAGGTACTGGGTGCTAGGATTAATAGTAAACATCGCGTAAATACAAAAGGGTTTAGATTCAAATCACAGGAGCGCTGAAAAATACACATAGATTCCAATTTTTTTTTCTAGTTAACATCACAATTTTTCAAGGAATTTGAACCACGAGCTGAAAACGAAATGCATTGCAATTCCCTTTGGAGTCAATTGGAAACTTCTTTTTACAGTCGGTTGAAGTCGGAGCTTATTTTGAACTGAAAGCTTTACTCATATGACGCTTCCTTATGAGTCATCACCTGCAAGCATTATTTATAAACATGACCAGACAAGTGTGATGTGGACAGTCAAATGAAACGGGGACAGGGAAATAAAGATAAATAAAGATTCGGGAAAGGGTTGTTCCGAGAGTCTTTTTTAACTTTAACCGTTGAAGAAGTCTTCCAAAATGGATTATTCTGAGTAGAGGAGGATTTAACTCGATTACTCAGCACCAAAATTACCACTTTATTTAAAGTAGGGATATGAAATGAAATGAAATAGTTTATTCTGCAAATAGATTTACATGAAATACTTTTGCAGGTCAAGTTATCAATAAATTAATCACAAATACATTAACACTGTACAAGTTACATAATTCTTTGATTATCCAAGCGAGCAGCTCATCGTGTCCATGGATATTTATCATTTAAGTAGTCTTCTACTTTGTTATAACCTTTTTTCACAAGAAACGACTTAACAAAAAGTTTGAAATATCTCTTGTACTTAGTATTGTCTATTATTTTCGCAAACACTACACATTTCAAATAAAACTAATTTTGCGGAATTAACTCGCGTGTATTGTTATTCTGAACATATTATTTAGAGACCAGACAAAACTCGTCAAATGGGGGTAGTGATTAAACTTTCTTATAAAGACAACTGTCATCTTTAGGTTTGCCCTTTACCACGAGCGGTGTAAAGAGCTCGAAACAACGGGTCTCTAAATAATATGTTTAGAATAACAATACACGCGAGCTTTCTCCGAAAAATTGTTTTATTTTAAATATCTTGTTCTACTACAATTTCATCATAATCAGCTCAAGAGCGATTCAGTCAGAGGATACATCAGCTTTTTTCCTAATTGAGTCGACAATCGAAAAACAAGACAAAAAAAAATTGGGACAGAATTACGATCGCAATTTCGTAATAGCTACTTTCCATCTATGAGATTAAAGCCCAAATTAGAGTGTGATTTTCTAGTTATTATGCCAGCCGTGACTCCCATGGGAATACTCCGCCAGTCAGAAGGTGGAAATTTGAATAAACAAAGCATCGGAACCCTCTAATGAGCACCGAAGGACTGCATAGTAGCTTTGCCAACCGTGATATGGGAATTTGACCCTTATAATTGACGGTTGTGATAGAAAATTCCTTTCAAGTAGGAATTTAATGAGCGTAACTATCAACCATTTTAATAAACGTTGTAAGTCAAAGTATTTTCTATAAGATTGTGTGGGAACTTGACGTACTCGTACATAAAATGCTTTTAAAATAAAAATTAGGAGACCAGCAAAAATTTTGTTGAATCAGATTTTAACTCCAATGAAACTAATTAAGTTTTCAGCCAACAATTACAGTTTTCAAATGCGAAGACCTTGTAAAATTGTTAAAAGGTCGACGTCTCGATTTGAATATGTGTGCAGAATTTAAAGACACACATCTGTGCCTTAAAAATCATATTCCTCTATTAAAATACTTTTGCAAGCATTAAGTTTAATTTGACCATATACTGGAAGTGTATATGGGTTCGCCAAAGGGCTTTAACCTACCCTAAACTAGGGCAATCAGTCAACCACACTAGCCAAGTGCGGAGTGGTCGACTTCACGCACCGTAAGAGCGGCGAATAAACGTACTATCGGAGTATTTGGCGGTCGACCACCTATAAGGTGAAAATCGCTTGGCGCTTATACGTCTGTCAAAGCAAGCCCCGCCAAAATTGTGGTCCGAGAGCCTGCAAGAATTTTTCGGTAGGTATATGAGGCAAGCTGAAAACTTGTCCTATACCTTTAATATTATAACTCAACACAAAACCGCAGACCTGGCTGAGTACCGGGGCTAAACCAAACCCCCAATTTTTCTTATTTTAAAATATATTTTATAATCCAAAAAAATATAATTTGTCAGTTCACCTGACAGGTGAGTCTTATTTTTTAGTTATAAATAAAAAGATGAAAAATATTTTTGGGGGTTTGCTTTAGCCCCGCTACTCACCAGCCAGGTCTGCAGTGTCGTGCTGGGATATAATAGGAAAGGTTCAGGATAAGTTTTCAGCTTGCCTCAAATACCTACCAAAAATTCTTGCTAGCTCTCCTACTATTGGAACGTTTTATCTTAGATTTTGACAGATTTTCTTTAAGTGCTCTTCTATTGGCCAGTAAGCGGGGCTATTGGCGTATAAAGAAATCTATTTTAAAAGTGTACTACCGCCAGCGTTGCCGGTAGTACATATGAATTTCAAATGAAAGTACATTGGTAAGTGGCGGGTTTGAACTGGCGACCTCTTGCTTGGAAAACAATGGCCTTAACTACTAGACCAATGAGACTCAACTATTGTCACAGTATTGTGACGTTGAGTAGTTGAGTATTCAACTATTGCGTAAATATGATAATATTAATATTAGTAATCATCATCATCTGTACGTATGTAATACATACTTTACAACATCTGTGTAGTATATAGTACACAGATTAAGAAATACAGATAAAACAGAGAAAACACATGCAAGATAACCAGGTGCAGTCAGATAAATTGAAATAACAACACTCGTATATGCGATGTTATCAAATGCAATCGAGAAAGTTGATTAAGACAGCTGTTAATTAAAGTTCAAGGAACCGTAATTACGTAAACTGATACGGGTTAAATAATGTGGCGACTATGTTGACGGCATTTTACGACTATGTGTTTATGTTACGGTCAATGTGAGCAATCGGTAATTATCTATAATCACCGGTAAATATAGATAATTCCCGACGCACATGGTAAATGTAGTGAATTATTCAAATTTACCGGTAATTATATAAAACTCCCGCTCGACTGTGGTAAATGTTGACATTGCTGACAAATATCACAAGTACTCTGCAATTCCAAATGTCACAAATCTCAAAAATATATTGACGTGAAAGAATTTTAAGAGTTCCACTGAAAATTCCCTGCCAATTTGCTAATTTTAATTAACTTTCTTTTTATAAGATAATATTTTTTAAAAACCAAACCTGAAGTTTGGTTTCTATTTACTTGACTGGTTTATTTTATAACTAGCTGTGCCCGTGACTTCGTTCAGGTGGACTACAGGATTTTACATACAAAAGTTTTTTCCCACTAACTCCCGATCCCTTACGAATTTTGCAATATCGCGTCGCAAGTAAGCTTTAAGTCTATGCTAAATTTCAATCATCTATCTTACGCGGTTTAAATGTTTTCAGAAAAGTTGATTTAGAAATACATACTTAACTACATAATCACACCTAGACACGAAACACAAACCGATATTCACCACACAAATATTTGTTCCGAGTGGGAATCGAACCCACGACTCTTGGAATCGCCAGCCTGGGTCACTAACAAAACCATTGTTTCACCGAGCCAGTCAAGTCAGTATTATTTTATTATTTGCCACATTTACACAAAGGGTATGGTAATTTTATATAATTACCGGTAAATGTGATTAATTCGCTAGTTTTCACCACCTTTACCACGAACACTAGTAATTATGCATAGTTACCGGTAATTATACATAATAACCACTCTATCCACTTTTACCGTAACATTTACGTACTAAAATGGCGAATGTCAGTTGCTATTTCATAAGGGGACATTATGAGTTTAATTTTGTCAACGAATATTGGATTGGTACATTTTTTTAAGTCTTTATTTACCTTGCATTTAATGCATGTATGCAATTTTGTTAGGGTGAAATAAATGTTGTACGGGTGCAGTTTTGTACGGGTGAATTATTGCAACTCAATTTTAAAGTAGATATTTAATGTTTCACCCGTTTATTACCTTAAAAAAAATATATATGGTGTAATTGGACAACTTTTAACTCAAATAATATCAAGTAAATAATACAATTTATTAAGTTATGTTACCAAAGTATGACTACGGATTCTTATGATTTACTGAAATATTACTTAGTATTCAGAAAGTTCGCTCTCCAGTTACTAGTTTAAGCTGCCTGAATTTTGAATGAATAAGCATTATTAATTTTTTTTTTATTAACCTTAGGTTAAAAAAATTCAAGGCAAATACTGCACTAAACTTACCTTTAATATAGTTAGCGCCAAAAATATTTTTTGCAAATATATGATACTTTTCTAGGTCATGATTTTAACTGATTTCTAAGTTAGACTCGCGGCTTATAAACTAAATTATTAATTAGGTTAATATTATATTGTTAAAACACAAACATCTGCACAAATACAAATAAGTGTACCCTCCTCAGAGAGACAGTGGATTGACATAGCAGAAAGTATTTCATAGAAATCACTACTTTACTATCATAAAAGTTTAAATAATCTACATCCATATGACATTCGTTAGTAGTCTTATATGTAGACGACTGTACAGAGTATTATTACTAATGGTGTCTACAATTACACCATAATACGGCCTCATTATCAGCCGGCATTGACTCAAATTCTTAATAACAATAAAACTAAGAGCATCGGTCGGACACGATCGTTACGGCACGAATAGTGTATTAACTTTGGCATTGATAAAATCAGCAATGAGGAATTGCAGGTTATTTCATAGAATCAGTGCAAAACATGATTATATATGCATTAGATTTTAATGCCTCCTTGGTCTAATTGGTGTCTATTGAATGAAATAATCGTTCTTTCGGTACAGATGCCACCAAGATGACCAAGCGGTCCTGGGTTCAATTTCGGGGTAAGGCATATAACTTTACGGTTACTTTCTTAATACAAAAATTCGCACAATTATGTCCCGAAACTTAAAAAATAATTAATTTTAAAGCAGCCTAAGTTCCATATACGAAAGAAAGAAAATTATAAATCGAATGACACATCAATAGTAAAAGGACTCAAAGGAATAAACATGACCATTAAAATACCTAATTGCACTCGGTTTTATATCACTCATTATTGCCACGCTAATCTCGACCTAAATACCAAAGCATAGATGCCATAGCGTGAATTAATGTTCGCGTGTGAATCCGGTCAAATGATGGCAGAATATATTATTCCTAAAACAGTGTTATACAGCTATAATATCGGTTGTAAAATTAAACGTTTTTCATTTAACAGCTTTATCTACCGCCCATATTAAGAGGGCGTAAATTTATACATGTTGCATATAAATTTTTCCATAAACTTTCACGGCAGTAAGGAAAAATTTATTAGTTTTTAAATGTTTAATGGTCTACGCCGTTACCGTAGCTAAATTTGAATATGATGAGTTTTCGGTAAGCCTTAATAAGATATATATGTTTTCACACATAGTTTGTCGATATTAACTGTTATTTCATCAGTCCTTGGCTTCTCATAGGCTTTAGCTGATTGCTATCTCGTAGTCGCAAACCAAATATATCCTAAATGCCATATCATGGTATATGTATGGTGAACAAATGAATATGTTAACATATCGAGATAGATATCGCCTCTAACGATATGTTAACATGTTCACCATGGAAAAATAATAGTCATAGGATAAATTAATAAAAATTAAACATAATTATTTCAAGTAAATCTTTTCTATTAAGTTGCCTGGACTTCCCAAAAAGTAGTTAAATGACACTTGTGTGGGGAACGCCTCGCTCTTCTTACGTAAACATAACAGATTGATTTACATGTACATAAGATCAACATAGGACGATAGCTGAAGCATCTTGTCGTAAAGTTATCCATAAGCTTCTTAACTGTATGTACCAGCTGAACATTACCTTGAGTGAATCGACGATCAACTACATACGAGAATGCATTAAATTCGGCCTGACCCTGACTTCCGAAGTTCACATAACTTCCTCAACTATAAACTACACACTTACATTACCCATTTATCATGCAACTGCATTTCACCTTCATGTGATTAATGTTCGAATTTACCTGTGAACAAAAGAAAAAAATATAAGTTTCTGCTCATATTTCAAGGCTGATGTAAGAAATTGGAGCTCAATTAATGCAATCATTGAACTATAGGTTCGTATAGAGATAAATGAACATGATAAATACATTGATATCAAGATGTAATGTATTTCATTTGTGATTTTGCAATGGTTCAATCGCAAACAGATACCTACTTATGGTTCAAGATCCCAGAGCTACCAGACGTCACTTATTTTCTGATGGACAAAATATATACGAGTGAGTAGTGGTGGTGTTTCTTTGTACCTTGATTAATTGCTACCTGAAAAATGGCCGTCTGGCCAAGGTAGCAACTAGTCATATGATCATAGTACACCCCACCACTACTTACTTGTATATATATTTTGTCCATCAGAAAATAAGTGACATCTGGCAGCTCTGAGATCTTCCTCTATTATGTACAATACAAGAAACATGTTTCAATTTTAATCAACCCATTTATTTTAAGCTTAAATTGAAGTAATATGAAAGTTATAAACATATATTAATACATCTTTGACATCCATAGTACAAGCTCCCAAAGAAAAAGTCAATACGCCCTATTGGCTTTGCCCATCTATTCAATAAAAAAGTCAGTGTACGCCAATTTCGAACGAGGAAATCCAACGTGCTTCCGCGAAAGGCTATCCGATATCCATATGAATGCCATGTCGATGTTAGCTATAACCTATAAACTATGGTCGCGTGACCTTCCGACCTTGGGCTCCCATGCTCCGTCCCTCACCGATAGGTATATTAAAATGGAAACGTTTACATAACCGTATTTTTACTGACGCAAAGTCAAAAGGGCATGCGACATAATAACGGATGACAAAGTCCCGCAGAGCTTTTAATCGGTCAATAGTTTATTTGGGTGTCATTAATCAGTATACGAAAAGAAATTAAGAAAAGCGTCGATGGCCGAGTGGTTAAGGTCGTTGCTTGCCATGCGAGAGGTCGCCAGTTCAAACCCCGCCAGGTACCAATGTGTTTTTCAAATTTGAAATTCATATGTTCCATAATTCGATGCTTTAACGGTGAAGGAAAACATCGTGAGGAAACCTGCACACCTAAGAAGAAATTCTAAGGTTGTGTATTCGACCAACTCGCACTTGGCCAGCGTGGTCGACTAAGGCCTTATCGCCCTAGTTTAGGGTAAGCCCGTGCCCCAGCAGTGGGGACGTATATGGGCTGATGATGATGATGATTAATCAGTTTACATTTATTCCCAACTGACATTTATTTTGTACTAGTCACCCGCCCTCACTTCGCTTCGGGTATATTATAGATAAAATCCTATCTATAGAAAAAACCGCATAAAAATCCGTTGCTTAGTTTTATAGATTTAAGCATACATAGGAACAGACGCGGTAACAGACTTTATTTTTTATTAGTATGTATGTAGTGATGAAACACTACGAACTATTTAACCTTAACCTTACTTTATTTTGGTTTGATTAACCTAACAAACTCATAATTGTATGGCTGTCCCCCTATCTCATACTTTAGGAGTTGTAGGGAACTCGGTGCAAATCTGACTCTTTGTATGTTTAGTCAAACAAACCGATACGAATAAAATCAAATTCATATTTTTTTTACATTTCCATATTAGATATTTTAGCAGTGAATACCTAATCCCAGTTGAAACTGGTTAAAAAACCACTCAATGTAACACAAAAACGTTAAATCCACCGGCGAAACATAATTCCCCGAACTATTAAGCCACGCTTAAATTATTCACTCAACCTTTTAGCTTAACAAAAAGTCTATATGACTAACCCCAGGGCTCGGTTCAAACTAGATTTAGTTTAAGAACAAGTTTCCAATGGCGTCTAGACTAGACCGATATATCAGTCAGTCCGGGTTCCAGGAACAGGGATATAAATGGACTTTTAGGGGATGAATGATGAGATGCCGCGAGCTTAAGATTTGTGTGTGGCATAAGTTAGTGTAACGTATAGTATGAAAGCTTGCGCGAAAGTTTCTTGATTAAGTTTTAGGTCATTTTATAGTGTTAAGAGTAAGAACATGTTTCGTACGTTATGAAAAATCTTATATCTCAGGCTACGTGTTTATTAAACACGTAAAGTAAAGTCATATTAAACAGTGTTTAAGTTCACTTACGAAGCAAAAAAAAAAGTTTAACAATATTTATCAGGCAAACCAACATATTACATATTAAACTTGGAACTATTATAAACATGGAATAAAAAAGTATAATATATGATTTTTTTATATTAATTGTTTGCTTATCTTCTCTAAATCGTGTAAACCACAGACTAAAGAAATGGTCAAATAAGACTTCACTCATTTCTTATGGCAAGATTCCGACTAATTGAGGAACTCTCTTAGTAATTTCGAACCGTATCCTTTCATCTTCAATCGATTGCACCAAGACATTCCCAGCAAACGGGCCAATCCAATCACTATTATACACCGTGAAATTTTAGTGGTTGTTTTCCCGCAGTAAAATGATTCTATCTTGGTAGTACAAAAGATGTGTGCAGTTCTTTTTGGTAAAATCAAAAATGCCGGTTTTACGAAAGGTTTAACCTTAACTCGAAAACACGTTCGAACCGCTTTATTGCTTAGTAGGGCGTAGAGCTTCTTTAGCTTTAAGCATCGATTTCATGCGGCAAGCAGTACCTAAAAAACAACGATAGCTTCTCTCGTTTTCGAGTTGGAAAATTATTATTTTGAAAATTCAAAAAAAATTTCTTTCGAGGAATAATTTGCATGATTCGATAGTATAACTAAAGGCAAATCGTTCTGCCACGGGAAAACAACCACTAATAATTCACGGTGTAGAATGTGCTAACATCGGCTAATCTCGACCTCTGCTCTTTCAATAACTTTAAACCTTTTAAGTGGATTCTGTTCGCTTCCGGTAGACTAACTTTGATAGCTTTTGTTATGCTAATCTAGACACCGGATGTCGTCACCTGTTGGACCTGCAAGGTGACTGAATGGTGAATAAGTTATTGTAACAGCTATTTTAAAATAGAGTCGAATAAAACACGTAGCATCTTTTTTAGAGGTATCAGCGATCCGCTTCTCCGCAAGTCCGGTGACGATGATAAGGCTTCTCCAAGCCATCATCGTAGTCACTTAGGATTTAGGGGTGAGAGCCGTCAGCTCCCACGCAAGTCCAGTGATGATGACGAGGCTAGTCCGAGCCATCATCGTCAGTTAGGAAAGAAAAAAGTAACTTAGGAAAAACTTTGTTCACATTTAACTTTTCAGTAAATTTTTTGAACAAATTTAATAAAATTTAATTGGGTTATATGAAAATAATAGTGAAGAATCTAAAAACTACGAATAACTTTATAGAACTTATCTATACTTATAAAAAATCGGTAGAGAGGTCACATCTGTACATGAAATATATTTTCAAAATAAATATCGAGGGGTGATAACTGATTCCAAAAATGCAATCAGTAAATTTTTTGTCTGTCTGTACGTTCCTTATAGAAACAAAAACTACTCGACGACGTCGCTGGCACAGATAGTATTAACTAAATATGAAATGAACAATGAAAGTAAAATCATCGACTAAATTTAGGGTAACAAAAGTTAATGATGACTCTATCATCTTATATCGATCCAAGTCTTGACGTATGATACAGGGCTGATCTTTGATCTGTTGGCTCAACTCTGACAACGGGACATAGAGTTCGGAATTCGAATCATTATTAGCGTCTACACTGTTGGGGCACGGGCCTACCCTAAACTAGGACGATCAGGCCTTAGTCAACCAGGGGATTAGTCAACTTCACACTTATAATTGTAAGCATCAAATCGATCCCTAGTCTTTGTTTGTTAGTTAGTTTAAGTGTTATATTTATGGTTCTTTTTAATACTTAAATACGCGTGCTAAATATTGTTATATTCACTAATGTACAACAATCACAGTAACCTGACTGGCTCGGTGGAACAGTGGTTGGTGACCCAGGTTCACTACCTACGGTTCCAAGAGTCGTGGGTTCGATTCCCACTCGGGACAAATATTTGTGTGACGATCATCGGTGTTTGTTCCGTGTCTGGGTGTGTTATTAAATATATTTAAGTATATTTGTGTATCCACTGTCGTTTCTGATTTCCGTAACACTAGTGCTTTAGCTACTTACCACGGGATCGGATCGATGTATGTGATGTTGGGAAATATTTATTTATTTACCTTAATCAAATAATTATTTACCAGGCAGGCATCTAACCCAGGATCTCCTTACAAGAAGCAACTTCGCCACTACACCTATGACAGGCACAGTCTAAAACTATCTGAAAGGTTACCATGTAAACAAACTATCCGGCTAGCGAGAAGCCTGAATAAATCTATCGATCCGATCCTTGACAAATGGTTACAAGCCTGATCGTTAATCTATTGGCTCCGGCGTGTCGAGGATCCCGGGTATCTGTCACTATAACCGCAGAACGACTGTACTCGTACATGGCGCCGTAAAATTGTAAACAATGTTACATTGTAATCTTGCTCGAAGTTGAACTATATAAGGGACTTTATAACATAAAACTACGCTGGTTACACATGTTAGGAACATTAGAAACTGGAACTCGCCAAATACATGGCAAATATCTCAAGACATATTCATTTTTCATATTTTTTTTGTATAAGGGGAGGTCAGAAAATCAGCACGCGAAATTATTAAATGTGTTTGATAGTAGCTCATAGATCCGCCCGATCTGAAATGATTAATCATATTGATCAATATTTTGGTGTATACCTACACTAAAATAAAAATAATTCGTGTCGTTTACCACAAGAAACGCGGCAACATATTATGTTCAATATACGATTGAGTATAAAAAAAAGCTCTTAGTAATACGGTAATCTGTTTCACCAACTTCGTAAACAGATTGCACAATAGCTTTAAAATTAACGATACAAGATGCGTGCGATTAAACTCATTTTAAATGAAATCATCCGTTTTCGCACTCCGATTTCGCAACATTCTATAATATTACTTTCTATACATACTTGAATTTGTTTCTGTTTTGGGCAATTCGTTGTCTGTTCACAAACCTAGGTTTGTGATAATAATGTTAATTAACTATGTATGGCAATACTACTTTATTTAGCTACATAATGCGCCAATAATTAGATTTTGTGCAACGCGATCAATCACCCTGCTACGACAATACCTACATAGATGCTCTTGGCACACATCCAGGAGGTACCTAGGTACAGTGCCTGGCGAGAAAGTTCACTGCCAAAAGGTTGGTTTGTAAAACAAAGGGTGGTAAAACGCTAAGAATATATTAAAAGTGTGTAGAACGTGAAAGTATTGCAAATTTATGTATAAGAACCAAACCTTATTGAAAAGCAGTATATTAATTATAGTGTACATATATTATTTGTTGATTTTTCTATTTTTATTTAACTATACCTATTAAGAAAACCCTCCCTCCCACTAAATTCACCTTAATAAAAACATTACAGATGTACTCCACGTATTTAGACATACCGATAGACATATATATATATAGTAATAAATAAATCAAAATCTTTCGCTAACCCCTATGTAATAACGTGTGACACGCTATAAATATTTTGAATTTGAATTTGAACCCACTAACATTAGAAATGATGATGAAACGAATCCATCATCGGATCACCAGAAGACATACAATAGTACATTCGGTTGAATCCTAAACGGCACTTGCTACCCACATGCCGATAACACAAAAGAAATATAATAACACACACACTCCGATGAGTACACGCGTGACCTACTCGCTCCTTTGTCTGTCTGTCTGCCCCTTTGTCAGTCTCGGTGCAAGGACAGACTTCCTGCACCAGGCATGCACAACGGCTGCATATAACATCTATATGCACTTTAGATCTATAGGCATTGTCAATAAGACTCGTGGATAGGGAAAATTAATGTAGCTATTGAAGTGAATGTGTTTCAAAGAGCTTTTAGTACAAGATTTTTTTTTAATTCTACGAACTAGTTCGGGTACAATTCACATAAATAAAATACATGGTTTTCAAATAAGATTCCAGCATTATAATTATGGCTCGGGCTGTGTCCATTCAGCAAATTGTTGCTCACTGTTAAATGTTGTCTGGACTATGCTTTAAGCTTATTGCAGACTCCGCTAGATATAGTTTAGATGTAAGCAATTACTGAAAATAAACAAATTTTTATTTTTAGGTACGCAATGAATTGAAGAAATTGAAATGAATTGTCAATAAGAATGTAAAGTGAAAAAGTTGTAAATCGATTTGAGTCGATAATAATCGATCGTAAGAGTGTAAGTTGACACATTACTTTAATGTCACGAAAGCTCATTCAAAATACTTGTATGTAGGGCGGAACTGACATTTCCACCAGCTGTATGCATCTATTATGAACTGTGTAAATGTTAATAATTACGATAAAAAACACCACATGTAACATTTAAGCATGATATAAATACCATAGAGCAATAATCGTAAGTGCTCGCTCAAACCATAGTTCGGTTCCCACGGGGTGGGGTGGACTCCCCATGGATGCGGGAACGCTATGGGAAAAGCGGTAACAATATTGTACAGTTAATATTTTAGTTTGATTTAGTATTGGTTACTCAATAATGATAGAGCGCGAGGGCGATATACAATTTTGAAACTATACAATATACCTGCATGTTCGATTTGGAGCACGTATTAAAAAAGTTTATTAAAAAAATACTGTGAAGCGTAAATAATTATTAGTTTTAATGGTTGATCTGATGGATTTGTTTATCCCTTGTACCGTATTGTAAAGCTTGGTATATATATATATATATATATATATATATATATATATATATATATATATATATATATATATATATATATGTATTACACATTTTTTTTATGTGCAGAAAATTACAGTACAGTTAGCACTATGTTTTATATTGATACGCCATTGTACGTACAACCCTTGGCCCTAACGTAGTTAAGACGAAATCCCAACTGGCCGTGTTACCTGATAAATGTAGTTATCCGAACATCAGTATAGCTATTGCGTGAAGGGGAAGTAGCAGATGGATGAATTGCTCAAACCACCCCGGGCAGTGCCTCTCTGCCATATAATTCGCCTATTTCTCCCATCAGTCCCCGACTTCCCCTAATCACGTTGAGTGCCTAATTAAACACAAATGTTCACCGAAGCCACCACCCTTAGCGCAGCATATAGGAACACTATCCAATTCATATATATATGTCGTGGCCAAATCGATGAATTGATCATTTCATGAAATGGTTGGCCATTTCATGAAGTGTTCACGTTTCATGAAGTGGCCAATCAATGGTGACCAAATCATTAAACGATAAACGTTTAACGATTTGGCCACCCACGTTTGACCATATCGTAAAAAGAGGGCGACTATAAAATATTTAATGAAAACCAGGATCAATTTTGATACGTATTTGTTTATTTTTAGTTGTTACATACTTTCAAAATAAAAAGGTTTAAAATTTTATAACAATAAAAAAAATCATTAAATGCAAATGCAAATTCTAAAATAAAAGATAAAATAATATGCTAAACAGGAAGAAAATTTAGCACATTGTGCAAATTTAGCATATTTGCACAAAGTGCTTAATTGGTATGGCAACTCTGGCACTCTACCGGTAAAGTCAACGAAACAATTCCACGATATGATCGATTGAGATTGATCGTTTCATGAAATGGCAGTGCATCTAGTTGGCCCAATCGTCAAACGATTTCTTATCATTGATCTGACCTGGCCACATCATGATATGGCCAATGTGTGATTGGCCATTTCATGAAATGCAACCATTTCATGAAATGGCCAATCATTTCATGAAATGGCCAATTCTACGATGTGGCCACGACATATATAACACATTAGAAAATGATCAGGATATTTACCATGTTTTCTTATTTAATTTATCTTAGTCAGTCAGATTCTATAACTACGCAGGTTCCATCACCCGCTACCCTACACCTATTATTACGATCTGAACACATTTACAGAATAAGCGTCACGGCGCTCCACGCTTTGTACCGGCCTCACGTGCGCACACGACTCGCGCCATTGTTTTATATGCTTAAGCATAACATCGGACAGCGTTGGATAACACTCATTGCTAATATTACGTGTACTTCACACGAGGAAGTGGTCAGAGCTTCCGATTTCGATTTCTGATTTCTTGTGTGACGTAGGACACACATACCTGTTACATGTATGGACATCGCT
This sequence comes from Maruca vitrata, assembly GCA_039566165.1. Taxonomy (NCBI): domain Eukaryota; kingdom Metazoa; phylum Arthropoda; class Insecta; order Lepidoptera; family Crambidae; genus Maruca; species Maruca vitrata. The sequence goes on along the minus strand of CM076936.1, from coordinate 6,148,759 downwards.
CTCCTATAGTGCTTACTAGAAAAGGCTTACTGCTATATGACCATTAAACTAAATTTCATATGCATTCATACACTGAACAGCTACCATACAATTGTTATTGTTCGTACAATCGAATCAACGAAATACTGACTTACTATAATAAAAAAATACCTAAGAAAATATAACGGCACGCTAACTAAAATCGTTCATAAAAGCTTTCTGTGAGCTTTATACAAACAAAATGTACTTGTGTGCTTTAAAAATTTAATTACTTATATGTGCCATTATCAATATCACCGCCCAATAATTTAATAGTACCTACCAATTAAACAGTATACGCAAACACATCCACCCTCTGTTTTATTGGAGTTCATTTATCACCTGAACGGGGGCGAATAATCTAAACAAATGAACTGTGTATCGATTCGAGACTGCTCGGGTGGAAACCACGGGGGTTGATAAGAGTACAATCGATAAACGAGCGAATTGTATTTTTTTTATGTACAATTGAACTGAATCCTGAATGTGACCCATTTCGGTATTCCATTTATTTGGTTTTGCATTTATTTTCGGTAAACACTGTCCATTTTGTGAGGTATTCTTGTATGATGCACGTAAGACGTTTCATCTATACTAATATTATAAAGCTGAAGAGTTTGTTTGTTTGAACGCGCTAATCTCAGGAACTACTGGTTCGATTTGAAAAAATCTTTTGCGTTGTATAGACCATTTATCGAGGAAGGCTTTAGGCTATATAACATCACGCTGCGACCAATAGGAGCAAAGATACAATGGAAAATGTGTAAAAAACGGGGGAAAACGCGAACGAAGTCGCTGGCACAGCTAGTCACTAATAAATTGATGCGATCAATTATAAGACCTATACTGTCAATTACAACAGACAGAAAGACAGATGTCATTTATTAATGCGAAAGAAACTCTGTCTGCTCATGTGTTATGCAATCAGACCTAAACTACTGAACCAATTTAAATGAAATTTGGCACAGCAGACATAGATAGATAGTCTGGAACCTTAGATGCTACTCTTTAACCTTTGCCTTTTTGACTTTGCTAAAAGAGTATTGTATTGTTAGTGTCTAATATAAATAATCATCGATATATAGCAAAATTTTTCGATTTATTTCTCTACATAATATAATTACTGTACATCAACAAACGCATCCCGTCATCGTGGAAAATAAATTAACCAATTGCTATCTCCCGGATACACTGAATGAGAAGTCAGAGATAATGCCATACTAACATCTTCATCACGAGAAAGCTACATTGGCTAAACGTCTGACGGTGATCTCGCAAATGGCTTAATAGCAGAGTCGCCGATCTGCCGAAGATAAAACGCCTACGTTATCATGTTGGCACTGGATGGGATCCAGACAAGAGTTTGTCAATATTGTCTACGACGGGTTGTGATGGATGGAAAAAAAATTTGATGTAACGTGCGAATATACAGATGTTGGACTTAATTGTTTAGGGAGCAGTTTTGGATGGATATGTCACAACGAGTGTGTTCACGGGAAGTTTTGCTATTGTTTCAACTACACAACATAATATTATGTTATATCCAAGCGAATGAAATAGTTGACGTCAAATAATGCAATTCTATTCCCATGTTTACATACGAAAGAAGTAAATTTCTTCTCAATGCTGCGACTAGACCATACGAAATTTTCTTATAGGAAAACATAACTCAATTGTAACGCAGTTTAAAAAGTTGTGCAATATCATTTCCTGAATATCAAATATCTGTACTAAATGTTATGTTACTAAATATCATATGTCATCGATTTAATCGAAAATACTAAACAGACAGAAACTTTCTCATTCATAATACATATAAGAACAGTTATCAAACCATCAAGGAATGCCAATCAAAGTAAGTACTAAGACGTTGTAACACTATACAGAGAGTGACCCTTACTGAGGTCAGTATTCCCTCAATTCACTCACTTCATACTGCCTTTGTTGTCTCGCCCGCATATTACGAGAGTGACAAAGAGGGAATTACATAGACTTCATTTTCATACCGGATTTAACCGGCTCAGTTCTAATAAAGTAAGAGTCGACGGTTTCCAACCATTGTGCAGATTTTCAGGGAAATGTCGGTTGAAGAAGTTCTGTATGTTATATTTATTAATTTACCCACAACTACATTCATTGAAGTCAATTAAGTAAGTCATATATATATAAAATGCCAACATGGAAATCATGCCAGGTTTGTATAGGCCGGCATTTATCTTTTAGATCTAGATTCTAGTTAAGATCTTAGTTTTTCTAATCAAAAAGTGTCTCGGAAAGCCCGTTAGGCCGGTGGTCCTGCACCCGATCGATCATGTCAGATTGCCGTCTCACCAAACTATGAATGTAAGAGAACAGAGAGTGCACTTCTGTTTGCGCGCATACTTCTGCACTATAATATGTCCTGCGCATTGCTTGACCTCAATTGATATCGGCCGCCGTGGCCGAAATCGGTCGGACGCCTAACATAATATAACAAACATAGGAAGGAATCTACGCAGCAAAATCTCGCCAATATGACAACCATTATGAAAAGGGGAGACGATGACGTCATAAACAGGTCACTGGCAAACGGAAATGCGTACATATGAAAGGAATCCAAGGCTCTTTGTTCTCTAAAATGATATAAAGTATGAAATACAGAAGTGCTTCGAAGTATGAACGATTTGCTGATGCCTATTTTTACATTATTTTGTCTTCGGGTTTTAGAAAGAAATTGTATTTTAGAGCAAAATCTATGAACTAAAAAATTTACTTCATTGCATTAATCATTTAGAACTTTCATACTTCCTATTGAAATTAATTCAGAGCATTTTTTAACTACGCTTTAAAAATATTTATATTTTATACACATCACATACATACATCTATCTGATCCCGTGGTAAGTAGCTTAAGCAAGCAAGCTTACGGTATCAGAATCAAGAGTGGATACACAAATATACTAAAACATACTTATATATTAACACACCCAGACACACAACAAACACCGATGTAGGTACGTAACACAAATATTTGTGCCGCGTGGGAATCGAACCCACGACTGTTGTCACGTAAGTAGCGAACCTGGGCCACTAACCACTGTTCCACCGAGTCAGTAAATTAAATATTGTACCTTCTGTATTTGCATAACATTTCGCAATGTTTTCCTGTAAAGCGAAGAAATTGTTTGTTCCCGTTTTACGTCGGAAACGTGCAAACGAGACGAATAACGACGTGTACGTTCGTTCGTGTTTTCAATATATAAAACGTTATTATATTTTTATATACCTTACATTTTTTTATAACGAAGTCAGTTTAGGTGTGAGAATTTTCAGTTTGCCTGACAGTATAGTGAAGGAAAGGTAAAGTCTTGAGATAACCCAGCTCGTGGCTTCTGAGAAAATAATAAATAAGGCTGTCATTGTCAGTTAATATAGCGCAATTATATATGTAAAGATATAAATATAACGACAGGTACATAGGTTTCAAACAGGTAAACCGCCTATTCGAAATCTATCATCAATAAGACAATAATATTCTATATGGTTTAATCACCGATAGACGTTCGTTATAATTAATGTTCCCCATATTTTAGCTTTTACATCCTTATTCGTGAAGTGTTACGGTGTAGGGAGGTTAACTGTAAAATTACATATTCATATAATACACGCCTTTATAAGTGAATGTTTTATGGCGTATGTATATTAACATTTGACAGTTACATATCACTACACAGTAGCTTACCGCGTCTGCCTATCCCTATGTACGGTGAAATCTTTAAAACTACCCAACGGATTTTAGTATATAGTCGAAACGCAGTTAGTATCTATTTGCTACTGCAAAACTATCTCTACTAAAAATAATAAAAATAAGGCGTCCGACTGATTTCAGCCATGGCGGCCGATCTCAATTGAGATCAGCCAAGTGCGCAGGACATATTATAGTGCACAAGTGTGCGCGCAAACACAAGTGCACTCTCTATTCCCTTACTCTCATAATTCGGTGAGACGGCAATCCGTCATGATCGATGAGAGATCGGGCGCAGGACCACCGGCTTAACGTGCTTTCCGAGGCACGGGCATTCAACCGCCAACTTCCTAACTCCGGGCTGAGTAATTTCATTACAGAAAAACTCACACAAATATTGCCCGACCCCGGATTCGAACAGGGGGCCTCTCGGTCCCAACGCAGCGCTTGCTACCAATGGACCAACGATCTCTCTTCTCTACTATATTTCTATACACAACACAAAATGTTTACTTCCCATATAAACTTGTCGTTCCAGTACATTAACTCGGTCCGAATCAGCTGACGAGATCGATGACCTCTCCCAGCCATGCCATTGCCCCATCAATTATCGTATTTTCCTTCCTCGCTCATCGATATACTGGTAATTAATATATTCTGTTGCTAATAATCGGCTTTATTTTTAGATTTTTAATTTTAAATAAGTTGTGTCATAACAACTTCGAACCAAGCAACATAACTGCCAGATACAATACATTATGAGCTACCATACTACCATAACTTACATGTACAAAGTAATTAATGATTTATTTTTCAGACAATTTATAATTGCGAACTTAATGTAGAGATAGATTCATGAAAGAGGATGAATGTTTGTTCCGTTGCAAAACAATTGGACGGATTCTTACAGTATTATTGTTCATATGACGAAAGACCATATTTTCTGATCGATAAATTGATTAAAATTATTTACAATCAACTTCTATCAGCTATAATTGATAACAACTTACAGTGAAAGTGTAATTGAAAAGAAAAATGGAAAATATTTTGATATAGTAATAAAATACCCAACCAGCACCAAAAAGTAAGTTGCATATTACGAACGTAGTCGCAAGTAAAAGCTAGTGTTTATATATTGGTACCTCTAAACAGAATTTACACCCACCCCAATACCATATTCAGCATAAAATATCTGAAATATCCTCCCGTTATTCGCAAATATAACCAAAAATAACTTTACGTAACGCACCTCCAAAATTGTTGGTAAAAATAGCGTATTACGCAATTCACGTACATTGCCTACTACAGGGGACAGAGTTAAGGTAAATTGGGTCATCGCCCGACGTCGCACCAGAGGCGGAGTTGCCAGCGTAAAACGAGGAAGGATTAATCTGATTAAACCTAACTAATACTATAAATTGAGATAGTTACTTTGTCTGTCTGTATAACGCTTTTTCATGCCATGACTATTCAACCGATTTAAATGAACGTTGGTACACAGTAAATCTAAAAATATTCACGGGTAACATATCCAACTGCGAAATGAGTTAGTCATGTTTTTCGCTTTAATCCAAACCACGCGAATTTTTTTAACATTATTATAATTACATAAAGCTCATTAAGTTTTGATTTGATTCTCTGTGTTATCCGTTGCGGTTTTCACAATCATCTGTAGAATTAAAAAAATATGATATTTGTCGCGAACAGGATTTGATGTTTTGAACTCGCAGTGAGAAAATCGATCCTGTCAAAGAGTTAATTGAAACATGTGATAACCGTACTAGTAGTAAAATAACATACGTTATTGGACACATTTCACGACATGCTAGACGTGATGTAGTTAATTATATTGTGATGTCTTCATAACACAGAACCTGTTTTATTGAGGTTCAAGAGATCAACGTAAAATCGACTTGTTCCAATTATTTATTAACCGAATAAACTTAATTGGTTTTAACGAAGTCATTAACCCTTAAAAAGGCTTGTGTAAACCAGTTCATTGTGATATTTCATTTATACACAAATGTTGATATTATACATATTGTGATAACAATCATCGATTGCTACGGTTATAAATATAGTTAACACATTTTACAACTAGTAGACTTTATTTGTAAGCATAGTCAATGTGCTCTCCTTTTAAAAAGTCGGTTAAAAATACCAAATTTGTACAACATTTTTCAGCTGTAAACACTGAAGAGAACGCATACCGTGACAGTGAGTTGCGTGATAATGAGCCATAACCTGTATTTAATAAGACCGATAATTGATCGCACGACATGCGATGCCTTTATGTCTCAGAGACACGGTAATTAATAGTTCGATCTTAATTAATAGCCGGAATACACGTGTCATTAGAGATCACAACTTTTTATAACCTAGTTTTTTGACTAGCTCGATGGTCCATTCGGTGGTAAATATAAGTCTATACTGCATTTAAATGGTTCAGTGGGGCTACCATGAGTTTAAAACTTACGCGCTCGATATCGCCTACGTAAATATGTCTATGAAAAACTTGTACAGCGCCGCCTGGTGGTTACGCGAAGAACTACAATCGGCCATATGAAAAAAACAACTCGATAGGTTTTTAACGTACGTAAGTTTACGATAGCCAACTCATGGTAGGCCCTCTGATCGTGCGTTTGATGGTTTTTCTATTTATTTTGTACATAGTATAAAACAAAATTACTTCCCATTGTCCTTACTTCAGCTTAGATTTTTTAAACTACGCAACTTTGCTTAGTACCATGTAGTGATAACACACCCAGACACGGAACAAACATCGATATTTTCACACAAATATCCCGGTTACTCTTGGAACCGTAGTAGCAAGGGTCACTAACCACTGTTCCTCTGATCCAGACAAAGCTATAACATTCATAGCTTTTTGCAACAATTGTAACAAATGATAGTTTCGTTAGATTTGTGTGCCAGTGTGTTTAGGGTTGAGAGCCATCCGCTCCCCCGCAATTCCGGTGATGATGACGAGGCTACTCCAAGCCAGTCGGGGTGACTCTGTGTACCGGGCTGCCCCGTCGCCCTCCATAAAGTGGGGGCTTGTGAGGAGCCCGTTGGGCTGTCCTGCTGTTGTGGGTTAAGGGGTAAGCCAGAGAACCACGACTCCGTCAAGGCGATGAGGTATACCGCGGTGTTTTAGTCGGTAGACTCCCTTTGCACTTCGCCCAGTAGCAGTGGCTGGCATTTACCATATTTTCGGCAGTCGCCGAGGAGTCCGACACACCACCGGGATAGAACTCCCTATCCCGGTGACGGTGAGTAAAGCAATTCACCGCAACAAAAAAATTAGGAAATAAAAAATGTGCCAGTGTGTGTGTTGTGTGCGACCTCTCCGACATCTCTTGCAACACTCAACCCATGATTATACACCATATACCACGGGTCCCTAATAGCCGGTGTACATAGCACACACAATAAGCAGTGGCATGGACCACGGCGGAAGTGTTTAGCGCGCCACCCGACGATGCGCTACGCGTAAAGCGGAACCGACGGGTCGACTCTTGGAAGGGATGCCACTGTTTATTTATTTATTTGGACAACCAACAAGATCATACACCTTAATAGCTAGAGAACTACAACATGGTAAGGATACAAGAGTTGGTGCGGCCTTAATGACAGGTTGCCACGGAAAGCACAAACAAGAGTAGTTGGGAGCATAAGGCATCTCTTAACTTAAAAATAGTATAATATTATTAATAGGTGAGAAATAAGTATAAAGAAAACATAATTTAAGTACATAGACATTATGTGTTACAGTATTTTAAGGAGCTTACTGTTAAAGATAAGTTAGCTGCCTTCGGAATTAAGCTGAATATATATTATCAAAACATACACAACTGAAGACCGGAACACCAAGTTTCTACACGATGCAGTGGCCATACAACTGACGCAAACACAACTATAGCTCCATAATTAAAGCCTATAGATTTACTTTGAATGAAATCATGATTAAAATATGAAATTTTACATCATAATCATCACTTCATATACGTCCCCACTACTGGGGCACAGGCCTACCCTAAACTAGGTCGACAAGGATTTTTAGTCAGCCACCTTAGCCAAGTGCGGGTTGGTTGACTACACAAATATAGAATTACTTCGTAGGTGTGCAGGTTAAAAAACACAGTGGTACGTGGTGGGGTTTGAACTGGCAACACACGGTCATCATTGCTTTTAATTTTACAGTTTACACAAAATTTTATTAAGTTTGTGGCCAACAAGGCCACAAACCTAATTTTCAAATCAAACTCTTTATAATTCATATAATATGTAAATTTATTAATGTTACAAATGATAGAAATAATAAATAATTAGAAAGCCATCTCGAGCCAACCCTAAAATCAGTGCAGGACTCGCGCGAAACAGGAAAAAAAAGCAAGCGTACAGTTTTAACGAGGGTCAAAGGACTTGCCGTTGCAAATTGGACTCTATACCCACAGTCATAGGAGCCACTGGTCTCCTGTGGTGGCCAGCACATTACCCTGATACCGTCATTGACACGGCCACTCCGGCCAACCCTTTAAATTTTGAGCTTGCTTCACGAATTTTTTGGATTTCATTTTGGAGCAAATTTTAAATTTGCATTTATGTAGACTTACCTACTGCTAAAAATGAAGGTGTGTGTGATGCATGTATGTACTTTCCAATTATAACTGCCTCGTTGGTCTATTGGTAGCAAGTGCTGCGTTAGGACCGAGAGGTCCCCGGTTCGAGTCCGGGGTCAGGCAAAAGTTGGCGGTTGAACGCCCGTGCCTCGGAAAGCACGTTAAGCCGGTGGTCCTGCGCCCGATCTCTCATCGGTCATGTCGGATTGCCGTCTCACCGAATTATGAGAGTAAGGGAATAGAGAGTGCACTTGTGTTTGCGCGTACACTTGTGCACTATCATATGTCCTGCGCACTTGGCTTTTCTCAATTGAGATCGGCCGCCATGGCTGAAATCGGTCGGACGCCTTAAACTTTCCAATTTGAGTCAGTATTTACCATGTTCTAAGTAAAAAGTATAGAGTATAGATTTCATATTTATACAATTTGTAGTTTATTGTTTGTTACTTGCCAATTTCAATTATTATTCAAAAAGCACAGTGAGGCTAGCCTGGTATGTCGTTACTGGTGCATTATCGATGAAACATACCTGAAACAAGAAAAATAAACAAATTTAACATTTAACAGTTGTAAAATATAAACACTAAATAATTTGACTTTGAACCTAAGAGTAAACTACTACAAAATAATTCAACATTGATTGGCTGGTTTGCAAATAAAGCAAAATTTTATTACTATCATTTTTTTCAATAAAATGTAGAGCCTGCCCAAGGCTCCTCCTCCTTTTATATCCCTGCTCAAAGAATATTCATTGAAATATTCAACAACGTAATTTATTTCGTAAAAAAATCAATACACAGTTCAAATTCAATCATATTTCGCGACGTGACAGGTATTTTAAATCCGACATCGAAATGACACATGCCTACTTTGCAGTACAAGTACATTGAAACAACTCAATTTAAAAGTAGTAAAAAAGACATAAGTCAATATTACTAAGACAAAACAATTTCAGAGTACAAGCACACCTTTTAAGAAAAAAAATGTGTTTGGATACGAAGATAGATACAGTTAAAGAAAACATGGCGAGCTATCATCCATCGTAAAAAACTGTTACTGTAATCTCTCAAGACTTTTTATAAATAACTAGCTTTCCGCCCGCTACACGACAATATCTGTACCAAATTTCATTTAAATCGGTTCAGTACTCTATGCGTGAAAGCGTAACAGACAGACAGACAGAGTTACTTTCGCATTTATAATATTAGTAAGGATTAAACTTTTTAAAAACAAAATTGGTAAATAAGGGCTACATAGAAAACGTATAGTAATGAGTTTATCTAATACTCCTGCTAGTATTAGATAAACTCATTACTTTTCCTAGCTATTCCTATCATCTTTAGATGTTACTTGGGTTTAGGGTGAGAGCCATCCGCTCCCCCGCAAGTCCGGTGATGATTTCAAGGCCAAGCCATCATGGTAGTTAGGAAAAGACAAGTGCCTTGCCACCACAACAACGAATGGCTTAGAAGAAATCACAAGAAGCCATTGACATGATGTAAATATTTAATAAACAACTTTTAACGATTTTATCTAAAGCAGTAAAATGTTAAAAAGGGCATCTCATGGTCTGTGGTTTTATAGTTAAGGCATGTACACACACACTGCTTTTATGTTGTTATCCATTTAATCTTTTCTTTACGATCTTACCGTGAAAAGTTATTCGTATCGACAGACGTTTTTCAACGGCTGGTTCAATTTAAATAGTCTTTCTCCATAATGGGACATTAAGTCTCCTAAAACATGTGGGTTGTATTAATTTTAATGCTTACTTGAAGCACCACGATATATTAAAACGGAAAAATACTGGTAACCTACCGAACTAGCATTAAAAAAGTGTACATGGTTAACTTAAGTTGGGACTTAGATAAGTATAAATACTTTTTCATGCCCGAAATTATTTTATTACCTACATAGGCATAGCTACATTTACAAGTATTTTTTTCACAAAATCGACACACAAAAAAAAAACTAAAAACTAATTGCTCTACCGTACAATTTCTAATGTCATAATCTCATTTGCGAAACATTATTTAGTTTCATTTACATGTTAATTGGTGAAAGTTTTTTTACTCACCGCCTCTATTACAATCCGAGAGGTCTTTTATGTGCAATTTAAACAAGTCAATTAGCAGATTTAAATGAATTGGTCGGTGTTGTATAAGATGTTCGTGACTAGACGGGTTAAGCGTGGCTTACCGAAACCATCTAGCGATTCCTAGAATTAATGTGACTGGTTTTATGTAAAATGTATAGAAACACATAGCAACGAATACATACATAAAACGCATCCTAAAATTTGCTACTGAAAAGGCATCCTACGGGAGTAGTTAAGCAGATATGCTCACTCCATCATAAACAACAACCTAAATACGGAGACAAAGTGATCAATTTGATCGATCGATGTTAAACATACAATCAGCATCATCTGCCCATCTCTGTCCACAGCTGGACATAAGCCTCCCCAAATGCACTCCTCTTCGTCAGAAGTTTTTGCTAGTAAGACCTGGATGCGAGTAGCCGAAGATAAACATATCTTCGGCTGCTCGCAACCAGGTCTTACTAGCCGTCCTGCGCAGATCGTCACTCCACCTGGCCTGAGGGCGTCCTACACTTCGTTTGCCGAGACGCAGTCTCCACTGTAGAACTCGTTAAACATACAATAAAATCATGCCTTTTTCCCAGAGGGGTAGGCAGAGATCACTTTCAGCGATCCACTTTTTCACCTCTGCGGGAAACGTGACGTGACGGGTTGTGGACCACGTCGCCGCCATTCTGCCTTGTGCATTGTTTTAACAAGGTCATTGCGTTCCCACGAGTAGCAAGGATATGTGACGGAGGAAGGAAAAGGGGAGGAAGGATACTATCGTTAAACATACAATAAAAGTTCTCAATCCGATGTTCAAACTTTTCCTATAATAATAAATACTTTTCCACTGATGGTCATCGTGCAAAAATATTTGCCGTGAGTGGGAATCGAACCCACGGCTCTTGGAACAGCCAGTCAGGGTCACTAACCACTATTTCGGAGCCAGTTTGGAGGAGACCTTTGCCCAGCAGTGGGATGATAGAGGTTAACAGATGAAATTTATAAATAAATTAGGTACGTTACATATGGACAACAACAATGTGAAGAGTCAATTCCTGACTAGAATTATGCTCTAACATTTGCAGGCACTGAAACAAGAGTAATTACAGTATTCATGAGATGTAACTATCGTGTCACAAGCTCTCGCGAACGCCAGATAATTCTACTTGGTTTACTACTTTGTTACTAATAGGCATTGCATTTGTAATGGGTAGTGGTCTTTAACCTCATGTGTTAATGAAATATGTAGTATGGTCCGGTTTTTGTGCGAACAATGCCCATTTCATGATTTCCCTCCCTAATACAATCCCGGGCTCTTCAGGTGGCGTGAAACGGAATCTAAGCAGGCCTTCAGGGTAAGGTCGACAGGTTCAATATGGTCTATTCTGCTTGTCGACCTCAAGACCGCTTACCATCAGGTAGAGTGAGAACATCCTTACTTAATATTATAAATGCGAAAGTAACTCTTGTCTATCTGTCTGTTACGCTTTCACGCATAGAGTACTGAACTGATTTTTAAACGAAATTTGATACAGATATAGTCCAGAGCCTATGTAAGCAGTGTACACTTAGTAAGCAAATAAATGATGATTTGATTTGATTTGATTTGCATCTAGCAAAAATTGTATTCGTATATTTATGAGTACGAGTAGTTTATCTCAATAGCCAAGGGCAATAGGTATATCTTAAATGTGTGGTTTATCTTAAAAGCAAACACTATAAAGTTTAATGTGTTTTAAAAAAAGTCGAACGAAAGACTAAATTTTATATCCGCAAGGGCAAATGAATAAAAAGGTTTATGATAGTTAAAACAATCGTATTTGAAAAAAAAGATATGTACGAGTAATAAAAATCATAACATTTTAAAAAAATATATTAAGAATCAATCCATTACTCTTAAAATAATGTAAACAACACATGTTAACCGTAATCTAACTCCTCTCCAAAAGCACTTTTAAATAACCGACTCCGAATACAAACTCCATTAAATAAAAATCATTACATTAAATAAAATTAAGAAAGAACCTTAAATCACTGTTCAAACAAACAGAAATATTCATCCCTTTTAGCAATCAGACCTCCATTGTCATAACTTGAAAGCCATTCGCAAAGTGAATTTAATATTGCTAGTACTAACGCTCCCTAATAGCATTGTAAATAAATCAAGTGAAATAATATACTAGACACAATTCGAATAATGAGCCACTTCACCCCGGCTATTTTGCCATTGGCTCTCAAACTGGGAGCTTCTCAAGCTTTCAATAATATTACAGAGCGTGCAAACGGAGATTATTTAGTTTACCATAGTGTTAAGTACAGTATGTATAAACATAAAAACCCACACAATCACAGAATTTGGCTTTGCAAATTACTAATTGACAAACATTAGATAAAGTTACAAACCGGTCACCCAGTACAATACAACAAAAAATAAAATACATAACTAAGTATTTAAGTAAACGTGCATTAATTCTATTTTAAATCTTCAATTCGAACTTTCAAATTTTAAATCTTAGCTAAATTAAACTACTTAGTTAGTCTCAAAAATATTACTTCTCATAGCGCAAAATAATTCCATGTCCTTTCTCAAGCTCTAGACTAGACTATCAGGGTACCAAATTTCATTTAAATCGGTCAAATAGCTAGGTCTGTCCTGCTGAAAATGAGATAAATCCAGTCTCAGCGTCGCATTTAGGTATAATATTAGTGAGGATAACTTATTTTCTGTGGAAGACACTCTATCGACCGCCATACATCCGGCTGATTATCATGTACACTAAACTCTACCTTAACTTGCATACAGTTTGAGTAACAGAGATGGGTGTATCACCGGCGTCGCATTGAATCTTATGCAATATAAAGTACTTCTAAATCTTGCCGCAGCCGTGACACGGCATCTTACCTCCGCAAAAAAGGCAAATCCGAATGGGGACTGGTTTCAGAGCCGGCCGGGGACGACCCTGGTCTGTTTACTGTGGGCTCCGTATAATATTTAATCGCGTTGAACCTACAAGCTTTTATACTTATTTTTTCCTAACTGACTTACGATGATGGCTTGGAGTAGCCTTGTCATCATCACCGGACTTGCGGGGGAGCGGATGGCTCTCACCCCTTGCTTTATACTGTACTTTCCTGTTCTCTACTAAGCAATTTCAAGTTAGTCTTAGATAACTAAGATACATACTTATTAACAACGTTGATGACGAGATATATCGTTATCTATCTTTGGATCGGATATTCTTATTGAATGATTCCTGCGGATCAATTAGGTAATACATCCACTTGTGCATGGAATGTCCAGCGTAGATTCTTCACGGCCATATTACAATAGCCAATTCCTTATAAACAGCTAACTAACTTCCTTCTTACCTTTTCCGTCACCACGGTAAAGACTTTACCGTGACAATTGGCTGCCAAAAGCGTTTTTCCGACTCCGTCACGGATCTCTATGAACAGAACGAGACACTGCTATCGCCTCGATGGTATCTCTACGAGTTAAGGTGAGACAAATCGATTTAAGCGCATTCTACCGAGTCACGAAAACGAGAGAGACAGAATAACCAGATCTCCTTAAGGAAGAGAGGGACGAAGATAATGCACCCGCGCCGGGAGAGGTCGTTGGCATGTAAACATAAAAAAAATTAAAAGATCTCTTGTATGAGATTAACCGAAATAAAGAGTACCTTTTTAGTAGACAAAGCTGTTTTGGACGCGGACGCAATGTTTAATGGGCGATTTTGGAAGCTTGTGAATGTCCCACGGCCGAAGAGGACCATAAATTTGAGAATCCTGTTTGAATATGAGTATACACTTATATAGATATATTATACTTGTTTTTATATTTGCAAGTTACAGTTAGACGCGTCAAGAATCTAAATACAAAAGGTTGGTGGCATGAAAATATTTAAAATCATAAAATAAAAAGCGAAAAATGGTCAATGACATAAGTAGGTGACTTATTTATTGTCCTAAAGCGGGTCTTCCCAAACATAAGGTTTTATTGAAATTTGGTAATATTTCAAAGAGATGTATCTAACAGTAGGAATAAAGAAACTGTAAACTCAACAAATAAGTATTGAAAATAGTCAAATCCGAAAAAAACACGTTCATAAATCTACTAATTTAATATGACATAATATCTGTTTTATTATCGACTGTCTAATAATAATAGGAATAAACGCAACTAGTGGACTGACAAAGATAAATTGTATTTGTAAATATGTATAATAGTTATCGCCAATAACGTCGTTGTTCTGTATATTATTCATTTATATATCTACATAGAATATGCCATACCGTATCCCCATCTAGATTGAATAATGATATGGCATGGCCGAATAATGGCACTGGATATCGTAAAAGAGGTATAAAAATCCCCAATTTGAATTTGACGAATTGACACAGACCCCTCGATTGACCAGACAGGGTTGTCAAACATGTATTTGTTAAATACATACATTTATATATGTACTACATAACAATACTATAAATTTCAATACATATTCACTTGTATATTACTTGAAATTTTAACATTAATTCCAAAGTAAGCCTTTATTTGTAGGTAACATAATTCGTACATTAAGTATATCAATTTTTTTTAACTAAAGATGGATAGTGTTATGATACTGACGATTTGAGTAGCCATCACGTTTTCAACAAAATAAATATCACGATACATGATTATATAACAATATTTTTTAATAACATCTTTTTTAGAAGTCGGTTAAAGCTAGCTACAAATCAAAATCGGGTTAAACGAACGTGCCAACCCTGCTCAGTCCTAATGGGGTTAGCAACACCCTAGGTGATGGGGACATTCGCGAGGGTCGTCGGATCGATACCCGTTTGTGGCGATTTTTATGAGCCATCGGGAATTTATGTGCGAGAGCTTCATGTTTAAACAATTTTATCTGAAATAGTACGAGTATATGTTTACATATGCGATAAATATGTAAAGAACTGTTTATAAAAGTGGTTAGTGAAACGAGGTTACATCGAGGGTTCTATTACAACAAAAACGAAGTGTTGGGTCTGGATGATAAAAATGTGATTAAAAATAATACTTTTACTTACTATCAACCAAATTTTAGTGCCTTAAATGATCTCGTATCCTATTAGCAGTAACTTGAAATGATAAGCTCTATACAAAATATATGATGTATTACTAGCTTTCCGCCCGCGACTTCGTCCGCGTAGATATATTAGACAGGTAAGACATTAGTTCTTTATAGCGCAGTCGGTTAAAAAGTAGCCTATGTCCTTTCTCAGGCTCTGGACTATATCTGTACCAAATTTCATTTAAATCGGTTCTCTACTCTATGCGTGAAAGCGTAACAGACAGACAGACAGAGTTACTTTCGCATTTATAATATTAGTAAGGAAGTAAGGATGGTAAGGATTTAAAGGCTTCTTAGCGACAATTAACAATAAAAAACATGTGATCCAAACAGAACTCCGTTTCTAGATATAGAAGCTGGCCCATCCATGAGGGTTAACGTGAACATTTAGACGTGACATTGACAGACATGTCAATACTCAATATCCACCAATCATGCTACAGTTGGACCTCACGCCTACGTATTGCCATCTAGTGAATTTCTCATACGCGTTAACCCTCATAGAACCACCTTTATACCTATGTAGATTTTATTCAGTTGTTCAAATGGATTCTTGTTTATATTCGAAGGACTTTTACTGACAGCACATTTGAAAGTACAAAATCGTCTCGTCTGGTTTTAGAATCAGGTTTGAGAATCAGTGCATGATATTATCAAAACGAAATCACCGCAACATCTGCCGGGAAGGTCCTTCTAACGATCTAAGTTAAGGGCTACAGAGATGCCTAAAACTGCCCTCAAGATGGGTAAAATTTGTAGCATTTATAACACTAGAACCTTAGAAACTAAGATAAATTCTGCTTATAATGAGAGTTTAATTGGTCAAAGTCACGTCTCTATGGTGTATTTCTGATTCATTTCATTGATTTAACCATTGTAAATAAAACACTACAACATCATCGTATACCTATTTATTGACTTCATACATAAATAGTTTTTAGGCACCAGGCAAAAATTTTAGGAAATTAGCGGAGTGAGAAGTGGCGTAAGTATAGGGTGGCAGAGTTAGAAAATTGCCTCAGGCCTTGGTCTATGTGTGTAAGTCTAAGAGTCCACGTGCTCAGAAATTGCCACTCCTTAGGAGATCCCGACAAAGAAGCGTCGATAGCCGAGTGGTTAAGGTCGTTGCTTGCTATGCGAGAGTCGCCAGTTCGAACTCCGCAACGTACCACTGTGGTTCTCAAATTTGAAATTCATATGTCCGATTACTTGACGCTTTACCAGTGAAAGAAAATATCGTGAGGAAACCTGCACACCTATGAACCGTGGTCGACTATGGTCTAGCCTATCACCCTAGTTTAGGGTAGGCCCGTGCCCAGCAGTAGGGACGTATATGGGCTAATGATAAGGAAGTACCGGAGTTGCAAATTTTAGGGGCCCTCAATAGAATTTGCCACGGGCCCTAGATGTTATAGTAATGCCACAGGGAGTGAGGAGCGTGTATACGCGTGCATACACCTCGAGAAGCACTGGGCTAGTGTACCAACTCATGTGATTTCACGCGATCTATTTTTAATCTGTATCTGCGCGGACGCAGGGGCAGCGTTGGCGAAAATAAACCGCCAGTAGTGGTGGGGACGTGTCGATAGAAGAATTAGCTAAGAAATATTTAGCAAGCCTTCAGGGTGAGTGCGATAGGTTCAATATGGTCCTTTGTGCCTGTCGACCTCATATGTGGATCTCACTACCGCTTACCATCAGGTGGAGGGAGGACATCTTGTTAGCCTTTGATAAAAAAAAATATTATGATTTTTCAACGAATTCGCTATTCGTCGTGACGTTCATTTACATCAAGGAATTTAAAAAAAACAGTCACGGTTAACACACATTAGAAAACTGAAAAAGTCCGGGATATTTACCATGTTGGTTTGTTTTAATGATCATGGATCATGAGTGTACCCGTTATCATGGCGCTTGCAACAGTGCCGAAATATCAGGAGCTCATTAGAACAAAGCAACATGGTAAATATCCCGGACTTTTCCAGTTTTCTAATAGAAAAAAAAAACCAATTCACATTGTCAAGGAAATCGCTGGTATTAATAGTGTTGGGTACAATCACATCATACTATACAATGATACTCCCACAGGCATTGGTAGATGTAATGATGTGCTAAATTAATACCTCTGGACAGATGATGTTGATAAGAAAAAAATAAAAAACAAAACGAACAAAATCCGTTTAGGTGAAATAAGTAACATTTACCGCCGAAAGATGTTTTTTTAAAGATACTTTTTAGTTAAACAGCTTGAATTGAAAAATATCATAATTGCGAATCAAAATACCTAAGATAAGACTTAAGATGTCTATCGAAAAGATGAAACAGTGATTTGCTTTGAAACAAAGAGGACATTTTACTTTAGACAGGGCTTTAACTTTGGACAGTTTTCTTATAATTTGCGAAAGAAAGGAAGTTTTGTTCAATTCACATGAATATTGATGAGCTGAACTTGTTTTATTACAGTTTCATATTTTTGTGATCGGATATTTTTCCATGTAAAAGTTACGGCCCCTTTCGCGCAAATTCTGTTTGACACTTGTTAAGATTAATATCGAATAAGTTGGAAATAAGACTGAGATATAAAACTTTTTGTTGGCATGGCCATCGAAGATGGGTGTGAGTAACACAACTAAAATCTATAGTTCATATCTTTTGCAAGAATAATAAATAAATATCAGATAACATACATGAACTTAATTATGAAATAGTGGTAACCCAAGCTCTAGTGTTGAATATATCAGAAACAATAGTGAAAGTGATGATGAAAGAAGTCCAATGATCGCCACACAATATTCTTCCTAGGTGTGGAGTGTACTAAATAAATATAAAAAAAGAAACACAAAAATGGCAAGAAAAGTCTATCTAGGTGTTACTTACAATATCTACTTGTTGTTGACAAAATACGAAAAATTTGCACAAAAACTATCGATATCATCAAACTATCGATACAACTGTATCGAGCACGGCCCATCACTAAATCTAAATTTACAGTCAGTCTCGATCGAGATCCCGAGTCGTCCGCGCGCTCTCATGAACATTAGCCAAAGCCAAAAATCTGCTCTCATCTCACGTTGAACTACTTAACGATGCCAAATGTTGTACAAGTGGATATTAACGTGTTTTTTTTTCTCCGATGGTTTCGGGTTACGGTTACAAAGTTGTTTACTAGATCGTGAATAATAATAATAATAATAATCGTTTATTTCTCACCATAATCCTAGCTCACATACATTTGCAGGAGTAGGTATCTTAAAACTATGACTGCTAAAATGCACTGTGTAAATAAATACAAAACAAATCTGGCAATGGTGGCAGAGTTAAAACAACCAGAAAAATTCGCGATAAAAAAGTTATAGATAATACAACTTATAAGGACAGTTGGATTATGGCAGGTTGACACCTATACTGGGATGGGTCCCGTATTCATAGGTAATCAACCTTCCTCCCGGATATAAACTTATAAGTGAGACGTTACATATTTTTCGATAATATATATTGTGAATAAAATGAGGGTAAATAAAATTAACAAATATCTTTTGATCCGATTGCAAACACAGTGGAAAAGACAGGAGAATAAAGAATATCATAATCAACAGTAACATTATGTAAATTAGTGCATGTATAAAAATTATATAAATGCTTACATTTGGCTACGTTTAAGTCACGTTCATCATTCATCAAGTAGCATATACAGAGGAGTAGTATGAACTGTTACAGGAGTGAAATTGAGATGAGTGATTGAAGGATGGAACTCATGAAATTATGGATTAAGTTTATCTTAAAATTCTCAATACCTTTTCAGTGTCATCATAGGATAGAGTTGCTAAAATATTTTTCATTGTGTTCTTTAAGCTGAATTTGTCTAGTTTGTAGATTTGTGTAATGTCATTGAAATGTCTATAGAGAAATGGGGCAGTATAATATCGATACCTTAAATCTCAAATGGCGTAACCGCCATTTTGGTCAAAATGACTTTTTGATGCAGTTTTATTCAGTTTTTTTCTCTCTATCGAACTGTATATTTAAAATCTCGAAATTCGCAAGAAAATGGTTTATACGACCCAATGTTTTTTATAAATTAAAACACTTTTTATAAGGTAAACACGTCGTAAAAGGCTTAGCCCACTTTACTTGGTGGTTACGCCCCTAGAAATTATTGTGACGTGAAAAAAATGTCATAACGAAAGGGGGTTAAGGGACATAATTTGCCGGCGTAACTCGTAAGATTCAAAATCGCCATACAAAGAAAGGTGTTTACTCCCAAAATCGCTGAACACATGAGTGTCATTATTATTGTTAGTATTGATGCGCGGGGGGATTAAGATTGCGGAGACATTGGCTATTTATTGTTTTTCCTCGTTCCGACATTTCAACCCAAAGTCCAAACACAAAGCAGAACCAACGTCCAATAACGCGCCAAAGTCAACGTAACGGTCACAAAAAATGATAAATACACGGAGGAAGGCAATCTATACGCACAAGTGCGAAAATGGCTAAATATATAGATGAATTTATGGTCAATACACAGCAGCGTGGGTTACAAATGACAAAATTAATCGATTTCGGCACGTAAATAATTTAGTGAAGTTTCCCATATTCCAAAATTCTTCATCTAATTCCAAAAATTACGCGTTGAGTCACTATGAAAAATTGTCAAACAGCGTAACTTTGTAAAAGCGTAATACAGAGTGAAAATTTTACGTTTTCTTTCATTATTAAATTAGTTTTAAGCACAAAAAAATTTTTTTACTGGAGATACGACCTTCACCTCTTAAAAATCGTGATTTTTATGGGGCTTAAACGCCTTTTTGTAATATTTTCACAGGTCGTTACCGACTTCTAGTTTGTTAAATATAAGATTTAGGTACAAAGAGTTCCTACTGAAGCCTTTATCTCAAAATTCTAAGAAATTTGATGTATAAAACCTTTTTATTGTATTAAAATTGATAAAGATATATCAAAAAGAAAAAAAAAATTTTTGTTTTATTGCTCTCCTGAAAAGTAGTGTTTTGGTGGTTACGCCATTTGAGATTTAAGGTAGCGATATGATTGACGACGGGTAAACATTTTGTTAAAATGGGGTACACATGTCCGGGGTCGTCTTTTGTTTTGGGATATTATAGAGGGATCGATTGACTTATGGTGAAGAAGAACTGAGTTGTAGAAAAACAATTGTCTGACTGTAAGCAATTGTGATTCCGAATAAAGCATTTTCGTAGGATATTTTCTGGACCTGTTAAGCATGATCTTAATGACTGCTCTTTGCGCTCTTTCGAGCTCCAAGAGATGGGAGATCAATATTCATATTTTTTACTACTTAGATCATTATTCACAGATGCACTATCTATTTTGGCCAGAGGTGAGGTGGAAACCTGACATAGTTTATCGCGATTGAGATCAGTAGCTAAATGTAAAATGGAAAGACATCAAAAATCAAATCAAAATTACCCGTAATCGACGATCATGCATGACGAGGTTGATGGACATGGAAGAAAGTGGTGTACCAGGATTGTAGCACATGGCAGGAAGTGATCTCTGCCTACCCCTCTGGGAAACATTACTAAGAATCCGCTAGTCTCCCCGTCTGTGTGGCACCAGGTTGTACCTCAAGTACTGTGACAGGGAGCAACGCTTTAAGATAAACAATCAGTATAACATTTTGCTTTATGTCGGTTATAGAACCTATGATTCCTGGCACAAGAGAAACTCTACCAAATGCGCTATCGATCTGACTATACGAACGTATATAACAGTAATTAAATATGCACGAATATTATAAATAAGCTGGTGCTTCTAGATATATATTATTACGTAATGAAATAGTTTCTAACTGAGAGGTTAGTTTACTACATATTCTGGTGTGAGTTCCGCAGAAGGGCCTAAATTCGCCCTACATGACCGACTAATCCTGCTTAAATATGCACATAATATATAGAATATACCCTACATGGATTAGTGAGACTTTAGCTTAACATCTAAGTTTTCCAGCTTAAAAATTACTCCCATAAATATTAATAGCTTGTCTGTTAAAAAGCACCCTATGTACTTTCTCAGGCTTAAGACTAACAGTTTACGAAATTTCATTTAAATTGGTTTAGTTGCTTTTGTGGAAGAAGTATACATGTTGGATCGACCCTACTTAGCGTGGGACAAGGCCAGAATAATGATGAATGATGATAGTTGCTTTAGCTTGGAAGTGCCTCAAAGACAGAAATTGCAAACAGAATTTCTTTCGTAATTATAATATTAATTTGAGAGTGTACTTTTTCCCTACTACCCTACATTTTGGACATCTTTCACCATCAATCACACCAGATGGCGCAGGCACGGAAATATCGAGTCGACAATAATTCGATTTCATTAATCTTCCGATTCCGTCGTTGGGCGCGTGACACGCAACGTTCGATTGCCAACAGTGCCAAATGTTTGGTGCATTCATCAAACGCGATTGGACGATGTGGCTTTAAATACATAAGACTTACGATATCACTGTTACGATTGACTGGTGGGAACAGTGGTTAGTGGCCCAGCTTCACTACCTACGGTTCCAAGAGTTCTATTCCCACTCGGGACAAATATTTGGGTGACGAACATCGGTGTTAGTTCTGTATCTGGTTGTATATCCGTCGTTTCCAATATCCGTCACACAAATGCTTAAGCTACTACAACGGAATCAAATCAATATTTGTGATGTTGTGAGATATGTATTTATTTATAACTTATCCTTAACCTTTAAGGGCATCATCGTACAAAGTAACCGCGCTCGGACTGAGAGGTCCCGGGTTCGAGTCCTGGGTAAACCTGTATCAGTTTCTCTGTTTAAAAATACTCAGCACTAATTTCTTCGATGATGTCATATTATTTATAATAGCGAGGATTTCCTCGCAAACCCTCGCTATCATCTGTTCAGAGAGCGCACTTCTGCACTATAATATCCTGCTGCAATAAACTGTTCTGAAGACGTGTTCTGTTCTTTCGATAGATCGAGATTGCTGCCGCAAATATATCACTCCCATGGTATCCATGGCTCAAATACTACCAACATACCCTCTCCTGTAAAACTGATCAAGCGCAACTCGTAATGGTTCAGGGCGAAGCCAGCTGCCGGCACCGACGTCGCCTCAGCCACCCTACAAGTTGCTATGCGCACACGCACCTACACATTACATCCACTTTATGTGGTGCTTAACAGTGCTTGACATTTGTGGAGGACTGGGGGAAGGCTCAAAGTTCATGAATAACTAAAAACATCAGACTTCATATCAGGATTACATTTTTAGTGCTAACGCTTGCACGTTAGCAGTTATTAACACACCTAGCTTAGTTTATTACTGATCCTCAGAACCAAACCAAAGGGATAATAAGATTATTATTATTAATAAGTATCAATAAAAATACACAAAAATTAAGAGAATTAGGTCAGACCTTTGCCCGGCAGTGACCAACGGACGTTCAAATTGTTGATTTTGCCCAGCAGACATTGCAAGCTATACCGAAACCGACTTCATCTCTACCATATACGCCATCAAACTAAGCGCATCCATTGCACTTTTAATCATAGCTACAAACAAACGGATGGAAAATATACATATATGTAAAGTACAGGTAACTACAGAATCCCGACTCACATCAATTCCGCTCAATTGCTGTCTATGTATAGCCTACCCAATCAGGTCACTGCGACCAACCGTAATGCCACGAATTCCCGATACGCTGCACAAGCCCTCATATCCGAAAATAACAAGCTTGCCCTAATAACAATGTCCCAGTACCGAAATACACTTTAATGCCTATCCGAGCGGGCAGTCGATAGACGCCTAATCGCTGGGAAAGGTCTATTTTTACTACTGTGAAATATTAGCTGTTTACCGTTATAGGTTTTGGTGATAAATCTGCTTAAAGGGGTTTAAGTCGCGTATATTTCAAAGTAAAGTTTCTGTGTAATGTCTTAACGAGTTTTTTTTTCCCTATACATTTTTCATTGTAACTTATAAGCATTTATTTGTGACATCATACTTAGTATGTTATTGCAATATATTAGAATCAAATGTTAGTAAATGATTACAAATAATTATTTTGGTTACTAAATTTATGTATATTGCCTCTGTAATGCGTAAAAAAACATTATAATTTGATAAAGACTTCTTAAACAACTTATTAGTGCGAGATATGGTAACATCCAGTGTTTAATAAAAGGAAAACTGCCGATTAAGCCAACGGTCCGGCCTCGAAAGCCTACAATTAGCGGAGGTAGTAAAAGTCTCAAGTGAGAAACTATAATCAACGATTGTGCAACAGAAGCCTACAAATTGCCTATTGAAGGGATCGTGAAGCAAAAAGAAATCTGCAAGGCCGACGACTGAAAATCCAGGGACGTATTTGCTATAATGACATGGCGGTTATATCTATCTATCTATTGACAGCAGTGGGCAGTTTTGAAGGAGACTTTTGCTCAACAGTGAGATGGTACAGGTAAGAAATGCCTAACATTTCTGGTGTGGAGAACCAGTAGGCATTTTATGTCAAGCTTTTAACCAATCTTTTCACATTATTTTTAGGTATATTTCACTAAATTCATGGCCCCGTTGAGCTAGCCTAGTGAGACCGGGGCGCCAAATCTTAAATACGCCCCTGCGCACAGATACCCATCAAAGTACGGACATTAGACGAAATTGCCGCTTTCAAAATGTGCCCAACAATGATAGTTAATGGTGGCACTCAAAAAACGAGAACCGTCGAATTTCGCACAACAATAGCGTCCGACTTTCCACTTGCACTTGCGCAAGAGTGCCATAATGAACGTTGATGTTTTGGCACCACTCTATTGGAAATGATGGGGTCGAGAGCTCATCTAGAGATTGTGATCTAACGTACTCTATGAGAAGAGAATCGACATAGAAAAGTTTTGCTCAGACACATTTTACGTCGAGCAAATGTAAATGGTACTTTACGTTTCGTAGGTGTTGAAATGGAAGGAATGTTACATTGTTTTGTTGTACTTGATTTTTAAAAGTTCAAAGGAATTCAATAGAAATTCGTAAAATTTGAAATAACTTATTTAAGGTACGGAACCCTGGCATATACACAGTGCACACAGAACCTCTCCTTCGCCATTTACCGATTTAAAAATCAATATGAACGAGCGTTAAAAAATAACGATACTAGCCTCATCTAGTCCACATCCCCCTGATTACATATAATTACATATGGGAGAGAATTACGTAAAAAATGCTTTTGTTGCATGTATTCCCTAAGATAACTACGTTACAAATGCCACGGCACTAACCGTGTAATTACAGATAATAAAACAAGTAATGTATTTAAAATACCTGTTCCCGCTGGTCACTAGTATCTGTTTAACAGCTTCTTGCGAGCAAAAAGTTCAATTACCTGCAACAAAAAAGCATGTGGTTAAAAACATAGTATATGGATGGTACAGATAACAATTGCAAATTAGACATCGTTGGGTATGACGGAACACGTTTATCAAACACAAAAAATATCAGTTTGGAGCTGGGCTATTAATAATAAAACTGATTTAATATCAGCTAATATGCCTAACAAGAATATAAAGATTACTAATACAAAAAAAGCTTACTATACAAGTTAGCTTTTTTGGACAATGGTATAAGGGTTAACGACATCACACACAGACACATACAACGCACGATTATGTAGTACACATAATCTTAAAGATTAGTGATATAATAATAAATCAGCCATAACATACAACCGGAAATTTTGGCGGTAGTACACTTTTCAAACAAATTTCTTTAAACGCCATTAGCCCCGCCCACTGGCCAATAGAAGAGCACTTCAAGAAAATCTGTCAAAATCCAAGCAAAAACGTTCCAATAGTAGGAGAGCTAGCAAGAATTTTTTGGTAGGTATTTGAGGCAAGCTGAAAACTTATCCTGTACCTCTCCTATTATATCCCAGTACGAAACTGCAGACCTGGCTGGTGAGTAGCGGGGCTAAAGCAAACCCCCAAAAATATTTTTCATCTTTTTATTTATAACTAAAAAATAAGACTCACTAAGACAAATCATTTCGATGGAACTTCTACCTGTCAGGTGAGCTGACAAATGTTTTTTTTTAATTATAAAAATATATTTTTAAATAAACAAAATTGGGGGTTGGTTTAGCCCCGCTACTCAGCCAGGTCTGCGGTTTAGTGTTGGGATATAATAGGAGAGGTACAGGACAAGTTTTCAGCTTGCTTCAAATATCTACCCAAAAATTCTTGCCAGCTCCTTGACCATAATGGGGCGGGGCTTGTTCTGACAGACGCGTAAGCGCCAAGCGATTTTCACCTTATAGGTGGTCGACCGCCAGCGTTGCTGATAGTACATTGATATTATACCGAGATAAGTAGATTAAGCACAATTAAATAGATAAAAAACGTCGATGGCCGAGTGGTTAAGGTCGTTGCTTGCCATGCAAGAGGTCGCCAGTTCCAACTTCGCCACGTGTCTGTGTTTCAAATTTGAAATTAACATATATGTACGATTATTCGACGCTTTAACGGTGAAGGAAAAACATTTTGAGGAAACCTGCACCCTACGAAGAAATTATCAGGTTGTTTAGTCAACCAACCTGCATTTAGCCAGCGTAGTCGACTACGGCCTTATCGACCTCGTTATATGGACTGATGATTATGATGATGAGATGAAACATCAAGGCATCGATCCCACGACTTCTAGCATAGGAGATTTACGCGGAGAAATGCTTAATGCACCGTCACACCCGGGCAGGGGTTTGCCCGGGGTGGTGTGTGGGACTCCCGGCTTGCCGGAGACTGGTACTTCCGACAAGCTGCTCCTGAGAAGGTGACTCAGGGGACTACCCACTAAAACTCCGCGGTGTGACGCCTCTGCCATTGGTGGTGCCGTGAGAACTGAAAAACTTCACTACATCCATAGCACCACCAGGAGATAGGGCCCTACCTACCAAATCGCTATCGCGCTATTCGTGAGTGTGCAATTCAAGCTGCCATTTCAAAGTCACATCAGTTACGAACTGGCACCTTTATAAAGGAAATCACCACAATACTATACACTAGTATATTATATTGATAACACAAGGTGTGATCAATTGGACTTCAGTTCCTTTAGGGTCCAGAAGGTCGAATGCATTCGCTTCGTCGTAACAACCGGATTTACTAGTTCACGATCAGGGACAATAAATCCTGCTTGAAGACGTAGTGGAAGATATAGCTTCCCGTCAGTTCACTTGCTCTATTAAACTTATCATAGACAAGAAGTACCCTACAAAATCATATCATTGATTTCAAGTTCACCTCAAGAAGTTAAGGTAGAGCTCAATAGAGCCGAAATAAATATCAGAAATAGCGCTGTAAATTTTTGAATTGAGAGCCATGAAGCAAGTCCCCGCAAGTCCGGTGATGACAAGGCCACTCCAAGGCATCATTGTCAGAAAAAATAAATAAATAGATAAATGAACACCCATCCTGAAACATAATATGTCACAACTTAACTATGAAAATTTTCCCTCTATGTATTTGTTTGGTGACTGCACCGATTGTAAATTTATTAAAAACAAAGATAATAAAAGATTTTTGTGACCATCAAACGTATAACACCTTCGTAAACCATAAACAACAAACAGACACTTCAACTTGAATTTAAATTGCTTTGTTTCACTTAACGGTCGGGCACTGAACCGATGTATCGATACATCGATAATCCGCAAATATCGATTCTCGCGGTCGAGATGTTATCGAATTCCAAACGATTCGAGATGAACATGTTATTACAAATCGGAATGAGGAAGCTACGTAATGATATTTGTTGCCTCAGAGAACCCATCTCCATTTCTTATTTTAGGATACCGTATTTATTGTATTCGCATCTTTCAATTCGATTTGAAACGCGTGTGCGGTTGGATGAGGAACAGTTTATTTTGTTACATCATCTTTGGTATTTACGTCTTCAATAGATTATGGATGGTGCAATGTCTGTTAGTCAAGCATTTTGTGGATAAGAAGTTTGATAGAGTAAATTGGACGTTTATCCTAATCGCGGGAGGTCTGATGTTTATTTCCCCAATTTATTACAAGTAATAAAATATCAATTTCTCTATGGTATAAATATTATTTGGATATTACACACACGTCTATCCGAAACTCATCGCTATAGAACGTAACCTTTTAAATAGTTCATATATTTACAAAATCTTTAATCTGAATCAACATTTTCTTACATTTCATTGAATCACAATTCTTTCCGTTTTATCACTCACATTACTTTCAAGATGTTCTTTCTACTTTATGTATTGTTAAGCAAGTATTAAGTTCATAACGAATTATTATCGCAATCAAAATCAAATCAAAAATCAAAAATGTCTTTATTTATATAGGCAATTTACATGCACTTATAAATCGTCACATTACTAATAATAAGATTCTACCACCGGTTCGGAACGCCGATTCTACCGAGAAGACTCCGGCAAGAAACTCGATAGTTACTCTTTTTAAGCGACAATCATGTTACAAATTGTAAATGAGCCAAGTCATACAGTCTGGGTGTGCCATAGCAAAAAGTACCATATTCTATATTTACTAGTTTTAAAAATAACGATAATTAAAATTAAAAAAAAAAAACAGCAATGATAACAATGTTCAGAATACTATAACAAATCCAGCCTGCATGATAAAGCTTACATAGGTAGAATTTTAATAATTACAGCCATTGCCTTATAAAAAATTTACTAATATAATAATAATTAGAACAATAGTTCATGGTAAATGTCAAAATTAATAATAAATTAATAACAATATAATGTCATCATATTTAATGTCAAAAATTTAATTCATAAGAAAACAAAAAAAAGAAATCATAATTAATGTCCAAAAATTAATTTAAACTATTAGTCCATGCATTTTTATCATTGATATAATCTTCTACTTTATAGTAGCCTTTTTTAAGAAGACCGTTCTTAATACCATGTTTTCAACTGAACTGATCTCTTAAATTGTTTCCAACATAACACGTAAGGGTACCGTCGCAGTAAACATCGTGTGTTAAAAAATTAAAAGGATATTCGACTAACGACTTGGACCACAAAACTGACAGCTCAATGAAATATTCAAGAACCCATAGCCGTGTAAGGAACCCGGGTCGTAGAACGGAACCTTTCAGGTCCTAAGGCAATCACCCCGCAGTCAAAAACCTCGGTCTAGATCGTTATCGGTTAAATTAGTGGTTATACGAATGTACACGGAGTCACGGTCGGTCAAATTACCAACGACTTTGAATTACACTACGAAATATAAATTAATTAGCGAACTATATTGTATGCCAATTTATTACGATCATATTTCACCTATTTGACGTATTATCTTGACATGTGTGTCAATAATGCTGTGTACATATGTATAAGCTTTTATATAAGGCAATAAATATTATTTTTATTTTTGCGTGTGTGTAGATAATAAATATTGGAAAAAGTGCATTCGGCTAGTCGGAAACAGATCAATGTGGGCTAGAAATAAAATTCTCGACTGACTCGAGTTTGCATTTGTTGGAGGCCCTATCTGTGGCGCCAAGAGTCATGGGTTCAATCCCCGCCTAGGATAATTCAAAAATTTTATGATAGATGAACTTGGTTTCCGTAGCACGAGTGCCTAAGTTATCAACCACGGGATTAATTTATATTTTATTGTCTTATAATTTGTATTGACCATACAAAATTAAAAGTAATTACTCAAAAAATACATAAACGAATACGACGAAACGTAGCAGGTGACTTCAAACTTTAGCCTTAACATATGCTGTAGTGAGTGTTATTGTTCAAAACTTCATACAGTCAGTACCCGTTAAGTTGACGACTCCATTTTCCAACCAGCTCCTCATGCCAGGGATCTGAAGCAGTGCAATCAACTCTTATTGGAGCGGTCTAGACCGCTCGGCCGTTGCCCTCTGTGACCTTCCTCTTGTAGCATGTAATTTCCTCCTACGTCACGATTATGGCCTTGGCTGTAGGGCTGCCTGTGTTAAGAGACAGACTAACAGTAGGGGACTGGTTCCCCATGTGGTGATTATTGAATTCAACTCATATATTATTACTTTGTATTTTTTTCTTCCTATCTAACTACAATCTGGCTTGGAGCAGCTTTGTCATTATCACCAGACTTGCGGGGGAGCGGATAACTCTCACCCTTAAATTATTTTGTAAGCGATATAACTCGTTTCTGTATGCAATACTTTCTATTTTAGTATAACTTGGAAGCAAGGGTGGATATGGAATTCGGCAGTGTAATTTGTTAGTTATGAAAAATCTATTTTTTTTTATCTTTCCTAATGCCAAAACTTTTGTAGGTACTTTCTCCAATATTCATGCGGAAATACAAACAAAACATTAAAAAATTAAGTAAAACGTGAAAATGTGGTGTACTTGTATAAGAGTACATAAATATTTTATACATGTATCATCCCTAATATATTTAATAAGGCTTCTAATTTGCTATGAGAGATGTTATCGAACTGATCGCGCTATTCTGGCTTGATAAATAGCTACACAACTAGCGCGGACCGCCAGAGTTTTTTATTTTCAAGGCCAACTCGTTAATATGTTGGCAAATGGTTCTGTAATACTTTTTTCCCCGCACAATGTAGTTCTATATTCAGCGCGTGTCTCGTTCGTGTTAGATCTTACTCTAATGATTTCGTTTTGTGTTGGTAGAGTGACCGCTTATTTTAAATGGCAGATAGTATTTACGAGAGTACGTATTATATTTTTTGATATGCTAGTTATTTTGAATTGGCGAATTACAAAGATTTTCATTATCAGAAAAGACACATTTTAGGTCGATACCATCCTAGTTAAATATATGGTTTTTAATAATAATTTGAACCTTTTTCGATCCGCGGTCCCTGTGATAGTCCCCGAAATGTATTACGGGAATTATTCTACCCGTGGTCCCTGAATTTATTATTTCTAACTAATTAAGAAGGGAACAATAATAACTATGTTATTTAAGACAACAACAAAAGAAGCCATAAATACCTAAATGTACTCCATGCGTTTGTATTTCACTATAAAAAAAAATACATGCTGTGATTTCAGTAAAGTCTTTGTATAGATTACTGTGCCCGACAGAGTAAATAATTAAAACTTTAATTAAAGCTTTAATCTACTACGTACTTTATGTAAAAGCAATAAATATTTCGAATATCATTTAGAGTAAATCCAGTAAAACCAAAGAAAGACATTCTGATACCTCATCGCTTCTATCATCTTAACTTCAGTAAAAAAAAATGCAAATCTAACCAACACTCCGTCAATGTCAACCCAAAATCATCCCACAACACATCACTGACACACATTCGGTTTGCGAAAAAAAAAGACAGCTACAGACAAGAGTGAGTCGGCCTGCGTGGGCGCATGTAAACTAGCCCAGGGTACAATACACCACGGGGTGCGATGACCTCGACGACACTTTGCGCGGTGAGCCAGTGTTAAGGGTGGTTGACCTGGACAACGGCGGTGTTTACTTGTTTCAAATGACAATTGTTGGAATTTTGGGGCTCGATGTTCATTTGTTTTGGAAAATGACAGCTGATTTGCTTCAGAAATGCTTTATTATGAATGACGTACAATGAGTTGGAAGGCTTAGCAGTCTTAGGAAGAGTGGAAATTGCTACACCTAAAAGAACGAAGCTTAGATTACAATAAAATAGATCAATGATGAAATTACGCGGTCAGGTCTTCTTAGTCGTGTATATTTTGCCACTTTTCGGAATTTGCCTTTGGATTATGTTTAAGTGATTGTTTATGAGGGATCGCAACAAGCTGGGTACTTGACGAATTCGGTGCAAAAGGTTCATCATCTCCGCACAAGGTAACCTTTATATCTTTAGTTACTAGACTACCAATTAATTTTTGATTAACCAGTATTCTCAAAGCAGAACGAAACTGAAAACAAATATGTAAGTAGCATAAATATGCTTCCAGTAATCGGTAATGTATATAACCATTTAAGATTCGCGAACATACACATCTTGTGAACTTTTGCCCAGCAACCGTAGATTCTAGACTACAGGAAATCTTCCGACATGCCTTCGTTTATTCAACGATCAGTCTTGATAGGCAGATTAAAGCGAATCCGCCGTCCGTCCCCAATTGATTCTAATTGCTCAATATTTTGAAAGATCAGGTCACCGGTCTGTGATTCATGGTGCGATTGTTGACCCCGCCATCGGACGGAATAGGCAAGCCGTGTGGTGACCACTAGTGATGTTAGAGGGAACTGGGGATCGTGAAATGGGAACTGATCGCTTTAGAGTGTCAACGGAGCTTTATTAATAAGCATCCCTATCTGTCCTACTGGCATTTATGTTGCTACGATAGCAATAAATACTTAGTAAAAATATTACACTAATTTAAATAAAAAAGGTTTTGTAAATATTTAGACAGTTCGTTACGATATGTTCAATTGAAGTATATAATAATAAGGTTTTGCTACAGTTACAATCGCTACATAGCAACCCGCGTCTGTCTGTCCCTATGTATTCTTAAATCTTTATAACTACGCAACAGATTCTGATGATTTTTTAAACATAGATTTAGTATAATATATCCGAAGCGAAGCGGGGGCGGGTCACTAGTTAGGGATATTTAGGAAGCAAAAATATTTATTTCTTTACAACAACTTGACCTTTGTCAGCTGAGTACAATTACAATTTTAATCAAAGAGCACTATAGATTTTCACTTCTGACCAATGGTCTTCAGACCTATCCACTGCTCTCAATTAAGTCCAGAACTTTACAGTTCTTTGACAGCTGGACCAGAAAGATAAATATCTAAAATACAACTATCATCATCATCATCATCATCATCAGCCCATTACAGTCCACTGCTGGACATAGGCCTCCCCAAATACAACTATGTAGGTTAATAAATATCTGAATACACATTGTAAACCTATCTGTAATCCTACCAGTTGAAATAAATATTTTTGTATTTGTATTTTGTATTTGTATCTTTTTAATTGTATCAAGTTAAGTTGCGATGATTCCGGCACAACACTATCAAGTTCCCGCCATTCAAGTGCCGATATCGTCCGAGGGAACCATGCTTAATGAAGTGTTAAATGAAGGGAAGGACGCCAGTCAGATCACAAAGAGTGTACGCGGAAAACATAAACACGCCGTCAAGTGAAGCCATTGATGATGAACACACGTGAAATTAAACTGTATATACAGTAGCATTGTACATTTTACACTATGTATTGGGTAGTCTATTGATTATTTTTTTTCTATTTGACTGCCTTGTTTGTTTATTGGTAGCAAGCGCCGCTTGAGGACTAAGAGGGGTGGGACATCCGCTCCCCCGCAAGTCCGGTGATGCTGACGAGGCTACTCCAAGACATCATCGTCAAGCAAAAAAGGACTAAGAGGTATTTTTTAGACAAGTTACTCAGCCCAGATTTTTGAAATTGGCAACTGCAAAGCCACGTCTAGGAAGGAACACATTAAGATAATTTTGATAAAAAGAAAATATGTATTGAAATTAAGTTTTTCATTATCCTTATCTTTTGAGATATTTCAATTTACTGGGAGTAGTTGTGTATTGTATAAAGTTTAAGGCTTTCATAAAGGCACCTGATATTAATATAATTGTTTTTTAGTAATTCAACAAATTATTGTTTACATTGAGTCTGTTGCCCTCAAAATTGGCGTCTGTTCACAAACATGGCGTGAATGACGGGCACCGCTTCACAAAACCTCATTAAAGGACATTAAACTCTAAATTTCCTTTACTCTCAATGTTTGCTTAACCCTCACAGATGTGGAGTTATACTCGTATCTATATTTAATTAAAAATGAAACGCCGAAATGTATGTATGTACGCCTATAACTTCTCAACTACTCCACCAAATTTAATTATTGTTTACCTACATTTCACCAAATAGGTTTGTTTAAATTATTTAAGAATAATTTATCTCATTACTATCGAATATACGAATATAAATTAGTGTTCTTATATTTGATAATATTTAAGAGAAAAGTATAACGTATCTGCCTACCCCTCTGGGAAAAAGGCGTGATTTTATGTTATGTTAGGTATGTAAAAGTCAAAAAAGCTTTTCCCGCGATAAAATATTTGCTACTACTTTTTATCGTGTGAAGATCCTTAATAAAGTAGATCTGTATTAAAGGTAATATAAAACAATTTTTTCCAAAAAAAAAAGTTCATTACGAAGTTCGCCAGGTCATCTAGTATGGCAATAAAAATAGTTCGCACATATGTATGTGGTGATCGATCGCGCATATCGGCCGGTGCGTCGACCCCATATGTGGGTCAGTGACGTCACTGCGTACGCGCACAGCGGACGACAAACAGCGACACGTCTCTAGACGTTTGGAAGTAAACAACTGTCTTTCTTGGCGAATATTTGTGTGGACTTGACTTTATCTCAATTTTTGTAAAAGATATCCTCCGTCCGTCCGATCCGTCATATATCCTTGCTACTCGTGGGAACGCAATGACATTGTTAAATCAATGCACAAGGCAGAATGGCGGCGACGTGGTCCACAACCGTCACGTCACGTTTCCCACAGAAGTGAAAAGTTGATCGCTGGAAGTGATCTCTGTGAGGGGTAGCCCTCTGGGAAAAGGCGTGATTTTATGTATGTATGTATGTTTTGTAAAAGGAATGGACCGATAATATTGATCACAGACGATAGCGGCGTCACCTCTGGCATTAGGGTAAAGCAGGAAAAATATAGTAATGTGCTTATTTGCGCGAACACGAAACGCAAAACGCTCTTTACAGTCTTGCCCGTGACCACGAGCGCTGTAAAAGACTTTGAATCGTCGGGACTCTAAATAATATGTTTAGAATAACGTTACACGCGAGTTTAATCCGATTTTTTTTTTATTTTAAAAGGGAAAAGCAGCATTAACTAGTTACCTTTTGAGTAGCTCGAAATTGACTTTAGATATTGCACTCAATTGAACAAAAAATAATACAATCCTTAATGCGTATTTAGATAGACATTTTCTATCCTATTTTTACAAACTATTCGCAGTCAGTCAATGTTTTCATACTGTTATTCTCTACACTGTTACACAGCTTCGCGCGAACTTAAGTGGTGATTGGTGGAAAATTTCACCGGTGAATAATTGAACAGTGAGTGATCGATGTATTCATATTCGTTGGTACATTTGCATACAGTTCATTATGACCTGTGACATCTTTAGAGAGCAGTACCCCTGCTGCCTACAACTATACAAGAGTGTAGATATTTCTTAGTCATGGGTAGAGATAGTTATGACTAACATTCGTATGTCTAATTTGTAATTGTTAGATGGATAGTGTACTTGGGCAAAACATTGGCTACCATTAAAGAGTCACAATAGAAAATGTATTGTTTTTCACTTTGCGCGGAATTCCATAACATTACTAACACTAATTTCCATGTTTATCAATGAACATAATTATTGAAAAACAATCAAATATGAATGAGAAATAGCACAACGCATCTGTAGCTTCCGTTTAGACTTCCATATAGGTATACACAATCAAATCCGTTATCGTCATCACATGCCAGATATACAGGGTGTACCAAAAAATAGTGTCAAGCGCAAGTCCTGAGACAGGACACGTTGTGGGGCATCCGAAACACCCCCATGTATGTTCCGCGATTTTTTATAGTTTTCGAGATATGATTTTATTTCTAAAATTTTGAGAACAACTGACCTAACCGACTAAAAATATTGTAGAGAAAAAGTATTTGACTTTTTTGAGTAATTCTTTTGAAAATCCATTTTCATGAGTTTTTCTTTAATGCCTAAAATATTTGTCTCGATAACTTATATGAAAAATATCAAAATTATGGTACAAACTGAAAAGTTACGTTCGGTAAATAAAGGCTTACAATTTCAACGTTAAATTTAAATATTAGGAGGTAGCTGCATGGCTCCTAAGTAACTTTAAAAACTGCGCTAGACTCTCATTTTTCATAATCATTGATAAAAACTGGTACTTAATGGGCTACTTTTGCTAAAATCGGACTTCAAAGAAAGAGAGGTGGAAACATCATAAAGTTTGCCATTTGAATACGAAGTATTATTTGGACATTTTATTATTTCTAAAGTTAATAAGATTGTTAACAATGAAAATTATACCAAAAATTATGAGAAATAACCACTTGAAAGTTTAATTTGTGATACTTAAAAAAATTATTAAGTTTAAAAATGGGAACTTTATTGAAAAGAAAAATTATCGTTTTTGATCGTTTTTTGTAAAAAGTTTAAAAGTAAAAGTTTATTAAAGTCCGCAAAGAAAGCAAAGTTCATCAAGTTCGTCGTAACAAAGGTATTGCATGTGAAAACAGTGTTAGCGCAATGAAACTTAAATTAAACAAAAATAAGCATCCAAATGTTTGCATCTGAGTGCTCCTGTATTAAATTTAGGTTTGTTAACAAACTGACTAACTTTAGGAATAATAAAATCGTCCAAATAATGCTTGTTCATCAAATGGCAAACTTTATGATGTTTCCACCTCTCTTTCTTTGAAGTCCGATTTTAGCAAAAGTAGCCCATTAAGTACCAGTTTTTATGATTATGACAATGATTATGAAAAATGAGAGTCTAGCGCAGTTTTTAAAGTTACTTAGGAGCCATGCAGCTACCTCCTAATATTTTAAATTTAACGTTGAAATTGTAAGACATTATTTACAGAACGTAACTTTTCAGTTTGTACCATAATTTTGATAATTTCCATATAAGTTATGGAGACAAATATTTTAGGCATTAAAGAAAAACTCATGAAAATTTATTTGCAAAAAGAATTACTCAAAAAAGTCAAATACTTTTTTCTCTACAATATTTTTAGTCGGTTAGGTCAGTTGTTCTCAAAATTTTAGAAAAAAAATCATAACTCGAAAACTATAAAAAATCGCGGAACATACATGGGGGTGTTTTGGATATACGGGTGTTCTATCTCAGGACTTCCGCTTGACACTACTTTTTGGGACTACCTGTATATATAGAAGTTAATGAAAATATATGTATGTATCACACACTTTACTTTTAGTTTTCATTTACACAATTTTTTGATACAGACATAGTTCACAAATGGTTCGAAAACTAACCATTGTGTCGAAATAAGAACCTCCGTGTTTTAACCTGTTTGAAATATATAATCACTTGTATCATAAACAACTAGGTAACATCGATAATGAGCAAAACAACATTATATATACTAGTGTTTATTTACCCAGGGATTAAAAGGTCGTACAACGTCCCACTTCTCTTATCTCTTGGTACATAATTGTAATGGCGGCAATTTGCTCTTATCAATCGCTAACTAATTTCTATGCGAGTGTTAATTATTTGTTTATGTTTTGCTCGTTAGCTTAATTATTGGACTTTTGGTAGCCAACGCTGCGGATATATCGAGAGGTCGTAACTTCGATTCCTGATTGTTATGCATTTGGGGTTCCCACTACTAGGGCAGTTCAGTACATAGTATACGGTCTCAGAGCAAATATATGTATACCTAGTAAAGCGCCTGTTGCTTGCCATGCGAGAGGTCGCCAGTTCAAACCCCACCACAAACAACTGTGTTTTCAAGTTTGAAATTCAAATATACGATGATTCAACGTTTAAACGTTTTAACATCGTGAGGAAACGTACACATCTACGAAGAAATTCGAAGGTGGTGTAGTCGACCAACCCGCACTTGGCCAGCGTGGTTGACTTAGGCCTTATCGCCCTAGTTTAGGGTAGGCCCGTACCCCAGCAGTGGGGACGTATATGGGCTGATGATGATGATGAAGGCACATAATTACTATGTTGGGTAGGGCCAAGATACTCGATTAAATTATAATGTGTTTAAGCTCAAAGAAACAATACATTTTAGTAATAATTTATTTCCCACTATTTTGAAAAGTCGTAGTAAAATCAAGTATTTTTTTAAGGTTGAAATGTCACAACAAGCTTAGTTTTTTAATGGTTTAGCTTAAACACAGTGTTTTATGTCACCTATAACATTTTTAACGTTAAGCCATCCATTCCACCTAAGCGTGCTACTAAATATAGACATTATACTTTATAGTATATGTTTACGGCAAAGCTACGGCGATTGCTATAAACTTTTACTGTCTACGTTACGAGCCTACACTATTATAAAAGTAAAGTGCTATCTATCTGACAGACGCATTTCAAGAAATGAAATTTACATTTCTTTAAGGCAAAAATCTGATTTCTTTTCACACTAACCTTGCGCCCGCGACATGCGCTCTTCGTTTAACAATTTGTACCATATAACATAGTCGATTAAAATTATCCCACGTCCCTTCTCAGTCTCCAGATTAAGTATGTACCAAATTTCATTTAAATCGTTTCAGTAGTGCCCTAAAGTCCCGAGTGATCATATACAGAAAGAGATACTTTCGCATTTATAATACATGTTGTTTTTAACAATTTCGTTTAGAAGCAAGGATTGCATGGCCTGGGAATCGAACCCATCCTTATCACTGTGGCTTTAAGACCTAGTAATTTGGCCTAGAAAATATTTGGATAGCTGCTGTTTACAAAATCAAATTTGCATACAGGTGTAGAGGAATAGGTACAGAAAAATTGTGGGCAGACGCTACTGCAACTACATTTGCACTTTAAACATTAAAACACCACATAACGGGAACAGCATAAAAATGTCTGGATTCACCACAGCCCATATCTAGATAAAACTTCCATTTATATTTATGACGTTTGCACATTTTGCCGCTCATGTATCACAATGCCGGACTGAAATGCAATTTTTGCACCATTTTATTGCGCACAGATGGTAGTAGTTTTTAAAAAATAAATTAAATATGTTTTCTGCCCAGGGTTTTTCATTTACTTCACTCATTGACTTTGGAATTTTACATACTGGAACTAAACCTTGTCCTAACACAATAATGTAATAAAAAGATGATCGGACCATAGTTCAAAGCAAAGTCACTTACCGAATGCTTAAATCTTTAAAATTACGCAACGGATTTCGGTGGTTTTTTTTTCTTATAACAAACTAGCTTTCCTCGACTTCGTTTGCGTAGATTCTTTTATCGAGTATAATTTTACTAACTAATAGTCCATTCTTAGGCCCTAAATATTTCTTGTGAAAATTTAGGTTTCCAGCCCCTTTTTACTTCATTAAAGATGAATATCTCTAAATTCCGTCCTGTTTGTACCAACTCATCAAGTTCAAGACGAATCACCGTGTAACATTGTCATTACATTAAGAATTCTTTCAACATAATCACTATAGACCAGATAAAAGAATCGCCCTATTTTTACTTTTTTTTAAAGTAGATCATATTTCGACATCCGTGGCCATGTCTTTGGTCTACTATTTATAGTGCAGCTAATGACAGCGAGGCGTCCGGAGACCGGAAACGAAGTAGATGGGCGTCGACTGACGGTTAATCACTGAGCGGTTTTACTGCTTTTACTATTTTGGAGACTGGTAACACTCAATATAAGATATCTATGGTAAGGTTGAAGCCCAAAGTGTAGATGCGGACCTGGGTCTCCCTAGAAGTTATATTTTGTTCGACGTCAAATACACATACACGTATAGGCTAGAATCCTCACCTTTATTGGCCATGTCTTGAGATACATCTGTCGAG
This sequence comes from Maruca vitrata, assembly GCA_039566165.1. Taxonomy (NCBI): domain Eukaryota; kingdom Metazoa; phylum Arthropoda; class Insecta; order Lepidoptera; family Crambidae; genus Maruca; species Maruca vitrata. Next base: position 6,109,542 of record CM076936.1, on the reverse strand, counting down.
TACAGGGGAAAGTGGATGGCACAAGACCGCGAGGAAGATCGCCGATGCGCTGGACAGACCAAGTCAAGACTGCTACTAATGGTACTCGTACGGGAAAGGCAGGAGTCCAAGACGAGTGGCGACAGATGGTGAAGCGAGCTACCAACCGCAATGACCACGACTGACGACCACAACCACTCAAGAAGAAGAATAAATACACACACATAAAGGAGACAACTTGATTTCACTGGCTCGCTGTCGAAGTGGATATTGCACCTGTATCTTTCGCCAAGAGTCGAGGGTTCGATTCCCAAACTTAGTTAGGACCAATAATATGATTATTACAATGTATGTTATTTACATACTTCAGTGAATTTTGGAATACCTACGTTGAAATTTATATCCTTAAAATGCTTTTAGCACGGAATCGGATCAATGTTTGTGATGTTGTATAATATTAATTAATTAAGTTCTCAAGTAATGAATAGGCATCAACCTTAAAATCAATAGATCAGTCAGTCAACTCTTTAATGCCTCCATCAAAACAATACCACGTGTACTCTTTTGTCCCGACACGTCGCAACGGCAGTCATTAAATATTAATGACTCACAAACATGTTAACACTTCACACAACTTGCCTCAGATTTTCCTCAGCATGACGAAGACACTCCGGAAAACGGTAATTTCAAAATCGATTTGCATATATTAAGCGATATTATTAATTGCCGGATATGACTACCGCCGTGATATGAAAAAGCGGTGGCAGGACATATATATATGCTGCGGAAGAGATCAGTTCATTAGAATTGTGCGAAGAAACATCCATCCCTTGTTTATGCATCCTCTTATAGGAAAAGTACTGGTTAAATCTCGGATACGGAAACTAATTATGAAGGATCAGAAGCAGGACCAACGGCTTAAAAGCATTCCAAGGCCACTTACTGCCATCATAATAAAAACAACCACCAACTTATTTACTCTGGATAATTAATGTTAACCTACATTGTATTGATCGTCTATTTCTACCTAACGATCAACGAAGTACTCACAAACTCATACTCTAAGATTTTGTAACGCCCGCGATTTCATCTTGACGTGAAATCGTTGATTGAGATGCCTTTTTTTATTTATGAACCGATTGTGTATTGAGTAAAAAGAACGCTTTAGAGAAAAACGCATATCCATTTGGTTAAGCCGTCTCTTTTAAGTTATATTGCGTATATTAGGAGGACCTTCTTACAATAGTTTTATTATTGCAAAAAGTCGTAGGTTCGTTTCCCACAAATATTTGTGTTATTAACATCGGTGTTTTTTCCGTGTCTGGGTGTTTTTATATATTTGAGTTTATTTGTGTATCTTTTTTGATGTCCGAAACCCAAGTACTTAAGCTACTCATCACGGATCAGAACGATGTGATGTTGTGATATCTTTATTTATTTAAATAAACTTGCTTATAAATAAACACAGTCGGGTCTCCTTCTAGTATAGGCGTAATCTTCGTGTTCCTCAACAACTTATTATTGCAAATGCTTCTGACACATGCCAGTCACCGTCAAACAGCGTGTTTAATGAACTTCCTCAATAATAAACAGGAAAAACAAGATTAATCCAGAAAATCCTTTGCAGAGTTCGCCCAAGGCTGCGAGTAAACAAGAATTTCTCACTCATTATTTATTAATTAAGTCAGCACTTGGAATTGGTGTAATCATAAGATGTGTAGTGTAACTTGTTGATTGCTGTAATTCATACATACACATATATAATCACGCCTTTTTCCCAGAGGGGTAGGCAGAGATCACTTCCTGCCATGTACTGTCCTGGCACACCACTTCCGCTTCTTCCACAACCTTCAACCCCTTTATGCATCTCCACTATCCACCTCTTTAGTCTAATACAAAAAGTAAATAAATTATACTAAATTAATTAATTGGTGGATTAAGAATAAAAAATAATTTTCCAAATACTTTTAGTATTTAAAATGCATCCTGTAAGATTTGTCAGTGGTTAATTCTTCCATTTTTCTTCATTCATTTTGGTTCTGGGTTTTTGAATACCTTACATAGTTAACAATGTTATAATAGAACCTTAGTAGAGAAATGCAAGTGTACATCACAGTAAATAAATGCAATAATTAACAATTGTCCCTTCACTCCTCGGGATGTATCGAAATACGAAAAATTCTACTATGTTGCAGTAATCGACCATGAAGTCTAATCATGCATACAATTGCATGGTGCAACTTCCGTGCATGCAATGCGCCCTTATTAAGGTGCTAATTTATGTTAGATGAGCACCATGATAGCAAGCTGAGGGTTATTTGAACTGCCCTTTCATAACCTTATTTGCTAAACTTCCCTATAGATACAGTGTTAATCTTTTGAATGAGCATTACTTCCCCATACTTACGTTACGTATAATAAAGAACTTAAACTATTTTGAATTTGTAAATAGTTCAATTGTCTATAGAATTCATTGAAAAAAAGTAAATTAGGATCATGCTCACTTCACCGTACTCCTTAATAAACAAATATCACACAACGTCACATCCATTATTCTGATTAGAGATGAGTTACAACGCACTTGTGTGCTAAGAAAATATTATACTAAAATATATAAGTAACACACCCAGACACGAACCAGGTATCAAACCTACACGACTATTGGCGCAAAGGGCCACAAACAAATGCTCCAACGGAGCGGTAACATGACTGACGATTATTGGTACCATGAATGTCCAAAGAATGTGTTGATGGCCGAGTGATTAAGGTCGTTGCTTGCCATGCGAGAGGTCGCCAGTTCAAACCCCCCCATGTGCCACTATGTTTTTCAAATTTGAAATTCATATGTACGATTATTCGACGCTTTAACGGTAAAGGAAAACATCGTGAGGAAACCTGCACATCTACGAAGAAATTCTAATGTCGTGTAGTCAACCAACTCGTTGGCCAGTGTTTAGGGTAGGCCCGTGCCCCAGCAGTGGGGACTTATATGGGCTGATGATGATGATGAGAGCCATGAATGTTTGTAGGTTTATTATGGAGCTGTTCTAACTAGAACTTGGAAAAAACTTTAAAAACTATAGGAAATTTGAACAAGGAAAGAGATATCTCCTTCGAACACTTCGTACATAGAACAGGATGGATTCCTGCAAACATACAACAGGTCACACAACACATTAAGAGTACAGACTGGCGAATTGGTCGCGTGAGAAACGTTTCTTGACCTTTCCGATTTAGCAGCTGTGTTAACCCGACCCTGATGGGACAATAAAACGATCTTGTAATAAAACTTCGCTGTCAAAAGGTCAAACACCTTTGTCAATTCCATGTTATATGTTTGTTTATGATTTAAGACTTACGCGTTTCTTGGATTTAATATTTTATATGAGTCTTCACACGATAAAACCAACCATTATACCTAATACATAAATTTACCAACGTGTTGTCGATTTAATGGTTGGCCACATTTGTTAATGCCCGTCTCTTGCGCTAAAGTCCTAGGTTCGGAACATGTTTTTATATTGTGTGAACATCGGTGTTTGTTCCGTGTCTAGGTATATTAGTTATATTACTAAGCTATTTTAGTATATACGTGTATTCCCTTGTTGAATTCCGTAATATTAGTTCTGATTATTATTATTTATTTATTAACTTAGTCACAATTAAAATGTATCGTTTTATTACAATGAAATGGCTACTTGATATACTTTCGATTTCCACCTATTGCGGTTACGAGCGGAGCGCCTTACATTACTAATTACAAAACACATGGATATAACTATTTCGGAAGTACCCAGTGGTAAAAAAGCAACAAAGTATTGATACTTTACTAACTAAACGTATTGTATAGTTCTCTCTACTCTTGTTTATTATTCACATCTCCAAAGTGCATCGGAAATCTTAATGTGCAATCTTCCGTGACTTTACACACATACCTATCTACGTGCCCTATGTGTTTCTATTTTGTCCCTGCAAGGGATTTTGAGCTTTCAGAACCGTTCAGAACGTTCTTACTGTGACGGTAAGTGTCATTTTGAAGTGATACTGGTTAGTGCAATTTGTTTCCGAATGTATTTTCTTATCTGATCACGGAACCGGTGTTTGTGACTGTACACCGGATTTGCAGGATGGTTATCGACTTTCGATTAATATACATAATAATATATCACGCCTGTACATAATTGCTTTGCCTCAGGAGTTGTGGGTTTGTTCCCTATCAGGGACAAATGTTTGTGTGGTGGACATTGTTGTTTGTCCCACGTCTTATTTATATGTATATTAAAGTATGTCTAGTCCACTGACTTGATTCTGTCTTCTGTAACTCAAGTATATAAGCTATTCAAGCGATCAGATCAATGTATATGATGTAGATTGAATTTTTCAAATTTGTATTTTATAGTTAAGAGACACAACACACAGCTTTACATTCCAACAAATCTTGAAGAATCCCATAACATGACAGGGAAACTAATCTTGCTTAACTGAAAATCGTATCATCATCATCATCATCAGCCCATATACGTCCCCATTGCTGGGGCACGGGGCTACCCTCTAAACTAGGGCGATAAGGCATTAGTCGACCACGCTGGCCAAGTGCGGGTTGGTCGACTACACAACCTTAGAATTTCTTCGAAGGTGTGCAGGTTTCCTCACGATGTTTTCCTTCACCGTTATAGCGTCGAATGATGGTACATATGAATTTCAAATTTGAAAAACACATTGGTACCTGGAAAATCGTATGCAACTTGTAATTAAATCGTGCAGGTTGTTATTTTAATCGATTTATTCATCAGCAGACACTAAATCATAACAAGTATGTATATCCAGATATGTTTAAACAGAGAGGTGCGTAAACTCATTTCGTCCATTTTACGAGCCGGGGTCATTGACCGCGCAAAATTCGCGCATTGCGCAACTCAAGCGCATCGTTCGAACCGAATTATCAATGGCGATTCGTCACTTCATCATGAAGTGTTTAGGAAATAACGAGGTGTTCATTGGTATATTAACTATTCTGTGATATGTCAGTTTTATGATTCAGCAGACTTTTTGACTCTGAAATAAGGAAAAAGGTGTACTAATTCTTTATTTTCGCACTTAACATTATAATTGCGAAAGTAAATCGTCTGTCGCGGTATCACATCAAAACTACAGATCCGATTTAAATGATATTTGATTTCACACTTGTCTTTTGTCCTGGGAAAAGGACATAGGCTACTTTTTAACCAATTTCACTATGATAAGCCACACAGACGGAATCGCGGGCGTAAAGCTAGTTTCATCACAATTTGTTAAACAAAAAGCTTTGACATGGTACCATAACAGATACTTGTTTATGACATTAGCTGACATCACTTTTTACAGTCTTCTATCAGAAATAGTGTGATGTTTACCATTTCCGACACCCACTTTTCCCAAAATGGTCCATCTAACTCGAAACACAGGTTAACTACCAAATACAACGAGTATCTTCATGTCAACGTTAGAATATGGAAATCGTTTTCTCATTTTGGTAAACAAGTCCAAAGTCTCCGAGTGATTTCTTAATAGGAAATAGTTTGTAAATATGACATCAATTTCTCCTAAAATGGCGGAACCAATTTTCTTTGGTCTGATCTGCTAAATAATTTTCTGATTTAGGAACTTTACATTTGTCACACTTTACAAACGAAAATGGAGTGTTAATTTTACCGTTAAAGCTTAGATTTTTATAAACCAAAATTTAATGAAAGCACGATAAGATCCACACTAAGACCAAGACAGTTAAATATCTTAAGGAATTCCCTATTGTAGGTCCCTAAAACACTAAAATGAGGTTACTGAACAAAAATATAGTATACGGACACACTCAGTGGCTTTTGATCTAAGTCAAATATAAAAGTCTACTTAAATATTAAATTAATATGGAATCATTGTTCTTCTCAATATTTTTGTGAGAATCATAAAATAGTATTGATTAGTTCACGGTCATATCTAAACAGTTTAATCTTTATAGAATGCTATCAACTTTATTGGAGCCTAATTTATCGTCGTATTAATTTATAGCGGTGTTTCGAGATTTTATCGTCAACAAATCAAGCCAATTCGACCGGGATTCTTTTAATGATATAATACTTTGTTTTAATCACAATAAAGTTAGAATGGGTCAATTAAAATCATTAGAGAAGACAATAATAAATGACTTTTTTGTAACAAAGATTATTAATATGTTTTTGCACAAACATATCCACAAAGTTTATATGTGCAATATAATATTCCCGTGGCGAAGCAAGGGTGGATTGGTGGATAGATATCATCATCATCAGCCTTTAGCTATTTTTTTGACTGGCTCGGCGGAACAGTGGTTAGTGACACAGGTTCATAACCTACGGTTCCAAGAGTCGTGGGTTCGATTCCCACTCGGGACAAATATTTGTGTGACGAAAATCGGTGTTTGTTCCGTGTCTGGGTGTATTATTAAATATATTTAAGTTTATTTGTGTATCCACTGTTGATCCTGATTTCCGTAACACAAGTGCTTAAGCTACTTACCACGGGATCAGATCAATGTATGTGATGTTGTGTAATATTTATTTATTTATTTTATTTTTTGGATAGATACTCGTATATCTAAAACTGCTTGTTGTGGCAACCTTAAATAATTCATATGTACGATTATTCGAGGCTTTAACGGTCAAGGGAACCAACGTGAGGAAACCTGCACACCTACGAAGAAATTCTAAGGCAGTCAACCAACCCGCACTTGGCCAGCGTGGTTGACTAAGGCCTTATCAACCCTAGTTTAGGGCAGGCCCGTGCCCCATCAGTGGGGACGTATATGGGCTGACGATGATGGCAACCTTATTTACATCGAGTGACTCGTCCTGCGTATGCGTAGCTTACCGTTACATGCATTTGTCTTCCGAGAAGGATCGCATCAATAACGGCAGCCATTTTTTGTGCACCCCGAATTTCGGCTTATTTGTAAACAACAGACGATCGCGAAACGTGTTTGGGATATTGGATGATAATGAAACCTGTTAACGATATAAGTTTAATTAAATTTAAAGTTGTAAGGCCCAGAAAACCAGACACAATAGAAAATCCATCGTGTCTGTCTCGTGTGAGGACATTGGGCCTTATAAGGTTAAAAGATTTCTAGGAATAGGTCCTCGAACGATTTTTAGGTCTACTAATTTAAAAAGTTTATTGTAAATAGGGTTTGTAGATAATATCTAAATTTATAGTATTAAAGAGCAATGTGTGTGTTCTTATACTTTATCAATTGACGAGTTGATCATGAATATAGATATAATATTGTACTTTACCAAATGTTGTCGTTTATATGATGATGAGTGGATGTCGCAAAGAAATTACCTGCAACAAAAAGGAAAATAATTACATTAATATAACTTTATTTATTTATTATGGAGCACAGACATATTAAAGATGAAACAGTACACACATGAAACAAGATGACACACTTAGAAATTTATAAAAAATACACTTTAACAAACAATAATCGTATGAATCGTAGAAAATACTACACCAAGCCTCTAACTATGTGCGGTATAGCTCTTTCTTATACTCCCAACTCTTCGACCAGGAGAAAGAAACAGATAATGAGGGTTAACACGTATCAGAAATTCACCAGATGGCAATACGTAGGCAGGAGGTCCAACTGCAGCATGATTGGTTATTTTTTGGTACATTGACATTGGGACATAATGATGAATGAGTTTATTTTCATCACTAACCTAAAAAAATGACACTTTGATTTCTACCTCTCGGTAGTTATCGAGGATCGGATCTCTTCCTCTAACGCTTTCTATGCTCTGACTTCTTTCATGTATCTTATCAATACATTCAAAGGTTTTTCTGGACAACTGCTCTTCTAATAATGTCGTCAAATAGTAGACATATGAACAACTACAATTGTTTATTTTTAATAGCGCTATAATGAGTTAAATCGACCTACATGTGCAGCGTTATGCTCCATTTGCAACGAACATTAGTCAATGTCATATCACTCGTCAAGTTTTTAACTAAATATTAGAAGCCACGTGGGGGATATTATGGCTAGGATTATTTTGACATCATTTTCAAAATTATTTAGAGATAAATCATTAAGTAATATTGCAACCATGTTTCCATATATTGGGCGTACATTATTTTCGAACCACATGACACATTAACGAATATAATCAAATGTAATCTTAAAATACACTTGATATAAGCCATATTAACAGTGTACATAAAACTTCGTTTAGGACTACTGTTAAAACATTAACATTATTGGTTGAGAAATTTACATGTTTCTTAAAATTTTACATCAGAACACATAATTCAAATACAAATAAAAGTTAGATTTCTAATTAATCATCGAACCAATATATCTTCCAAACAATTAAAAAAGTTAAGACCTTTTAGGAGTAAACTAATCAACTAATTGACCTTAGTCCGTTCACCCCGCAATTAAGACTAGACAAATCAATTATATCGCTTAACCAAGTCTAGTATTAACTATAATTGGTCCCAGATAGCATCATAGTATCGAAAATAGTGTTTGAGACCACTATGAGGATAAATCTTAGGCGACAGTCGTAATTGCCGTTGTCTAAACTGTTAATTGCCGGGTCACTGACCTGTCAGCCAGGTCTCAATTGACAATTGTCCGACATGGATCTGACACATATTCGAGTTTCCCATTTGACAATGCTCGCGCCGTTATGGAGAGCCATTGTTTTTTTTTTCGTGCCAAATTTGGCGTGTGTGGGTGTCGTTTTTTTACACGTCACAGATTCTACGAGGGTTGTCGTCGGGTCGAATTTTCGGATGACGCGTCGCGATGCCGAAAATAGGGTTCTGTTTTAGGCTTATGTTTTGAAACTGAAGTTGATCACTGCAATTCTTATGAACTTAACTGTCGCATTTAATTTGATTTGAGCTAGGATCGTTGATTCGATCCCCACCTGGAAAAATATTTGGTTGTTGAACATCGGCGATTGTCCGGTGACTGAATTTGTCATTTATCTATTTAATGTATTATAAATACATATTGTACAATCCAATGCTTTTTCAGATATGTAGTTCTGGTGTTGTTTTTCCTGGCATGAATACACTTTTTATCTAATTCTCAATTTTCGAGACACAAAAAAATCAAAATGTCCAAGGAGTTGAAGTTATAAGGACGATAAGTCTTTATTAATTCATTAGAATGCAACATGAAATCTAGCAACCTTCGGACGAATACTGAAACGATCATTTGATATTTGAACTCTTATTTTCTGATGAAATAAGTTCCCATCTTCTATACAAAATTAGAATTTAAGCGTCGCTTAAACTGTCAAAGATGTTTTAGTCTTTTTATACTATGATAAGCTGATAATGACTCACTTTCGAATCAGCGACAGCCCTGCTCGCGATTATGATGACGAATTGATTGAGCTGAAAACGAGGCCACTGATTCGAGTGTGGGAGTTCAGGCTAATGATGCGCCTAGATGAGGATCAAAAGGACCGTTGACGACCTGGTTGGTGCAATTGATGACCTGGTCATAGATTGGGAGCAGACTCATCACGATTTGATTGGTTTGAGTTGCTTTTGCGTTGAGACTTTTTGACAGACTTCCTGCTTCGTCATCGTCATTGTCTTAATTGGAAGTCTTTGTCAAGATATTCAGTAGCCCGGAGTCAAAAAAACTGATCTTTCTCGGGTCATGTTTGTTCTCATAATCCTAGAGTCTTGACTCTCTACAGGCAAAGAGGAATGGTAGTATTCAATAGTCACTTAACACAAGGCACTTCTTTCGCAATACCAAGCATGAATCTTTGTTTGTTTGTGAATTTTCACAGCTTTTTCATGACATTGATCAATTGGATATACGTTTCCTTGCATTTTCAGTTAAGGGATGAGAGCCTTCGGCCCCCGGAAGTCCAGTAATAATGACAAGGCTAGTGCTTAGACTATCACCGTTGTTTTGTTAGAGGGAAAATCGGCCACCTTTCACAGCCTATTTACGTTAGCAACTTTTAGCATTATCCACTATTTATGTACATGTAGCCTATACACCGAAACTCGGCATGTCTGCTAGAGCTTACAGCGCGGGCCGATTACAAATCCCCGTGTAATCCGCGGGCGGGTGCACGAACTACGGTTATTGATTGTCTACGAAACCGAATAACCGATACTGGCGGCCCTATTCTGGGCTGTCCCTCAGGCCGACCTTCACTGAGTCTACGTGACCACAAACTTCTATTTAGAAGACGCAGGATGTGGCTTAAATTCCCATCACTAAATAGTATAAAGCAAAGTCGCTTCCCGCGTCTGTCTGTCACTGCTATGCTTAAATCTTTAAAACTAACAATCGATTTTGATGCGGTTTTTTTAATAGATAGAGGGATTTAAGATGAAGGTTCTATGTATAATATACCCTAAACGAAGCGAGGGCAGGTCACTAGTAGACGAATAAGATAAAAAATAAGAATATATTAGGATACAAAACTATTGCGCTCGTCTGTGCTTTAATAAGTTGTTTAGTTTTGAGAGAGAGGTAAGCTAGGCTCAGATGCTAGCTGGCTGAGGAATGACTAATGAAGACGAAAAGCTGGCTGCTTAATGACGGCTATATTACATGACAGAAACACCTATAATTACAGATGCTGTTTTCAGGGACCTCATACTAAGACCATTTCTTCCTTCAATCAAACGTGCACTTCAATTGGAGCCCTACCCTACAATCGACTCAATAAACCCGCCTCCTAGCTAACTCCGAATACCCCTGTTAGCCGTGTCGTGGGTAGCAATAAAATTTTATCACCCAGTTATCTTGCGGTCGACGTTTCGAATGGAAAAAGGCAAATATTTACCCACTCCGCCGCTTTATCTTGCCCCACTTAACTTGGAGTGAGCGAATCGAAGTTTCGTCTTCGAAACCGAGTTGGAGATACTTTAGCTTGATGCAGTTTGAAATAAAGATGGAAGGAAGGAAGAGTTTTGGATTAAACGTTTTGGTTGCATTGCTTTAGAAACATTTTTGTTCGAGTTACAGTGTTAGTTAACATAGTTATCCTAATAACATGATATTAGGTATTCATCGTTCGATTTCCACTCGAACATCGGTGTTTGTGTTGTGTTTGTGTGTGTTATTTATAGGTTTACGTATTTTGTATCATCATCAGCCCATTTCACAAAATAGAATAGATACATTTTTCTGTATTCCACTGCTAATTGGAGCTAACACTACAACATACCTCGGGATCAGATCAATGTATGTGATGTTGTCTTATATTTATTTATTCTTCTATAACCAAAGTCTTGTACTTTGGTTATAGAAGTCAGTAGTAGTTATACATGTCTAGAACTGGATATCTACAGGACCGGACAACATCAGTATAAACGCTACGTCCAATGCGTCCTAGACGCTTACCTTATAACAGCTGTGTCATCTCACAGGTAGAGGGCAAGGCCGGGGTCACGACTTTCGGAAGCGGCCGGCAGTGGCCCTGAGACCTGCCCTTAGGCGTACGCACTCACGAACTTTTATGGAAACAGTATGTGGGGGCACGGTAGTGCCCGCCAAGACGAGCCAATCGAAGCGCAAGGGAAAAAACGACGTAACGTTACGAGAAAAGATCATTCGAAAAGTTTTGACGTTTTTTTTTAAATTCTCTTAAACAGCAGAGTAAACTTTTGCCCAAAATATAGAGTATATGAAGTTAGTAAGGTCATATAGATGAAGAATCTTAGCTCTAAATGAGATCTGGTAACTTTTTCATTAGTTCAGCAACATTTTTACATAAAAATGTTTTTCGTGAGATGAGGAACACCCCTATCAATCCTTAGTTAGGGGTGAGGACCATCCGCTCCCCCGCAAGTCCGGTGATGAAGACGACGCTACTCCAAGCCATCATCGTAAATCATTTAGAATAAAAAATCAATTCTTACTATCTACGAGTATTATACAAAGTTACGATACCTTTACGTTTATACCTACCTTCTACCTAATATAAGTAAGGATTATTACTAAGTAACTGTTGCCTGTCGCGATTTTACACTACAACTTCTGGACGGATTTACCCACTTATTTACCCATTGCAATATAAGTTAGTCATGTTTTACGCGATGATCGACTTCACGCAAACGAAGTCGTAGAGAAAGCTAGTAGGAAATGCGAAAAACTGCACGAACTACTATACCGAATTAAATCATATTTAATACAGAGTTATCTGCAATTTTCAAATCATCGCAATATTTACAATGTTTCTGAAATTGTGTAAATTATTATTTAAAATTTAAGGCAGCGATTAGTTACTAGTTCGAATCACCGGATCAAAAAAATAATATAACATAAAAAAAATTACGTAGCTAAAATATTTTGCAGACATGATTAAAATGCTAAAATTAAGAACCTTCACACAACTCGAACGTCAGATCATGTAAGGAGTATAACAAACAATTAAGATTTAATAATCATAAGAACATTTCACTTCTACGTTAGATACAAAATGAATTAATTTTTATTTCATACATTTCCCGGTCGTAAAATCCTATCTTTGAGATACGTGATATTAATCACGATTCTTGGAACTCGCTCATAATTTTACCGAGTTATTGCGGAAACAAGGAAATATAGAACACAAAAGTCGGAAACACTAACAGGTCACATATAAGGAAGTATTTTTTTAAAATAAAAACACTGTATTTGTCGAGAAATTACTTGAATCACCTATTAGTATGAAATGACGCAAAGTTGTAGAGGTAAATATATTTATGTTAAGTCGTTGCGTTTGCTTGAATGTCATATAATTACTCATTACAACCCATATATTGCAGTGGATTGAGTACTATTGTACTCTAAAGGATATGTTTAATTTGCGAGCTGGGTACATTAATTATTCGAATCGCATTCGCCTTATTAATCGAGCTATGAGGATAACAATTAAATAATTAATGGCAATATAAAATAATTGACCTGGTTTTGTGTTTAATATTGTAAGTATTTTATTAGCAGATATCGCAAACCAAACCGTTACTACTTATTACCAATTGCTGCTCAATAATGATTAGAAATCACCCTAGTTTAGTTTAGGGTAGGCCCGTGCCCTAGCGGTGGAAACTTATATGAGCTGATGATATTTTAATGGAATTTAAGTATAATCGTGATATTATTAATACAAAGTGCTAAGGATAAAACACTATTTTACCTGTGGCTTACAGGTAAAGATAGAAAATGTCGTTCATGGCGGTAAAACCTGGGTACTTTAACCCTAGATCACTAACCATTCGTAAAAATTACGACGCGTGGTTGGCGCATTTAAGGTTTAGGTATGTTCCCCTTCCGTGAGTATCCGCATACTTCTAGTACCTTCCTAATTCGCATCACCTGTGACCCGTAAACACTCATTACGGATGCACCTGTTTTTGGTTAGGAAATATCGTGATCGGATCGTGTGATCGGCGTAGGAACTACGAAAGGTTAGTATTCACGCTATGTTTTTTCAATGTGTTCCTTTTTTATTTTTGTCTTATAAAATCAGAAATAATTACAAAAAACCTTGTTTATTTATTATTATAATGCATAATATGCATACAAATTTATTTTTATAATAATAATTTTGTTATTTTATGTTATTTACGACTGTGTGATGTTATTGGTTAGATTTGAAATTTGCCTCTTTAGTTTATGTTTTAGATGGATTTGAGGGGCCAAAATCAGAAAATTTTCCAGTGGCTAGAAGAATCGGATACGGAGTCAATCCCTGATAATCAATCGCAATCGAAATCAGAGGAAAATAATAATAAATTAGAGACGGAAATTCACAACTGACGAAAGTGACGAGGATGTTGCAGTTTCGTCAGATGACGAGGTTTTTGTGCCACGTACCGGTCGCAATCGAAGGTTGGTCATAGATTCTGATTCTGATGATGGTACGCCAACGACATTTGACAACTCAAATCAGATCGTTGATGTTAACAATGAGCATACTCAACACCAGCAATCAGTCATTCAACCAAGGCCGAACATTTTGTATGGTAAAGACCAACCGATGGCCGCTTTGCTTGTTTTTCAACATTCTGAATCTGACTATTAATAGCAAATGCATATGTCATCCATGTCTCTAATGCGAACGAAATGAAAAAAAAAAAACCATGAAAAGGAGGCCTTTTGCTTTACAAATGGCTGATGATCTCATGAAGCCTTGGCTGCAAGAGAGCTATCAGACTGTAACTTTGCAGCGAAATCTGAAGCTCATCATCGCAGAGATCTTAAAAATTAATGATCCTCAGGAAGGTCCTAGTCATGACGTACCTATAACGCGAAAAACTGGCAACATCTGTCCTGCAAAAATTCTTCGTATGACGACGACATTCTGTAAGGGGTGCAAAACATCGATTTGCAGGGAGAATGTGGTATCGATGTGCAATTTGTGTTCAGGATGGTAATTTATAAAACATATTATTTAGTTTCATTAAAAGATAAATGAGACTGTTAATTTAAGTCATTCTGTGCCATTAATAAAGTTGATTTAATAATTTTTGATGTTTTAATTTGTCGTAAAAATTACGAATGGTTAGTGACAATGTCACTCGAAAATAAGGTTAGTGAGCTAGGGTTAAATGGTGGAACATTGGGCGCGAAGCATAAGATCGTAGGTTCAAGGCCTTTATCTAACTGGCTCGGTGGAACAGTGATTAGTGACCCGTGGTCACTATCTACGGTTCCAAGAGTCGTAGGTTCGAATCCCACCCGGGACAAATATTTTCACCAAACCAATTTCACGAGCCGCTCAAAAACAAAGAATAATTAAATCCTCTCACTAAAACAGTGGTTAATTGCGAACACATTACTTGTCCAGGAAATGCCGACCGCGTTGGCCGCTTGGCAGCGCGCCGAAAGAGACACTCCTGCGATACAATGTCTACGCTTCAACAAAAGGCACTCAGAAATGGGCTCAATTTCTTATTCTTGATATTCTGATGATGACTTTTTGATGCATTTAAATAGAAATCATTAAATATCACACGACAGCACATAAATTGTTCCGTTTCCGAATTAAGTTGCTTTTTTATGCACTTGTGAAACGACAGGGGTATACACAAATAAATTTCACTACATAGTATTAAGCAAAATCGCTTCCTGCGTCTGTCTGTATGTATGCTTAAATCTTTGAAATTACGCAACGGATTTTGATTGGATTTTTTTAATAGACAGAGGGATTAAACAGGAAGGTTTTTATATATATAATTAACACACCCACGGAACAAACATCGCTGTTCATAACAAAAATATTGGAACCGAGTGGGAATCGAATCCACAACTCTTAGCGCTTATGCATCAGGAGCCCTTGGAACTCATATAACCCTTTGTAGACTAACTACAAAAGGTAACAGAGTAAATTCACCACTATACACAACTAAAACCGAATTATTAAGGTTTAAGTTTAAGGCAGCAGAAAATCCTTCATAAAAAGCGGTTCTATCTTCAAAATGTTCATAACTTTACATGTCTGAATTTCTATCTGAATAACTCTCTTGTTTTGTCCTTTCGAGAGCACGTTAAGGTTTTTCAAACTTGTTATAAAATGCAAGCTTTAAAACGTTTATAAAATGCAAATAGATTGCAGAAGCAAGCAGATATTCTGAAGTAGCTGTGTCATCAAATGAAAACCGTTTTTGTGTGTCTCGCTATAAAAAAATTGCCAATATCAATACAAAAAACCTATAGTTCAATATACGAATAGCAAAAAAGTATATCAGAATTCAATTAAGAGACTATTCAGTGAAATATCTGAAGCAAGACGGTAAAACATTTACATTATAAGTTATGGTTTTGTTTGTTTAAACCCAGACACTGGCTGCTTAAAAGTCGAAGTGAGTTCATTAGAATTCGTCTTGGCGACCGAAATCTATTACAGGGGACAAAGGGATTCTATTGTATGAGGAAGTATTGATCAAAGGTGAGTTTTTTTATGATTCTTTTGGACATACACGCCTTGCTATTCTCAAAGGTTGTTTTATTCAAGTATGAAACACAACTGATGGTGATGAAGTATCTAAATAACTTACTTTTTATCTGGCTTTGATAATTAAAAAAAAAGGTTTTTTTAAAATCCAGTGCCTTTTCAAACTAAGATATATCTCTTTCTCTTGACCAAGAGCGCTGTAAAGAGCACGAAACGTCGCGTCTCTAGATAATAAGTTTAGGAAAGTTTAATCCATAAATTTAGTTTTGTTTCCAATAAGACATTTTTTAAAGGTTCATCCCACTGCTCTATCCACTCCTATCCCAGATAGGACTTTCCATTTCTTATAAATAGTTGGACTAGTGATTAAAAAACATTGAATGAGGATTTAAGAGGCTTTGAACGAAATAAATGTAAGAAATATAAACAAACGTAGATTAATGGTTTGCAAGTCTGCAGTATAAACTCGTGACCATTCAATAATTAAGACATTAATATGGTCATGGAGTTATCGTTCCGTTTTGAAAGATAGAAAAAACGTGCGAACCTCAAGGTGAGATTACTATCAATGTCACGCCCATATATGGGCAAACAATAGTGCGTTCTATTCCGGAAGATTCACCAATGAATCAGAGGACTGTTACAATATGAGCGAGTGTAACAGGTCCGTGATGAAACGACATTTCCGTAAGCTATCAATGATCGATGTTATTGGATGGCCAATTATATACCGACGTGTTTGGGAAGTTTATCATCATCAACAGCCCATATACGTCTCCACGGCTGGGACACGGGCCTGCCCTAAACTAGGGCGATAAGGCCTTAGTCAACCACGTTGGCCCAGTGCGAATTGGTTGACTACACAACCTAAAAAATTCTTCATAGGTGTGCTGGTTTCCTCTTTTTTCAAAGTTTCTCAAAAGTCAGCCCAGCCTATGATAACCCTGAACCATCATGGTTACACACAGTAGAAAACTAAATATGTCCAGGATATTTACTAATTTGCAAAACGCCATGATATCGGTTCAACTATCATCATCAGTTATCTACACTATCTACACTAATATTATAAAGAGGAAAACTTTGTTTGTTTGGTTGTAATGAATAGGCTCCGAAACTACTGGACCGATTTCAAAAATTCTTTCACCTTTGGAAAGCTACATTATCCCCGAGTAACATGGGCTATATTTTATTTTTAAAAAATTAGGGATCCTTACTAAAACTCCAATAATGTAACCAAAGGTGTAAAAAAATGACCTGAAAAATTCCTTACGTCGCGTGCGCTGCGAAAACTATTGATGATAGAACAAAATCATTTATTACGACTTTGCAGAACTCATCATTATCTACAAAAAGTGTCGCGACAGCATATGTCTAAATATTATAGTTATGTCACAGTAAGCGGTTTTTAAATCTAAAAATTTAATTTATTTTCCGCCGCTTGTAAAGGCTCTTTATTTGTACCTTGGTATTAATTCTTATCAAAATTAATTACTTTATATTCAAGAAGGCTTCAATACCTTTTTATAACTTTTTGAATTTCACAATTCGGCCAATTAATTCGGAAGATATCACGAGTTTAAACATGCAAGTAAAAAGTCGCCTGGTTGCCGCACACCGCGCTCAGCTAGACAGCATGCGACTTAGACTGCATGTAAGCGTCACTGGGGTACGGGCGGGGAGTCAATGTAATCTTAATATATATAACTCAAAGGTGACTGACATAGTGATCTATCAACGCACAGCCCCTGTATGGATCGGGCTGAAATTTGGCATGCAGGAAGATATTATGACGTAGGCATCCGCTAAGAAAGGATTATCCGAAGCGAAGCGAGGGCGGGCCACTAGTTTTGTAATATAATAATCCTAGAATGTATTATATTCTCTTAGGTATACAGTGATCTAACAAGTAAGTCATCCTTTTTGCGGTCTCTATGTTTTACAATCGGTGATAGATGGATTATTATAATTAGACATATATTTTATTAGTGATGATGACCACATGAAGGCATCATGGAAGTTATGAGTCACATGTGATTCACGTGTGCAAGTGCAGAGCCTTCATGTCACCGGTCACGTTTGGCACATCCTATCGCTCCCTACCGGATTCATTAGAATCTGAATGATTCGGTGCCATTTTAGCAAACACGTGCTAAGATAAGACTCGTTTTAAAGGGTTTTTGTTTGGCAAACTAAAACAAAGCAATTGATTACCGGTATTGCAATACTGTGAGATCACATGTGTTTTAATTTATTGCACGTTCCCGATTATTTATGTCCAAAAAGCAATACCGTTTTTTGAGCGCCGAAAAAAAATTATGTTTTGAGTAATAAAAGGTAGAAACCATCTATTACTGTTAGCATCAAATTAATATAAATCAATCATAATGTTCATATTACGGGTATACTATGTACCTATAAGACTACATGATTACTTAACATATAAGATAACATAACAGAAGAAATGTAAAATTTTCTATGTATAGATAAGCCAACAAGAAGCAAGCATTTTAAAGAAATTCCCCATGATTCCCGTAATTTAATTATACGCAATATCACATTAATTGCGATAACATATGATTTAACTGTAATTTGTTTAATTACTCACTGATTTCTCGTTAGTGGACGGATGTTGGTCATTGTGACCAGATGCCATATGCCTTATCAGTATGTAAATAAGGAACTAAGGATTATAGTGATAGCTTGTGACGTGTTTATCAGGTATTTTATATTGCAACAATATGTAATCGAGGGCATTGCGACTTGAAGATAAGGAGTTGTTATTATGTTCAGTTGTTTGCTAATATGCGCAAACGCCACTTCAATGAAGGATAAAGGACATAAGGCTAAAGAACGATAAAAAAAGACGTGTGGCACTTGGGGACTGCCGCGGTATAGCTATTGCATAGCATCGTCCGATTTCGTAGCAGCTCGTCTCGATTCGTGCGAGTTTCGTAGAGTCGTACAATACGTCTAACCCCACGCACACAAACACCGTGCCGAAGTCTACCGAACTGAAACGACGATAGACGATTGTGAGGTTTTTTTCCTTACGGGATTTCTTGGTTCCGTCGCCGCGCTCAAAGCCCGCGATAAAAGCTATGCAATTGCTTAAAAATTACGTACTAACAATATACCTAATACTATATTTGTTTTCTATTGAAATCAATTTTTATATATTTAAGTCTATTTTTGTGTATCACTGTTATTTCTGATATCTGTTACACCAGTGCTTAAGCTACTTAACTCAGAAACTAAGATCTATGCATGAATAACTCTAACTACGCCTGAAATGTCAAATGACAGTGTTGTGCGTAATAAAAAACCGAGATAGAGGGTAGACCGATATGTCTGCCCTTAGACCTACCGTCATTCTCGCAGTCCTACAGTTCACACGTGATCATGGCGCTTGAAACAGTGCCGAAATATCGGGAGCTCATTAAAACAAAACAACATGGTAAATATCCCGGACACTTTCAGTTTTCTAATGTCAAATGACAGTTCATCACGGTTGGTGCAACCCGATTGAATCGTTCTTTTTTTCCTAACTGACATGCGATGTTGGCTTGGAGCATTGTCGCATTTCAGATTTCATTTTCATTCATTTATAGACAAAAATAATCCTCGAACTCTGAAATAAACAAACGGCTTTCATAAAGTTAAACGGAGCGGAAAAAGCTCAAACGTAGCCATGAAACACGATTGTCTAAGCGCCAAACAAACGGCTAAACAGACTCGAAATCACTCGGAAACGTTAACGCATGAATATTAATGAAGGCTACAGCTGAAAAATGGAAATTCTGTCCGACACAACCGCGGTATGATAAGTGCAGAAGGCAATGTCTGTAGTTAGCTGTTATGGAAGCGATACGGTGATACCAAAAATCAATATATAGATCATCTGTTCTTTTCTCATCGTTCATCGTCATGATCATCGTCAGCCCATATACATCCCCACTGCTGGGGCACGAAACTTAGGCGATCAGGCCTGGCCAATTGCGGATTGGTCGACTACACAACCATAGATTTTTTCATAGGTCCTTACGATGTTTTTACCGTCAACGTTAAATCATTAAAGCACAGTAATATATAAAAGTGGTTCGAATACATATGAATCAATGAATGCAAAAATCGTAAATCAAGTTCAAAAGGAAAAACCTTTATGGATTAATAGAATTTTACATGGGCGATACTTTACGTAATTTTCTCCCTGTGTAAGACGATTAAAAATGGATCCTCCTACTTAGCCTTACAATCATAAAGCCACATATATATGGTCACTACATGTTTTCCCTGTTGTTTGTTCTTCTATGTCTAGACTACGAGAATAAATTAAAAAAAAAATGTCAAATGTCACATGTTCGCAAATAAAAAGGAGTATTTGTAATCATGTTTTTTTTTAATTTAGGGGTGATAGCCATTCGCTGAATTTAAAAAAAGCAGGATGATGATGTCACTGGACTTGCGGGGGAGCGGGCCGCCGATGCCACTCCAAGCCATCATCATATGTCAGTTAGGAAAAAACATATATTATATTTCACGATACATTGGAATATTTCTCAAACCTACATACAGGTCTTTTATCTACATAATATATACCAGTAGTGCCGCATTACGTCAAACGTTAATAGTAAAAGGGAGATGTATTTTAGTTTCCTTCTAAGCTTTGTTACAAATGTAACGCTAAATAAAGCATGAATTACGTCTTCATTTAATAAAGAAGCATAGTGTGTGACTTCAAGTTGAACAAAGAATTTTCACATACGCCTAATTAGGCGATAAAAATTCAAATTCAACTAACGTAATTTTAATTAGTTGATAGGCCGACGACCTCTACCTGTAAATATACCGATAGTTTTATCATTTGCAGAATTTAAGTGCAAAATGATTTGGAATATTTCTCGTATAACAGATTCAACATATGAAACTGCGTATTTTTAAAAAGTTTAAAGTTTAAGAATATCATATTCTGTTATTGTGCAGTTACTTAACTTATGTTCTTGATTGTACAGTCAATAAACAATAACTCCTTTCTAATAAAGAAATTTGTTTTCTTGACCGGTATGCTTGATTAAATATACGTCATCAGTAACTCAATACTAACCATACGTCTTCACTTTAATATTTCGCAAAGCCATACCAAGCGCAGTGAAACAATATTCCGTAAAAAAAAGTATTGTCACATCAAACAAAAATGTATAATACACTCTATAGTCAACAGAGTAAGACTGAAAGTTGAATACAGTTTATCGAGCTCACTCCATAAGGTGAAAACTGGTTGTTTCAGTGAACGCATTCATGTCATTTTATCACAGAATCTGGTATAGATAAATAATGGCACCTATTATTATAATGATATCCTACTAACGGTGTTTTGGTCACGGTTACAATTTAAGAGGTTAGCTTAAATAAATAGATACTTACGGGTATTACACAACACCACATACATTGATCTGCTTTCATGCTAAGTTTCTTTTAAGCAATTGTTTTACGCATACCAGTATTATAAACGTAATAATCCTATAAACTTAAAAATATTCTTACCTACTATATGTGTTAACTGCGAATTCTAGTTGCTGCAAATTAAAATAAATTCGTTACCTGAAAAAGAAGAAAACCTTAATTAATACACAGAACAAAGCTCCCATCCGTTATTAATAACTTTGATACTGTGACTTCGTTGAGTAGTCGAAAAAGGTGAGTTATACAATGACTGCACACTAACTTACGATTACTATTCCGTTTTTTAGACTGATCTACTATTAAAATATGACGACCCACATACAAAGAAAACAGTGTTTTTATTTGTACCAGGGTAAGTTTTATTTCAAAAATAGCTTTCGCAGCGCACCTACATTATCAGCCGACCGATTTACTTATCAAGCATGATAACGCGTATAGATTTCCACCCGAACTAGACCAGTCGTGTTCGGCCCACGTGAGTTTGCAGGATTTGTGCAATGCAAATTAGTGACGGTACACTAGAGTCAAGATAAATATTTAACATACATTTATATATCATATTACCCAACACCACATAGATTGATCCGATTCCGTGATTAGTTGGGAAGCACTTGTGTTACGGATATTAGAAACGACAGTGGTATACAAAAATATACTGAAACATATATAACACATCCAGACACGCAACAAATGTCGACGTGTTCACCACACAAATATTTGTTCAGATTGGGAATCGAACCCATAGCTATCAGCAAGAGCTAGGAGCACTATCAAATGTGCCATTAAGTCAGTATAAGTAAGGTTCTTTAACTTAAAGCTTGCAATGTCGTATCTAATCTTCTTCTTATCGTATGGTTGATGAACAACCTGGTGTCAGAGTTTTAAACCGCCCGTAGGCCTCTGACATGGCTTCACACACCGTTGAAAAATCTCTCAGGTGTGCTGGTTTCCTCACGATGTTTTCCTTCACCGTTAAAGTGTCGAATGATGATACATATGAATTTCAAATTTGAAAAACACATTAGTTCCTGGCGGGGTTTGAACTGGCGACCTCTCGCATGGCAAGCAACGACCTTAACCACTAGGCCATCGTATGGTTTGAATTTCTTTAAGATAAATACTATGAGTAAGTATTATTTAAATAAAAATTGTCTACAACCCTATCGACTTATAGTATACCAATTCGCTCCAATTTTTAAAAATCTCAGTGGTTGAGCGAGTCATAACCTATCATTCATATTCATAGTTAACTCGATCAACGTCCGAGTTGAATCGATTCAACTTGTCTCAAAGCAAGTTGGTACAACACTACAACCGTGCAATTTATTACTATTGGCTCCGGTGCATGTTGTTGCAACAGACAACATCATTGACATGACGTAATAAGTCAGATAAGTTATGTCTTATTCGTTCGTGTTTGGAAAATAATAATAATATTCTGTTAAGTATTTTTAAAGTGAACACTACTTTAAACCACTTTAATTATTAATGTTTGATAGTAAACAAATAATTAATAATCATATTAACACTGATTTAATTACGATCTGAAACGTATTTGTACAAAAAAGTGAAATAAAATTAAGGAAGCTAAGTTATGACTATGTCAAAAATATATCGGCGTTTCATATAGGCCTTCAAAGTATTATTTTAATTACTTACTCTTTTGAAGCCTAAAAACCAATAAAAGGCTCGCCTGTAAATGATTATAGGACACATCTCATATTATTGTATCATCATCATCATCCCATATTCGTCCCCACTGCTGGGCCTACCCTAAACTAGGGCGAAAAGGTTGCAGTCAACCACAGAATCTTAGGATTTCTTAATAGATGTCTTATTATCTCACTAGGAAAAATCCGTATAAATTTCAACAGATAGCCACCCCACAGACAATGGAAGAAGACATTACGTCCGCACAACTGGTAACAGTATATTAATACATTTATGTAATGTCATAGTTAATTTCAATAAATCCCGATGTCCGCACGGAACATCCGGCTTGCGCAAGAGATGCGCATACGCAGATGCGTCACAGTACAACGTGTAACTACAGTGAAGTTAATTTAAAATATATAACTCAACGGTGACTGACATAGAGATCTATCAACGCACAGCCCAAACAACTAGACGGATCGGGCTGACATTTGGCATGCAGGTAGATGTTATGACGTAGGCATACGCTAAGGAAGGATTACCCTAAGCGAAGCGAGGGTAGGTCACTAGTTTTGCTATAAATAAGGTTAATTACCGCCAAATATCGCTAAATTAGATATTATACTGGCTACAGTGCACATACAGTATCACATGCTTATGTGTAAATTATATATTTTATAGTGTAATATCTAATTGACAGCGTAGTATGTTTGGCAGTTATACCTTATTTATAATGGCAGACATAATTTTACACAACCCATTAATTAATTGATTTAAAACAGTCTGAGAATATCGTTTAATTTATAAAATATTTTATGACTTGGATTGATTAAGATATTTGTGATTTTAGATACCCAATCGGTTTGAAACTAATCGTCTAATATTGTGGGTCTTGTAACTACGTCTTAGATTATACGAAAAGAAATAAAAGTTTACCATTTCATCGGTAAAGGTTTGAATAAAATTAGGCTTTATTAGGTAATTCATACATTTTGGGAACAATTAATTGAATTTCTAAATGAAAGATCATCAATAAATTATTGCATGGTAAGTAGTGGACAGAGATGGGAGCTGATGATGATGAAGCATTTAGCATAGACCGTATTCAATTGGAAATGAAGAAAAAAGTAACTGGCAGGCATTGCTTTCTTTATAAAAATAAAAATGTCGAACAAGATTACACACTGGTATTACTAAGACTGCGGCATAGAAAGCGGCCGTCATACCGGACGGACGATTTGCGCTTTTCTGTTGATTTCAGGCCGCGGAAAATGCCATCACTTAGACGTCTTCCCTCATCATCTTAGCTGCAAGATGATTCGAGACAAATTTTAGGTAGGGCAGTGGCAAGTTGAGGATCTTACTAGATTAGACTATTCCATATTACCTCATTGAGTAAGGCCTGATCGCTTTAGTTTAGAGTAGGCTCGAGCACCTCGGTGGGGACATTTTGAACCAATAGCCTTCCCCCTGCTCCAAGTTATCCCCTAAAATATATGTAGGTCATTAGGCATTGTTCTATAAAAGTTAACAAGATGACCTCACTCCACTTGGTGGTAAGCGGTAGTGAGATCCACATATGAGGTCGTCCACAATAGACCATAATATGGTCTATTGTGGACAATACAATCAATATTATTGAGCCTGTCGCACTCACCCTAAAGGCCTACTTAAATGTCGTTTTAACTTTCGAGTTCTAGTTTTAATATGATAGACTGATTTTTATCGTATCCATTATAGTTGAACGTTTCATACTGTTCTTGCATCTCAACCATTATCCTTTTTATTTTTATAGTTTAAATATTATTAGACACACTTGTTTAGTTTGTGTACTTCATTATATTTGTTAATAGAATAACTTTATGAGCTAATGCTATTTACAAAATTGATCGGTGCGAACGAAAATAAATAACCAATTGTACACTCTGTTCTCAAGTAAGTGACAACTATGTTTTTATTGAGAAATAAAGAATCTTTAAACCTTATTCACATCTTATCTAATACTACAAATCATAAACCTATGTTACGTACGATTTTAGACTTTCGCGTTCCATTACACTAAATATTTGTCTTTATGGGTCTACACGCGTTAATAGGAGTAGCAAATTACATAGCTACTTACTGCCCGACGTTTCGACTGGGTTACACCAATCGTGGTCGCGAGCGAACTGGCGCTGCCCGTCTTCGTCTGCCATTGCGGTTGTGAATATCTTGATCCACCCCCGAACCAGCACTAATGTCATTAGTACAGCCACCCACATTAGTCCGACACACAACACTCACTGCATCCGGGTTGATTTTAGACGTAACATTCCGCGGTATGCACTTATCAATCACTGGATTCCATGCCGACCGACCATGACTTGTTCGTTTGTCGATTTTTAACAGCTGCAAAAATCGACAAACGATCAAGTCCGCGGTGGCTGAGCACCTATTAGACATGGGTACTAATCACTGGATGGAGCTACATGACCCGAAGGTCCTCTCCACAGATCGTCACTATCATACAAGAATGGTGCGAGAAGCTATTGAAATAAAGAAGCACAAGAATTTCAATAGGGAAGATGGATTTAAATTATCGTCGGCATGGAATCCAGTGATTAATAAGTGCATACCGCGGAATGTTACGTCTAAAATCAACCCGGATGCAGTGAGTGTTGTGTGTCGGACTAATGTGGGTAGCTGTACTAATGACATTAGTGCCGGGTCGCGGGAGGATCAAGATATTCACAACCGCAATGGCAGACGAAGACGGGCAGCGCCAGTTCGCTCGCGACCACGATTGGTGTAACCCAGTCGAAACGTCGGGCAGTAAGTAGCTATGTAATTTGCTACTCCTATTAACGCGTGTAGACCCATAAAGACAAATATTTAGTATAAACCTATGTTCTTTCACTGTAGGAATCTGGTAGATATTATCTGGAATGAGATAAGACCGACTAAATTATGTTCCTTTTCATTATTACGCTAACTAAGTAAATTGTTTAGTTTCCAAGTAAAGTACATAAACTATGCCATATATTATCTACCAATGGGAATGAAACTGCCTTTAGCCCAAAAGCCCTTATACCCACAATGGGAACACTTACCAGCCTCATATGCCCTAAACCGGTTAAGAACAGGTTCAATTAACAACCAGCAATTAACACTTCCTGTCCTACCAGAGAGATGTACGAACAGACAACGTATCAGACACACTTTAGACTTTATACCGTCCTTATGTCGACGTCATACGGGTTATTATGGAACTGTCAATACCCTGTTGACTGTACACTCGGAGTCAGTTTGAAAGCTACTACAAAAACATATGTAGTTACACTTGAGCTGTCATATTGAGAGTTCCGTACACACGGTTCTCCATTGGCCCCCGTCAACCCACGTGGTAGGTAGATTGAGATTGATATACTTTACAGCACAAGGAATATACCAATTTAGTAATGTAGATATAACAAAAGCTGTATTGGGCAATAGTATCACCCACCAATATGTGTAATAATAAGCCACAATTATTAAAAATAAGTATTTTGACACTTGTTGTTTTATGTACAGTCAAATAAAAAAAAGAGTGAAAACATAACCGTATTTAAATCTAAAAAATGACGAAGAAAACTGGAGCTCGGTTTAACGATTAAGTTAATATGACCTCGGTTTTTTTAAAAGATTTGATCACACATTTTTTTAATCATCATCACTCTGTAGAACAGGGGACGGCAAGGTAAAGTCAGAGCACAATTGCAATATCGTACTGGCTTAGTGGAACAGTGGTTATTGACCCTGAATGGCTTCAAGAGTCGTGGGTTCGATTCCCACTCGGGATGAATATTTGTGTGATGAACATCGGTGTTTGATCCGTGACTGGGTGTGATTAGAGTATGTATTTATAAATATATTTGTTAGTATATCAGTCTGATGCCCATAGTACAACCTTAGTTTGGGGTCAGATGACCGTGTGTGGAAATGTCCCAGATATTTAATATGAGATTTGACACTTCGCATTACTATATTTTGCGGTCTGCATGTTGCCGACCGTTGCACTAGACATTTCGTTTTTCACAATGAACAGGGAACTCCAAAATAACGGAACAAGTGTAGCAAACCGTTTACGAGTGACCAGCTGTCGAATTACCGACGGTCCGGAGATGAACGTTCGTATCCTGTAAAGGCAACTTATCCTAATTGCGTGCATTTTGTGCTGCAACGAATGCAGTTGCTCATTTAGCACAATTACCAAGAAGTAACTGTCAAGTTGAACAAGAAATCATTATAATATTTAAAAGAGCGGAAGCTGCTCTAAACGGCAATTATTATTGACACTACTGGTCCCTGCGAAGTTCATAGCGCGATTACTTAATTCTTTTATCCATCTGCGCAAATTTTCTGATTTTTTCTTTATTAGCTACTTAAGTGAAATTAAATTTAATCAAATGTCAACATATCATAAAATATTTAATTATCCTTTCAGTAATACGAAGAAAGGAAAATTAACAAAACAATCCAGTCACATTAAATAGTTTTAATTTAAGACTAAAATCAACATACCTTACTTACTTTAAATAAAGTGCTTTGATATGTCTCAAGCTCTAAAGAGCTCGGTATAAAGACTTTTTGTCACTCTTTTTGAACCTTGAAGGTACACTAAGTTTGTTCACCCTCATTGACAAGGTATTAAATACCTATTGGACAAAAAATAGATGTTTATCAAGAACTTACTCGAGCATAGAAGTTTAAATTGTATGTAGATCGAAACTTGTACCAAATGAAGGTATTATCGCCCAAGTACTATGCGGGCTACCCGTGTATGTTCACTCAATAGTAAAAGAGTATTAGTGAACATATTTTTTTTACATTGACCTTGAAAAACATACCGCGCCAGATGTGACATTAGACAATTCGATCTACCTTTCTTCAACTCTAGTTCATAATATTACTTATGTACCTACCTATACAAAGGTAAAGTAGAAAACTGAACATATTCGGGATTTTTTCCATGTTTCCTTTTTATTATCGAGGTCTCGATATTTCTCTGTATTAGAAAACTATAAGCGTCATGATCACGGGTGAGTTCACCCGTTAAGATATGCTACCAGATCGAGATGTTTCCCATATTACATATGATGGTAAATAAAATTAACCTATTTACTTATACAATACTAATATTATAAAGCGGAAAGATTTGTATTTTTGTATTTTTGTATGTTTGTTATGAATAAACTCAAAAACTACTGGACCGATTGCAATAATTTTTTCACCATTAGAAAGCTGCATTATTCAGAAGTAACATAGGCTATATTATATTTTTTAAAAATTAGGGATCCTTACTAAAACTCCAATAATGTAACCCAAGGTGTAAAAAATAGACCTGAAAAATTCCTTACGTCGCCTGCGCTGCGAAAACTATTGAAGATAGAACAAAACCATTTACTGAGACTTTGCAGAACTCATCATTATCTACAAAAAGTGTCGCGACAGCATATGTCTAAATATTATAGTTATGACACAGCAAGTGGTTTTTTATTCTAAAAATTTAATTTATATGCCGCCGCTTGAAAGGGCTCTTTATTTGTACCTTGGTATTAATCCTTAAAAAAATAAGTTACTTTATATTCAAGACGGTTTCAATACCTTTTTATAACTTTTTGAATTATTTAATTCGGACATTTAATTCGGAAGATATCACGAGTTTAAAAATGCAAGTATTAGAAAAAAGTCGCGTGGTTGCCGATATCGCGCGCTCAGCTAGCCAGCATGCGATGTAGGCTCCATGTAAGCGTCACTGGGGTACGGGGAGTCAATGTAATATGTAATATAATAATATTATAAAGAGGAAAGGTTTGATTTTTTCTTTGTTTGTTTCGAATAGGCTCCGAAACGACTGCACTGATTTAAAAAATTCACTATTGGAAAGCTACAGCTAGGGATAGCCCTGAGTGTCATAGACTTTTTTTAGATAAAAAAAAATAGATTTCTCTTACGAGGTTAAAATATATTACATAGAGATAGAGATATCCCCGAAGCGAAGCGAGGGCGGGTCGCTAGTACAATACTAAACATTCATACTTCAGAGTGGTCAGAAATCGAGCGAAACAAATAATTGCAATAATAATAGCACTAAAGTAATGACTTACAATGCATTGCCCATTAAAGGCAATCCATTGACTTATTGCAGCCGAATGCACCCTTTCACCTTGAATATGCACTCTTCAACCCACTCAGACCTCGTAAAATCTAAAGACAATACTGTTTTGGTTAATTTATGTACCGTGCTGCGAGTGTACGGTAGAAATAGAGAGCAGCACTTACACGTGAAAGAGAATGACGTTATTACATGTTATGCTTCGGTTAACCAGATAAGGCCCGGATCCAGTGGTAGAGAGGATCGGTGAAGCTATATTTTGTTACTAAAGCCTTCCGCTTGCACGCAAGGTGATGATGAAAAGGCTCTTCCAAACGATCATAGTAAGTTGTTCAGGAAAAAATGCTAAAGGATTATCAAGGGTCGCGAGGAATCCAGTTTTTCTACATACATACTTATCAGATCTAATATGTAAATAACAAATTTTCTGTGAAAGCTCAAGCGATGCCTGTAATTTGACAATAAACAATAGCTTTTATTAAGAAAAACAAATCAAGAGGGACAATAGAATA
Organism: Maruca vitrata; assembly: GCA_039566165.1. Lineage (NCBI taxonomy): Eukaryota > Metazoa > Arthropoda > Insecta > Lepidoptera > Crambidae > Maruca > Maruca vitrata. The sequence goes on along the minus strand of CM076936.1, from coordinate 6,079,858 downwards.
TTATTTCGACTGCTGTCTAGAGCGTCATAAAGTAACGACTAATGATGTATTGGACAGAAGAAAGTATAGCCAATATATCGTCATTGGACTTGCGGGGGAGCGGATAGCCCTCACCTCTAGATTCATCTCGCCCGATTTCATAGCACAGTATAGCCCATCTTACGCTCTGTAAGACATCCCTTCAAGAATACAAATTCACTCCCCTCATGCATGAATCTACAAAACTAGGGTGCGGACACACGCAACGCTTTCACGTGCCGGCGGTCCAGACGAAATTTGACACCGTGTGTTCCCGTGTTTTACTGATGTCACTTCCTGTTACAATTTCACTTGTATCTGTCTTCAAAGGGTATGCGTTTTGACTTTACGTTGGAAAGAGACGGAGTTATGAGGCAGGATTGAGTGAATATGATCTACGTTGAGTATCGTAAAATAACTCACTAATACTTTGTACTTATTATTTGTTAATTAAGGAAAACCTATTATTGGCCTTACGATATGTAAAATTTTATTGCAACTACTTATTGTTTACGCTGTTGGTTTTCAATAAAGAAATAAATAAACTCAAGGTTGTTGTTTATTATAAATTAATCACTGCCTATGTCCTAGTTTAGGGTTAACCCGTGCCTCAGCAATGGGGACGTATATGGGCTGATAATGATGATGAACAGGCATCCACGAGTAAATTTCATTGAAATATCCATTTGATCACTTCATATTTCAGATTTAATTCAGATCACTCACTCTATCTAACTAACTACACTACAAACTAAACAGACGATATTCTCTTTGTCTACACTCGTAGCGTGATTTTATATGGGCGTTCTAGTATTTATCTATAGTACAAATAAATAACATAATTGTATTGTCATTAAATATACTTGCTACTGAAAGTTAGTGACTGGGCTAGGGATAATGGTCTAGCTTTAGATAGTGGTCTAATATAAATCGATCTAAACACGCAATAATAACAAAACAAACTAGACTATCAAAATATTAAAAGTCAATATTAGAATACATACCTGCTATTTTAGTGGTTGTTTTCCCGCAGTAAAATGATTCTATCTTAGTAGTACAAAAGATGTGTGCAGTTCTTTTTGGTAAAATCAAAAAATGCCAGTTTTACGAAAGGTTTAACCGTAACTCGAAACCACGTTCGACACCGCTTTATGACTCAGGGTGAAGAGCTTCTTTAGCTTTAAGCATCGATTTCATGCGGCAAGCAGTACCTGAATACGTCACATCTTCAAAAACAACGATAGCTTCTTTCGTTTTCGAGTTGGAAAATTATTAATTTCTGAAAAATCGAAAAAAAATATTTTTTTTTCGCGTAATAATGGCATGATTCGATAGTATTACTAAAGGCAAGTCGTTCTGCCACGGGAAAACAACCACTAAAATTTCACGGTGTATACCCAGCTATGTAAATTAAGTATGTATAATTGTACATACTTAGAATTAGTGTAATAACGCCCTAGTTTAGGGTAGGTCCGTGCCCCAGCCATTGGGACGTATATGGGCTGATGATGAAATACTTAGGATTTGAATTACAGAGCCATGTAGGTAGATATAATTATTTGTGGAAGCATGTCTATCAAGTGACATTTTTTATAGAAAGTTCTTGCTATGTAATTGGAGCATGAAATCACTGTAACACAAAAAGTGTCATACTATTAGAGTAAGTGAAACCGGCTGTGAAATAAGTATGTTAGTTTTTGTCAGTTTAAAGACACGTTTGTTGCGAGGCGAAACACATTTGACGCTTTTTTGTGCAAATTAGAAATAATATGTTTGTTCATAACTACATTGTACATACATTGTTCAGAATCCGAGGTAAGTTGCTTAAGCACTTGTGCTCACGACAACAGTGCTATACACAAATAAACAAAAATATGTAACAGACACCGATCTTCATCACACAAACATTAGGTCCCAGTGAAAATCGAACCCACGACTCAATATCCGTTACGCCATAGTCAATATAAAAAAAGAATTGTTCATTTACATTAAATCTTATAAATAAAAATGAATTGCTGTTCGTTAGTCTGACTAAAACTCGAGAACGCCCTGACCGATTTAGGTAATTTTGGTTTTAAAATGTTCGTGATAGTCCAGGAAAGGTTTATAAGTATTGGCGGTATGAAATTCGCCGGGACCACTAGTGTTCAATAAGTACGCATATATGGCTTTTCTCAATACTGATAAACGAAAAAATAACTTTAACACATACTATTTATTCGTTGCTTTCATAATGTTCAGTCGATACATCTAGTGACTTACAACTTTAAGCTTTTATTTTCTCAATAATTATAGTTCATATGACACAAAGAGGTTAGTATTAAAAACAATAACCAGAAAAACCCTATGGCACCTACGACTCATAGCAAGCGAGTGGAACAAAAGGACATAACCTCTCTCCTTGAACAATGCCACATATTTCAACCGCAATCATTATTAATTGTAATTCGCGACAAATAAGGATATTGTAAGTTTATTTTCGCATTTACTGATTGCCAGCTGTGAGCGGAAGCTGGTGGAAGACGGAATTTTTATCGTTTTGACATTGTTTTAGCTGACTTGGCTGGCTACCAATGAGGGCCAAGTTGGGAGTACTGGTGTTCACTTCCGGTGTTTACGCTGTAGCTGTTTTGCTGGTATTGTAGTTGCGATTTCTTCTTAATACATGCTTATCAAAGCAGCCTTGGTTCAAATATATTTTATGTTCTCTTCACAAAGGGTATACACATTTTGACATAAAACAATCGATGTACTTAACCATAGTAAAATAAATGATACATTTGTGAGAAACTGGTGTCTAAACTAACAATTCCCTGTGTGATAGATCACCAAGGCCCTCACATAACAATCTGTACTTTGATAACCAAAAAGTTCCAAAGAATTGTCTTGCTTTGGTCCTCGTCAGAAAAGTATCTAGTTATGATTCGTGTTTAGTTTTTAATAACTATGTAGTTACACACTTATATGTTACAATATAATGAAAACAATACACACATACTCCAGTAAATTGAGAAAAATATTCGTCAGAAAAAAAGGACACGTAAACACAGACAAAACATATTATTACGACTACAGACTGACACACAAAGCGATCAATACGTAAGGATGCATTTTCAAACCTAATTTTTGGAGTAATCAAAATAATAGTCCGTCTACCGAAAAGACCGGAGGGCAGCGATCAACCAGTCTCAAAATTAACTAAAAAACCGGACTTGCACACGAAGGGTTCCATATCATTATATTTTAAAAAATCCCGTTTATAGATATAAGGGATCCACTTTTATCCAATTTTTTTTTATAGCGGCAATATAAATATATATGATCGGTTTTCTGTTTCTATCTCAGTGCGAACCGCCAGCTTTAGTAACAGAGTCTGGATTTTACTTCTCGCCCATGCGTAACTGCATGCAGCTAGACAGACAGTAAATATCGAATTCTCAGCAATAGGGTCCTTTACCCTTCCGCCACGTAACTTCGTCGAAGCGTCGATGGCCGAGTGGTTTAGGTCGTTGCTTGCCATGCGAGAACTCGCCAGTTAAACGCCGTCACGTACCACTGTGTTTTTCAGATTTGAAATTCATATACGACGCTTTAACGGTGAAGGAAAACGTCGTGAGGAGACCTGCACACCTACGACGAAATTTTTAGGTTGTGTAGTCGACCAAGCCGCTTAGCCAGCGTGGTTGACTAAAACCGCCGCTCTAATTTAGGGTAGGCCCGTGCCGCAGTGGAGATATATATGATTTGACGATGACCCTTCCGCCACGGGACCCTAAAACTGCATCCAATTACTGCCATACAGTTAACCAGCTGCGCAGGCGCATCAGTATGCGTCCGGCACAGGTGTCGCTTTGTGCAGAACTCGCTCGCAGGAATGTCCGCGCAGATGGAGCGAGGAATGCACGAAACACGTAAGTGGATTCGGAAGGAGCTTTTATGGATGTATTGTGGAAGAATGGGGTTTATATGAATGTAGATTATCGCTTGTTACTATTCACGTGAATTTGTTTATAACATTACACCCGTATAGCCAAGTCGGTTAAAATGTTACCTATTTTATTTCTCAGTCTATAGACTATCTGTGTACCAGATTTCATTATGAAATGAATTGAAATAATTTATTCATCATCATCATCAGCCCATTACAGTCCACTGCTGGACATAGGCCTCCCCAAATGCACGCCACTTCTCTCTATCCTCGGCCACTCGCATCCAGCTCCTACCAGCCGTCCGTAATTTATTCTGCAAAGAGATTTTCATGAAATACTTTTGCATTAAAACCGGTTCAGTAGTAGGCGTAAAACGGGTAAGAGTTACTGTCGTATTTATACTAATTAGTAAGTATACTCAATAGACAACATCACAAACATGGTTCTCATTCCAAGTTAAGTAGTTTAAGCAGTAAGTATTTGAGATACGGATATAAGAAACAAAAGTTGTATAAGTTTTAGTCTGGGTAGACATGCCCTTACGTATAAGCTATTTGATGTTAAATAATTTAATACATTTTATTTACTACATACGTATAATATTATTCAGAAGCACACTGATAATATAATATGTAAGGTAGTACATAACGTAAGATTAACGTATTATCTGCGGCACGGGATGTCACATGTCTTCCACAAATATCCATTGAGCCCAATTTTATTTTTGGCCAAATATCGAAGGCCATGACACAATTTGAGGCATCGAAAGTTAATAAAGTGGTAGTGATGTTCCAAGAAGCTGTTCTATTGCTATTTATAGCCTGAGGAATTACGTTACCTCCTACATACCATTTATTCATAGACAAAGACTGTTAATACTTGTTGAAAAGATATATTAACTTGCACATCTAAGTCAATACATCTGAAGAAGTATGATTTAGAGCTCTTATGATAAGCGATTGTAATTTGACTAGATCAATAGCGGATTGGATAGTGCCCTTTCTCACTTGAGCCAAGATTAGTGGGTTCGATTCCCACTCATGACTAATATTTATGTTCCAACAATCAGTGTTTGTTTCATATCTGAGGGTGTTATTTAAATTTATAGTCATATAGAAGTATTTACCACTATTGTTTCTAATATCCGTTACCCTTAAAGAAACTTATTTCGAAATAAGAACAATATACATATGTGATATTGTATGACATTTATTTATTAGATTGTTACACCGACCTAAAATTCACAATAAAATTTCCTTCCATCCTTTATCACTGTATGTACGAATGTACAGTTACATGACTCGTCATCAAAGATGATTGGCTCGGCCGTGACACAGTGCGAACTTGAACGAATCCGAGGACCTTGGGCATAACCAAAACATTTGCTAAAACCGTACGTCCGTCTGTTTACACGCCACTCATCGTCGGTGATGTCTAACAAGCCATACTGTAGTAACGGTACCCGAGGATAGGGCTGCCGAGTATCCAAAGTCAATATTCGGATATAACCGGTTATGTAGTTTTTCGGGACATTTGGGTAAAAAAAGCCCAACCAAAATCCTTAGTACGAACTAAGGTTTTAGGTTCTGGTATTAACTAACAGTATTTTTTTCTGTTTACCGAAACGTAAAACTTGTTATTTGATTGATCGATAAATCGGCAAATCAGCACTGATTTGCCGATTTAGTAGGTATCAAATACAAAACACACTAATGAAAAAATTGAATGTAAGCTTTTTTTTAAATTGTTTTTCAGTATTCCGCCTCATTTTTCATTGAATGTGCGGCAAAATGCACCCTGAGTGACTTGATGGGAGATACAAAAAATGCTACTCAAGTGGTCTGTGACAGTGGGTAATTCGAATTTGTCGTTGACTCAATACCAACAACAGAAAAGCTTTACGTGAAATCAAGCAAATGTATATGAAATCAAAATGTACAAAAAAATACAAAATCCGGACAGAATCTAATAATACTATTTCCGGTTTTATCCGGACGCTTGACAACCCTACTCTTGACCACCGAACTGTAGGTACCTACAATGCTAATAGGACATCACTGGTGATGACATTTTCAGTTTTTTGACCCACTTGTTTTGACAACGAGGTTTTTATACGCTGTCATTAGAGTAAATTGTAGCGGACAGGGTAATTGAATATTGGACATACATTAACCTACATCTATGTTTGAATATAGTTCGCATGACCATACTCGTTTAGATTTTGTGTACTCAATTAGAAGGGGTCAATAAAACTATTGCTGCTTATTAATAAACTAGCGACCGCCCGCGACTTTGTCCGCGTGGAATAGTTACTTTTGGCAATTATTTATTAATAAAATATGTTGTTTATTAGTAAAAGACCAGTTGAAATTAGTACAGCCGCTGTAGTAGAGCCAAGGTAATAATAGTTTATCGACAAACAAGGAAAGTTTTTTTTTTAAATATTAAAATTGTCATATGCATTTTCTTTGTCAAATGAATCCTATTATTATCGTCATTCCGTGATTACCTATCATTATCGAGTACTTAAGCTTTGACTTAACATATTGTTATGGACAAATGAAAGAAATAATATTATTGTTTATTAGATATTCCAATAAATAGTTAAAAATGTTGTTTGGTTTGTAAATCTATATTTTTGCTGTGTTTCCTGATCATTACAAATAATATGAACTGTTTATTCATTTTAGTCTGAGGGTGGGGGCCTGGCGATCCGTCACACAGGGTTTACCCTAGTATGGACACCAGTCTCTCACACTGGTAACTTAGCTCCTAAGTATTATTAGTTCTTTCATATTGTGTACACTACCTTTGTGAAGAGGAAATAAATAAATTTTACTATTATTAAAAAAAAAAATTAATATGTCTGTAACGAAATGTAATGAATGGGTCTATCAAGCCCGGAACGGAGATATGTTAAGAAATAAGGTCTTTACAAACATACAGACAGACGGAAAAAAAACATCTTATCCGGGTTCCATTATTCCAGTTAAGTTTGAATAAAAAACACGCTACATATTTTAGGACTTAGAAGAATCAAGTTTTTTAAAGTGTAGAAAAGACATTTAGAACTCAACTACACTGTATCTCTTAAATCTTAATTAATGGACCAATATTTAATCTTTGACATTTTAACTTTGTTTACTGGTCTGTCAAGTGGAAACACTAAAATTAGCGAGATCATTAAACAAGCCAATAAACCTGCGAAAGAGGTCGAAAGAAAGTCCGCAGTAAAAATTAAAAAGACATCAAAGATCCTTCTGATAAGTACTTAATTAATTAGCTACAAGAGTGACACATAAATCCAGTTTAGACACCTAAGAAAGTAGTTCGAAAGGAGAATATCAATTAGGAACATCATTAGGGAAATATATTTTTAATTTAGATTCATGTGCACCCGCCGTTTTGTCAGTGATTAATGAAATAAGAATTAATGTAAAAAGCAATCAAGGAGCCATGAATATTGAAATATCTAAGAGGAAACGAAAGCTCGCCCAAGAAGACGGATTAAGGGGAATTGTTTCTTTTAACTTTGATATAAAACTTTTTATTATGTAGTGGTCGTAATTTAAGTAATCAACTATATTAAAGCTTAGAAAGGGTTTAGGGGTAAGAGCCATCCGCTCCCCCGCAAGCCCGGTGATGATGACAAGGCTCCTCCAAGCCATCATCGTTAGTCAGTTAGGGAAAAAAAAAGCTTAGAGAGGGTTTAAAGATCAAAGAGGGTTCAAAACCCAACTTTTTAGACAAGAAAAAAAAACTCACTGTATTTGCAACTCCTAATATCGCGTGTAGACCAATAAGACTAATTAATATTTAGTGTAATGAAACGCGAAAGTCTAAAATCTTAGATAAAAAAAAAGCGAGACGATTCCATTAAACAACAACAATAGCTAGCAAAATCTTCAAGAGTAATCAGACACGACGCCATTCTAAGATTCTCTCATGTAAAACCCATTTGTGCTTTTAAAGTCCATCTTATAAATGGAGATTAAGTGTTTCTTGAGACGCCCTAGCTCCGTCTCTGGGTACACCCATCCATATTCATGTTAACTGACCTTGCGTTGTCATGATGTTCCGTGGCGCCGTGGCGAACTCAAAAAACACGTCTCCAGGTCAAAAAGCGAAATTCCACCACAATTCTCAACGGGGGACACTTTCGCTCGATCGAAAGCCACGATTCAGTAATAAAATAGCCGTAAAACGTAACACTTATGCCACGGAGATAAGGTTCACATTGGCTGGTGAATTTTGCATGTACCGAATGTTTTTCAGTTATGAGTGACGTTCTGTATTGTCCGGAGGACTTGCGTAAATACAGGCATAACGGTGGAAAGGCAAGCGGACTGTTACGCCAAATAGACAAAACAATGTAAACCGTATTGTGTGGGAATAGACGTGGAATTCCTTTGTGCCGATCACTGTATTGTCATCGGTATAGAAGGTTTTTGCGGAAAGTGATATTTGTCAAGTTTTGACGGTAAAAGTATAAAAAGATGTGGTTGGAAATTCATCGTAACCGATAATGGTTATTTTAGCTGTTTATGTCAATCAGCTCAATTGTTCAAATTTTTCACAGGTGTGTGAAGCCATGTCAGAGGCCTTCGGGCGGTTTAAAAACCCTGACACCAGGTTGTTCATCAACCATACGATAAGAAGAAGATTAGATACGACATTGCAAGCTTTAAGTTTCTTTAACTTAAAGCTTACCTTACTTATACTAACTCAATGGCACATTTGATAGTGCTCCTAGCTCTTGCTGATGGTTATGGGTTTGATTCCCACTCTGAACAAATATTTGTGTGGTGAACACGTCGACATTTGTTCCGTGTCTGGATGTGTTATTTTTATGTTTCCGTATATTTTTGTTGTTCAGCATCAACCATACGATAAGAAGAAGCTCAATTGTGTACAGATAGACGGATTATTCCGATTGATTGATCTGTCTTTCGTGTTAAGTAAATAAACTGAATTACTTAAAGTAAATTCATTATTTATTAAAAGCGAAATAGCGTTATACAGGTTCTTATGAATTTTCATCCATAATTTACTCTTCACTTGTGTATTCATGTAATGTTTATGCGACTTTTTTTCCTAATTATCTACGTATTTAGCTCGGCGTAGCCTTGTCATCATCACAATACTTGCGGAGAAGCAATTAGTACAATGTGATTTATTTTGGTCTTTATAAGGGCTCTTATTGCAACAAATGTCCCTTAGCCTTGGTAACCGCCAGCCAACCTAAGCAGTAGTTTCTCTGCCAACTTCATAGAAAACAGCAAAAAATACACCTGGTTATCGTTTCATAAAACATTACCAAGAATTCAGTTAGAAAATAGACCAGCGTTGGTAGAAAGGGACCAGACGGCCGTAACAAAGTAACCGTGTATAGAAACCGCGCGGTTTGCGGTTGCGTGAAAGTTTACATGGAAATTGGAACTTGTCCCGTGCTATACCGGGTTGGAGAATCGGTTATGACGACTAGAAGAAACTTACTGGGTGGATGTGGATATTTAGGAGGATTCCCTTATCTTTTAGTCGATTGCTAATTATTATCATAATAAGATTTTAGATATTCGCGTTCCATTCCTGAAAGACTCGAGTGGAAGAAGTATACATTCATGTTGCGCCGGCACCACTTAGCGTGGGACAAGGGCAGAATGATGATTCCTTTATGGGACGTTTTGATTGGGTTACACCAATCATGGTCGCGAGCGAACTAAGTCGTCGTCGGACAGTTAGTAGCTATGTATTTGCTAGTCCTTATATTGGGTATAAATCCTTTGCCTAATTGCACCACTAATTATATGAATCCCTAAATGTGGAAGATCATTTTCTGCGCTCTTAGCCAATACCAATAGCGCTCTTTCGAATCCCGTAACTGCGATGTCACATCGGCACGAAAAATCACTTGAATGGAATCTATACAATCTAAGCTACTATTAACTCTTTCACGTTTTAGGGCAAAACTACTGATTTAAATGAAATTTAATATCTGTGCACCAACACAGTGAAAAGTCATAATTTTGTGACAATTTAAGGGAGTAACGTTTCACACAGTAGCCCGAAAGCTAGTAAATGATAAACGGGTGAAAAGTTCAACATGTTGTGCCATTTGAAAGATACTAAGACCTAACATAAGTCAATTGACTGTAGCTAATCTCTGTATCGCCGTGTAAATTATTACACGTGCCATCCCATTATGTTATCTTAGGTGCGTATGTCAGAAGTCATCCCTATGCACCATCAATACTTACATAGCTCACGACATTTGAGGGGACCCAAAGGTCTTTAAATGCCAGCGTGTGGAAGAGACTATAAATACTGAATACTGCATCAGACAAGGTTCATTAGGCTTGCAAAAATGCAACGCTCTTTCAATAATGCAGTTAGCGTGCGACTGATTAAATAACTGAGTAACTACTTTGAATAGACGGTGGGTATGCGTGTGAGCATTTTACTCTTTGATGTTGACATGGCTGATTTATCATAGTTGTTTTGAACGAGTTCAAGATTCTGTTGAAAATTCTGAAATGTGTCATCATCATCATCATCAGCCCATATACGTCCCCACTGCTGGTGCACGGGCCTACCCTAAATTAGGGCGATAAGGCCTTAGTAGGGATGCTCGATGAACATCGATGTTCGATGATCATCGATGTTGAAAGCAAAAAAATCGATGTTTTAACATCGATACTGCTATACGAAAAATATCGTAACATCGATGTTAACAGCATCTATCATCGATGTTAACTCACGGCCTCACGCACGACACGACCAATGCAACTTACGAAACGAAATATGTCTTTTATGAACGCATCCACAAATCAAGTCTATTTTGATTGAACGCATCTTCATTCATTCAGGGCGCACCCGCACCGGTCGTCGTTCCTTTCATTCGTACGTTCTTCGTCGTCTCCTCGCTTGATCTCCCATTCGTTTGTTGATAAACAATTTGTTGTGCCAGTTGTGCGTGTGTCGGCTGTTTGAATTTACTTATTTGATAGTTTTATATTATTGTGCATAATAATATACATGGAATACCACAAAATGTAAGTTTTTATTGATTGACTTCTAAATATTAAATTCATCTGTTTGCTTTCTGTGCATGCTAAAGGAAATTGTTATTTTTTAAGGTTATGAATGCTGTTATATGAGACACAGAGAGCACAGAGCAAAACAATAATTATCGTTTTCTCTTACTCTCGTGCAAAATTTTAATGTCTCGGGCCATAGACAATTTATCTCTTTTCTTACGGCTGTGGTGTGGATGCTTACTGTTTTGGTTGCATTGAAAATAGTATTTTAAGGTGACAAAACATTTTATTTTGTGTATTTTCTATGAATATTTTTGCATGTTGTGTTATCTCGAGTTCATGTCTACATTTTATTTAATTTCATTGTATGTTTTAGGAATACAGAAACAGAATTAAAGATGCCGCCAAAAAGTAGATTTTGGGAATTTTTTGAAAGACTTGAAAATAATGAAGCCAGATGTCGGTCTTGCCATAAAATCATAAAAACTTGTGGCAACACTACAAATCTTAAGTTGCACATTGAAAAAATGCATAGTTCATTATTAGGGAAACATAGCAACGAGGAGAACACAGTTCATAAAACAGGCGCTAAGAAATCACGTAAGGATACATTCGTAACACCTATAATGTCAACAGCTTCTACTTCTGCTGAGATAATTGCACCTGTCTCTGCTTTATATGACAATAGTTCAGTTGATTCCGATTGTAGTTTTAATGCAAGTGACATAAGTGCATCATCTTTTCGCAAAAAAATATTTCAGCCGACGCTTAATCAGAGTTTCAGGAGCATATCTGAATTTTCTGAAAATGGAGCTAAAGGAACTCGCCTAACAAATGCTATCTTATTTATGATTTGCAAAGATTCACAGCCTTTCCAGATGGTTGAAAATGAAGGATTTCTAAACTTAATGAAAGCAGCTGCACCTCTGTATAAAGTCCCATCCAGGCATACTTTCAAGAGAATGCTAGAGAACCGATATGAAGTTATACAGAATCTTTTTAAAAACAAAATTAAAGACCTACGTAATATTACCCTGACAACCGACATATGGACGGATACCATGCAGACTAGGAGTTTTCTTGGTGTCACTATACACTTTTATGACGAAGAACGTATGGCATCAGTGACTCTAGGAGTTTATGAGTTAGCCGAATCACATACTGCTGAATACATTGGAAGGATGCTGTTGCAGACATGTCATGAATGGTGTATAGATCCAGAAAAAGTATCTGCTGTGGTAACTGATGGAGGAGCAAATGTTGTTAAAGCAGTAGATATCTCATTTGGAAAAAAATGCCATATTATTTGCTTTGCTCACTTACTTAATTTGGTAGCTCAAAAATCAATCGCGAAAACAAAACAATTACCAGAATTAATTGGATCTGTCAAAAGGATTGTCACTTGGTTCAAGCATAGTGTAGTGGCGAGTGATGAATTACGAAAGCATTCTGATCTAAAATTAATACAAGAAGTCAGCACTCGCTGGAATTCCACTTTTTATATGGTGGAAAGATTTTTAGAACTTCGACCAACAATTAATCAAATTGTTAATTGCCATACAAGTGCTCCTCCAATGATTACTGCAACAGGTATTGAAGAGTTGACTGAAATTTTAGAAGTTTTACGCCCTATAGAAGTTGCTACTAAAGAAATATGTGGAGAAGACTACGTTACCAGCAGCAAAGTCATTCCCATAACACGAATGCTAAACTTAAAAATGAACAACTTTAATACAAACAATTCTATGGTACAGGATCTTAAGCAGAACATAATGACTGAAATCAGTAAACGCTTGTTACCCTCGGAACATGTTCAAATACTTGCCTTATCTACATTGCTAGACCCAAGATTTAAAAATATTCATTTTCAAGATCCTACAGCATGTTCGAAAGCAATCAGATTTGTAAAAGAATTGCTAACTTCTACGACGGAAACGGAAATTATTGAAGAAGATATTAGTCGTTCGCCAGATCCAACAGAACAATTTGACTTGTGGAGCGAACATTATAAACTAGTTAATGTCAAAAACTCTACGCCTTCCCCTCGTGATCACGAAATGCCTTCCGAGTTGAGCTACTATTTAAAAAACCCAGTATCGGATCTTAAACAAGATCCTATCCAAGTTTGGAATAATGTCATCGGTTCCACTTACCCGAAGTTGAAAAATATTGCGGTAAAATATTTGAGTACTATCGCGACATCAACGCCATCCGAAAGACTGTTTTCAAAAGCTGGCTCTACTCTTTATCAACAAAGAAATAGACTAAAAGGTTCTTCATTATCAAAATTACTCTTCCTCCAGTCGATTGATAAAAAATATTGGAATATGTAATAATTTGATCTGTTTTTAAATAAATTCCGAAATTTTACACTGTTTTATTTTTTTGTCATAAATCATCGATTTTATCCAACATCGATGTTCGGTTTTCGATAAATATCGAACATCGATGTCGGGTTTTCAATTATGACATCGATGTCAACATCGATGTTTTTCTAATATCGATCATCCCTAGGCCTTAGTCGACCACGCTGGCCAAGGTGGGTTGGTCGACTACACAACCTTAGAATTTCTTCTTAGGTGTGCAGGTTTCCTCACGATGTTTTCCTTCACCGTTAAAGCGTCGAATTATGGTACATATGAATTTCGAAAAACACATTGGTACCTGGCGGGGTTTGAACTGGCGACTCGCATGGCAAGCAACAAGCTGTTTAGAATTTTAAGACTAGATTGTAATTCCGATGATGGCGTATAGAATTATACATCATAAAAGAAGAAAAAATATCAACAGAACGAAATAATCAAATGAAAGAGTTAAATCTGATTTCACGATTGCTAATCATAGTCTATAAGACTACAAATTATAAAATCTTTGATCTATATAAAACTATCGTCGTTATGAGATCAAATCAGTCACATAACAAGTAATAAATGACGCATTGGACTATGACTAATGTTCTATATAGACGCCGAAAAGCAGATTTGAACAATCAAATATACATAATACGCTCACTAACTTAAATTTACATTAATTACGTTAAGAAAGAGTCGCATACATACAATTGGGACATTATATAACGTATATGGAGAAATGTGTGGGTCGGAATATACCTATAAGTTTGCTATTTTAGTCAATTTTATTGTGAGCTTGGCCTTGCCCGGGTTGTCTAGATGTCTGATGCATTTATGGTAGAATAGTTCATGTTTATGGTATAGAGACATTACTATCATAAATTACTTTTACATAGTTTTTTACTACGTATACGTTTAGGTAAGACCACTTGAATATTAAAAAAAAAATGTTTAAAATTTGTTTATTTTCAGTAATTGCTTACAACTAAACTATATCTAGCGGAGTCTGCACTAAGCTTAAAGCTTGTATTGCAAAGTCCATAAATATAAAATTGTAAATTACCGCAATATAACGGAAAAATAAGCGTTCAAGATAATACTTTTAGATTAAATTGACTTTATTGATTTGATACAAAATATCACAACAATTAACAGATTTGTATTGTCAAGTATAGGATAAAAAAAATCTAATCAATACTGTTTACATATTGTTTCCTTTGCTTGTTTTTTTTATCGTAAAACCAGATGCGTTCTATTTCCTTATGTCACAAATATAATTTACACTGTGGGCCGATTGTGAAACTGAAATTAATAGTCATTCAGCAAGAAGTCTTGTTTTTCAACCTAGTAGCAATATCAGGCAACTCAAGAAATAAATAAATAATGAGGCTAGCTCCGGTTTAGCAAAACAAAGCAATTAACTTCATACTCGTAGTATATAAGCGTAAGAATACATAGTGAATTCACTTGACTACCATTTATATTCAACTGGATGCGTATCGAACTATTTACTTATGTATTTGCATCCATTGTGATGCATACCTAGACTGGAATGCATTGATCATTAATAAATTAAACGGATCCTTGATTTTATATAATTTTAAATTGTAATTTTAATCTTTCACGCTACATTTCTACAACACTATGCGTGCCAACAAACTCTCCGTGAAGGATGCCGAAGACCGTGCGAAGTGGAGAGATAGGAGTAGGAAAGCGGAGCCCGGGCTCTACAAGGATGCAACCGGGAAAACGCGGAGATGATGATGATGACGCTACATTTCTACAACACTATTAGCCTATTTTCACAAAATAAGTAACATTGTTTTTTTTTTAATTCGAAACTAATATTGCTTGTCTATTTGTCTGTCACGTTTGCACATCTAAACTACTGAACCGATTCAAATGTTTGTTACACGATTAGACCAGAGACTGTAAAAGGTTTTAAGACTTTTTAACCGACTTCGCTAAGGGGTGTATTGCAAGATAAACAAGTCACACAAATCTCCAGTAAGCTACCTTTTTATTTTTCCTAACTGACTAGCGATGATGGCTTGGAGGAGCCTTGTCATCATCACCGGGCTTGCGGGGGAGCGGATGGCTCTCACCCCTAAAGTAAGCTACCTACACTATTAACTTTAACTATCCCATGATATAATACTAATGTACAATTTTTTTATTCACTGAATTATCAGCCAGTTACATATGCAATCCTTAACTACGTATGTGGACCGATTAGGATACCTAACTTACCACCCGGTCCACGCTTCAAATATCACTCTAGCGTTACCCTGATTATGTAGACTACTATATACCGTACATTATGTACTGCAGTCGTAAATAACCGACCCTATTATATACGTAACCAACATTGCATCTTTCGCGAGCAGTGCGTGACATTTTGACGAACAGAAATAGGCCCTTACGGCCTACTTGAGGGGTTTTACTGAACGCATTGTTCGATCGAGTTGAGAAGCTTCAATTAAAAGGAATTCTTCGTATCGCGATGACCTTTTAATTAACTACGTCACTGTTCATTCTAATTTTCGTATGCAATTGCTTAGAAGACATTTTGTACAAGAGTGTTTCCAAATATAGCTTTATACATCGGGTTTATTTTGCTTCTCGTGTTTGTTTAATTTACTAAAATGTGTTTTTTTTATTATGTCTCTTTAAAATAAATTATGAATTTAAATAACATCTTT
This sequence comes from Maruca vitrata, assembly GCA_039566165.1. Taxonomy (NCBI): domain Eukaryota; kingdom Metazoa; phylum Arthropoda; class Insecta; order Lepidoptera; family Crambidae; genus Maruca; species Maruca vitrata. Next base: position 6,063,821 of record CM076936.1, on the reverse strand, counting down.
TTTGTGGAACGTTCCAAGTCTCGTGGGTTCGATTAACCCTTAATCAAATACGGGAAAAATTTTTTCATTGTGTGATGACCGGTATTACAACTAGGTGTTTGTTCAAAATCTGGTAGAAACTATTTAGCTAGTGTCACTTAAGGTTTTTATCTTTTGATGTCAAATAAAAAACAGTGTTTCAAAATAATTGACCGTTAGTACAAATTAAATCAGAATGTAAATACAAATCCCATCAGAATATACCTGCCAAAGAATAAAGCCGCGAAATGTATCAAACCAAATAAACTCATTCACGTCATTTCCCTCAGTTTCTATCTATACAAAGACCGGTTTGTTTTCTTAGATTACTCCAATTCTCCATTCATCGTGTTTACCTGAAACAAACAAACATAAGATTAGTTTATATGACACGTACCGTTGCGTAATTCCTCGCAGTCGGTTAAATAATAGTGTGGTTAACCTAAAAAGATAACGGGCCCTATGCCAATACCGCCTCTGCCGACTTATCAGCACATGACAATACAGGGTTTTGAATAAAGAAGTCCGCACTTGTGACTTCAGTAGGAGTGGTTAAGTTTTTCTTTGTGAGTATTGCTGTTTTCTTTTTTTTTCTTTACTAGTGTTCCCGGCGAATTTCATACCGCCTGTAAGTAAGTACTTAAAAAATATAGAAAACATAAGTATGGTTTCAATATTTTTTCACAATTTAACGAACGAAATCCCTGGACGAACATTTCAAAACCAGAATTACCTAAATCGGTCCGGGCGTTCTCGAGTTTTAGTCAGTCTAACGAACAGCAATTCATTTTTATTTATAAGATTTAAAAACAAGGAAACGATTTTCAAGAATATTGCTTAAGTGAAGGGTTTATTAATAAACCGTTTAACGAATTACTTTATTACGAAACATGTCTTATTAACAAAAATCACACAAATTATACTTTAAAACTCCAACATTGTAACATTTATCTTTTTTTTTTCTTACTAACATTGATGATGGCTTGGAGTAGATTCGTCATCATCACCGGACTTGCAGGGAAGCAGATGATTCTCCCCTCTAAAACTTATCTTCAATCCCGATAAGATCTATGTATAGATGACAAATGGAACCAAATAATTGTGTCATAAGCAATCAAAAGTCCCCTTTCTTACTAAATTTTATCAAGCCATGACATAATTCAAATTTAAATGATATATCTTTTAGATTTTGCATTTGGCCTACTTAATGCATTTCGTATTCGTTGATACACTATTTAATTGAGTCCGACTGTTTTGGGTCAGTGACAAATTAATTGTTTGATACATTGTACGACGAGGCGACCGACTTAACGCAATAACACTTGAAATTGATATCTTATGAGTAATAACTGTTATAAAATTCAATAGTGAAAATTACTATGCAATTACAAAGCGAAAGTATTATTATAGTAATTTTGTTTGTAAAAATTGTATCAAAAGCAAATAATTTAAAAAATAATTACATGATTGTAACTACTCAGCGTAAGAGTTTTCAGGATGAATGTATACTATAAAAGACAATTAAATATTTTTTGAATGAAGTACCAACTTAATGAACAATTCGACGCTTAAATATCTAATCATTGTATCTGTACTTAGCCTTTAAGTAATCAAATTCTTTAACACCTCTTATTATACCCTTAACCAATGCATTAGTACAGTCGAGCGCACAAGTCACAAAGCGTTTGACACAATAAGCCTCGAGTATGGAAAAACGTTTTGAAGTAAACCGTGGAACAGCTTTGTATTCTAATCCATGCCTGGGTATCCTGGAACATTGAATATTACATAGGGGAGGATTATGTCAGGCGCACTTGTGAATAAGTTATGTGGACGACAGTACGTAAAAGTGTTGGGTTTAAATTTTCAACGAAGGGAGTTCTCATTTCCATAGCCACATGAGGAAAAGGACAAAGCAAATAATAGCAAAGTATCCTGTTCGGGTAAAAATGAGGCCATACTTTTGCTGTCTAATTATTGTACAATTACAATCCATACTTATACTTGCGTATAGTTTAATGTATGATGCAAATTATTTGGGAGTCTTTTCGCAACATAATGGTTGTTTGTAAACGTATTCAAATAGAATTTAAAACGCCCAAATCCGTATTAAACTACAAAAATAAACTATAATAACGTAAAATATTGAACTAAATTTGGAAACTACTTTGTTTTTTAAATTCCAGTAAACATTTGCGCCACATTATGTAACTTTCAGCTAATGAGTTTGTGCTTGTCTGTACACTGGTGAACCGAGTTGAGTGTGTATGCTTTGGAAAACTTGTTCGAGTGTTGGGAAAACTGTAACATTAATGAAAGGTACATTCGCGTGCAAAAGCAGTTACTATTTTTTATTCAAATTTGAACATAGAAATTGTTATTTTTACACTTTTAAAACAGCTTTTTAACAGAGCCAAATTATAATTAATTAACGAATACCAACGTTCTCCAAATGGGGGTTAATTATGAATGGCCAATTAAGAGTGAAAGTTTCTTCGCTAAATGTTTTACTGGTCCAAAGTTGTCGTGTTCTAATGAAGCTCTCTGAACTAGCTTATTTGAACGTCAATTAGAAACTTCGGCCTCGAATTGATTAGCTTTCATGTCTTGTGTATAAAAATATAAACATGTTTATATGCCACGAATCGGTGTTATAATAGTACTTAATAACTAAATGTTAAACAAACTTACCTTAAGTGAAGTTTGACCGTAATTATACGAGTCGCCGCATCGAAGAGATTTTCACCCGGTAGTCCATTTCTTAATGTACTAGGCATCGAACACTATTTTAGAGCTGAAAATCTATAAAAAGAAGAAAGTTTACACTTCCGTTCGTCAGATGGCGCGTACGCACCTAATCCGCCCGAACTGTCAAGACGTCATTTAGTTTAGAGCATGATTTCCCAAAAATATTTAATGGGTGTTATACATAGTTATACATGGGAAGGGAGGGACTGAAAATCTCTTCGGATGCGGCGACTCGTATAATTACGGTCAAACTTCACTTAAGGTAAGTTTGTTTAACCCTTCAATTATACTTCGTCGCCGCATCCTCGAGATTTTCACCCGGTAGATGTTTAGAGTTTTTAGGAAATCATTTATTAGGTAGCATTAGGATAGTTAGAAATAAAAGTGTAACTCTGCTAGAATACAAAAGATCTTTTATTATCAATTAATCACAACTACTCGTATCTTGAGTATCATTAATAATTGCATTGACAAACGTATTATCATTATTAGAATTTAGCGGTCTGTTATAAAACTTTCCAAAAATCAGTGAATTTCCTGACCAGCCTGCCGTTTTCTTAATAGATTCTACAGACACACCTCTACGATTAGCCGCGGAGGTTGCTGCATGGCGAGTACTGTGAGCAGAATAAGGGTTAGAATCAATACCGCTTCTCTTTAAGCGTCTGTCTTATCCAACGGCTAATCGTAGAAGCAGTTGCATTATGGTAAGGCTTCTTAGATGTTAGAATAAGTCTATCGGTGTTAGAATTGTCTCTAAAGCCTCTTGTAATTTGAATGTATGAAAGAATTGTCCTTGCAGGACATATCTCCTCCTTATTATTAAAAAATGGGATGATTATATTAGGTTGAGACCGATTAGGGGGCTGAAGTTTTTATCAAATCAATTATGTTTATGATCAAATTATCAGCGTTAATTTTAATGTTGGCTAGTTTAATTACAGATAACGTCTGTACTCTTTGTGCAGTTGACAAAGCAAGGAGAGTTACCATTTTTTTCGTGATTGTTAATAATGATAAATTTTCATTAGGGTACCACTGGCTGATGTAATCCAGAACAATATTGGTATCCCAAGTATCTTGGTATTTTGGAAAAGAAGGTCGACCTCTGAATACCCCTTTTAGTAATCTACTAACATTACAATCAGAACTGAATGTTTTCCTAATATAAGAGAAAGAGCCGAGCGAAGTGTATTTACAGTTGAATAGCTCGCACCAGCTTCATATTGATTTGATAAAAAATTCAATGCTACTGAGTTACTAATTGTCAGACAATCATCAATTTTATGAATTTTACAAAATTCCCAAACTTTCTTGTATGCAGAATCATATTGTGGTAAAGTATTTGAAGAAAGCGAGGTTATCAAAATATCAATTGTACTTGGAGTCAGATGTTGGCGTGAAAACGCTTCCGATAAGCGGCATGACACCAGGGTAAGACTTCGCCATACAGGGGATGTGGCCTCCTGCAAGGAGACAGTAAGAGGTCATTTTTGGAGAGAAGTAAATTGGTTCTGAATCCTGAAGTTTGAGAAATACAGGATACCAAGCGGCTTGGCCAAAGGGGGACAATAAATATGCCACAGGATTGGTCTTCTATTATTTTACGCAGGCATTTTAAAATAAGAGAAAATGGTGGAAAACAGTAGAAAAGTAACCTTTCCAATTTAGTGTAAAAGCATCTATGTTGAAAGCGTGTGGATCTCTTTCCACGAAACATATTTGTCACACTTTGCATTCAATCGCGATGCAAATAAATCTATATCCGGGGAACCTATAATTGACACAATTGTATTGAAAGCTGATTGTGACAACTCCCATTCAGTGTCTATGTTAAGACACCTGGATTCTTCGTCTGCCTCAACATTTTCCTCGATTTAATATAAGAAGCAAATATAAAAAGCTGACGGGCCTCACACCATCGCCAAATCTCGCGAGAAATTTTATTAAGATGTTCATATTGGACGCCTCCCATCCTGTTAATATGTGAGATCGCGGTAACGTTATCTATCCTTAAAAGAATTTCCTTATTTTTAAGATCTTTGGCAAAACATCTCAATCCAATAAAAGCTGCCCTTAATTCAAGTAAGTTAATATGTTCTTTAGATTCTGATAGACTCCAAAAACCGTTAGTCCTCTCTCCTTTGCAAAAATTCCCCATCCAGAAAGAGAAGCATCCGAAAAAATTTCTAGGACATAATGATAACTACGAAAGGGATTTATTGAGTACATTATATTTTCTTCCCACCAGATAAAGTCTATTTTTAATTTCGAATTTAATTGCATGTTCTGATCAAAATCACCGTTTGAATTTTTAAGTGCTAAGAATTTCTCTCTTTCAAACTGCTTTGTATAGACCCAACCATAGTCTACTGCTGGGCAAGCGGAAGTTAGTACCCCTAAAAATTTTGCAAAGTCTCTAATACGCATGGAATTCCTTTTGGATGTACTTTTAATTAGATCTAGAATCTTTACCCGCTTCGCTAGGGGTAATTTTAGGGCCATGTTAGCAGAATCTATTCCAAAGCCCAAAAGGTTTTGTTTGTTTGGCTGGGATTAAGGTCACTTTTTTTTATAGTTTATTATAAAACCTAGTTTATGCAGAAGGTTAACCGTGTTAATGGTTTTAGGTAACAACTATCAAAAGTGCTATCTAGGCACAAAAGATCATCTAAATAGGCTACTAATAGGTAACCTTGATTTCTGAAATAAGTCGTAACTGGTCTGATGAGTTTAGTGAAAACGTATGGTGCTGAGCTTAATCCAAATGGGAGACATTGAAATTCGTAGGTTTCATTATTGAATTTAAATCTAATGTATTTTTTACAACTTGAATGTATAGGCACAAAAAAATAAGCCTCTTTAAGATCAATATTAGCCATAAAATCATTTTTAGACAATAATTTTGAGACTGTTCTTATGTCCTCCATTTTAAAGTGGGAGGTTTGAATAAATTTATTTAATTTTTTAAGATTCAGTATAAATCGAAAACTACCATCACTTTTAGGAATAAGAAAGATACTGGAGATAAATTGACCAGTGACGTCTTCACATTTTTTAACTGCACCAGTTATTAACATTTTGTCTATTTCCTTATTAATGTGATGTAACTCCGTGTCTGTAAAGAGGGTTGACCTGGTTCATGAGTCTGAACAACCTTAGTGACAAATGGGATCTTATATCCAGTAACATACTCCAGCACAATTGGGTCATTAGTAATGGATTTCCACGCATTGTAAAAGTTACTTAGTCTACCAGCATATTGTGTTACCTCTAGCTCTTCCGAACAGGCCTGTTGTTCGATTTGGGAGGATTCGCGTAACGATTGGCTGTCGCTTGTGGTCGCCTGTATGGGCGCGAAGAGGCTTGAACTCTGGGCCCCCCTCGTTTGCCTCTTAGAGCTTGGGTTCTGGGTGGGCCCCTCAGGTTTCCCTGGCGACCAGCTGATGGATAAGTGTGATATGGAGCCGTTGACGTTGAGGGTTGAGGCTCAAAGGTTCTTTTAACCTGGAGACCTGACTTCTCAGCAGTTTTGCTTGCTTTTATCTTCTCTCCCAAATTTTCGCCAAATAAGAGAGTCTCTTTGACAGTTTGAACCATATCTAGAAATTTTTTATCCAGGCTAAAAGTTATTAATTTTCTTCTAGATGAAGTATTTTGATGATGGAGATCTAAGAGGAGCTGGCCTGCTTCTGATAGTTTCTTTATGAGGTCGGTCTTATCCATTTCGCCGTTGACGAGGGTTGATACTAAAGTGGAGACTGTCGCAATGCTTTTCCCAAATGATTTTGCGAATTTTCAAGGCGCTTATCCCTTTTCTTAGTTGAGTCGCTGAGAACTGATGCGATCTCTGGATTAAGTAGAGAGCCTTAAGTAATTTAAAGTTCTCAGGAATATTTATTTTTTCATTTAAAGCACGCACTGATTCCTTACTAAGCCCGTCCACTAAGATTCTCCCCCAGCGTTCAGAGATTTCTTCGCGTATTTTAGGAGCGTAAATTTCTTGTTTATCTTTAGATTCTCCTAGAGCCTCCAAAATATCAACCGGGAGACTTGGAGTCTCGGGTTCGTCATCATTTGGCTTGGACGAGGTAGCTGGAGTATTATTCTGTATATCAATGTCAGCATCGCAAAGTTCAGTTCCATAAAGTTCTGATTCTGAAGGTTCAGATTCCAGAAAGTCATCTTGTTTTGATGGAATAGTCACAAATGATCTCATATGTGAGTCGGCATAGTCCGAATTATAATCTGGAAGTATAAATAAGCCGAATAACCAAAGGTGGTAGATGCTAGGGTTGAGCAACAAGCAAGCGGGTCACCTGATGGCAAGTAATCACCGCCACCCGTAAACATCTGTGAGATCGCGTAATATTATTTAGAACTTGGCTTGACACGCTACCGCGTGTCTAGATGTAAAAACGAAAAAGATCGCTATAATAATACCTCACTTTTTCTTTGTGGCTACCTATTTTATCAAAGTTGACCCAGAATCTTGCCACCAGCAGAATAAATGTAGGTAAATAACATGCTGGTCGTAATCGCATCACGACTCTTTAAAGCATTAGGTATTTATGACCACAATCGCGTCGTGGTTCTTTATTAAATAATTACTATATGCATTCTGGTTGTAATCGCATCACAACTCTGTATTGCATCATGTTAGGGACCACCTATAACGTATAATATCTTTAACGTGGTTTTCCTTTGTGTACACAAGAACTTATAACAACTTATAAAAAGGCAAAACGGATCGTAATCGCATTACAATTCTGGCCATAACAATGTTGACGTAATAATTTGTTGACATCCACCAATAAGTAACATTGTCTTATACTAACGGAAAAGTAATTCTATATAATGAGGTATTGAGATCTTGATATTCAGTATTTTTTACTTAGATAAGCATATTTACACTTAGCTATTAAAAATATAAAATGATCTGTGTTTAAGTACCTATTTGTTTCCAATAAATTTGCCTATTGATATCTCGCTAAATGCGGGTATAATGATATTTTTACGAAACGCGAATGAGAAATATTTTGTTAAAAATAATACGTTATTTATACGTAGCAGCCTATGCAGTCATAATATAGGCTTTAATCGTGTTTGTAGATATTATTTACACCAATAATAACGTAATTACTGACCTTCATTGCTACTGCTGCTGAATTCCAAGCGACGTTCGAGACGTCGTATTTTCTTTCGGATTCTTTCCTGATCTTCATGTTTATGTCTTCGTTTACCCATAGGGAATGAAAACAATTCACTTTCAAACACTAACTTTCACGAAAACACTATTAACTTTCAAAATACGGAACGTACGTTTCGATGCCCGAACACTAGAAACGAATGACGTCTTGACAGTTCGGGCGGATTAGGTGCGTACGCGCCATCTGACGAACGGAAGTGTAAACTTTCTTCTTTTTATAGATTTTCAGCTCTAAAATAGTGTTCGATGCCTAGTACATTAAGAAATGGACTACCGGGTGAAAATCTCGAGGATGCGGCGACGAAGTATAACTAAATGTATCAATACGTAAATTATTTTTTTCACTTCACTCTAGACACAGTCACAAAAAAGTAACATTACTGTAACAGTTTATAAATAATTCGCAAGTCTAATATATTTTTCTATTTAAAATATTTGTGTGTTTGACACACGATGCAGAATTTAGTAGTATTACAGATTAAAGAATAGTAGTATTCTGTAGTGACTATGCAGCACTACCAAAACGAACCAATTTTTAAGGTAACGAGCTAATAATGATGTGGAACATTTCAATACGGCTTGTTATGAGTAAACGGTAACACTCGATTGGTGTCGACCCACAATAGTCAACTACATAGTCAGGGTCGTAGTTACCCGTCCTTCATCACGCGCAGTCTAGAAATCGATTACTTTTTATTTCTATTTATTATTAACCCTTCACGGCTCGCGGCTGGTTGATTTTGTACCTTAAACGGAACGTGGTCGATCGTGATACACGCGTGGTTTGACCCGGGGGCCTTTCAGACCCGCTGTTTACCAGCGTAGTGGAACGGTCAGCCCATTTTAGGTACAAAGGTCAGGCACGTGTACAGTCAGCTATGTAAGTATGCATATAAATATACATCACATAACATCGCACACATTGTTCTTATTCAGAAGTAAGTTGCTTAAGCACTTGTGGCTATCAGAAAGTACAGCGGTATACTTAAATGTATATATGGGACATCTTCCACGGCCATCTTACCCCAACCTAGCACTAGACTAGGTTGGTCTAGGTAAAGGTACGGGCGCCAGAGACTGATATATATGTATAGATATTTAGAAATACATACGTTGAACATCACATGAATGTTGAGCCCAGGTGAACCAAACCTACGACGCTTACTCTTACAAAACCGTACCCACTAGCCACTATTCCACCGAGCCAGGCATGGAATAGCAACGAAGATCTGATTCTATTCTACTTATTTACCGAAATTTAATAATAGTAACACTTGTATAGAAGTCTGAAACACAAGTTCTTAAAAACACATGCTTCCTTCAGAAGCGGTGTTCAATAAGGTAAAGAACCAACACCCTAGTCCAGTAAGTCTATTTTTACTACTGAACCACTAAAATAACTAGATCGGAGGCTTTTAAGGAAACAAGTCGAGTCCTCAGAGACAAGCAATTGAGTGCCGAACCTATTTGGAGATTGCTAAGTGAATTGATTTGAGGAAATCGCGGACTCTACCACGTAATAGAAGTCCATCCGGCTATTGTCGATGTTCCTGGGACTACAATGACCGGAATCGGTTTGACGTTTTTATTTTTATTTATGCCCTTACGACAAACTCACACTTAGGTACTTCTTAACAGACATTTAAAAAATGAAGGTTTTTTTAATTCGCTCGTTTGTTTTATTCGACAGCACTCTACATAAGTAGTTGATTTGATTATTTGATAATACGGACGTAGAAAGCAGATGTTTATTTTAAATGTTTCGTAGTGACTAAGTTACCTACTCTTTTAAGATTTACGGTTATTTAGGGATATAAGGTTATTATTCCTCGAGTGAAATGTCTTAAACATTTTACTCGAGGAATAATATCCTTTTTCTCTTCTACATTTACAATTATGTAAGCCTCTTTGTAAATGACTCATATTTCGTTAGTTTCGTTTTAGTTAGTACTACCAATACTACTGTCACTAAACTAATCCATCTACTCCACAAAAGAAAGCTGTTTGAAATTTCTCTTCGGATCAAGTTTTTAGTTGAATAAATAAATAAGCGATTTTAATTCGAGTTTCATACTTAAAATATCTCACACTTGAATGTTACCGGAAACGGATATGGTTGTTTTCCTCTCGGACATTGATGGATCATCATTACCATACAACTAACATAAGGCAATTCTTGGGCACGTCTCGGAGGTATTTAAGATTCTAAGGAAGTAAATATCACGTTGTACAAACTCAAACTTGTTTGAAGCTCATTTGTTCTACGAATGACAATTAGCTGGTTAATCGACGTGTTAAACTAAAACACATAATTAAGATGTTTGCTTTGTGTACCTCGTATTTGTTTTGTTTATTGCGTTTTACTTCTGGGTGAATCAATGCGAATTCGATATAAAACGAATTTTACGGATTAAATTCGCGTGTATTGTTATTCTAAATATATATTATTTAGATACCTGACGAGAATAGACAATACAATGCGAATTTATTCATTAAACTACGTTTGATTTTAATAGGCAACTAAAGATCAGTCGGCAAAACATTTCAATAGTTCAAATTTTATTATAAATGTTAATATATTACGTTATGAAACAAAATCCTTAAACGCAACAATTGATATACGATGCATGACGAACAAAGTTCTTATGTATTGGATAGACCCCATTTTGTATGCACACAATTGCAAAGGAAACGGTAAAATCGGGCTAGGAACTACCCTATTATGTGCAAAGGTACTACGCAAATTTTACTTCAGGGTTATTCATTCTTTGTTCGCTTGCCTATGCAAGCCAAAGCCTACCGTCGATCGAAGGTCTATTTGCGGTTCCAATCTACGTTTTCTTCCTTATCCGAATTCGGATAATGGCTGTAGTCTTGTAGCGTCAATAATTGAAAACCACATCGCTACAGACCACGTTCGCTTATAATACAACGTGAGGTAGTCACGATCATAGCATTTCAAGGTTAAGTCGGTAAACTGGCAATCGCGAATGGGCTGATGGCGCATTGGATAGAGCCCGTCTCATGCGTCAAGAGTAGTTGATTCGATTCCAAATAGGGACAAATAATAGTGCTATGATATTTATATATTTATTTTTTTATTCAAAATCCACAGCTCTTAAATAAAAATAACAGATAATCTTCTAAATCATAAAGCAAATGACGGATTTTATATCAATAGTTTTAAATTATATTACGCTATTACAATCAGAGAAGGTGCAAAGTGCATAGAGGAAGGTTTTTTTTTCTTAACGGACCAAGATGATGGCTTGGATTTAGCCTTGGCATCATCACCGGACTTGCGGGGGAGCAGGTGGCTGTCATCTCTAAATTCCGTGTCTGGGACTCTTTTATATATTTGAGTGCACCACTGTTGTGTACCATACCACGTGTTTCAACTACTTACGACTGGATCAGATCAATGTATGTGATCTTGTGTAACAATGTAGCTTTAGGTTGAAAAAAATGTATCTATAACTCATCTAGGAAATTACTTCTAACATTGAAAACGAATGGGAAAACATTGAATTATTTTCATCATTATTGCGATCAAGAACATTTTTAAGTGAACCAAATAAAACAGGTTGACATAATTCAGATGTAAGCGTTGCTTGACGATATTTTATTCGCATAACTCTTCAAAGTATTCCTTGTTTCAGAACGGATTTCAGAAATATTTTCGTTCGAAACGTATATGTTTGTAGTGTAACCGATTGGTGCTACACACTTCCTTCAAAAAGTTATCCTTGTAGGAAGTTAGTAGTTCATTTGAGAGACATGTTGAGGTGATTTTAGTATATGGAACCGGAAGCCTCAACCAATTAATATTTTGGGATCATATAGATGGACGTATACTACGTAATGTGACCATTTTTGAGCCCCAACGGGACATAAAAAGTCTTGTTGCGTTGGTTTTGTTTTTTATAGACAACAGTTTTGCTAAACCGGGGCAATATTAGCTTTCGCCGTAAATAGAACAAATTTGCTTACGTTTAAGTTACAGGTTTATCTTAAGAACCCGATCTTTTTTTTTTCTTAGAGGTACATGCCATGAAGCAACAAAACTTTTTTCTTAGTACTTTAACTAACACCTACCAAAGCAGGGGTCAAGGTCTCAAAAGAGCTACCGACCAATTCAATTACATCTAATTACAAAAAAAAACATGACAAGCAATGTGAATAGAGTGGCGTGTTTTTGCGAGATGGTTGATTAATTACTCCATAAAATAACCAGGTTAACACGTACGAAGCTTCTTGTTTAATTAGTGCCTTGATATTAATGGTTATAGGTCTCAGGGCCAATTCTGATGTTAAGAGACTATATCTGTATGGTGAAGGCAACAGATTTAAATTAAACATATTTTCTTAAACCGTCATGGTTACACACATGTGAAAACTGTACAAATGTCCGAGATATTTACCATATTTTTAGTTGACCCGTGATCATGGCGCTTGAAACAGTAAAAAAATAAGGAAATATAACATGGTTTCAGTTTCCTAATTAAAATTAGACAAATCACATTAATTTATCTTTTCCAGGGATCATATTAAGTAGCGAACTTTCACGATTTTTAATTTATATTTGTAAAGCTTTTAGCTAGAGGTAATTCCTTAATAAAATTACGAAACATGTGGCAAAAATTAATTAGGTTTCGATTTGCCGACAAAGAGTACCACATAAGAAACGACGTATATATAGCTAATGTACCGGACATGTTAAATGTGTGTGTTGGACACATTTACTAATAGGTATATGATTCTATTCAACTATATTGATTCTGTGAAGGCAGAAGTAATAACTCAAATGGCCAAACGGTGCGGTCGTGCAATCACAATAGTTTCATTCACATCTCAATTGAAAGCACTTGATGTCCATCCGTTTAAAGCACTGACATGCACTCAACTTTGAACCTTAAGTACTTGCAATAAGTCGGCGCATCTTAGATATTATTACACCAGAAATAACGTATTAATTCAAACCTTATCTCTATAGATATAAGTGATAGTATGTAGATAGTAACTGTGCAGTAAATTGGCCACGTGACGAAAGTTTTGACCGCAATATTGGGACAGTCACGACCCGGTCTTAAGGCGGGTCGGAGCTAAACATTATACAAATAAAACCAGACTTTTAACGTAAGAAGAAGGGGAATCTAAATCGGAACAATGATGATAAGGGCGTCTTTTTGACACTTACTGGGTGACTCGTTTTGATCCCCTATTCAATAAATCTTGAAAATAACAAAACTGTCTTACAAGATCCTTACACCAAAATACTTCATGTATGTAGTATATTTAAAATTTTTAATAGAAAAGTATAATATTAAATATTAGTCTTTATGGGTCTAAACGTGTTATAACGCGTTATTACGCGCGACTGGGTTACACCAATCGTGGTACGACCACGATTGGTGTAACCCAGTCGAAACGTCGGGCAGTAAGTAGCTATGTAATTTGCTACTCCTAATAACGCGTTTAGACCCATAAAGACTAATATTTAGTGTAATGGAACGCGAAAGTCTTACTTAAGTATAATATTTTCTTTGGCACACATAATTACATTTTAAGAAGGAATTCAAACTAAATTATTCATCTTATGAGTTATAGCGACCTGCCCTCGCTTCGCTTCGGGTATATCTCTATCTCTATATAATATATAGCTGTGCCCGCGACTTCGTTCGCATGGACTACAGGATTTTGATTTTTTTTTAACTTAAAAGTAGTCTTAGTTACTCCATAACATCAGCTACCTGCCAATAAAAGTCCCGTCAAAATCTTTTCAGCCATTCAAGAAGTTAGTCAACCGGAAGAAACATTAAAAATAAAATTATTTTGGTATTTATCACCATAATCTGTCTTTTACCGTGTAATTAATAAGTATATTACACAATTACACAACAATGTGATGTTGTGTTATATACTTATTTATCATAGCGACCCGCCCTCGCTTCGCTAAGGGGATATCTCTATCTCTATGTAATATATTATTTTAACCCCGTAAGAGAAATCTATTTTTTTTATCTAAAAAAAGCCTATGACACTCAGGGATAGTGTAGCTTTCCAACAGTGAAAGATTTTTTCAAATCGGTGCAGTAGTTTCGGAGCCTATTCGAAACAAACAAACAAACAAAAAATCAAACCTTTCCTCTTTATAATATTAGTATAGATTATTATATTTATTATATTACATATTACATTGACTCCCCCGTACCCCAGTGACGCTTACATGGAGCCTACATCGCATGCTGGCTAGCTGAGCGCGGTGGCGGCAACCACGCGACTTTTTTCTAATACTTGCATTTTTAAACTCGTGATATCTTCCGAATTGAATGTCCGAATTGAATAATTCAAAAAGTTATAAAAAGGTATTGAAGCCGTCTTGAATATAAAGTAATTATTTTGATAAGGATTAATACCAAGGTACAAATAAAGAGCCCTTTCAAGCGGCGGCATATAAATTAAATTTTTAGAATAAAAAACCGCTTGCTGTGACATAACTATAATATTTAGACATATGCTGTCGCGACATTTTTTGTAGATAATGATGAGTTCTGCAAAGTCTTAGTAAATGGTTTTGTTCTATCTTCAATAGTTTTCGCAGCGTAGGCGACGTAAGGAATTTTTCAGGTCTATTTTTTACACCTTGGGTTACATTATTGTAGTTTTAGTAAGGATCCCTAATTTTTTAAAAAGTATAATATAGCCTATGTAACTTCTGAATAATGCAGCTTTCTAATGGTGATGAAAATTATTGCAATCGGTCCAGTAGTTTTTGAGTTTATTCATTACAAACATACAAAAATACAAAAATACAAATCTTTCCTCTTTATAATATTAGTATAGAAGTATAGATATAGACTACAGGCCCGCCTTAACACTACTTCAAAGGCACTCAATTATGAAAAGCGTTCTGATAACCAACTGTGTTTGCAAATCATTGCCGAATGACCATAACCGGACACTAGGAACGAATTTCTGCTTTTGATTGAGATTAGAATTATCTTATTGTTGCGAATTCATTTGATAGGTGGACTTTCGAAATAGGTCAAGTATTCTAGCTGTGCTAATAACCAGTTTAATTCTGTAGCTTTCGTTTATTATTACTCAAGACTTTGAAGAAAGGTTTAATTCCACTGTTTAATCTATATTCATGACTTGACTGGCTCGGTGCAACAGTGGTTAATGACCCACTACCTACGGTTCCAAGAGTTGTAGGTTCTATTCCCACCCGGGAAAAATATTTGTGTGACGAACTTTGGTGTTTGAGCAAAATATGGTTAGAGAGTCTATGTTTATATTGGGACTAGCTTTCCGCCCGCGACTTCGTCCGCATAGAGAGGTTTAACGGGTAAAACATTACTTCTTTATAGCGTAGTCGGTTAAATGTAGCCTATGTCCTTTCTCAGGCTCTGGACTATATTTGTACCAAATTTCATTTAAATCGGTTCAGTACTCCATGCGTGAAAGCGTAACAGACAGACAGAGTTACTTTCGCATTTATAATATTAGTAAGGATAGTAAGGATATTGACATTAAGATTTAAAAATGTCATACACATACTCGAGTGCCGACTTGAGTACGTGTGTTGCAGCCTACCAAAATGTATTCAACAAAACCGTTTAACCCTTTCCACGCCACGAGTTTTCGTCAAAAACGTTCACCACACGCCACCGCAATATAAGTGGTTGGTTTACTAGTGCTGACACCGTTGGGTATCGATATTATTCATTTGTTATAAATAAATCATTATAAAAAATATATATTGTTATTTTATGTGTTATATATATATAGTTAAGTTCTTGGGGTTTATTTTATTATTTTTACTCTGTGAAACATGTATTGAATGTATTGAAATCACAGTGGCGCAATAATACAGTAAAAAGGCAACAAGTAATTATGTCGATAATTGCATCACTACGTGTCTGATATATCAGACAGTGGCGTACGCATAATATGTATTTTTAGCGAGTGTTAGTGAAACGTCAACTTCCGGTCGTAAACTTCGATACCTTACGAATTACTTTTAAGTTATTGATTTAATTACTACATAAATAAAATGATGGAGACGATAATTATTTTACTAGTTCCGATGATCGTATATCTAATAATCCTTAAATCAGGTTATATTAATTTTAACGACAAAAACGATTGCATGTTGTAAAATTTCACCCTACACTACATGACTTGCGGCTTGCCTACCTACATTACTAGCTTGAATCATCTAAATGTGTAATTTTTTGATTCGTCATCTCAATTTTGTTTTTCTTGCAATTGCCATAACTAAAAGCCTTTACTCTATGTCAAAGAGTTATGATTTTTAATTACTTTTTGTAGTAAAATAATGTAAAGTCCCGTAACAATGATGATGAACCCGTTTAATGATGACCTTGCTCGCTTAAAGCACCATTTACATGAAATTTATATCTCTAATGGAAAGCATATAAGAAATAATAAATATTTTCTAAATTCATGTCCAATTTTACAGATAAGAACATTACAAACACTATATATGTATTGTGTTACATGAAATAAAAAATAAAAATGACCGGTAAGTTTTTTTCTAACGTAAATACATCTATTTATTCCAATATTCCAATATAAAAAAATAACAAACACTATACCTATTGTGTCAGAGCATAGTAACCACATTATTTTGAGAATACTATATAGTATTATATTTTTTTATAACTTACCTATTGATTATGTAACAAGACTTCATCACATTCAAATTCAACATCATCAGTTCCTTCTAAAATCCTAATAAACTCCTCTGCAGTGATCATATTTCAATAAATATTAATTTACAATCAGCACAGCAACGCAAAGAATAACACAGTAAATAACATGATTTTGCAGAGTACTTCCATAATTTATCGATATCTCCTACCGTCATTCTACAGCACAAAATAAGTAGTTCTAGAAACATCTATCGCCTCTGACGTCACTTCCGTGTCTGATATATCAGACGTTGGCGTACGAGACTCATGCATGATCGTGTCGCTATAGTGTTGTGACATACTATGCAATTTACTGGATTTGATGCAAAAAAATAATTCGATAATGAAGCGTTTTCTGTGGTAAAACTTCGTAAAATTTCGTCACACCCCAAAATAATATGCCCAAAACAAAAACCTGTATAATTTTACATTTTTGAATGTTAATTTTATGAAGTACCAGATTTATAGTTTTGGTAGGAACATTGTAATGGAACATCACTGTCTGTCTGATATATCAGACATTGGCGCTGAGGGATCAAATAAAAAAAAATTCGAGTTCGAGTCGATTGAACACGGTTTTGTTTTTAATAATTTATCATTAAAATAACATTATAATACTTTGTAAAATTTATATTTTTGATAACTAAAGTATAAACTGTCCGAAACTTGTATGCATGTGTCGTCACGTACTATAACGATAAGAAAAAAATGGTAAGATATACTTGTCTGATATATCAGACTTTGGCGGCGAGGGCACGAAACTTAAATGTCTGATATATCAGACTTTGGCGCTGAAAAGGTTAAATACTCCAAATAAATTGAAAGCCGATGACTCGCGCCGAAATTGAGAGCAGGCCAAATGAACGGTATTCTTTTAATGTGTTCTGTGTGTATAATTACTCTCGTCTGCAATAATATTAAAAGTTTGCGAGGCGCCCACGCCAATCCTCGATGCACAGGTAACGGTTGGTACAGTAACAGTATTTAACTTCGGTATTCTGTTACATTGAGAGTCACTCTGAGCGTCATTGCACTCGTTTGCAGTTCACGATACTTGGCTTTGGGGTAATTGGTAGCAAATATAGCTATTTTGTTTGATGCCAATCTATATACCTTGTATTTCTTGAATCAAAGGATTTCATCAAGACATTATTGTACGTTGTTAAAAATTTAAGAACTTTTATTTTAGTAGTGAAATTTAATGTATTTTATTTGCTAGAATTATTGGTCACATTAGATTGCTTTATTTCAAAGTTGGTTAAAAATAAAATAGTGACGGTGATGCTTCAGATTTTCCTTTTAAAAATCAAGACGTTAAATTTACCGTTGACAATAGTTTCGGTATGAAACTTGAACACTGGCAAAATATATTAGTAAATTTTGTACGAAATATCTTAAAGACTACAAACAACCGATACTTTATCTATACTAATATTATAAAGCTGAAGAGTTTGTTTGTTTGTTTGTTTGAACGCGCTAATCTCAGGAACTACTGGTTCGATTTGAAAAAATCTTTTTCCGTTGTATAGACCATTTATCGAGGAAGGCTTTAGGCTATATAACATTACGCTGCGACCAATAGGAGCAAAGATACAATGGAAAATGTGTAAAAAACGGGGGAAACGCGAACGAAGTCGCTGGCACAGCTAGTTCTTTTAAAAACCTCATCAGAATAACCCTGTCGAAGTTTCTCCGCTCTTAATGTATTAAAGCTTGATAAATCGTCTCTGAGGAGACAAGCGAGCTGGCAGGACCGCTACAGGTTTCGATATTCTGACTAACACCGCGTTCACAGTTATGTACGAAACTGGTCCACTCACATGCATAAACCGCTGTTCAAATTTACTTTTCGTTACTCTGATTTGTGAGGACTTTATTTGCGCGCGCTAGATTGTGTGTAATCGTCTAGTCTCTGCTTTGCATCACTAACTATATAGTCTGTTTTCATAAGGATTGGTGTAAGATTCTAACAGTATTTCCATTTTTCAAATGCGGCCAGTACTTACGCAGCCGAACAACTTCTTTCTTTATTACATTTTGTGAATATATAGCGAGTTCAGTTGCCTTTCAACATAGTGCAAGTATAAAGTGGGAACGACCTAATGCCTAAGGTTGGTGCACTATAATTTTTATCTTCTTCATTACTTACGACAATACATTCAAGTTTTTTTTTTTAACTTTAGTCAAAAAAGAAATCGATGATAAAAACAAACTAAACCTTTTATTATAATATCATTAGCTAAAATACTTTGTGGTTACTTACACATTTTGTCATCATATATAATTTTTGCGAGAACATACCTGTAACAAAATAATAAAATTGCATCATTTAATATTTAAACAACGTCGTAAATAAAAATAAAAATAACACATACGAGAATTAATCTGATTCCGAACTTAGTTGAATGCACAATTAAGGTTATCAATATCAGATATCACAGCTACAAATGCATTTAGAAGATGTCGTTGTCAAAAAATAATATGAAATAGCGAAAAACCTGAATATAGTTTGCTCTGAATCGTTAATTAATTTGGGGTTATTCCGTATTCATCCTATGTGAACTCATCCGATTTCCTTACTCATCCTAAAATAGTATTCCTAGCTCATCCTATTAGATTTTGTCTTGACACAACACTAATGCAGTCTTTTCTCATCACTAGGTGAATATTCCAATAAAAAGTATGGTTAGCAAAATCAAAAGTCAAAACATTTTCAGAAAGTGAACTATTTATAGGTTTTGGATATAAATATGTACTATTATTATAAATAAAAAGAAATCTGTATGTTAAAACAAGAAAATAACATAATATTCAATAAAATATACTTAAAACCGAAAGCCAAACTTGCACGTGCTATTAAAGAAAATAATAGTAACGGTTTCATTTACATCTAATAATGAGTCACCAAGTTGTATTTTTTTCAAGTTGTATTTAAAAATCATACAGTTTACATATGGAAGACAATTTTTTTTAAATAAATAAATAAATAAATAAATATCTGGGACATTTCCACACACGGTCATCTGACCCCAAACTAAGCAAAGCTTGTACTATGGGCGTCAGAGACTGATATACATACATATATATTTATAAATACATACTTAAATACATAATCACACCCAGACACGGAACAAATATCGATGTTCATCACACAAATATTTGTCCCGAGTGGGAATCGAACCCACGACTCTTGGAACCGCTAGCCAGGGCCACTAGCCACTGTTCCACTGAGCCAGCCAATCAAAGTTGATTGAGTCTTGTTTGTCAAAATTTAAAAATATTGCTGTGTTAATCATATAAAAAATATGTTATATATTGTTCTTAATTTTAAAAAATAAACATACCTAACCTAACCGTTTAAAACATACCTAACTGTTTAATACAACATTTATAAATAAATATATTATTTTATCAGACTTTTTGCAGTTTTATTTGACAAAACGACTAAATTAAATTGTAAACTTTTATTCCGACCGTACAAAATATTCTTATTTTTAAAATGTTTTGTTATAGGATGAGCTAGGAATCATTTTGGGATGAATAAGGAACTAAAAATTGAAATATTTGCTTTGGGATGATTAAGGAACGAAATTAGGATGAGTAAGGAAAAAGTTTCACGTCGGATGAGATCACATGGGTTATTCCGTATTCATCCTATGTGAACTCATCCGATTTCCTTACTCATCCTAAAATAGTATTCCTAGCTCATCCTATTAGATTTCGTCTATACACAACACTAATGCAGTCTTTTCTCATCACTAGGTGAATATTCCAATAAAAAATATGGTTAGCAAAATCAAAAGTCAAAACATTTTCAGAAAGTGAACTATTTATAGGTTTTGGATATAAATATGTACTATTATTATAAATAAAAAGAAATCTGTATGTTAAAACAAGAAAATAACATAATATTCAATAAAATATACTTAAAACCGAAAGCCAAACTTGCACGTGCTATTAAAGAAAATAATAGTAACGGTTTCATTTACATGTAATAATGAGTCACCAAGTTGTATTTTTTTCAAGTTGTTTTTAAAAATCATACAGTTTACATATGGAAGACGATGTTTTTTAAATCAAAGTTGATTGAGTCTTGTTTGTCAAAATTTAAAAATATTGCTGTGTTAATCATATAAAAAATATGTTTTAAATTATTCTTAATTTAAAAAATAAACATACCTAACTGTTTTATACAACATTTATAAATAAATATATTATTTTATCAGACTTTTTGCAGTTTTATTTGACAAAACGACTAAATTAAATTTTAAACTTTTATTCCGACCGTACAAAATATTCTTATTTTTAAAATGTTTTGTTATAGGATGAGCTAGGAATCATTTTGGGATGAATAAGGAACTAAAAATTGAAATATTTGCTTTGGGATGATTAAGGAACGAAATTAGGATGAGTAAGGAAAAAGTTTCACGTCGGATGAGATCACATAGGATGAATACGGAATAACCCGTCGGATGAGATCACATAGGATGAATACGGAATAACCCTTAATTTGAACTCAGCTCCGATCCTACATGATGTAGGTATATAATCTAACGTTATTCTTTAAATAATTCCACGACCTTCAAAACGTCTGTTCAAACAAATCTATTATATTATCGTTAACATACATAGTTCCGCCATACAAATATTTCATGTCCACACATCATTGTTTTCTAGACTATAACTAAATACCATAGACATCTTACATAATTCAGATACCATTTTTCTGTTGCATTTACTGCAGGAATGCTCCTAAAAACTGTTCCATAAAGTAAATAGACCGTTTCTCATAAATGGTAACCTTTTGAAAAACATAAAACTGTATAGCGAATTGAATATGGAAACATTAAGCAGAGACTATGAATATTTATCCTATGTTGAAATATTAGCGTCTTATGTGGATATTGCATTAATGAAGAAACTGAAAGCGAATTCATAATGGGAAGATTTAACATATGAAACGAACAAAGAATCCGGTTTTGCTTGAAATTGACAAGCGGATTAGGTGACAATACAAATAAAAAAAACAGAGATGTTCTTGCAAAGTGAAGAAAACTAATTACTTCTTTAAAATGTATTTGACTGGCTCGGTGGAACAGTGGTTAGTGACTCAGGTTCAAAACCTACGGTTCCAAGAGTCGTGGGTTCGATTCCCACTCGGGACAAATATTTGTGTGACGATCATCGGTATTTGTTCCGTGTCTGGGTGTATTATTAAATATATTAGTTTCTTTGTGTATCCACTGTTGATCCTGATTTCCGTAACACAAGTGCTTAAGCTACTTACCACGGGATCACATCAATGTATGTGATGTTGTGTAATATTTATTTATTTTTTGCACACGTTCTTTTTTTTTATTTCATACGATTAATCTGTACTAGCAAATGCGTACAAACATTTTAGATTAGTTCTAATCAGATTAAGATTTTTGTTGTTACCCAGCTTACCTAATTAGTGAAACGTATTTAGTTTGCAGGATAGCAACATTAATTTAGAACACACTTATGAAAATATATAATCGGTTTGTTTATTTGACTGATAACAAAGATAAACAAGAAGTGAAAGAATTATTATCGAATTTAATCGCAAACGTGACGCGAGTCAATGCAGGAA
The DNA here is from genome assembly GCA_039566165.1 of Maruca vitrata. NCBI lineage: Eukaryota > Metazoa > Arthropoda > Insecta > Lepidoptera > Crambidae > Maruca > Maruca vitrata. Next base: position 6,041,515 of record CM076936.1, on the reverse strand, counting down.
AAAGCCTGGTATTTGGGTCAGTCAATTTAACATTAGATAATATCGTCTACTTCTGATAAGTCTCAGTACTTTCAGTACCTCTAAATAGAAACAGACTTCCTTTAAATATGGCAAAAACATTTTGAGTCGTTTTCACAGAATGTTTTTCCAAAAAAAGTATACATAATATATAGATATTTGTTTTCAGAAATAATGTCGACTAGCTGGTATAGACCTATATTTACATACGTTATATTTATTACAATTAACTGCTTCGTTGGTCTATTGGTAGCAAGTGCTGCGTTAGGACCGAGAGGTCCCCGGTTCGAGTCCGGGGTCGGGCAAAATTTGTGAGTTTTTCTGTAATGAAATTACTCAGCCCGGAGTAAGGATGTTGGCGGTTGAACGCCCGCGCCTCGGAAAGCACGTTAAGCCGGTGGTCCTGCACCCGATTTCTCATCGGTCATGTCGGATTGCCGTCTCACCGAATTATGAGAGCAAGGGAATAAAGAGTGCACATGTTTTTGCGCGCACACTTGAGCACTATAATATGTATATGATCTGAATTGAGATCGGCCGCCATGGCTGAAATCGGTCGGACGCCTTATTTATTACAATTATTCATATTCATATGATATTGATACCGTAGCAAATACTTAGTTAGTTATTGATCAAACCAACATCCTACATTTGAAGTTCACTCTCAACCATTATTGTTGTAACCCAGTCGAAACATCGTCGGATATTAAGTAGCTATGTATTTGCTACTGCTATCGCGTGAAGTCCAAAAAATATAATTACTAAATAGGATGTATTAACTATCATATATTAGGATGTCTCGGCAAACGTAGTATAGGACGCCCGCAGGCCAGGTGGTGTGACGATCTGCGCTGGACGGCTGGTAGGAGCTGGATGCGAGTGGCCGAGGATAGAGAGAAGTGGCGTGCATTTGGAGAGGCCTATGTCCAGCAGTGGACAGAAATGGGCTGATGATGAAGATGTATTAACTAAGTCGTCCTGCGGTCTATCAGTATGTCGGCTTAGATGTTTAAAACTACGCAATATACTTTGATGCGGTTGTCAAAGATGAATGGAGAGGAATACAAGAGAAAGGCTTATATGTGGAAGAACAAACATTATTAGTTTAGCGCATGTGATTAGCTAGTTAAAAATATGACTTGTCATGTTGACAGGGCGAGTCCATTTCAAGGGCAAGGCGGAATTGGCTCCACTAAAGCCATTGTGCTAGGGTTACATTGCATGTCAGTCAGCCGGGGCATTCTGCGTAGGTTTGACATTAACCCACTTCGTATACCCGTGGGAGGCCGCTCTAAAATTAAGAAGAAAAAACCAACAGTGTGCGCATACGCAACTAACGCAACTCTCAACTGCGGTAAAGTAATAGGGTTGTCAGGAGATATCCGCTTAACAACTGTATTAATTTAATCTAAAGATCTATGATTGATAAGATGATTATTTTTTAAATAGCTCTTCGTCTGCGATACCGTCCACGTGAAGTTAATCGCGTTTATCATACTATGTTAGTACAATCGGTTGAACAGTAGCCTATGTCCTTTCTCGAACCCGAATTTATCTACCTACCAAATTTTATTTGTTTGAAAGCGCCACAGACAGATTTTTTTCGAAAATTAAATAAGTTTATAAATAAACGCCTAAATTAGTAAGTAACATTTATTATATATAGAAATAAACATTAAAAAAAATTGAATATTTAGAAATAAATATTTAAAAACATATATTTGGTATGGATAGAGAGATAAACTGAAGCAAGGCATTTGGCAAAACTATGTAGCTTTTGTGTATTTATTGAAACAACAAGGGTAGTTCATCAGACAACCCTACACAAGAATAAACGTAACTTCGACATTGAAAGTAGAGTTCTACAGAACGGTGATTAACGCAACTATTGGGTAATAAATCAGAGTTGACAATAATAAGTTTCCCTTACTTTAGCAGTTTTATTGAAGTGTCTTATACATATAGGGCTATGTAACACATAAGTAAAAGATGTACAAGTTTATGTAACAACGATACAAGTATTTAAATCGAAGGCCATCACTAGCACTATTATAAGATGTTACTTTTCAGTAATAGACAACATATTTATTGACCAATACTAGAAAAATAAATTAGCTTTCTGTCCGTAAACATGAATACAATGTACTATCGAATTACATTTCTATCGATTAAGTCGTTTTGGCGTGAAAGAGCGACAGACATACAGATTGGCTTACTTTCATATCCATAATACTAGTAAGTATTGAGATTAATTCCGTGTAACGCATAAATTTTACTACATCACCATGTCTATCGAATGCAACACACAATGACTTGGGGTCAGGTCAGCTGTTTCTTATTGACACATCAGATGTCAATGTCACTTTGAAACCTATTGACAAGAGTCCATTGCAAATCAATTGTACTACACATCGATGGCTGTCACACATGAACTTATGATTGCGCTATTTTCATACATCACTCTATAACTGGCTTTATCAAGAAGGCTTTACATACCTAAAACTTCTTTTCTTTTATTGACAGAGTGGTCGAACCACTATTGGTATTTATCTCAGGGGCTATTATAGTTGGTGTCTTTTACTGAGAAGTTATAGCAGAATTTCTGGCCAAGCCAAGGTAATATTACTAGCTATTCATTACATGTTTAACAAATAGCGTATGTTTAATAGGTTCTGGACATCGTGGGTAAAATATATACGTGTAAGACGTATATATTTTACCCACTTTTACCCATTTTACCTCCGACACCCGAAGATATTTTGCTGTTGTGGACTGTTTATGTATTGTACATGTATTCAAACGCCTATTTGTAGAGTTATAAAACAAATATGATGTTGCTATGTGTGTAAAGCTGTGTGCTCGGTTATGTTGGTCAAAATCCTTTTCTACATAGAAACTTTATAACTAAACTGGCTTCGTACACAGTTCAGTTAAAAAGTTGCCGTTCCACAGTTTCTTGATAATTCTGAAGAAGTGTACCAGGGAAAAATTCCTCGTACATTGGTCCTGGCAAGTTAATAACCCCGGCCAGTTAATATAAGTAACAAAAGCGACCCCGGAATAGTGTGTATTTCCTCAGAGCCCGCACACCGGTTATTTGGCGAGACTCCAACAGGAGCCAGGACGATGCCAAAAAGCATTTTCTTATCTTCGGAAGTTTGTAAGTTCCCACAAGTTTTGAAGGTACTCCTGAAGGTATATTAATTGTGTTATATTTAAAGCGATGTAGTTAAATAAGTTGGGTCTACTGAATAATTTATTGGACGTGAATAAATGCCAGATAACTTTAAATACCTTTGCCATACCAGATACCACTGTGTTTAGGGGTGAGAGCCATCCGCTCCCCCGCAAGTCCGGTGCTGATGACAAGGCTAGTCGCAGCCACCATTGTATGTCAGTAATATACCACTAGTTCAGTGTATACATATCACACAATATCACATACATTGTTACGATTCCGAAGTAAGTTGCTTATGCAAGTGTATAACGCTTAAGGAAACATAAATGTTAAAAAACTGAAAGTGTGCGGGATATTTACCATGTTGTTTTGTTTTAATCAGCTCCCGATATCTCGGCACTGTTGCAAGCGCCATGATCACGGGTGAACTGTACTGTACTGTTTTCTAGTGTTTTACCATGACAGTTTAAAATTAAACATAAATGTGTTCATCACACTTGCACTCTTGACGCATGAGACACGCAATCAAGCCAGTCAAAATATAAAATGAATCATGGAAATTGCCTTTTAAATCATAAAGCCACCGACAACGAAATATTTTAATGGCCTCAATATCAACTTATTTAAAGCATCAATAAAATTATACTTGTGCAAAGTCAATTCATAATGTAAATTACAGCCTGCGTGATAATGATAAATGGAAAATGAAAACATACGTAAAAATTGGATAATATGTAAATGCGTTTGTGCAATTCCGTGGATCGATCCAGATTTCGGTGAGATACTCGTATTTACTTTTGATAACCTTCGGGGTTATTTCTGTTGCGAACCGGTACTTTAGTTTAATATAAATATAAACGGCGCTATAATACTATTTGCGTTAGGTTTTAGTTTATACGATATCGTTTTGCTCTTTAAAAATAATAGTTTTACACTTCTAAAGGCCTCAATTGGGTTAGGAATTCGATTATAACTAATCGTTTTATATCAGTCTTAAGTAGACAACGACCTACATACACTCAAATAATCACGTAAGTAATCCGTAGAAAGTAAAATTATGTAGCAATAAACTTCTTGAATTACAATTGGCCGAAAGTTGAAAAGACAAATGACGATCGCATTTATAATTGACATTAGCTGTGCCAGCGACTTCGTTCGCGTTTACCCCGTTTTTTACACATTTTCCATTGTATCTTTGCTCCTATTGGTCGCAGCGTGATGTTATATAGCCTAAAGCCTTCCTCGATAAATGGTCTATACAACGCAGATTTTTTTTAATCGAACCAGTAGTTCCTGAGATTAGCGCGTTCAAACAAACAAACAAACAAACAAACTCTTCAGCTTTATAATATTAGTATAGATTGACTAATCTAGGAGGTATTCGTCTACCGATACATAAAACATAGGTGTGACGTTCAACAAACACTTGATCTAGATCATTGAGCTATCCTAGCTCACTACCTGTCCATTTGCGCGATTGGTCGGCATACATCAGCAACTCGTAATCACGAAATAGCTCAGAAGTGGGTTATCAATTTGTGTTCGTGATAAGGTCGGTTCAAACTGTACACACTGTACACAGCTTGTGACGTTCGCATGTAGGTACGCGTATTTTGATTCGCGATAAGTACATATATACGTGTTTAACAGTCCAATACTGAAACGATTTAGATATTTGAGCGCTATTTGAGTCGTTTTTTTTTAAGCTATTGCATAGCTTTTATCGCGGGCTTTGAGCGCGGCGACCGAACCAAGAAATTCCGTAACGAAAAAACCTCACAATCGTCTAACGTCGTTTCAGTTTGGTAGACTTCGGCACGGTGTTTGTGTGCGTGCGGTTAGACGTATTGTACGACTCTACGAAACTCGCACGAATCGAGACGAGCTGGTCCGAAATCGGACGATGCTATGCAATAGCTATACCGCGGCAGTCCCCGAGTGCCACACGTCTTTTTTTTTATCTAATCCACACTTTCTTCACTGCCGATCTGCTAGAGATGGTCAGTTTAGGTCTTGTGCGAAGACCTAAAACTATAATTAAAAAAAATGAAGCGGCGCTTAAACTGCCAAATATTTGCAGGCAAGCATTGAGTTGATCTTGTAGTGTTAAGAAAAAAATGTGATTTAGAAGTGTATAAATTCAACAACGGATATAAATTTCTACTACTTGCTTGCCAAGACTCCGTCTGTCGCGCAGTTGGTTAAAAATTAGTCCCTTTCTCAGGCTACCAAATTTCATTTAAATCGGTTCAGGGGTGATTGCGTAACACACAGACAGAAGTACTTCGGTATTTATAATATTAGTAAGGATTGACGAGAATGTCAGTTGAGTAAACCGAGCATAGTACATAGGAGTATCAAAGTAGAGTAACGATTGGTGATGATTGCCAACAAAATGATCTTAAAATAAAGTCTAGTTAAACTGCTCAGACACAGGCAGATTGGATTTCGCTAAACTGTTATAGTGGAGTCATTGAAGCATTTTAGGTCCGAATTTTTTTACTGTGATCCGATTGACATGAAATTTCGGATTCAAGTCCATATTACCCTTAATATCAAAAGTGAAAATGATTGGGACCCCGCAACCACCCTGGGGGTGGTTGCTGACCCTTCTCGGCGGTGGATGGTTTTTTTTTTTAAATAACCTCAGATATCGATAGAAGACCTAATTACAAGCAAAAATCATTTTAAATGTTTTTCGAAAAATCCAATAATTTTCAAGTAATTGGCCATTGAAAATTCGCAAATTTTGCACGTTTTTCATCGGTTTTTAGCAAATATCTCCAAAAATATACGAGTAATCGAAAATTTTCGTAAATACAAAATTGGAGCAGGTAAAAAAATGAACAATTTGGATATTTATAAAGTATTCTAAGTGCAATATTAAGCTAGATATTAAAGATCAAAGTCGTTTTTCACTTTGTCTGAACTTTTATCGATGTGGTCAATGCCACCTAGCGGCGAGGAAATGCATTTTATGCGTTCTAATAAAAAAGGGTTTTGTAGTCCATAAAATAAGCTTACGAATGAGTACTATTTAAAGTCTTTTGCACCTAAAATAAGTGAGCTGTATTGCAAATAAGCGGAGCATCTAAGGTTTTTTCTCCGAAATCAATGGGTTTCATAAGTGCCATTTTCACCCAAATTGAAATTAATCGTATTCCGTCTAGAAATATCATTATAATAAAGATTTTGATAGATTGTATCAGTTTGGTTGCTTAAGGACACATACTGTTCAAAAAAGACTCAATAAAGAAAATAGTAAAAATTTCAATTTTTTAAAAATCCATCCTTTCTTTCATAATATCTCAAAAATTACGACAGATACATATGAAAGTGTAGATATAAAAAAAATGGTATTTTTTTAACAAACAATTTGGTTTTTTTTTTTTCTAGCGAACAAAAATTGACGGAGATATGATGGTTTAAAGAGCGCGTGGCAGCGCAATCACAGCCTCTCTTAAGCCCTTTAACCCTTCCCCGTTTGTGTAAAGTGTTTTTTACTATATATTGCAATACAGGATGTTGTAGCTCTCTTAATTACCTTGACAATGGTAATTTACAAATTGTGATAGCAAAAAAATTTAAGGAGTTACAGTCCAAAAACGTATCATATATTTTTCTACTCAGTTTTCTTTTTCTTCTGAACATTTTCAGGGTGTAAATATTTGGAGCAACGTGAAAGTACGCAGTATATATAGTATAATAGAGACCCAAAACTACTGTTATGTGTATAAATAAAGATAACTAGCTGTGTTCGCGACTTTATTCGCGTGAACCGCAGGATTTTACATCCAAAAGGTTTTTCCCAATAACTCTCGTTCTCGTATGAATTTTGCAATATCGCGTTGCAAGTAAGCTTTGGGTTAATTAGAGTACCTGCATGCAAAATTTCAATCATCTTAAGCGGTTTATATTTTTTGTTATTCAAAGATTTTTCAAGGTTTCAAGGGGTCGTTTTTAAGGTTTTAAGGGATAGTTACTAGGTTCAAAGGGGGTTGAGGTGTCATAATTATTAAAGAGAATATAAAATATTACTTACTCTATACTTACATCTTTTTATGTCATATCAAAGTATTACGTTGTGATTTTCAATTTAAGGGTTGTTTGCAAGGATTGTAAGATATTCAAGGGGTTGAAATTTTTTTTAATATGAGGTAATTGTGTTAGAAAACACTTTACAATTTTACCACATATTATTAGACATGTTTTCTAGCGATAAAATGGCTCAATGTAAATTTTTCCATTAAGGGTTCGTTTTCACCCTTTAAAAATAATTGGCGGGGTTCAGATCATTTTCACTTTTGAACTTAAGGGTAATATGAGCCTAAATAAAAAAAATCATGCAAATCGGTACACAGTAAAAAAATTCGGAGGTTTGACCGTATTTTACGCTTCAATGACTGCACTATTAACATTATCTAAATTCAGAACATATGAAGTGAAAACAAAAACATATTTACATGACATAATACGATACATATGAGAAACTTCTCATCTTTTTAAATTTTAGGATATACTGAATCTTGAACAGTGAAACAATTATTTTTGGAATATTTGTCTGTTTATCTGTTTGTCTGTGCGTTTGTATACGATAATTTCAGAAACGGCTTCGAAAGAAACTATCTAGATGTGTAATATATTGTAGTAAGCTCCACTTAGGTGTCTAGTGTTTGATAAAGAAGGTAATGCTTATTCAAAAAATCACATCGAACTTGCTAGGCATTTTAAGGAGCAGGTTTATCAAAGGATTGGAGAGTTTTTTTGCTGCCTTTTCTACGCAGAAGAAGTCTCTAACACAGCTAGTTATTTTTTTTTACAGCTCCTAAGTAGCTAATATTGTAAATTAAGAATAGTATTAATACCCAATTATTAAATTTCTTTTTATAATTTTTATTGGGTAACCGCAATGGAAATATCAATTAAATTTAAGTCGTTACCAATTTATTATAATAATCTCGAAAAAACTTTACGATAGATACCAATTTGTAATTTTTGTAACATGTACTTACCAATCATAATATTTTGATCATTAGCAAATGCTAACGAGTATTCACTCGTTATTTTTAATCTATTAGTAAATCCGCGATCTATTTATCGAAGAACTAACATGGACCGTAGGGTAATTCATTATTTGTTGATGATAAAACATGCTATTGAGAATAACAACGAGTAATCGTCGAAAAAATAACGCATCGTCGACATTCGACCAAAAAGTTTTCACCCAATTCCGGACTTGTCAGACTTTTCGGCCATTGTCAAAAAAAAGTAAAACGTCAAATCAACACGGTCGAGTGCAACAACCTCTCGATATCTCGATTGCGTGTCGTAATCGATCGTCCCCTGGCTCCCTGTGACAGTCTGTGGCCTACTTACGCGGGACTAGGGTCGCCAAGTCGCTAGACCCGGCAGGACAATGACTTGTGCCGGATTATTTGGGGAAGGGCGCGACCCTATTTTAAATGGAGCGTTCATACAGGGCGTAATGCAGGCAGTCTGCAACCCTTTGCTTGCCGCTAGCTTGTCAAATCATTATGTATGCGCCATCAGCCGCGAGGTTTAAAATATATAAGAAAACTATCTGTCAATCAAATTATCAACAACTCACTGTTTGCCTAATTGGGACGTGAACGTGCCTAGGACACCTATTGAAATCTGTGTCTTAGTAGCAATAGATGAACGAAAAAAATGTCCCAAAAATCAAGCTTTTCGCTTAACAAACCTAACAAAAGCCGGCCTCTGTTAATTTTGACCGGACACAAAACCAAAAAGTCTAGTTAAGTCCGGTTTTTATTCCACCAATTAGCAACCCTACGCCCGAAGTATGACCCGCACTGACAACCACTGTGCGTAACCGGCTTAACGGAGGAAGCGTGTAGACCTATTTAATCATGGTATTTTTTTAAATTTTCTATTAACTTTGATTTGAAATCAAAGCAAAGCTCGATTACGTTAAATCGTTTATTTTCTTTCAGTCGGGTAAGCTTTTTTCAGTGGCTATTATGTTATTTGGTCAGCATTTATCATAATTTAAACTCCTTGAAAAACAAACCTATATTTCACGTTAAAAGGTGCCAAGGTTTAAATATCTAATGACCGTTTAGTTAACTTTATGTTTCAGCTAATTACCAAGACTCAATTACTTTGCTTATAAATAAATGATTTATAAGTAGGTTAAGGTTTAATTAAAACTCATTTCATTGAATTATTTTTCAAATTAGGATATAATACGCACATTAATTTAGTAATTAAGTTTAATAAGTAAATATTAGTAAGACTTAGCAGATTTAACGATCATAACATATTTGTGATCAAATTAAATAAATTTGTCTAAATAATAAAGTAAATACGTTTAAGTATAATTAATTACTGCTAATTAATGTTATAATAAATAAATTTGTTTACATAAATACGCACATAAATTTAGAAATTTATTTTATTACACAAGTAACGATAAGATCAAATCAGTAACTCACAACGTAACACACATTGTACGTTTACGGCAAATCAAATAGTCCTTTCCATTTAGTTGACAAATATAAGTATGAAGATCCAACTTTACTCTTTTAGCAGCAATAAAATATGATTTGATAAAGGACACTTTTTCCCTTCCTGACCCTTTTTTGGCTTGCCCAAAACGTACAGGACCCTTGAGTATGAATAAATCTAAGGTGGAATAGACACATGGACTCGGTCTTTCTTACCTTCACTTACACAAAATATTAGGGTTGATGTTTTTCTTTAGCGTGAAGTTTCGAATACTCGTAAACGTACATGTATTAGGTATCGTGAAAGCGAATATAGAAAACAAAGTGCTAATATTTGAGCGCCATCCGCTCCCCCGCAAGTCCGGTGATGATGACAAGGCTACTCCAAGCCATCATCGTAAGTAAGTTTGGAAAAAAAAATGCACACAATACTAGCATATAATAATAATGCTAATATTCACTATTTTCTACTAACTAAACGAAAATTATTACAAAGGTGAAAACACCCATTGGTTAGGGTTTCAACTGGCTGCAATGAAGTCAATAGGAATATGTGACCAGACCATCAACGCTTCATATTATTGTATAATTTCTCAAATTAAAGAATTATAAATGAACTTTTATGTACGTGTTCTTACATCAATAGGGTATTTGACTGTGTTTCTTGTGCTTGCCATTTTTATGATAAGCAGTAAGATTTAAGTAAAGCAATGTTATTAATGAAATCGAAACTTAAATTGTTGGCGAAATGGCGAGAAAAACAGAAGACGTTTAAAGTTGGGTGGGCAAATCCATTTCAAAAGTACGAAAATCATTTATAACGTCGTTGTCATCTTAACAAAATTAGTCATCTCTAACCTGCCGAATGAAACTTCCTAGGCAGCGCATACAAATTATAAACGTGTGACGTCATAATTTTGTAAACGATTGAAGACGAGCTCGAAGACGCTCCATATAGGAGTGTCTTCAAGCTCGCCCAAATTATTTGCAATTAATTAAACTGTAAAATCTAGTAGAGTTATCGAGATATCAAAGTGATACTTACAACAGTGCCATTTTGTACGAATGGTCCAAAAATATATCGAAATAAAAAATAGTCAAGTACCCTATTGAGTTTCCCTTAGCAAGCATTGTCGTCATAGCTCATCGCGGCTCATTAGCGCTAAGTAGACCGGCCAATACAGAACTATGCCGTACGGTTTAACGTGATTGACCTAGATCTGCATCCGAGTGCTTGTCAATCGCAGATCTTGTGCGGTCCATCGAATCTTGACTATCTTCAGTTTTTTCCTGACTACTAATTACAATGATAATAATCTCTTACTCGAGAAAAATGGAGTGAATTAGTAGGTATTTGCTCAGCGGTAAAACATCACAGGCTAGATAAAAAATTCGGTCATGCCAGATAAATGCGCAACGTATTATTTAAAGTGCACAAAAGTACGCGCGCAAATACGTCTCCCTCCCAAATATGAGCGACTAGCTGTGCCAGCGACTCCGTCCGCGTTTTCCCCCGATTTTTACACATCTACTCTACAACGTGATGTTACTCGTATAGGTATAGCATAAAGCCTTCTTCAATAAATGGTCTATCCAACACAACACGATTTTTTCAATTGGACATTCAAGTAGGTCCTGAGATTAACGCGTTAAACAAACAAACTCTTCAGCCGTATAATATCAGTAATGATGAGAGATAAGGCGCAGGACCATCGGCTTACAGGGCATTTCAAGACAATAGCATGCATGCATCCGCTTCTTCCAGACTCCGGGCAGAGTAATCTCTTAAAAGAAAAAATCTCACAAATATTGTCCGTTACGATCTCAGTTTTTTTCCTTACTGACATACGATGATGGCTTGGAGTAGCCTCGTCATCATCAAGCGGATGGCTCTCATCTCCGGTCTTAGTCCTAATGCGGAGCATGCTACCAATAAATCAACGATGCAGTCAGTGCCATAACATCACTATGCTAACACTATAAACACTAAATTTACATCTGCGTTGCCCAACCAAACGATAAAACTGAACACAATTGCATCGAACTGCATACCTACACGTATTCGCACTCGCAAACTGAACATCCATATCTATTATCACTTCCTAATTGTAAAGTACGCCACAATCGGTTTAACAGCTCAATTTTGCTTTAATCTGCCCAGAATTGGGTCATGGCGGCGCCCGATATTAAACAATATATCTAGTTCCCCATTACCCTCATTAGCTCGTAGCTGTAGTCTAGTACTATAGAGACCTAGACTTGTAGAGGTGAGTTATGCTCCTTTATTAGTGCCCTAATGAACGAACTCGTACATTCAAGAGAGTTCTTTGCTTTTAGGTTGAAATTTTGTATAGGTAGATGAGTTTATAAGGAAATATATAATTGCACACAGAGATTTAGTTTTATATATATTATTTCTTTAAATGTTATATTCCCTGCTGCTTTTGCCAATAATTATTTACATCCAACTCCAAAACATCGAATTAACTATCAAAATTTTAGGGAAAGTTATTTTTTATACATTGCGTAAACAATATTGATAGGAAAAAAAATACGGACTAGATTGACCTAACCTTCGTTGCAAGGGTCTCTTAACACAAAATGAATTGTAATGGTGAATTTATCATTTTGATGTTGCAATTAAAATAAAATGTACTACTTGAACCATAACCAAAACACAAAAAACACTCAATACTATTGAACATGCTCAAAGATTTCTCCAATAGAGAACCTCAATCGCCCAAGTGAAAATTTTCACATTTTTATTTTTAGTTCCGAACCGTAGTGCCATACGGAAATATTGTGCAGTCTCAAACCGAGGGGTGATCCGAAACATCAAAGAGTGTGCGGTTTGGTCGGGCGCAATTGGCTTCCTCGGCAAACTTTCAAAGGCAAAGTGTAGTGGAGACTCCATAGTACACGTGAAGGAGTATGTTGTCTTCATACATATGAACGTTACCATAAATACCATACCATTAAGGCTAATATTTAGCATATGAACGTTATTTCTAAATGTCTACGATGAGTTCCCGTCAGCACCTGGACTTGCGAAAACGGATGGATGGCTCTCACCAATATTCGAATACGGTATGTAGTACAGTTTATGGAGAACTGGCTTCTGACTGAACTTCGACCACGTAAAGCCATTTATCAAAATATGACTATCTTATCGAAGTATTCTATGTAGAATCGATGTGTGAAAGCGCGACAGATAGCGTACTTACTTTCGCATTTATTATATTAGTAAGGATAAAGGTACATCAATAAAAGTTGCCCTATACTACAGAGCATACGTGTACGTCGTGTACTGCCCGCATTTCTGCTTGTACTCGTAATAATATAGCGACAGCTAAGGGGTGAGAGCCATCCGCTCCCCCGCAAGTCCGCTGATGATGACGAGGCTACTCCAAGCCATCATCGAATGTCAGTTAGGAAAAAAAATAGCGACAGCCCTACGCAGGCTATCATCGCTAAGGGCCCAAGTTAGCATACTTGTTCACATGTACTATGACTAAGTTTCATAGACACAAGTGTGTAGACTCCCCGTCTGAGTTGCGTACTTGCCAGCCTTTTCAGCGTCAGATATGCTCCGATAAAAATTGCGTCACAACCTCAAATTACGCTGCGTCGACGTTGTTAGCATTCACCCTTTGTCACAGGATGGTAGATAGGTTAGGATCTTCAGTTTGGTGCAAGTACTTTAGTTTTACCTTTGAGAATGTCCTTTAGAAAGTACTAGCCTGCCGCTAGCGTGGAGTTGTTTGAATGCTTAAAACACTACCCTTTTATACTGAAGTCGGTTAGTACTGTTGCCAATGACCTTTACCAAGATCTAGACTGCGTACCAATTTTCTTTTAAAATAAAGCAGTTTGTGTGTTTAAGAGCACACAGAAAAATATCATTACTATGGCATTTATAATATGTATTGGTACGCCAATCGTTTGGTGTAACCCGGCCACTATGTATTTGCTACTCCTAATATCACGTGTGAACCCATAAAGACTATTATTTAATTTAGAATAATGGAACGCGAAATTCTAAAATCTTATGTATTAGTAATACATAAAAGTAGATAAAACTTCTTTTGTGTCTTCTCTATAGTATGATTTAGTGGTGTTAGACTAACTTTAACATACACTGATCTAGAATTCTAGATTGTTAACATTGTTAACGCTAAGACTTAGGACAAGTTCATACATTAGTTACGGAACCCTGCACGCAGTTCACAAACGGAAAGTGAGACATCAAAGTAAGGGCGGTTTACATATAAGTTGGTAAAGTTTCAAAGGCCCAGTACAGGGAAATTTCCCCTCAGGTCACATATATATATTTATTTACGAATCGTATGAACTTGTACGTATTGGAATAGTACTTATTTAATTATATATGTATCACTAACTTAACATTGCTGTCTTATCTTATATATTAAAGAACACTTCTTAAGTTAAAATATAGCTGAATTGAGAACGTCTCTTCCCTTTGCAATCGGTTCCAAAGCTAAGTAAAATTGTTCTTTTGAACTCTCATTCGTGAGAGTTTCAAAATCGTTATTTCCTTATAAAATATTTGGTCAACAATTATATAAGTAAAAAAGTACCTAAGTAATACATGCAATCTCCAACTTTTTGCTGTAATCACCAATGTTGAAACTTTTCTCAGACAAAAGAACCTATATATAAATATAAAGAAGTCTAGACGGTTTCCCACTTTGTTTTAAACCTAACTGCAAGTACTAACCGACAACTATTAAGCTAGAAAAGCTAGGATGGTCTAGCTTGGTCGGTAGCAATTGGCTTTACAGACAAAGTTACTAACGCTGAAATTCTAAATATGTAGTCTAGTTCCATTAAAGATATTTCCTTTAATGCGGCCGAAAATTGTTATTTTGATAATGTTAATATTTATTGTATTTTTGTCATATTTTTAATACCTTCACGGTATCTAAGAGAACTTACCAAGGCATATATGTATATTATCCCAAGTTTTAGTAAGAAATGGCCTAAGATACTGTACCTCTGTGATTCTCAACTAGTAGTTTCCTTACAGAACTGTGTATTGAACAAGTCAATGTATGCTCGAACATACCTGTAACAAAAAAAAAATTGCATTAATTTATATTCAAACACGTAATTAAATATCTCAAAAATAAATGTAACATACGATTACATTGATCTGACTTAGAGCTTAGTTGCTTATAAGTTGAGTTAAGGATAAAAAATCATCATACCATAGCAACCATATATATATTTAGAAGATATGTTGTCCATAAATAATATAAAATAGCGAAAAACTATCATAATATAGAATTTGGCTGTCATTTCACATTTATGTTTTGTTGGGTTATATTTTAAACTAGCTGACCCGACAGACTTCGTCCTGTCAAAAAAATGTGAAAAAGAAAAGGGCTGTTTTTAGGGTTTTCCCGGCAATTATTCGATTTTTTCTCGCCGTAAGAACCATCCTTGGACTTCAACGAACATTTAAAAAAAAGAATTGGCCAAATTGGTTCAGGCGTTGTTGAGTTTTGCGCTTACCAACACATTTTACGATTCATTTTTATATTATAGATTGTAATTGTTTTTTTTTTTATATCTAGCCTGTGATGTCCCACTGCTGGGCAAAGGCCTACCCCAATTCCATGCATTCCATGTTTGTCGATCGGTAGCAAGAGATGGCCAGGTTGGTTGTTGGGCGTCGAGATCATCGCGCCATCTCTTTTTTTGGTCTTCCCCTTGGCCGACGACGAATGTTATCATTATAAAAACGATTCGTAACAAGGGTTCACTATTATCTTCAGAACTTATTCTCTACCTAGATCAGTAGCGGTACCATGAGTTGGCTATCGAAAACTTAGGAACGTTAAAAACCTATCGAGTTGTTTTTTTTTTTTCATACGACCGATTTTAGTTCTTAGCGCAACCACCAGGGGCGCTGTACAAGTTTTTCATAGACATATTTACGTAGGCGATATCGAGTCTGTTACTTTTAAACTCATGGTAGTGCTACAGAATGCAAGTGTTAACATTCAAATCGGAGCTTACAATATGATTTGTTTTCTCTTTGTTACCACAGCTCAGAGAGTAGCGTTCAGACCTAGCGGTTAACCGCCACAAATTGGTTTCCCGCGAAGTTTCAAAGGCCTCTCCACACTGCCCGCAGTTTGGTTGCATTCAGTTTGCTTTGACACGTGCAATGTGCATAGTTAGTATTCAACTGCCACTGCACATGCATCTTTAACGTTCAATCCAAGGTTAGGTTGTATAATATGCAATAATGTGCAACGGAAAGCGATTTTTCTAGGCCTCAGTTAATGATGCTAAGATATGGGGACTTGTAGGTTCTAAACACGTAGGTATATTTTTAATATCACATATATAAAAGCCCAAACCTATGAATATAATATGCAATAATGTGCAACGGAAAGCGATTTTTCTAGGCCTCAGTTAATGATGCTAAGATATGGGGACTTGTAGGTTCTAAACACGTATATTTTTAATATCACTCATATAGAAAAGCCCAAACCTATAAATCTTGAAATCATATTAGGTAGGTAATAAGTGACGAAATCAATTTCACCTATAATATTTAAAAAGGCCCATTTGTTAAAAAATACAAGCAAGCATGTATTGCCTGACTTATTCTTTAATTCGATCGATCGGACTTTCATAACACAAAAATAGATATTCCTCTATTTTTCGAGTACACGGAAAACAGTAGCCATACAAAATTGAGGTGTATCAATACTAGATCGAATCGTAAGTTCATGGCTACACCTTGACCTTACCTTGTTAACTATCGCACAGTGCAATGACGACATAGTGAAGCAACTGTTGATAGATCACTGAGGTGTACTGTATAATTCAGGCCATTAAAGTATTGATACATATTGATAAAAAAAGACGTGTGGCACTCGGGGACTGCCGCGGTATAGCTAATGCATAGCATCGTCCGATTTCGGAGCAGCTCGTCTCGATTCGTGCGAGTTTCGTAGAGTCGTACAATACGTCTAACCGCACGCACACAAACACCGTGCCGAAGTCTACCGAACTGAAACGACGTTAGACGATTGTGAGTTTTTTTTCGTTACGGAATTTCTTGGTTCGGTCGCCGCGCTCAAAGCCCGCGATAATGCAATAGCTTAAAAATCACATAAATAATGCATAATTTGGATCACAGATGGTTGAGATATCAGAGATCCTGTTTGGATCCCATTATTAGAATAGAATAGAATATCTTTATTTACTAGAAACACGGTACATTTATCAATAGGATGGTCATTAACTGGTGAGATCAACATGTCATGTCAACTGGTAATCTTGTTTTATTATTTCACGATAGAGATGTTACGATACATAATAATATGTAGTTTTTATTGTTCATCTTAATTTCAAAGTAAAATTTTAATACATTTGAAAGTCGAAATCTCCTTCTAACAGACATACTATGATGACTTGGAGTAGCCTCGTCATCATCACCGGTCTAGCGGGGGAGCGGATGGCTCTCACCCCTAAATATAAATTATATAAGCTTGAGTATTATCACACTAATAATTACTTAAAATTCTACAAGAAACAGACTCAAGGAAAAAACATCATATACGTATACATAATATATGCCATAGATCTTATGTATAGTAACATAACTGTTATACACTGGATATCGATCAATTCATTATTCACTAAAAAGATAACAATGTTGCTTGATTTCATTGTAAGCTTACATTTTATTACAATGCGCAATACATTGTTGACATTACTAGTATTCAGTGCGTATTTTATATAAAGGAAATAAATGTTATTCAATTCAAAGTTCAGGGTAACGTAAGTAGATAAACTTTATGGCAGGAAAGGTTAAATTACTCGTAATAAGACAATTTTACAAAGAATTTGCTTCCGTTTCTTTTAACTCATTAGTTATCTGTAATGTTTATTAAAGAAAATGACTCATATTTTTAACTAATTAAATATGTTTACTTAAATGTCAATATCTGCATGTGGACTCCAATTAATGTTACTGCTAAAACTATTAAAATATAATTTACTAGAGCAAAACCTTGTCAAATACTAAGCTGTTGTAAGCTACTCAGTTTATTATTTACAAATATTCAACAAGTTCTCACAAAAACTTCACCTGCTTTGTACCACTTTAGTAAACAATATTTGGCATCGGCCAAAAAATTAACCATCTACCGGTCACTGGTCTATATTAAGCTTTGAACCTGTGCCTGGGTAGGGCAACCACCCGAACACCAACCTACGTAGCTACCCGTCCACAGTGACCCAATTACTGCGATTTCACAGGCGGCAGTCACGTGATGTATTTAGCACAGTCACTTATAACATGTTAGAGCGGTGTCACACACAATAAATGTTAATTATTTAAATCATTACATTATTCGCAATTTATTAGAATTTGAGAAAATAAATTAACTGCTCACCGCGGCTCGCTAATATTTAAAACCGATCATGCAAGCGGTACCTCTTAAAACAAAACATATTACATATTGTTTCCAATTGATTAACACAATCACAATATTTATCCTGGGTGGGGTTCCAAAGCACGACTCCTGCCGTAAGAGAAAGGGGCAATATCCCATAAGAGAATAAAAGTGCCAAATACTGAATTGTTTGTTTGAGACACAAGGCAACGTTTAATATAAAGGATAAAGCGTAAAACACGCAAAAAGTGGTCCAGCGATGGTCCACCGGAAGCACTTATCCTGTAAAACAGTTCAAAAGAACAAGTTAACGTGACGAGTGTATCTTTCCCCTTACAAGACGGCGCGCGGTAGTCCACGCCAAAATGTTGCGACATGCAAACCGCAAGTGTGGCAACAGCGAAGTGTAAACTTATTAGCTGAGAAGAAAGTAATCCAGAGCTCGGTCTATTGGTTAATAGACGTTCAGCGGATAAATCAAGCGGATATCGGGTCTTGTTCTTAGAGGCATGATGAGGATTGTTTATAAAAGTTATATTGAATACTATTAAATCAGTAAGTAATTGATGTTTGAATTTTGAAGATCGAAAAACTATAATAGAGTGGTGAAAGTAAAGTCCTATTCAAAATTATTTTTTCTTGAAACTAAAAGTATAAAAATTCGCGAGCTGAAAGCAAGTCTTAAATAGGTTTTGTGATTTCTACATATTATACTGCTCTAATGTTCGTCATTTCAAGTCGCAAATACTAACGGGAAATTATATTCTCGAACATAAAATCTGAACTACTTAATAAGCTATAAGATCAATACAAGCTAAATAGAATCTGCAAATACATATAATAATTTTACATTATCGTTGCCTCTACCACGATTATCACCTTTGACATGACTATCATAATCAAATCAAAGATAAATAGCGGAGGTGATTCAAGATATATCATAGATTCAAAATATCACGTACAATTTATTGCAACATAGACAGATATCGATATAAATCTAAGCATGAAAGTCACCTAATGCATAGATCAGCTGTTATTCAATAGTAAAATAATCACTTCTAAAGTATTTTAGGTTTTAGGTTACGGTTAGGTAACCTGTAGCAATTTCAATAAACCCGTCAAAACATATACAAGTAGGGCGATCAAGTCAAGAATCTATAATTGTGTAATTCAGGACGAAATTAATTACGAGTATGTATAAATTATTTACTGATGAGGAAAATCATTTGCATAATAGTATTGTCTATTATTTGCGCGAACACTACACATTTCAAAAACAATTGCGTAATTAAATAAATTCATCATCACAAAATCACTACAATACAATAAGATATTTGTCGATAGACACGAATAAAGCCATCCGAATAACCAATACTGTCAACTTACGATCTGATTATTATGTCATGTTACAAAACATTTTTTTTTTCAGTAACTGACATACGGTAATGGGTCGTTGTAGCCTCGTCATAATCACCGGACATGTGGGGGAGCGGATGGCTCTCACCTAAATCCATCATTACAATATCCAATAAGATATTTGTCGATAGACAGACAAAGATAATAATCAATCCACGTACTACATTTAGAGGTTTAGCTCCTCATTTCTGCCCCGTGCCATTAAGGCATGGAATGCCCTTCCAGCTCATGTTTTCCCTCCCTCCTATGATCCCGGGCTCTTCAGGCGGGCCGTTAAACGGCATTTAAGCAGGCCTTCAGGGTGAGTGCGACAGGCTCAATACGATCTATTGTGCCTGTCGACCTCATATTTGGATCTCACTACCGCTTACCATCAGGTGAAGTGAGGTCATCTTGTTTGCCTATTATAAAAAAAGAGGTCTCCGAATAACCGAATTGCAATGCATAATTACAAATATCCATCAGATACCTATACGTACCGTTTGCAAAACAACATTATGCATCACGCTGATACCAGTTTAGCCCATGACGCTAGTATCTAGCACAGTTACTTTTAACACAGGTGTTATGCCTGCTCCGAAATATTGCATTGCATCACTCAGTTTCTATCTCGCGCGTTAGAAAGTTACATAGGACATAACCCGGTCACTAACTAATAATATAATTGCAGCCGTAAGATATACATAAAACTGTGGTGGATTTATACTGCCGATTTCACTCAGAGTATCTAAATGCTCGCTTCCTTAATTATTCAAGCTGAATGAGTGCGTCTGCAGGTGGTTAAACTACCTACTTAAGATGTTATTTATTTGACCCACAAACATTTTGCATATAATATGTGCAAGTTTATGACATATGTACAAGGTACTGATGTTCCTAGTACATACAGCGAACATAACGATGTATTATAATAATATGTAATTTAACTAATGCCTACTAGAATTTATTAATCTTAAATACAAAGAAGTATATTAATTAAATATAAGCTGATAAACAATCAAATTGGCTATTAAGGTCAGATAATTTTCTATGATCTCTCTATAAAATGTTATTGACTAAACCGATTATTGTTCATAGATTCTGAAGGTCGTCCAATTATTCTTGCAATTTTACTATTAAACCGGTTTGCATTGATGTTTTATTAACAGGCGTATCCTTGGATAGTATGATGTTTTAATAGTTATCGAAAATAATAGCCACTAAAAAATATTAAACCACTTCAGATGCAATTATTCTAATACTGGATTGTAATAATACCGGATTTTTAATTACTATTATACGATTGGGGAACTGTGTACAGCATTAAAATGGCAGTGGGCAGGTTGGTAAGATGCGTTGACAAGAGGTGGAGCAACGCTAACAGAATGGTAGTCCAGGTTCGGAAAACGCAAAAGAGAACGGCGTCCGACCAGATAGCGCAAGCGATATTAAGAAAGCCGCGGGATGTCTCTGATGATGATGATGGTCATACATAAGACAACACACAATATTTCGATTAGATACTCTACACACTACATTCTGCTCAAATCTATACTTAATATTATAAAGCTGAAGAGTTAGTTCGTTTGAACGCGCTAATCTCAGAAACTACTGGTTCGAATTGAAAAAATATTTTTGTGTTAAACCATTTATGGCTTATGAGGAAGGCTTTAGGCTATAAAACATACGCTGCGACCAATAGTACTACCAATATACCAAAAGCAAAGAAACAATGGTGAATGTGTAAAAACGCGGACGAAATCGCTAGCACAGCTAGTAAACAATAAAATATAACCTAAAATGAATGTGAATTTGAATCTTACACCCACTGTTGAGTTATTAGATCTTAAAATATACGGTCGTAAAATTTCACAACGCAAGACGTGTGTCATCAAAGCACATACAACAAAAATTTAATTGCACCCAAATAGTTGCATTGCTTTGTGTCCTGTATTACTACAAAGAACCATTGCATTTGAAGACAAAGAACTGCGACATTTGCTTAAAACGACTTATATAAGGCAGACTTACTTAATTAAGTTCTTGTAAAACATGTATGCAAGTGAAAACATGCCGAAAACAATGGCGGAAATCTATTGTAGCAAGAACACTTTACGACATTGCAAGCTTTAAATTAAAATAACTTCCTTTGACTGGCTCGGTGGCGCTTTTGGTTATCCTTGAGACAAGTATTGCGGGTTCGATTCCCACTCAGGTCAATAAAATGTGTTATGAACATCAGTCTTTGGACCGTATGTTATTTATTTCAGTTTGTGTATACCGTTGTCTCTGTTATCCACAAAACAAGAGCTTATAGCGTAATCACAGAATCAGATCAATGCACGTAATCCACTATCTATCCAATAAACAAAGTGTGGCTTTATTAATAAACAATAAAAATAATAAGACATAATGTCTTTATTAACGTAGTGACTACTAATTTAAAAAAGTACCCATCAAGCTATCCGCTCCCCCGCTAGTCCGGTGATGATGACAAGGCTACTCCAAGCCACAGTCACACCCAATTAAGAAAAAAAATCAAGCAGAGTGCCAACATTCGGCCAACAAAGAAACTATCCCCCATAGCACGATGACACATCTTCAGAGCGCCATACGAATGAATGGTTCGCGTAAGATGGAAAAATCGATAGGAGCGTCGCGACCGTGTGACCTAATTTTATCCCGACGAGACGAGTCGCGACTTCTCGATACCGAACGACTCGATAACATTGTCGTGTCTCGGTCGATGCTGAACTTCAAAGTTTAACGCTTTTAGGGTTCCACAAACAGAAGGTAAAAACGGGAGACAATTAATTCTCGATTGGACTGGCTCGGTGGAACAGTGGTTAGTGACTCAGGTTCAAAACCTACGGTTCCAAGAGTCGTGGGTTCGATTCCCACTCGGGACAAATATTTGTGTGACGAACATCGGTATTTGTTCCGTGTCTGGGTGTATTATTAAAATATATTTAAGTTTATTTGTGTATCCACTGTTGATCCTGATTTCCGTAACACAAGTGCTTAAGCTACTTACCACGGGATCAGATCAATGTATGTGATGTTGTGTAATATTTATTTATTTATTTAATTAAGACTTCGCTGTATATGTATGAACATTCGTCTGTTATCAAGCTGTAACTCAAGAACTGCGATAACTATATTGAATTGTTCACAAAATATGTATTTCTTTTGCCGCTCTATCAACAAATACAAAAAAAATATATTGAATATTTGAGAGGGTATCCATACAAATAAAGTGATTTCTTTTTTTACAATATTGGTGAGGACCCTACGTGCTCAAGTCCGACAAGCATTTGGCGTTTTTTTTTTTAAGATACGACTCGTTCTAGAGGAAGGCTTATACGTACAAACATGTATGCCAATAGTAGTAGAAACAATTGTAATTTTTAAACGGTTTTATTCAGCTCACCCCGTTTGTTTTATTTATTACTAGCTGCCGCCCGCGACTTTGTCCGCGTATTAATGGGTTTTAGTAGCAATGATGTATTAAAATAGCCAGCTACCTCCATACCACGTTTTATAAAAATCTGTAAACGTAAAAGTTCTTCCATACTAATTTTCACCCCCCCAATGACCGCCATGGGGGTTGAATTAAAAAAAATAGCGCTGGTGTCTCTCCGGAGTGCCAGCTACCTCCATACCAAGTTTTATAAATATCGACATACACGTGAAAATTCTCCCATACAAATTTTCACCCCCCCAATGAACCACATGGGGGTTGAATTTAAAAAAAAAAAGTAGCCTATATCCTTTTCTAAGCTCTGGACTATATCTGTACCAAATTTCATGAAAATTGGTTCAGAAGTTTGAGCGTGAAAGAGTAACAAACATCCATACATACATACATCCATACATCCATACTTACAAACTTTCACGTTTATAATATTAGTAAGGATTTAGTCTTTCTTGGGACAAATTTAGTAATTCAAATTTAATTTTTATCATATTTGGACCCGTGCGTAGCCGGGGTGGGTCGCTAGTATAGTATAAATTGTATTTGTTGGATAATAAATGTGACGTGACCCATCAAGTCTACGTCGATGCTGAACTTAAAAGTTTATCGATTAATTTAATGCTTGTGCTTCTGTGAAATATTTTCAGACGAGTTTTGTTGAAACGTCTCTTCAATTTGTTACATGCTTGAATGGACTCTGTAATAATAATTTTTATTATATCTTATCTTTACGGTTATTTAAAATATGGAAATGTCGATTTCAAACTTTTTATTAAATAGCATTTTTATTACTAGTTATTAAACGGTAGTCTCGAACATTTTATCCAATGGCAAGTATTTTAACTAGCACCATTATTATTGTCACGTAACAATGTTTGATGACAGCAATATCAAAAAATTAAGTATACAAAATAGAAAGAATGCTCCAGAATATAAATTCCGTAGCCAACACAGCATGAAGCCGCCGCTTAATTGATTTAGTTCAGACTTTATGAGTGCACCGAAATTAAAGGTAATAAATTAACTAGATCGCTTCGCAAATATTCGAACGGTCTGCTTGGGTCAAGCTCGCCCAATGAATAATTAGTTTGCTCGATTCCATCCACTATATTCGATTTGCAAATTCCCGAAAGAGTTGAAAGATTGTAGCGAAAGTTGTTGCAGTATTGTTTTGCGAATATTCGGAGCGTTTCAATGCACTAGATTCAGATAACTGTATGTCTGATAAACAGTTACGAAATTAAAAAAAAAACCGGGTAAGTGCAAGTCTGTCTCGCGCACTAAGGGTTCCGTACCAATAATGTTAAAAATAAAACACATTTACTGTATTAGGACCCCCGTTAATATTTAAACTTTTTTAATTTTTAGTGATTTTGATTTGAGTATTTGTGAAAATTTCAGCTTTCTAGCTATCATGGTTTATGAGATACAGCTTGAAGACAGACAGACAGAGGCGACGGGACAGAGTAGGCTTAGTAATAGGGTCTCATCTTTTAGGTACGGAACCCTAATTAAACAAAAGAACTATACTTAACCGTGTGCTCTGTTACACTTTCTTATTTGATTGCGTATCATGATATGCGAAAAAATATATCGTATAAGATTCATAAGCGTCGATGGCCGAGTGGTTAAGGTCGTTGCTTGCCATGCGAGAGGTCGCCAGTTCAAACCCCGCCAGGTACCAATGTGTTTTTCAAATTTGAAATTCATATGTACCATCATTCGACGCTTTAACGGTGAAGGAAAACATCGTGAGGAAACCAGCACACCTGAGAGATTTTTCTACGGTGTGTGAAGCCATGTCAGAGGCCTACGGGCGGCTTAAACTCTGACACCAGGTTGTTCATCAACCACACGATAAGAAGAAGAAGAAGATAAGATTCATGTTTAAGTGCTCCTCTCTATTGAAGACACGTACGATCTACAATATTCAATCAATCAATGATACAAGCATGTTTTGTCGAAGATTTCTGCCTAAAAATAAGACCAGACGGGCTGTCTGGGAATGAGATCAATATAATTGGCACATCAATTCCATTTGATTGAATTGTATCGAGTGAGTCTCGTAACGTCTGATTCCACATATTACCTAGAATATGATGAATTGAATACTATAGTAATTGAAATACATTAGGTAATGTACACATTGATACACGATTGTTGAGGAGTAGAGATCCAAGTATCATTATTATAATTAATTCAGAGATGAAAAACTTCTCGACCTGTTAAAAATGTGTCGTATTTTTTTTCCAAAAGCCAAACACAATTCATGTGTGAGAAACTGAGAACTTTATAAGACTTACGTTATCACTACATAGTATAAAACAAATTCTCATTCTCTGTCCTTATATCCATGTATGCTTAAACCTTTTGAACTACGCAACGGATATTGCTGCGGTTTTTTAATACCCTCCTTAAGAAACCGCATCAAAATCCGTTGCAAGAGGAAAGTTATATGTAAAATTCACCCGTAGCGAGCGAATGCTGATCACTAGTTAATAATATAATCATAATAACATTGTACAGTGTAATTAACGACTAACGTTCAAACAGCTCATCAGGACGGGCACATTTACAAAGTTACTGATCAATATTTGATGAGTAAACCGCTAATCATAATACATTATGTTTAATGTATATTACATCCACTTCCTTGTTTATCCGAGTAGTTCTACAATTTAAATAGCTACAGGTAATTTAATTCTAGGTACTTGGCTTATACAATCCCTGCTGCCAATGTTTCCACTCATAAATTAAACACGATTATGTTAAAATTTTGAGCGGCACTTTCACCGAGTAGAGATTCAACTTTGGAACCGGTATTTTGAAGTTTAATAAGTTTCCAGATTCTCTTTGGTTGCTTGTGGAAATTGCAATGTTGCAGATGAACTTTCAACCTGTGACAGATGTAATTAAATGAGGATTGTTAACGTTTCTCTATGACAAGGGTGAATCTTTTATATATCCGTAACCATTAATCTTATTATAATACAGTTTTGTTAGTTTTTGGTGATAGAAAGCTTTTGAATTAACATATTTCCTTTGTTCTGATCATTGTCACGAATTATAGGAGTAGAGACTTAAGTATAACTTAAACAAAAAAGCAATTTTATTAATACCTATCTATAGAGTATTTGTAATACGAGTATTGTAATCCGAGTTATTGTTGCTGAAATCAATGTAACAGAGCTTCAAACCTGCCCAGTAAGCTATTATTATAAATGAACTTCTTTTGTAGCAGAATTATAAGCTCTTTGGAAAGGATTCGCGTAAGGATTGATTGAGAATATTCATTGTAAGTAAATGTCTGCGCTTGGCATTTAAAACGTGTACAAACATTATTAATTTTATTTTGCAAAACGGCGACAGCTAAACTTTAAACCTAAATCCAAGATACATTACATGCCTTTATATGTGCTTGTTCAATATATTGTACCAGAGGTGCTGACAATAATTAATGATTTGTTTTTTAATTAGTCTCTGTAAAGCAGAACTTTACACTGTATACGTTGGCTTGGACGGGCATGTAGGAAAAATGGCGTCTTGTTGTTGTCTTGAAGGCCAAGATCCACAACGGGAAGCTGTGCCATTGAAGTAAGTAAGTAAGTACTTAGTAGTACATTATTCGTAATATTTTGTACTTAAGTACGATGACGATTCTATCTCTAACATACGAATTAGTAAGTAAATGGACAATAAAGATTACGGTATTCACAAAAGGACATAAACTAATAAGATTAAGTACTTATAATCTAAGAATATTATGCTATTCATCAAAGTCGTGTTAGTAGAGAGTCGTGATCATTAGTATCTTGAGAGGAACATACACGATATACCAGCGGAGAATTAATTGAGTAATTTATCATTACACACATCGACAATAAAATATGGTCAGATGCATTAATGCACGCATGTATAGGTTGTACATTGAACAATGCAACTTTAATAGTCATAAAATTAATGAAAGTAATTGTTTGAAATGCATTCTAGTTCATTGGAGCAGCATAGGCCGGAGAGGAGTTTTGTTGTCAGAGACAAAAATCATTTTGGGTCATTACGCCCTCCTATTTAGTTATCTAAGGGTGAAAAATTATAGCCAATGCTCTATCTCATACCATAAGTAAGAATAGCATAGTAATCCACAAAATCACACACATCACATAATAAAATGACTGGACTCTTTGATAAATAAATAAATTCTTAATTTAAATTACGGATGCCTTAATTTCAATATGCATTGCTCAATTCACACCTTTCGACTTCTATGTCAATCGTTGCCTAATTTCAAAACAATATAATTGATGGTTAAACAAACTTACCTAAAGTGAAGTTTGACCGTAATTGTACGAGACGTTGCATCCGAAGAGATTTATGATAACACTTGTAGTCCACTCTTCAATGTATTAGGCATCGAACACTATTTTAGAATACTGAAAAAATAAACTATTAAAAAACATAAGTCATCCTCATTTTACCGCTCACCTGTGACATTGACGTCTTGTGTCATTCGTTTTAGAGCTAGTTTTGCAATAATGATACTTATAAAAGGGCTATTAAGGGAGGGTGGGAACTTATCATAAATCTCTTCGGATGCAACGTCTCGTACAATTACGGTCAAACTTCACTTTAGGTAAGTTTGTTTAACCATCAATTGTACTTCGACGTTGCATCCTCGAGATTTATGATAACACTTGTAGATGTTCAGAGTACCTACAAGTTGCAAAACACATCTTTAAATGGAAACTTAAGTGTTTTAACTTATTAGTTTCAATCAGTCTTCATAAATTATATGGGTCCCTAATAATTCTATATTTTAATTATCATGCACATAATCGACTACTGTGAACAGCCTGTGCAATAGCATCATGATTTTTATTTCAAATAATCTTTAATAAAATCTGTTAAACACCTACGAATCGCCTGTCCAATTCGCAGTTTTCCTTAAGATTTTTATCCGAAGACCCTGTCTGTTTGCTGCTGAAATCGAAGCATGTCACAAACTGATAGCTCAAAAAACTTAAGTATTTGTATCACCGTTAAAGTGTTTTATTTTTATAACGACAACTAATGGTAAATCTTGTCGTGTGTATAATGGTTTTTACAAGTAAACAATAATATCTCACGATACGTATCTATAGTTTGTGGTGAAAACTGCCTATTATTTCGCAAAGTTAATTTGAGAAGGAGCGATTGAGGTGGTCACCAATCGGAGCCAAAGGTCTAATTAAATCATCTATACAAATACTATTAAGAATAAATATTTCATTGTTTGATTGTTTCATAGAAGAAGCACTGAAACCACTTGAAGGATTTCAGAAAACTTCCATCGTTAGAAAGTTACACTATCTGTGGTGAACATGGGATATCAATTTTTAAGTGTAATCTTTCACTTATCTTAATTATATTGTTAAACGGATTAGGGGCCCATAACTAAATATATTGAAGTGAATATAGCACTTCACTTCATATTGTGGTATGTAACTTAGTCTATACCAGCCCATGATTTAATACAGTCAATAAACAGATGTGTACCAAGGAACATCTTGACAATTCCCGGTCCCACGTTAGTACAATATGTAATGTAACCCAAGGTGTAAAAAAAAAAAAAACCGTATAAAACGTTTTTTGTCGCATGCGCTGCTAGACTATGCGCAGATATACTATCAGTATATTTTACCATATTAAGGAACGTATTATCAATATCTATCAAAAATATGCACCAGCATATGTCTCTATCATTGTAAAAGCCACGTCACAAAATAAATATACCCGACGAGTCTATTATGATTTCAATGTTAGAGAAATAAGTCTAACATTACTAACTCAGATTAGAGATGTGGTGTTGGTTGTCAACAAAGTTTATATGGGTATAAATAATACTAGGATCCCAAGTTGTTGTGTACTTTGGCAAACAAGGTTTGGTTTTATAAAGACCCTTAAAATCGTTTTCCAGGCATTTTGAACGCTACTCATTCGATCTCTTAACGACATGGCAGTCGCAATGTCCATCCTGAGCAATCTGTCCATTGCGTGGCTTTCTGCAAACCAATTTGCTTCCAAGTTGTCTCCATCTCCAAATACAAGTATGTAGTTAATATGCATTTCTGCATCAACAGTAACCCTCAGGCGCGTTCATCTTGGTAACAAAGGAAGGCCAGAGATAAATAACAACCGGTCAAAAAAGGTCATAATTATGATTTCCACAAATTAAAATCTTCCTTCAGCGAATCTGCTAAGTTCATTTTCCCATTATTATCCTCAGAGTAGAAAAACATCCTACCATCCATAACCCATCAGTGGTATTTTAATTAATTATTGATCTTATAAAGGCCTTTTAATAATAAAGCACTTTCAAGCATTAGAAAAGTTGATAAAAGCTTCCCCATATAAACCACCAGTTAGGATTTCACCCCAACGTTTAGAGACTCCATCTACTATTTCTGGTTCAAACGGTATTTACCCGACCATTGAGTCACTCAAAATATCTAGAAAGTCCGAAGATCGTCAGCTTCCTCGAAGGTTCAGCATATATTATAGCAGGTCTAGCGTTTAAAAGGATCGGAGTTTTCCTTCGTACAGATCCAAGTCGTGCTCTTGTGCCACTGTAACTACCGATCGCAAGTCAATCCAATTCTGGTTCCTTATATAGTTCCTCATCGTTTCGGTATTACCAACTCCCGCTGGCGACGAGCTGCCCGAGCGCGCTGAGTGGCCATCTTAAGGTTTAGACATAATTTGTACTTAGTAATGGCTATAATCATGTCAAGGTAGTACACAATTTGTACATAGAAAGACCATAATCTCGTCATGGTACTACATAAGTTGTACATAGAAAGACCATAATCTCGTCATGGTACTACATAAGTTGTACATAGAAAGACCGTAATCTCGTCACGGTACTACAATTTGTATTTAGAAAAGACCGTAATCTCGTCACGGTACTACATAATTTGTACATAGAAAGACCGTAATCTCGTTACGGTACTACAATTTGTATTTAGAAAAGACCGTAATCTCGTCACGGTACTACAATTTGTATTTAGAAAAGACCGTAATCTCGTCACGGTACTACAATTTGTATTTAGAAAAGACCGTAATCTCGTCACGGTACTACATTCTTTGTATTTAGTAGTGACTATGGAACACTACATACTTAGTACTGTCATGCCAAATTCAAATATTTATTTGCATACAAAGTGCAGTTACATAATTTAAGTCAAGGTATTACATCCTTTGAATAAGTATATATTTATTTATCCTTAACACTCTCTGTTACTAGGGTTGCCATCACCTTACTGGTGATGCCGGATAAACACAGCAAAATCTCGGACATAACAGCGGTTTCGAAGATCATGAAGATTGTCGGTCACATTAGGTAAAACCTGGGCACTTAATTGATCCGGGGAAATCCGGACGAATGGCAACCCTATCTGTTACGCAATCACAGCATAGAGTACTGAACCAATTAAATTTGGTACAGATATTGACCGATTCTTAATCGACTTCTCTAAAAAGAAGTAATGTTAAACGTCTCCACGCGGACGGAGTCGCGGGCGGAGCGGTAGTTTTATATATACTTATGTATATTTTGATATATTTCATAATAGTCGCAGTAGCCGAAAACGGCTAAGAGTCATAATCAAATTGTGATATGACATCACAATACTACGTCATTAAATATAAACCAAGGTATATAAGGTGTATGACTCAACTTTTAGTAACGTCGATCTATTTGCTCATTCCAAAGTAGTGTTTAAACACACAATACTGATCAACAACCACTAGCATGTTTTCAATCACTATGGGAATTTTTACCACATTTATTCACTATTCTCTGTAATGCATATATGTGTAAAATCATATTTAATAATGCCCATATATATACTATATATAACAATACTACACACATCATATAATATCACCTTTATGCACATCCCAATATGTATTTCCATTTATTACCTATTCATATTTCAATTCACTTATATATATCTTCTATATATTTCTTCTTATATGTATTATTTAAACTATGAGTGTCTTTATTTATACTGTGTTGTATCCATAAACATACTGTCCATAATATTTCAAGAGTTTTTACTCTATTTGTTGTAATATCCAATTATTGGCTTTGTATCTTCAATCATGTGTAATTTTTACTTATGGATTTGCTGTTGGATATCCAAACAAATATATAATAATACTAAACACATCATATAATATCTCCTTTATACACATCCCAATATGAATTTCCAGGTTTTACCTATTCATATTTCAATTCACTTATATATATCTTCTATATATTTGTTCTTATATGTATTATTTAAACTATGTGTGTCTTTATTTATACTGTGTTGTATCCATCAACACACTGTCCATAATATTTCAAAAGCTTTTAATATATTTGTTGTACTATCTTAAATCATGTCCGAAGAACAATGGAGATGTGATTGACTGTACACCTAAACGGGGGTACAGGATTGACTTGTCCAACTTGGACCAATCATTATTCCTGTGGTTTTGTCATTTATTATCTCCCTTAAGACATATTTAAATGTTAATGAAGATGGAACAAATAGGATTATAATCTACTCATGCACTTTGCATTTACTCGTATATGGGTGGCAAAATTATCTTTATCATAAGGTGATGGTGATAACTGTCATCAGTATCAATAATAATGAGTCGAGATTCTTTATCTGTCTCCAGACCATTTTTGAACTCAATATATGACACACAACATGATTGACTGTCGTGTGGTTTTGTTTAAGTTGACATCCAAAGAAATAAATAATTTATATGTTCTTGTTACAATATTATATAATTTGTATTCAGAACAGACTGTAATCGCCTCACACATAATTTCTCTTAGTGTAAACTATCATCACAGTATAACATAATGTGTATTTAGAACAGAGTACGTCACAGTACTACATATTACAATACTAAAACACAGATTAAACTTTATCCATAGCTAAATATTCCCACCAAATTCTGAACTTTGTTCTTTTGACATAAGGTTCAAACCCAATGAAAATTTTCAACAGGTTCAGTCCGTTGCAGGATTAAAAGAATAACTTATAAACAAGTCATATGACTCACTACAATAATTGTTTAATGATCATAATTTTAATTGTTATAATAATGTTATATTTTACTTAAATTTTAAGTTGGTTTATAATGTTTATAAAGCTAAAATGTTATTTTTATATATTTATCCTTTATGTGACTAGCAATAAATGATTTTGCTTTGATTAATTGTTCTCAGTATGGACCATAATCCTATCATGGTACTATAATGTGCTGTGCCAAAAGGCTAAACAGAATAAATATTCCAATTTAAGTTACGTTTTAGTTAATATAGGGGGAAATTGTTTGTGTAAAACAAAACATCCATAACCCTACTTTTTAGGTGTCATAGTCATAAGTTATGTTTATTTTATATAGTAATTTATTGTAATTTATAATTACGCTTACTGCACTATTATTATCCACACCGCATTGAGCGTGTAAAACCTTTGGAAGTGATAAATTTAATCAATGTAAAGCACTTACCGGAATCACTGGATGTTTGTTGTAAAAGTAACTTTCTTTCGAGATTTTTTGTGATTAAAATGCTCGAAATCCTTACTTACGTTTCCCTTTCTCATAATTTACACTTACACTGTTTATTACTGCTTAATTACTCACTTTAAACAATAAATTACATGGATAAACATAAATCGATGCCCAACACGAAAAGCGAATGACACAAGACGTCAATGTCACAGGTGAGCGGTAAAATGAGGATGACTTATGTTTTTTTAATAGTTTATTTTTTCAGTATTCTAAAATAGTGTTCGATGCCTAATACATTGAAGAGTGGACTACAAGTGTTATCATAAATCTCGAGGATGCAACGTCGAAGTACAATAACAATAAATGTCATCTAAGTGATGCAAGGTAATGTCCTAACATTAGTCCAACAAAATATTAACCAGTCTTAATTTACCATACAATTGCCTCGACTGGTCTAACGTGATGTGACCGTGGTTATACGATAATTATGGACACCTAGCAACTCTTCAGAAGGACACTGCAAGACTTGCAATAACTGGTTATCGGTACCAGTTACCTTCATTTGCATACGTCGAAGCAAAAGATGACAGTGCAATTTTACTGGTCATTATGTTCTCCAAGTAATCATTAGCTATATAAGAGGACAAACAAATCAACAAAGATGTAGTGACTAGTTGAGTATGGCCCATCGTCATCATCAGCTCCTTTCTGTCCACTTCTGGATATACTCATCCCCAAATTTTCTATCTGTCAATTTTCGGCAACTTGCATCCAGCTCCGAACAGCCTATGCATATAATAAAGTAATTTCAAATC
Source organism: Maruca vitrata (assembly GCA_039566165.1). Classification (NCBI taxonomy): domain Eukaryota; kingdom Metazoa; phylum Arthropoda; class Insecta; order Lepidoptera; family Crambidae; genus Maruca; species Maruca vitrata. The sequence goes on along the minus strand of CM076936.1, from coordinate 6,008,156 downwards.
GAGATAGAAATCCTTACACACGTTTTAAATCAGTAGACAGATTAGATTTTACGTGTCTGGGTGTTTATTTCAGTACATAATAAGTATATTTGTGTATAGAAATGTTCTTTCGCGTAGCCGTAACACAAGTGCTTAAGAAACTTAGTAGATCAATGAAAACACTTATTTATGTCTGCCAAATCGAAGTTCGCACAACTTTGATGTCTTGAAGTATTCAATCAACATTCATACATAATAGTAACGTTGTATTACATAAAGCCACAAGTGGATATCAGTGATTGATCAAACAGTTATCACGAGAAACAATTATCTCGATTGTGACCTTATTCGGTCGGCGTTCGAGGCGTAATCAATTTTGTAGTTACCAAACCTTCGGCAGATTGCATATGTTCAATGTAGTATGTACTATGTATATACTGTACAATGTACGGAAGATAGGAACGGAACAAGAAACAATTAGATGGACCGCAAATTGAATGCTTCCATTTACACGGTACTAATGTAATTACGATGTCGTTAACGAGAGAATATGGTGTCAAGTTTTTTGCTCTCAGGATTGCTATTGTTAAGACTAGATGTCTGAAAGAAACATACATACAGAGCAATTATTTTGTATGCTGTTTATACTATGAATAAATAAATTTCTTTCTAAAAGAAAAAGTTAATGTCATACAAGGAATTTTAGAAACTGGCAAGCCAAAATTGCTCCACCGACCGTTTTTATCCAATACACTAAAATGCTATGAAATATGATTGTAACTACTGTATCCGGTTAGTATTTTGCATCAATTTCATCAACATATTCTACGAAAGTAAGTACATAGTTTCTTCTACCATCGACATTCAACATCTAAAGCTTGTATCATATGACCGACAGACCCATTCTCGCTTACAACAGTGTACACCCACACACGATCCCAAGGACGGCGACATCTTAAAAAATGTAAAAATGTCTTCGCGAAGGCAATAAAACCTTAAAAGGTCTGCGCCTTTCTACTCCGGGCCAATGGGGAATATCCCCAAGGTTTGTGGGCCACGAACCTGCTCCACTTAGAGGTTTATTTATATATCTACCTGAGCAGGTGGCTGTGTCCCGTCCGTCCGTCAAGAACATGTGTTTTTGTTGCGACCATATGCACTTTGGGCTACAATCAGGACATTGGTATAAAGTTACAACCATACAATTCAACCTCAAACGTTATTTAAAACATCTTGTATTTCAATATGAAAAAGTAGTTTGTTTGTAAACGTGATTTTATTTAGGTAATAATTATTTGTACAACATTCATCGATGCGGAGAATTTAGTTTGTTTTTTCGAACGGGCGAATATTACTTCATGTTAAATTAGTATATAAAATCGATAACACATTTGAAGGAAATTCGCAACATTGTGGTTATGTGGTATCATATCGGAAAAGGTGATAAGGGAACAAGAATAAAAAACAACAAAAAACTGAATGTTGGTGTCAGTAGTTTAAAAAACAAACAAATGAAAAATTGACATTTTATTAGATGCAACTACCAATTGATTCTGGAGCGTCACATGTGAGCTTTAATATTGGCTATTTCATAGAAGAGCATTTACGAAGCCATACTAAAGATTATGCGGCAACAATTCATAGCAATTACTGACGTAATTTCGCAACTCGACCCAGGCTGCTACAGTAATGCAACATGAGCGTCAAGTAAAAACTGTAGAAGGTAGGGTCTTCAGTGCTTAATGAAGAGTAAGATTTTAGACTTTCGCGTTCCATTACACTAAAATTAGTCTTTATGGGTCTACACGCGATATTAGGAGTAGCAAATTACATAGCTACTTACTGAAGAGTATTGAGATTTATAAACTTTTGGTAGTGTCACTTACGTCAATAGTTGTGGGATCAATTTCAACCCGGAACAAATATATGTGTGAAAAACATCGATAACCACCGACGATTATAGATGGTAGACTCAGATCTTATCGACAAGTCAAAAATTTTTTATAAGGGTACTGTTAACGTTCAAGAATAGGTCTTCTAAGCCACATGAGTGGGAAGTTTGTTACTTAAAAAATCTAGTATGGTTACAATATTTTTCTGTACCTAATCAGAATAAATACGGAATCTGAACAACGTATGTGGTGGTGTGTATTATATTTAACGATCTAATGAGCTAGATTGAAATCAGCTACAATATAGGTAGTTAAAGTTCAATAGAAAGCTCAAAAGATAGCTAACTTGCCTTAGTGAATACTTGAGTATGTTTCATCATCATCATCAGCCTTATTCTGACCACTCCTGAACACACTCCTCCCCAAATGCTCGCCACTTCTGTCTATCTTCGGCTAGTCGCGTCTCGCATCCAGCTCCTAACTTGCCTCTACCAATTCAGTGGAAGCTCGTCGTATTATGTTTTAAGATTTGAGTTGTTTAAAGTTTTTAAGATGTTTTTGGGTAAAAACAGCTTAATAACTTTAAACAGGGGCATTACTTTTATGGGTATAAAAGTAATGCCCCTGTATACTCAACCCTACGCAAGGTTGGCGAAACACCGGGCCCTAAGGATCCGTTCTACGATTGCGTGACAGACAAACCGCACGATTGCAGCGAATGGATGAACGTCAGAAATAGCTGGCATTGCCTTCTGTCTATCCGACTACCACTAATAACGTTACAAAGTAAAATATTACAGACGTAACACATTGAACTGATTCCGGGCTAAGTAGTTTAAGCACTTGTGTTAAGGATATCAGAAACAAATGTGACATTACACACATATACACCGTGAAATTTAAGTGGTTGTTTTCCCGCAGTAAATTTATTTTATCTTAGTAGCACAATAGATTTGTGCAGTTCTTTTTTAATAAAATCAATAAATGTCGGTTCTACGAAAGGTATAACCGAAACTCGAAAGCATGTTCGAACCGCTTTATTACTTAGGGGGGTAGAGCTTCCTTAGCTTTAACCATCGATTTCATGCGGCAAGCAGTACCTCATTACGTCACATCTTATAAAAGAACGATAGCTTCTCTCGTTTTCGAGTTAGAAAATTATTATATTGAAAAAAATTTTTTTTTTCAAGGAATTATTTGCTAGTATTACTAAAGGCAAATCGTTCTGCCACGGGAAAACAACCACTAAAATTTCACGGTGTATAACACTCAGGTACGGAATACCGATGTTCATAACTTAATTTATTTTAGTCTCGCACATAAAAACCACCGAAAATTACTGGACAATAATTGGACAAGATATTATATTGTTTTGATAATCCTAAATGTCGAAAATAAATATCTCGCATTAATTACTGATAATCTACGTTTATTAGAGTGAACTATACAAAAGTTAAAAACTAAAACCCAACTACGACAAAAAACGACGCTGAAAAAGTATAAAACAAGACTTTTAGAACACTGAACTGAACAAAGTTGCTTATGTAGTTCCAAGTAAATGGACACAGTAGACTCTACCAAAATGCTTATGTTGAAAATTGACAATAATGTCATACAATACTATTTTGAAGTATGCAATATTTACTATGTAGAGATAAGTTTTCATGTTTGGAAAACCGCAGTCACACGTTGTCAAAGTGCTACGGTAGGTAGGTACTTGTGTATGGAACGTGTGACTACGCCTTTCCAAACATGAAAACTTATCTCTACATAGTAAATATTGCATACTTCAAAATAGTATTGTATGACATTATTGTCAATTTTCAACATAAGCATTTTGGTAGAGTCTACTGTGTCCATTTACTTGGAACTACATAAGCAACTTTGTTCAGTTCAGTGTTCTAAAAGTCTTGTTTTATACTTTTTCAGCGTCGTTTTTTGTCGTAGTTGGGTTTTAGTTTTTAACTTTTTATTATTTGTACTATTTTGGTGTTAGTAAGTAGTAAAGAAGCTATGAACGAAAAGATGTGAACTATATGCAATCAGTCCATGAATATACGTAAAGTCACATGCAAATGCTAGTAATATATATATATTTAAAATGAACAAGTAAAGCGCTTTCCAATGATACCAAACACGGCGTATTTATCTTAACTTTATTTTTTTACTCTGTATGTTTTGTCCGCTAGTGGGCGCCACATTAGATTTTGTGAAACCCTATATAGCCTATAACCAGCGGACAATTAAGACGCTTCTAATGATATGTCATTTGTCGAATTCTGACAAGCAATTTAGAAGTTATGTGGAAACAGATGAACATACATACATACATACAAACATACATACATACATACATACATACATACATACATACATACATACATAGCCTGTCAAAATCATAACCCTCCTTTTGCTTTGCCGTAGTCGGGTAAAAAGATATTTTGTCATTGTATTGTCCGTGACGTTTTCCTTCATTCAACAACATTTAGTGCATCTTATCCGATAACAGAATGAGGTTACCGACCTCGAAAACAAAATCGAAGCCACCGCATTAGACAGCCCATTAAATTTCAAGGTAACACTTAACTAAACCAAGCCGTCGATCACACTTTCAGATCTTAAATACTTAATTAAGCACTTCCCACACTGTTTTGCTTAACACATTTCCGAGAATAATTGGCTGAGCTTCACTTGTTATCGGCAAGCGGAAAAATGTCTTCACATCTATTCAGTTGTTAAAAACATGTCTCATTGTTATCAACTAGGTTTTCGGGTTATGCGAACTATTGTGATGGTTTCGGCTACTCTGTACGATTTGGAGCTATTTTCGTATTCTTTTGTTTGATTCACTGAGTCACTTTCGAGGACTATAGTGTACTTTACGAGCTTCCTAAACAAACATTTGGCAGTCGTTTCCTATTCAGTCGAATTGTTTGTTTGCCCCTATATTTTGTGGTGATATATAGCCGGGCTAGTAATTACTAATCTGATAACGGGTGTAAATCTTTGCAAATTGAAGTAATAATTAACACAGCTCATAAATTTCATCAAAAAGTTTTATTGAATTTTGTGTGGTAATGACCTTTATCACTAACAAGGTACTAAAATGTAAATCGACTTCAATTTTAAGATTCCCAAGATCGTTGCAAATTGTTTTTATAGTTTCATAAATAATCAAAAAGCATCTTCGTTTTGATTATTCAATATATTTCAAAAGTAATAATGGTGAATGTGTGATCCTTGACTCGTGTTTTGCGAAAAAATATTTTTTAGATACAATGATAAATTGCTGGCTAAAATTAAAATATTCGCATGAAGCCGGAGTGCAAGGTACGGAATGGAACACGATTCGCGCGTTAAAAATACAATTACGACTTTTAAGGCAATATCTAAAATGAAACTGGTTTTTGTACCGCTAGATGCCTTAAGCGACTGATGAGAGGTCGTCGGCAACAACGGGCCAAGATAAAACGTCTAGGACTTGCATCTTAGCGTCGCCACATAACATGAAAAATAATATAAACTAGAGGCCGCCCGCAACTTCGTCCGCGTGGAAACCCAATGATCAATATTAGGAATCAATCCCGCGGGAGCTCCGGGATAAAAAGTAGCCTATGTATCTTCAGCTACCTACATACTAAATTTCATCGTAATCGATCGCGATTTCCTTATTCTATTCTATGTATTGGTCTCTACTGAGAATCGAACCCACGTCTCGTGCAAGAGACGGTAGAGCCACTAAGCGCTAGCGCTATCAATCCAGTCTTTATAACATGAAATGTTATTAGTTAGTTCATTGCAGCTCTAATATTAACCATGGAGCAATAGCTATAAACTAGATCAAACTGTACTTCCACGTGCATATCTATATGTTCCTAGTTTATTTTATAAATTATGAATGCACACTCGCGCAAAAGGCATTATATATTTTATGAGTACGTCACTACATGTATTACAAATATAATATAGTTCCTACTTTTCTTCGGCCGTAAAAACGCAAATTGGCTTGCGCTCAATACTGGTCTATAAATCTTAAGTCTGCAGTAATTTCGTCTGGTAATGCAATATCGCCAACGCAAGACTTCTTATATTATAGCTATAGCTTTTAGACAGTCCACATAGAGGCATGTCAGATAAATTGGTAATAATAGTGGTAGTTAAAGCATTTTTTTTATAAATGGCTAACAGGATGACCTCACTCCACCTGATAGTAAGCGGTAAGGAGATCTACATATGAGATCGACAGGCACAATAGACCATATTGAACCTGTCGCACTCACCCTGCTTAAATTCCGTTTCACGCCCCGCCTGAGAGCCCGGGATCATAGGAGGGAGAGAAAACATGATCTGGAAGGGCATTCCATGCCTTAGATATAATATCCTGAATTAATATTAACACTAATATCATCAAAAACCTTGGCACTACGATCGTAGTTGACTTTCAAATATAAGGTTCCACAATAGATCTTAGGTTTACATCGTTTCTCGGAATTACGTATAATGGTCAAAATTATATCTTGGAACTAGTAATTAGCTTAACGATACGAAAGATGTTTACTAAAATCTAAAGGATATTTGCCGTCTTGGTATAAGGCGAGTTAAAGTCAGTGAAAGTTAGACATTACAATTTTAGATTGTTAATTAATTTGAACACGATTAACTATATACTTTCTTCCTTCAACTTTCTTGCGTGCAATGATTCTTTGAAAAGCGTTTTTATTAAGAATATTTTACTTTAAAGTAATGTAGCGTTCAAATATGCACACTGTTTACTTGTTGCCATACCTAACTATGCTTTATCTAAGTAAGTAAGTAGTATAATAACAAAATTAGGTACATTTGCATTTTTATAAAAATAAAATTATAAGGCTGCTTTTTACTAAGGGGTGAGAGCGGCCCCGCAAGTCCGGCGATGAAGTCGAGACCACCCCAAGCCATCATCTCATGTCAGATAGGAAAAAAAAGTGCTTTTTACAAAAGTTGGAGTCATAAAGTGTAAGTTATTTTCATATTCTCTGTATTCACATGGGAGTTCAAAGCATCCCAAGATTTCTTAACTTGTGAGTTTTGAAACAATGAGAGAAAATGTGTTCGGTAAACGGCATTAAGATACCGTTAGTCGGCGTACGCGCATGTATCCGAGAATCCGATGGAGCGTGCCATCTTATCCGAAGCGTATCTCATGATCTGGGTCCCAGCTGTATAAATATCGCCAAATGACACACATGGTTTGCACGCAACCGGCCAGTTACATTGTCATGACAATATTCGTTTTGACGTAGGTCGAGAAATAGGTTACGTCATGAAATGGTTAAAGTTGTTTTTGACAAAGGTATTTATATGGGCATTTAACATGTACTTATTAATCTTTAATACACCATTTATATTATGAGATAAAATTAGCAATGCCTATTTCTGTTTTAGTCCGATATTTTGGTTGTTACAAAAACATTTTATAATAGACCTTTTTTTAAGAAAAAATATGATGAACAGTAACAATAGAATATCCGAAATACGAGTTGAATGCTCTTTTATCGCGCCTTATAAAAGGCACAATAATTTACATTTTTTATGACAACACAAAAGCTCGGTAGCTCAGGGTATCGCCCTAGAAAGTAATCAATTAGAGATTAGCCGGCATTAATCCGAAATTACATTCAGATTGATAAATCATCGGTTTTGGTGAACGGACGGCAATTTGCTTTTAGTTTGATAAAAACATTATGACAAAAAACGAGATCTCAAGGTTGATACTACAATTTTATTACTTTAACAAAGCTTGGTTTCAATAGTCTTAAGAATTTGTTTGGCCTTTTTGCGACACTTTACTGCTGCATCAACCCTGCAAGTTATCTTGATAACGGACCTACAAAAATAACGTGTCATCTGACGATTTTGAATAAAGAAAAGCAACAAAAAAAAGCAGCAAAACAAAAGCAAGCTATAAAACAAACACAAATAAGGTGATCAATCAATCGGTTTTGCCTCAGCATATTATGCTGGAGACTGCTAGGTCGCGACAGTGCTGTAGCGTTACCATGAGTTAGCTATCGAAATTAATCGAAAACTTACGAACGTTAAAAACCTATCGAATTGTTCTTTTATACTACCGATTTTAGTTCTTCGCGTTATCGCTAGGGGCACTGTACATTTTTTCAGAGGCGATATCGAGTCTATCACTTTTAAACTCATGGTAGCGCTACTGAATCCTAAATTAGAAAGTACTCCACCAATTTTCTGACATAAACTGTATATCCGTCTCTGCCATTTAAACCCGACGGTAGCCAATAAATGCAGCTCTACAATGTTGATGTAAATGCCAACTATGATTGCAGTCAATTAATTGAAGGATGTAAGCAATTCATACCATGGGAAATCGGTACTTACCCCGTCTGGAATATAAGTTCAGTACTGGATCAAAATCCTACAATTTATTGAAGAATTGATTGTAGGATTTGGTATTACAATTTTAACGTCTTATTTTATCTACCTACTCGTATTTAATTAAAATTAAATTCATTTATTTCTTAGTTTTGTTCAATTAGAATAATTACCTGTTCTAAAGAATATAATATTTAGCGGTCTTTTTCATTTACACTAAATAGCCATTCCGTATTTATTGTAATCAAATAAAGATAAAATCCAATATTAAAATATGTATTAGGATCCACAAAGACACATTATGAATCTTGACAAAACCAATGCGCATTAAATTTTCAGAGAAAATCAGCCAACCTACACTAAGTCGTTGTTTCTGTTAGTTATGAAATATCCTCTAAGCCATGTTGGTTACTGTTTTGTCCAATAAATAGCACGATATTATAAGCGTACCATATAAGGATAACACAGAAATTTGAGAAATGCTCACTAGATGTTTTAATGAATCGTATAATATTTCTTGATCTTGCAACGAATTATCATAATTCACAATTACTTTAGCTATTGCACACGCAGAATATCCGCTACGTTATTCATTTATAAATAATTTAAATCGGTTTATAAATGTGGTTTCAATTGTACGCGAAGTATGCTGGATAATTGCTTGAAAGAATACGCTTAGATTCATGATTTCTTGGAGGTTATCTTAGAAACAAATGAAGACTTATGTAAGATTTTAGACTATCGCGTTCCATTACACTAAATATTAGTCTTTATCGGTCTACACGCGATATTAGGAGTAGCAATTACATGGTCGCTCGCGACCATGATTAGTGTAACCCTGTCGAAACGTCGGGCAGTAAGTAGCTATGTAATTGCTACTCCTAATATCGCGTGTAGACCCATAAAGACTAAATGAAGACTTGCCCTACAAGGTTCCTACTATTACTATCCCTTATGTAAACCCTAACTACATATACCAACGCTACCCGATACGACATTAAAACCCATGGCACGTTAACAAAACGCACTAATCGCGTCGCGTTTCGTTTTACAGAATGCATAATACGCCTACTTCAATTTCACTTAGCATGTAACCCGACCATTCTAAGAAACATCGCATACTTATGAAGATGAAGTATAAAAAGATTGGCAAAAAATGCATCAGTCCGCACTTACTTTTGTTTGATATTCTATTAAGTCAAGCGTCTTGCAGTCAACTCGACAGTCAGCTAATGGACGCCGCGTAAAATTTCATCTTTTTCGCTTTAACAGGTTCCAAAAAATTCACCGAGAATCTTGGCAATTCAATGAGTATTGACAACATTTTTGACCAGTCCGCTCCCCCGCAAGTCCCGTGATGATGACAGGCTATTCTGAGCCTGGAGACATCATCGTTTTCCGTTAGAAAAAAAAATCATTTTTGTTCCGTCAATGGGTTAGAATGAGGGAAATATTTTAAGAAAATTATATCATTCCTTAAACTAGGAAATTCTTCGATGTATGTATTTTCGACTTTCTGGATTAGATATGAATAAGTAGAAATTTAATTTGTAATACACATTACTAATCAACACATTACATACTGATCACATTTAGTGCTATGTTGCTTAAGAAGTTATGTTACGAATATCAGTAACAACAGTGGTATACACAAATATACTACCTTATATAAATAAAAATAATAAACTCAGACGCGGAACATAAAAATACTACTACACTACCCAAAAATTCATTCCAAATAAGACGAATATCGTAAAATGCGTAATCCTGTACCAAGCGTTTCCTAGTACTATGTCCCATTCATCTCCCAATGACGGTCCATGGATGAATGCAACGATGCAATCCCACACAACTTCCCCGTATTACGGCTGTCTCGTTCAACGATAGTGTTATCTGACGGCTGGGAGTCGCTCACCCGTTTCCCCGAGGCTATTTAAAACTCCCGAATCCCGACACTCGCTCGATGTTCGCGTTTATTTACGTCACTCGACGAACGCCCAATGTCATTGAGGATCGGACGTAGGATTTCCACTGTTTCAGATGAGTAGGTGAGGAATTGTTGTACCTATTACTTTGTTTAACAATGATGGGTTGGGATACCTTCCGCGTTTTATTACGACACGGGGTTCGTGTAGTTTAAAATTAGATTTTTTTCCTAACTGACATACGATGATGGCTTGGAGTACCCTCGTCATCATCACCGGACTTACAGGGGAGCGGATGACTTTCGCCCCTAATATTAGAACAGAATATAGTAATGCCATTGAGTCAATAAATTAGTGATAATTTTCCAAACGCATTAGGAAAGCAGAACTACGTTTTCATAAAACCTCGACTGGATACGTACGATAGATGTAATACGAATTATGTTTTTTTAACCTACTAGTACTACGTATAATTCAAAGTGGTGTAGCAAGGTACTATGCAATTTCCTTCAAATAAGGTGCTAGATTACAACAAACATGGCTTTGACATGGTTTTCAAATTATTATTCGATCCTGCTTTGTTACTCATTGATCGTGCGAGCCAAATCACTTAATCACCATAGCTATTATCCTACACCAATGTCAGTGCAACAAAGATTTGCGGCAAAAAACTGGAAACCTTGGTTTGGTGAGTGGCCAAAAGTCTTGACCTACAATGATGGCTGAAGCTTGAACAATGAACGCTGTTAAATTAATCCGACATCGAAAACGGTACATTCCAAATGGTCTGACGTTTGGTTTAAGACATTATTGCGTTTTAATAATATTTATACAGGTCATCACTACACGCGTCGATGGCCGAGTGGTTAAGGTCGTTGCTTGCCATGCGAGAGGTCGCCAGTTCAAACCCCGCCAGGTACCAATGTACCAATGTGTTATTCAAATTTGAAATTCATATGTACCATCTTTCGACGCTTTAACCCTTAACAACCCACAAGTGTCTCGCGGACACATTTTTGCGTTTAAGTTTTGATAAAAACTAAAGTATTTATTTTTATAAATCGGCCTTTTACCTATTTGATCTCTAGTGTTTAAAGATTCTAAAAGTGCTTTTTAAATATTTATAACATGTATGATTTATTAGTTATTATAAATATACAAAAATAGTACTTCATCAACCCACAAGTGTCCAACAGACACAATGACATTTTGTTTGAGAATGTGAACAAAGATTGTTTTTATTTATATTAATGTATAATCTTATGTTGTCGGGTGGGGCATAACGATTAATATTTTATAGTGATAATAATCTGACACCCCTTTTTTGTGTTATAATTGTCGTCTTTGTTTTCGTCTCGCATATCAGTGATTAGACACACAATACACCATATAATAGTCCTCTTATTCAGTGTTATTCAGATAAATAGATAAAGGGCAACCAATAAGACGTCGTACACTTCAACTTGAACATGTTGACTGGAACGATAAAAATACTTTTGTGCATACTGATTCGAGATTGAAAAAAATGTGACAGAAACAGCAACTGTAATGGGTAATGAAGAATTATAGTTACAATTCATGGAGTGAGGGTGATGATTATGATTCATGAGTGTGGGTAGTAGAGTTCCAACCTAGCAAATTTAAAATATATTTATTTATATAAGATGTTATTATGTAACGTAGTGTATGTAGGACGCCCGCAGGCCAGGTGGTGTGACGATCTGCGCAAAACGGCTGGTAGGAGCTGGATGCGAGTGGCCGTGGAGAGAGAAGTGGCGTGCATTTGGAGAGGCCTATGTCCAGCAGTGGACAGAAATGGGCTGATGATGTTGATGATGATGATGAGATGTCATTATATGACTGGAACGCACGCAAAATAAAAAACACAAAAAAACGATTTATGCGTAAAATTGCAACAGTATTGGTCACACCTCAACCACGGAGACAAAGTAAGGAAAGTCCATCAAGTAAGCACTTAGCAGCCATGAACCATGTAGAAGCTGACGTACTCAATTATCTGAATCTACTGTGAAAAGGATAAAGCGTTGTTAGTTTAATCTTCGATATTAACAGCGTTTCTATCAAGTGTTGTGATAAGTACAATCATAATGACTGCTACAAACATTTTGAAAAAATATACATTTGTAACTCCAAAAGTGCAAAAATACATTACTGAAGTTCATTCTAATATCTTTTTAATTTGAATAACTAGTTTTTCACTCGTCACACCTTACATTTATCAAATGTGTCTGTTGGACACTACTGGTCAGTTACGTTACAAAAGCTTACTGGGTAGTTAAGGGTTAACGGTGAAGGAAAACATCGTGAGAAACCTTCACACCTAAGGAAATTCTAAGGTTGTGTAGTCGACCAACCCGCACTTGGCCAGCGTGGTCGACTAAGGCCTTATCGCCCTAGTTTAGGGTAGGCCCGTGCCCCAGCAGTGGGGATGTATATGGGCTGATGATGGTGATGAATCATGTACCCAAAGCGAGAGACGGGTCGTCACTCGATCAAAAGAAGTAGTCGGCAACTATGATTGGTGCAATAACACCCAGTCGAAACGTCGGGTAGTAAGAATAACGTAAGAAAAATTTGAAGAAGTTACCATGGTTATTTAAAGGATCTTCATCCTGCAACTATCTTAAAATTTATTGCCCGTCTATTTTTAACACACACATAAAATAGGAACATTCCCTATTCGGGGTAGCCGTATTTATGCTTCTGTAAATAGAGGTAATTTTAAGGCAATAATAACGTGACAGGCGTGTTTTAATTTTAAACTTAATTAGAATGGTTGTAGCATAATTAATAACATTATAATCTGTAGTGCAGCGGCATTAGTGTGCCCAGGTAGGTATGTAGCCTTCATTAAATTGGACCGCTAAACAATGATTCAATTAACGCCTAGCTGCTAAACATTTAGGTATGTAGTTAGGCCTTAACAAGCCTAGCGAAGTTTTAATAACAGTAAGGTTAAACCTCAATATTACACAATAGACCTAGGCCAGTCTCAGTCATTGTTTCAAAAACAACGCTACACCCAACCACGTAGGTATAAATTCAAGTTAACTTTATTTCACGACTAGCTGTGCCAGCGACTTCGTTCGCGTTTCCCCCCGTTTTTGACACATTTTCCATTGTATCTTTGCTCCTTTTGGTCGCAGCGTGATGTTATATAGCCTAAAGCCTTCCTCGATAAATGGTCTAAACAACACAAAAAGATTTTTACAATTAGAACCAGTAGTTCCTGAGATTAGCGCGTTCAAACAAACAAACAAACAAACAAACAAACAAACAAACAAACTCTTCAGCTTTATAATATTAGTATAGATTGTATCTTCAAGCCTGTCTCATTAGCACTAACTAACCTACTAAGATAAGCCTTCAGACTCGTCATATTGCCTATTTTCATGCAGCCAGCGAGCGAATATGTAAAGAATCTGTGTAAAAGTAGAAAACGGTAAAACTTTCATACGGTGACTCAGTTCGGTGCATGCAAACTTAACCTCAGGGGCGCACGTAAAATAGAAGCCGGCGAATTTGAAATTGTACCAGCCACAGACAAAATTCCGTGGAAATATTGTACTACATACAACCGTTTACGGGCCGTTCGTAACACGAGAGGGGTATTATGTAGGGTGGCCGCAGGTAGCGGGTGTGGCCAGCTGATCGACTCTCCACGCACACAGCTGAGCCTGTTTACGAAAAATTACACCGATATTGATTTTTATCCGGAGCGAGCGAACTATCGCGAACAGGTGTCCGATAACTGATTGTTTTGAAATGTTCTAAACCGTGAACCTCATTAGTGCTAATGAGACGCGGGCGAAGAATGCATTTGTTTTTTTTTTCTTCTATGAGAAAGGCAAAGAGATTGTATACCTACGCATGCAACCTAATTTTTTGTTTTTTTTAACGCATCACTGGTCACATAATGTTTTGTTGCACAGAAAAAAAAGTAAATCAGGCGTGAATACTGACCTTGATTCCGGAGCGGCCCTGTTGCTTCAGCAACACGTTCTCCGGCTTCATGTCGCAATGAATGATCCTGTTCTTGTTCAGGGCGTGGAGACACTGCAGGAGGCTGTGCGAGAACTTGCGCACCAGCTGCAGCGAGAACCCTTGGAACTTGTTCTTCTTTATCAACTCGTAGAGGTTGATCGAGAGCAGCTCGAACGTGATGCAGGTGTGGTTCCTGAAGGTGAAGGAGTCGAACATGTGGATGACGTTCATGGTGTTGTCCTTGTCCTGCTCGCGGAGGTGCTCCAGGATGCGGATCTCCTCCTGCGCCTGGCGGTGGAAGCGCTTCTCGTTCCGCACCATCTTCAGCGCCACGTTCTCCCGCTTCTTGTGGTCGTACGCCTTCACCACCTGCCCGAAGCTGCCCTTGCCGATCACCTTCAGCACCTCGTACCGGTACGCTATGTGGTCGTGCGGGATGTGTATGTACGAGCCCTGCTCGTTGTCGTATTCGCAATTGTTCGGAAAGCCCACAAGCCCCGGCCGTTTCTTCGCGTTAGCGCCTATGAAGTACACTTGGGGGTAGTCGTATATCTCGCGGTGCTCGTAAGGAGTCAGTTTGTTCATGTAGAGCTTCATGACCTGCTCGGGGCTGGCCGCGGCCGCGGGCAGCCGCTTGTCGGGGGGCTGCGCGGCCGGCGGCTGCGGCGCCGGCGGCCCGGGCTCCAGCGGCGGCAGCGCGCCGTCCCTGAGCAGGGCGCGCCCGAACGCGTGCGCGCTCCCCAGAGGCATGTCGCCGGTCATGGCCGCGCGGCCGCCGCCAGCTCGCACCTCGGTCGCCGTGGCCGTCCCGACCCACGCGCGCTCGCACACACCACTGCACCTCACTGCACTCGCACTCGACGAAGGCGCCACCCTGACACACTGCACATCTCACATCGACCGGGAGGAGCGAGACCCACGCTTCCACTTATGCGGGCACATTCCGTCTCGACGATACTGAGCGCGACCGTGGATGATACCGTGCGACGCGAACGTGAAACGCAAACAAAGACCCCCTTCCTTGCAGCCCGACCCGACGACAGGACCAGAGAGAAAATAGAAACGGTCGCCAGAGTCATTGAACCGTTCGCCCGTGCGGAGCGTACGGGTGGGAGTGAGAGAGAACTAGTTTCGCGATCGTTTTGTTAGTCCGCTAGATGGCGTATTATCGCTCCGCTATGAGAAGAGCATTATGCGAGACCTAAACGTTCAGAAACGACTTAATAAAATATACAAATCTAATAAACTTTATAAAAAATTTACTTGTACATAATTTTTCTATTCTATTCAATTCTAAATCATATAAATGAGTCTGAGAGAATAATCTTTCGAGTTTTGTTGTTCTAAATCAGAAGCTATTAAAATATTAAAATTGCCTTTCTAGTCTTGTATGTTTACCTATAAAAGTATAAATGTGATACTTGCAAGTTTGAATCATCTAAGTATTGTATCTATTGTATCTAATATCCAATAAACATTGTAAATCGAAAGATCTTAACAAGTTTTATTATTTACATCCGTAAATGATATTCATCAGAGAAACACAGTTAGCAGGACATTAAATAAATACAAATTCGACAGAGTTATGTTGGTGCCCTGCAAATGTTCGAGACGTTTATTTGATTTTTTAGTTGCCAACACAAGTTACATATTTGTGCAACATCTTTAAGTTAGTCAAAAATCTGAGCCTCAAATATAATTACATGAAAATATTTAATGAAATCCAGTAACTCATTTATGTATTTCTAAAAAGGAATAAAAACCTAATTCGGCTTTAGGACTTGAAAGCAAGCTTTTATACAGTACCTACTGAGTACTTGTGGTGGAGTAAGTACCTACTTGAATATATTGAGACGTGTTTTTCAGTTTTCTAAATTAAGTTTATTTCATTAAAAATATTCATAATTTTATTTGATTGTTTAAATTACCTAATAATTACATTATCCAAATAAATCCATTGGATACGTGGAAACTATGTGGAAATCATAGTTAAGTTTGTACATTTGTTATTTGTTCATAATAATAATATCAAATAAAAAACTACATTTCATCATTAAATTTAAATCAAACAACTTAACTTACTTCCTTTTGTTAAAGTTGGTTAAATTTTATTACGTATTTTTGAACATTGGGTCTTACAAAACACATTTTATTGTCTATGGTTACATATTTCTCTGTCGCGCCATCTGTCGAGGATTCTCAAAACGTTTTGTAATCATCGTCCATCCCACACGTCTTTTTCTATTCCGTTGTTTTCTGTCATTTATTACATTCGTAATCTCGGATTAAATAATTCTGTGGTGTTTCAGTTTTGTAAAAATAATGAATGTAAAGACTATTGTGTAATAATTAAACGTCCTTACATAACTAAGAAAACGCAGTGATAAGTGAATGTAAGTAAAGTTCTCTATTTGGTTCGTTTGTTGCGATTTCTTTTTACATCAATTTATTTTTAAATGTCCATTTATTTTAGTGTTACGGCGGTTTATGCGGCCAGTATCTCTTTAAAAATTAACATCAGCCGATATTATTTTGTTTGAGATGAGTATGTCATTTGAAGTTCGAAATTCGAATAGAGTTGTGTTAGATACCGATTCGCGAATTTAACTGTTGTTACGGCTAATAAGACGTTGTTATTAATTTCATTATTGCAAATACGTGATAGTATGTGTGATGGAGTGCAAGCGTCACGTATCTGTAACGTGCGAGCCTTGAAAGGTGATGTTGGGGCAGCTATGGACTGGTTATTGTAATGTTTGAGCAGCTACTTCCTTGTCATGACTTACCCAAGGCCTACCCAAGTGTGATTTGTGCGATTCTCTGGCTGTTTGCCAGTGCAACTGCAGTTTTGCCTGACCAGACAAGATAAAGCAACTTTTCATCCTTTGTTTATTTTTTTTCTTGTGTGGTGAGTCACTCACTGGACCACTTAGAGCTTTTAACTCTGAGTCATATTGTTAGGATAAGCCGTAACCTTTGTGTAGTAAACAGTAGTAATAAAACACAGTTGTAGTATGTGCCACAATGAAATACTAGTAGGATTTATCTCCATTATAATTGATTTATTGGTGTATTGGTAATATTTATTACCATCTATTCTGTGCTCATTCTATTTGTTTATTGCTAGTTTATGCTATGATTGATAGTGTACAATACATAAATTATTTATTTGATAGCTGCCATTTCTCATTAACTTCTGCAAAAAGGGATATTCAAGTAACTCTTGAAAGAAATACGCTCAAATAAATTTAGGGTTTGTAAATTTTGTACCACTGAAAAAGTGATATGAAAATGATAGTTCAATGTCATTCATGCATTTGTTAACTTGTTCAATAACATATAGTTCTAGCATAATATATGATCTTAAATTTGCTACACCTGATACAAGGTTAGAATATGTTTGTACAAAGGTTAAACAGGTATTGACATTCAAATTTTCGAATTCATTTTGTCAAAAACAGATCTAACAGATTTCTTGGGTACTTTTTCTAAATAAAATTAATTAATCATAACTTTGAACTGATTCTAAATCGAACATAACTTTTGGCACTTGCTATGATACACAGAAGTACACCTGAATTAATTTAATTATCAAGACTTAAGACACATTTATGAGACACATAGGTTTGTGACCTTGCCCATGACCATGAGCGCTGTAAAGAGCTAAAAATGTTGGGTCTCTAAATAAAATTTTTAGGATAACGGTACCTGGGAGTTGAATCGATTAAATTAGTTTTATTTCAAATGTGGTGAGTAGTGTTCGCACAAACAATATACAATACTATTCCAAGACTACAGATAGTAAATGTACTTATTATTGAAAGACATTGTTATAATCTGTATTCAAGATTATTATACTTGTTTATAAGAACAGCCTCATTGGTTTATTGGTAGCAACTGGCAAGTGCTATGTAAAGACCAAGAGGTCCCAGGTTCATGTGACAGGCACTTTTTTAATGTTTTTGTGTTATGAAATAACTCAGCCCAATCTCAGGTGCCTCAGTAAGCATATTAGGCTTAGTAGTCTTGCATTTGATCTCTCATCTGTCATATTGCATTTCTGGCTCATCAAACCCAGGACCATAAAGTGCACTTGCACTTAAATGTCCTGTGCACTTGGTTGATCTCTATTGAGATTGGTTGCCTTTACCAAAATTAGTTAGAGACTAGTATATTATGATTGTAAGTAGTACTAGGCAGTAAGGATATTTAAAAAGAAAAATACAATGATTTTAGGAAGGTAGCAGATCCACTTTGTTCAAATTCTGTGACTGGGTATTTTTTTTTATAAAAGGCTAACAAGTTTACCTATGGATGGTGGAGTACCACCTGATGCTTACTGAGACCTGATGTTAAGCGTTAGTGAGATCCACAATATCCACATATGAGGTCGACAGGCACAATAGGCCATATTGAGCCTGTCGGCCTTCTTAAATGCTGTTCCACGGCCCGCCTGAAGAACCCGGGATCATAGGAGGGAGGGAAAACATGAGCTGAAAGGGCTTTCCATGCCTAAATGACATGTGGCAGAAAAGAGGAACTAAAGCTCTTGGTTGTTGGTATTTCTCATTATTTGCAAATAATCTTTATTTATGTTGCTGGTTTAAATAGGTTGAAGCAATTGACGTAGCGTTAGTTCATTTCTCGGAACAATCGATTACTGCGTTGACTAAATATGATTTGAAATGCGAGATAAGATAGAGGGACTCAATTTTTATCATTATCTGTAAATGCTTTTGGGGTGACCTACTCCAATGTTGTTACACACGTAAATAGTAGGAAGTTCATGTGCATAGTAGATTTGCCTAACAGCTGAATCACTAAGAAGTTAAGTCAGCCTTAGACTTACTCGTGGCCACGAGCGCTGTAAAGAGCTCGAAACGTCGGGTCTCTAAATAATATGTTTATAACTTCAGTATAACATTACACGCGAGTTTAATCCCTAAAATATTTTTGTTTAAATACTAAAAAAATAATTAAGTATTTGACATGCTCAGTGAACCTTAAAGTCAAAGCAAGGAAATTTTAAGTTTAGAACATACTTAATTGACAGATATAAAATATTAATGTACATGTGTAGAATGCGGTCCTTAGAGATTTACTTAGTGTACTGCCTAATTTTAACATTATTACTAATATTTTTACCTAACAAATCATAGGTAGAAATAATAAGCAACATGCATAAAGGTTTTAACGTTCATTTTGTGAGATTTAAATAACAAGCCGCCCAACTGTCTCAGCGAATTCTTGTTTATTTCCGGTTTTTAAATTCGTCTGGGTTTGTTTCGTCCTCATATTAAGTTGGCATTCGGACTTTGGTCCTGCAATTAAGCTAAATCTGGTTTTAAATCGGGCTCTTTGATGCTTTGGTACGGCAAGAGTTGTCGTGGGGTGAGAGCTATCTGCTCCCCCGCAAGTCCGGTGATGATGACGAGGCTACTCCAAGCCATTATTTTTTATCAGTTAGAAAAAAAGTGAGATTCCCACCTTAATGTTGTGTGATAATTGTTTTGCGCCTGAGTGTCTTATTTATATATTTAAGTATATTTGTGTTTTTTACTGTTGTTTATGACACGGGTGCTTAAACTACTTATCTCGAAATCCGAACAGCGTACGATGTTGTGAGATACTAACCCTCTATTTAGCCCTATGTGTTAAAGGCATTATGACAAATATACCTTTCCTATACCGCCTATTTTCTAAGATAACTCACGCTACATATAGATAGATACCCGTTCCCGTGAGAATTTCGGGAATTCCTTTCTTAGTGCACCTCTACGGTACCTAAGCTACATCCCTTCCAAATTTAAAGTGCCTACGTTTAGCCGTTTAGGCTGTGCGTCGATATATCAGTCAGTGAGTCAGTCAGTCAGTGAATCGGTTTCTCCTTTTATATATTTAGATTAATGATTAATTTAGTGTGTGTAAAATGTACTTTTGATACTTATCTATTTTTTATTGACGAAGTCTATGCTCTTTGAATAACGATTCATATCAGTCTTTAATGGCCAGTCTTCATACTAAAACTATAACGTTAACACTATACTTAGTTTTAACACCTTTTTTACTATAAACATCCGTAATAAACTTATCTTTAATATTTACTTAGATATGTAGTATATTCGACGTTATCTATATTTTTACAAGGGCAATAATCTAAACTATGATTTACTACTATTGCCTGTAATGTCAGCGAACACGCAAAACCTGTACTAAATGAATCCTATTGGTCATGAATTGTAGATCTTTTATTTGGTAGATTGTGACTATGTACCAGCTACCAAGATAATCAGTGTAATACGAAAACTTATTATCTTAATATATGTCCCCTGAAGCTTTTATCTATACTAATATTATAATATTAATATATATATAAGCTGAAGGATTTATTTATTTGCTTGTTTGAACGCGCTAAACTCAGGAACTATTGGTCCGAATTTAAAAATTATTTTGGGTTGGATAGTCACTATTTATTGAGGAAGCCTTTGCCTAAAGGCTTCTTCGATAAATGGTCTATATCCCATCACGCTGCGACCAATAGTTTGAAATTGAAATTGAGTTTGAAATTGAATAGCAAAGAAAAAGAAGAAAATCTGTAAAAACACAACGCTGGCACAGCTATCAAATATATACATAGTTACAAGTCGAACACTACTCGGTACTATAGCCAAAACTAGTGCTATATACATATAATCTAATTGAGTGATCCTCTATCAATGATAGCCCTCTACTATATGGTGAACTACTGGAGGCCAAACAAATAAATTTAAAACGGGTCAAGTATGAAACAGGGCTTGCGCAATATCTTTATGGTTTTACCGCACTCTGTTAATTTTACATCTAATAATAAACATGTAAGGTTTCCATACGAATCATTAAACCATACTATATATAAACAAACATGTTGTCATATTGAACAAACTACATAATAGGAGTGAATAAAGAATAATATGATGTGTTACTTTCACGTAGCCATTCTGCATAATATCTATAACTTTCAAAAAATGTGACACATCAAAATCAAAAATAATTACTGAGTTCTTTAGGTGGACAGACGAAGACGGTTTTAACACTATTTAACTTGTACTTGTCAATGGTTAATGAGTTTATTTTCGCATTTATTTTAAAGGATATAAATTAGATTAACGTCATAGAAATAATGTCTCAACAACTGAGTAGCTCAGCAACAGACGCGATATCTGAAGACCGGTGGTTCAAATCCCCGTCAAATTGATTATAAATTTAAAAAATATATCTTTGACAAATCGCTTCCAAAAATACGAGTTCATTACTGAAGTAAGTAGAACTGAGCCCAATGCGCACAAATTGGTCATCCATCCATCCTTTCGCTTCATCAGTATTCTTCTCCAATCACGTATCACGAGTTGAGACATATTGCGTCTAATTCAACAGTTTATTAATATTGTCACGTACTTTTAATTGTCAGTGCTTATTAACATCCGATTGGTTAGGATTTCTGTTAAGTGGGCTAGATAGAGACATATAATAATTTAAGAACTTGCTTTTTTTTCTAACTGTCCACGATGGCTTGGAGAGCCGTGTCGTCATCACCGGACTTGGTAGATGGACATATAATTTAGGAACTTGCTATTTTCTAACTGACTATGATGATGGCTTGGAGAGCTTTGTCATCAACACCGGACTTGCGGGGGAGCGGATAGCTCTCACCCCTAATATCAGACTTGCGGGAAAGCGGATGTCTCTCACCACTAAAGTACGTGCTGATGACGTAGAATCTGGGAAGCATATCCTACAAATGGGAAAAAGCATTTAGAAATAACAATGGGAATATTGGCAGACAGTGAACAATTAGTCTGTTAACGATTTGATTGCCCGACCTACAAACAAAATTAGCCATTTTTGGGTGAACGTAAGTACTATTAATTATTTTATTAGTGTCAGTTATATTAGCGGGTGACACGTTTAGCCTAGGATCTATGGCACAGTACATTTAGCTAATCAATGGCCTAGGTACAATCTAGGTCAATGGAATAGGCTGCAAACGGGGTTCGAACGTAACTGATGGTATCGGACTGAATTAAGTCTGGCTATTTGTAAACTTAACTGCTAACATACTGTAGGATATTTTCGAATATAATAATAATGTCTTTATTTTCTCAACACAAAACACAAGATAACAAATTTGATAACAACAATCATTGGAGGAACATAATGATGTGGTTTGTGTGAGACTGACGCCTGTGATAGGTATAAGTATACTTGTTTTACAGGTCATCAGGCTCCCACCACCCGGTATTCCTAGTTATAATTAATGTTACAACAGATTAGGAGATGGTTGTTTGCCTGTAGAGAATAGTTTGTGAGTGTGTGAGTGTGTGACATGTATGAGTGTGTGTGCGTGTATGTGCATGCTTATGCCAGATATATATTTTATGAGTATGTAAATAAGTGGTTAAATATATATTTGTATTAACAGCAGATTTTTTTTTAACAAAACATCTCATACATCTAACCCTCTGGTAAGTAGCCTTGGCACTTATGCTACTGATATCAGTATCTACAGTGGATACATAGATATATTTAAATATATTTAATAACGCACCCAGATACGGAAACACCGA
The DNA here is from genome assembly GCA_039566165.1 of Maruca vitrata. Lineage (NCBI taxonomy): Eukaryota > Metazoa > Arthropoda > Insecta > Lepidoptera > Crambidae > Maruca > Maruca vitrata. The sequence goes on along the minus strand of CM076936.1, from coordinate 5,985,371 downwards.
TGTTCGTCACACAAAATGTTTGTCCCTTAACTGTTGGAACTGTTTATAGTGATCCTGGGGCACTAACCACCGATCCACAGAGCCAGTCAGATTGATAGATGCAATGGTATTTGCCTCTTATTCTCCTTAAACTGTTATTTTAAAGTGTATCATCATAACATAATATATGAGGGGTACAATCCGATATGGTTCTGCGAAGTCAATATCCTATCGACTTCTACGATTCACCGATTGATATGATAATTGATTGATATAATCATAGGCAGCTTATCAACAAACGATTATTATTCTAATTAGAACCAATTATTAATAGTGTCTGTCTGTACTAATGAATTAACAGTTTAAGCCTTTATCCTATATGTAATAATGTTTTTCTTAAGTATGTACTCTCTATTATCTAATGGATAAATGATTTCCTAATACGATGACGAAAGTGCTAAGGTACAAGAATGCTAATCCTCTCAAATCGATTGTGTTATTTAGGATCTTTAATATGAGGGACGAATACTTTATCGTTTACGATATCTACGATAATGAAAAGGCTAATGATATCTATGAAGATATCAAAGGTTTGTCAGAAATATGACTTCCTATAGCTTATGTAAGATTTTAGACTTTCGCGTTAGATTACACTTAATATTAGTCTTTATGGCTCTACACGCGTTATTAGGAGTTAGTAAAACGTCGGGCAGTAAGTATACTCCATTCCAATTATGAAGTCCTTTTTGACAGATGTCAATAGTTCAGTACTAGGGAAGTACCCTTAGAAATCGATATTCAGCGGCAACGATTCTCGATTTGTAACAAACTTAAATCGAACTAACTTTCAAAAACTAAGGTAAAAAAAATTATCGAAAGAACAATTTTAGACATGCAAAACTTCCAAACTTATTTTTTGTCGAAAAAAGAAATACACGATTGGATGTTTAGTATAATAATAATGAATAATGATAGTTAAGTTATTTAAAATTTACACTGAGTTTAAAGGATCATAACAGTTATAGGCTCGTGTCAAAGACTCGTTAATTAATGGCACCGAATGTTTGACACAGTTTGCTGCCAGGAGTGTTTGCACCGAGTACCTATAGTTGCAACACTAAATTAATTATACGAATTGTATCGCGTAATGGAGTAACTCAACAGTTACTATGAGCATCAGATTAAAATAAAAACAAACAATTCATTTAAGTTTTACATTTGATTTTATAGTTATTAATCATCACTGCTTGATTTATTAATTTATTTTGTTATTTAATCAGTTTACATATTACCTGCAAAGGACTGCACTAATTATTACGTTTTATTGTAAAATGCATTAAAGTTAAAAGCAGTCCCATTGCCGCTAGATTCATTTTCATTCGCGAATGATCGGTTTAACTAACCGAATACTTAAGGCACGTCACTACGTTTAAAAGTAAAACATAAACCATAGTACGTAACTGCATACGCGCAAAAAAATATTATTTTATTTTGAAGTTCAGATATAGAAACAATAGTTAGATCAAAAACAATAAGTTAATTTTACTTGTAAATTAATTGTAGGGTGTTTTTGCATAATAGTATATTTTTTAAATAACGATTTCCTACTAAACACAAAAAGTGATATTAAATTGGATTTATTTGAAACGTGCAGAGTTACGTTCTTCGAAATGTCAAAAAGGACTTCATAAATGGAATAGAGTATAGCTATGTAATTTGCTACTCCTAATAACGCGTGTAGACCCATACTAATATTTAGTTCCTATAGCTTGTTATGTTAGTTAGTGATTAATAGACCTGGTAACAGGAGAATTGTAGACATCTTAGCGATATTTTACCTTAAACTGTCATAGTATAACATACTGCCAAAAGCCAGTTACGCCACAAACTAAGTTATACACTATTTGAAACAAGACAATGACACATACCAGGCTATTTCTCATAGAAAATCAGACCCGCAATGTCTGAATGCGTACGAAATGGCTTTAATTCGAGAGTGAAAGTGTACTCAAAGGGTTAACGAGTAGTTTCGGTCGGCTCTGTGTCCCACATTACTCGTCCGTACAATTTGAATGTAGGCAATTGGTATTCATTGCACGTTTATCCGGACCTTTATCTGAGCGAATATGTTTTTTAGATCTTGATACTTGACCGTGTCACGTCAGACAATCTAGCGCAAGTAAAGTGATTGTCACATCCTTCTAATTTGCGGATAAGAGTGGGATGGCATCTTGATAAAAAATAACAATGGCTACAGTGTTGTTGGCACCGTGGACAATTAAATTGGAGATATCGATCACAATGAGGACCCCTCCTGGGTGTTCATTGTTTTCGTGTCAAAAAATTTAATCGATATTTCGATTTTTTGCGTCGCCTTCTTCGGTTAGTGCAATGATCCATTCGTTCGTGTTTGTCATTTACGTGTCAAAGGTCAACTTGCAGAAAATCTATAGTTATTAGCATACTTGTTCAATGTAGTATCATGATTTGATGCAAATGAGTGATGTTTAAGAGAAGTATTCAAAGTAATATAACCTTAAATTATAGCAGCAACTAAACATGTCAGTTTTACAATCAGGAGCTAAGAAAAACTAAACATAATCACCAATAAAAACACACATATCCGATAATATTCATCATTAAACGTAGTACAGGTAATAAAATTATAAGTAATTAAGAGGGATATTCGTATATCCCTTTTAATTATCGATCATAAAATAATAACGACGGACCAAAACAAGCATTAACCCATTTAGGTGTTTGCCTTTATTGGTGTCAAACGGCAGGCCCGTTCAAAATGCAAGAGATTTGTAACCCAATTAGGGGGGATTATAAAATCATTGGCGTAGCAAATCCTATAAAGCAATTGTGGCGCGGCACGATTAATCGTATCAAAGCCGGCATTGCTCAACCGAACACCTGGGGTTTCATGTGCCATGGCATGCTGGCAGGGTTGGCCAACCCTGATAAGGTGCCTGAGAGTCATGGGAATCTTGGAGTGTAGTCAGTCTAGTCTCAATAAAGTATACATTTTTGAGGCTCAGAAAAAAGTTGTAGATGACACTTTAAAAATGCACGCGGATTAGAAATAGGATTTAGTTTATTTATATCAGAACCAAGAAAATGAACTGGTAGCTCACCAATCCAAATACCATAAAGAGGCGTTTACTCAGAATTCAGCCGTAACTAGTGAAACAATTTCCTTTATCTGTCCTGTGAAAACTGGAATCCCTTCCTTTGCATACAGATGTTTGAAATTATTCGGCAACCAGGTATTAAGCCACTAGAAATATTTCTACTCCTCGTTGTTTACTAACCTTATTTTGGCCTCCTAAGTTCTCGAACCATCCAACATATCAATATTTGCACCTCATTGAAAACAATGTTACAAACTATTTTATAGTACCATGGTTTTATTCAATATTTGCTTCCGTCTGGGATCAAAGTTAAATCTCCTCATTTCCTCTACATGTATAAAAATTATTGCTCACATGTAAATATTTTATAAACGAAATTTCTTATATTTGTCATAAACACGGTTGCTGATTTATTGATATTTTATTTGGAAACGTCGGATAGTAGACTTAGCCAAAGAAAAACTGCTGTAGGTTGGGAGATGTACGTTAATAATAGGTAAAAAGAACAGAATCTATGTCTAGACCACGTTGAATTACTGACTTAGGGATCGAATAAAACTTACCGTTGAATGTACACAAAGTGTTACCCCTGACAAGTTACACAGTTTTCGCTATCTTCAAATCAAGAAGTCAAAAGTTAGCTATTTGAATAGTGTCGGTCTCAGTAGGTCTGAACTCTGCGAAATACGATAAAATCTTATCGAGGCATTGTTCAACAAATACTTAGTCTTCAAAGAGCATAGCTTCATTGTGTACAATAGAATTATTTACACTGCTACTTAGTTTCTTCGGTAGCTAACAAATATTTCAAGACGGACTTTTAATATTAAACAGCCGAATGCATCCGGGGAGCTAAAATATCAAAGATGGTCAAGTTTTAGCTGACTTGTTAAGTTGTTTATTTCGTTCTTTTGATAACAAAAGATCTCTTACAATTAGGGAATATTAGTTATTTATACTTGTCTTATTACTATATTATTTGCAATTTTTCGAATGCGTTTAACATACAGTCTTCTTCACTAGATTAATTAAACATTCATTAGGAATGTAAATATATTTAAAATGTTGCTTTAGGTTTATTTACTATTCCCTACTTAGTTAAAAAGCTGATGCAACAATTGCTACCCATTATGAATAGAAGGATCCCCATAGGGATGTCAGACACTCGCTTCCAAGATTGTCCAGAAATGATGAATGGTTACTCCAAGCCATCGTAGTAGCCAGTTAGGAAAAAAAATGCAAGGATACTCTTTTTTCATCAGAATATTTGATCGAAACCCGTCCTTCAAGCTCCTTATTCTTATCGGGAAACCACTGTATTACTGCACGTGTTATTAGGATGATTCACTCTAATCAAGACGTGGGTCGAATGCTTATTGCGAAAACTCTGTTATGATTGCTAATCATAGTATGGAATGTAGAATGCTAACATCGCCAGAAAGCTGGGAAGTTCCTGATCATTAGAAAAGGAAGAAGGCGCCTACGCTAGTGCAATTCAATATTTCCTGCATAACTATACCTTAATGGATAAATAACACACCCAGACATGGGACGAACACCGATGTCCATCACGGATATATTTGCCCCGGGTTGGGATCGAATCTACAACTCTAGGAGCATGTGATGAGACAGGTTCACTATCTAATGTACCAGTGAGCCAGTTTTGTAACCTTTATTTGTATATAAGACCGCTATTTTATCTAATTTTGAGGACCTAGTATAGTGACTATCATTCATTGCCGTATTTACTGTATTTCATTAATTTGTGACATTCACTATGTTTTCCTGTTATTATATTCGAGCATTGAGTTATGTAGTCGCAAAATATTATTAAATTTTAAGTTCTGTTCGTTCATAGTTATTTTTGGGCCCATTTTCTCTCAGAACATTAAATATAGTATGTGGTAATTGTGTGAAAAAAATTCATCTCTCTTTGTAACCTTAACTCTTCAATCTTCCATAACGAACCAGAATGATATAAAAGCATAACAATACTCTAGGGCAGACCGTTTCAAAGGGCCACAGATTGTTGTAGGCAACAACCCGTGAATATTTGATCCGGTGGACACTGCGGCCAGCTTCATTACGACCAGTCTCGTTTTGACCTCTATGCCATATGTAATAAGGCCTATAAATGCGTCTACTCCGGTTCGTATAATATGGGCTATTTATTCTTATGGTATTGATTTTCTACCTAGATTTTAGTGCTGCTAGAAAGTCTAATTGGACAACGGTATAGTCACAATCGATTGCTGTGAACAATGGAGTTGTTGATAACCCGTAGATGCCACTGTGTAGTTAGTTGTAGGAGTATAGGCCCATCTATGGCACAGTGGTAGCGAGTATCTATTACTTTGCGATCTTCGTAGTAATGGATTTCGTTCAGAATCGTTTGAAGAATGCAGTATTTCAAAGATATTTCTCTACTTGAAGAGCTCTTCTTTTGTATTTTTGAAGTGCTAAAGGTTACTTGAAGTTTGAAATTCAACTACTCCACCGCAGCTCAAAGATATTTTTTTTTCTATATTCTTGGATATTCTTGTCAATCTTTGAAGAAAATGCTTACGTTAAAAACCTAAAAGTTTAAGTTACGTATTCGTTTACTATGTTGGTAAGATACTGAAACATTTAGTAACTCTACTTTATAATTTATCTTCTGTATTACAAAGGTCACTGTTACAGTTCCATTAGTAAAATAAAATAATTTCGGTATCGGCCTATATAATGAGTCAGTCATTCATTGATAAGGCTATATGTGTATGACCACACTTTGCGATTTTTATACCACGGTGTTGATAAAAATATCGATAAGTGTATATTCTAGCCTTCTGATATATTTATACGTTTTTTGTGAACACTGAATGCATAATGGTGAATCGATTTTCACCCCTTTCTAAGAACTAGGCAATTAGGTTTTAAAATAAACAACAGCCAACTTAGAGGCCGCTAATGTTCACATTATGATCATGAATTTTAACGATGGTGGTATTTTTACCGGCTTATCAATGTAAATATATAATATTTTGAAGGTCATGAATTTATTATATATTAGAATAGTCAATATTTTAATTTGTTGTTCTAGTGCTATTTAAAGCTCTTATGTAAATTATTAAACTTTAATTACTGATATAAGAAAGCTTCTGTAACTCTGTCTGTCTGTTGCGCTTTAAAGCCAAAAGTACTGAACAAATAAAATGGGGACACATGTGTCTAGCTAGAGACTAGGTACATTTTGGACAAAAGGCTAATTTTGTACAGTGTGAAACTAAATTTGCTGTAAGGGAGCAATGTTTTATACGATAAATTATGGAAGGAGATATGGGGATATTTAAAATAATGTTTAAAATAATCAAGAGTGGTCCAGTTGCAGACTCGCTAATTGGTTATTCCACCCCTTATTAGTCTAGACTTCTAGTTATTTCAATAGGTACGTAACAAAAACAGGGCAACCGAATGTTACGCTATCAAAATTACTTAGCCATATAGAACTAACCCTTTCCGTAGTTGATCCAGAACTTTACCGCGAATCCTAAACTTGTTTCACGTTAATTTGCCCTAGATACATCAGAAACTGTTATGCAATTGCCCTAAAAGCAATAGGGAGGAACTGGGATCCCGTAATGTGGTAAGTTAGATACTATTAGGGTAAGGGACAAATCTTTATGTACAATAAACAATACAATGTGATTTCTTATCATGAGTATTCTTATTTTTGGTCGTTTGAATCACGCAGGTGTTTTTATGCGGTTTTATAAAATCATTTACGGTTTTATAGATTACTAGCTTTCCGCCCGCGACGGGTAAAACATTAGTTCTTTATAGCGCAGTCGGTTAAAAAGTAGCCTTTATCCTTTCCTAGGCTCTAGACTATATCTGTACCAAATTTCGTTTAATTCGTTCAGTACTCTATGCGTGAAAGCGTAACAAATAGACAGGCAGAGTTACTTTCGGATTTATAATATTAGTAAGGATTCTTGTTTTCAAGTGTATTATGAAGTAATTTTAAGAGATATTACGGATTGTTACTTGCGTAGCATGTTTGAAAAATTAACTTAACTATAGGTTAATGTGTGTGAAACATGGTCGTGTTATTATTTCACGCTTCGTTTTTTTATTTCAACTAGTCATGATATCATAATATTGTATGTAAACTAAATCGGCATGTTAAGGATAAGACCCTACCACAATTTGCCATAATTAATAGCAACCCTCTGCTTTATTCAAGGGTTAAAAATAAAACAAGTACATACACTTTAGTTGCTGTTCAGTCTACTCTATTGTCCTAATAGTTGCTGGGCCAAGTACTAACCCTCAAAGGTACCCCAGTGTAAAATGTTACCCCATTCTCGGAAAATAGGGTGTAAAATTTCCATTTACATAGCTTACTGAGTGGGGTGCGTTTATTTTTGAAGGCGAATTAAGCGTGCTTTCGGTAGAATGGAAAAGCTGAAATTTTAGGTACTAGGTATTATAAGCGTCCTAAAATAATAATTTTACATCGTCGTTGAATTTTAGTTTTTGGAACATAATTTGGTGTATAAGCAGGCGATATTGTAGTTTTCAAGAGTGAGCAACAACTCTCGTGAATATCTTTTCTTTTACTATAGTTCGGTGGTAATTATTATTATCATTTTGTCATTAATGTAATAAACAAAATGTCTAACTATTAAGTAATACATGCGAGAATTTACACTTTTACGCAAAAACGATTCAATCAAATTGTAAACTTAAAACACTAGTAAGGGCTCTTGAAGATGTTGCGCTCTTGAACTCTAATTTAATGAAAATCCACTGAAAGTATTGTAAATATATTATATGAACAGATAGGACTACTTCAAACTTTAAATACATAAAATGTTCAACTCTCAAATGCCTCAAGAGAAGGCATTTTAGTCTTTTATTCTCTGAAAGCACGAAAATGCCCGCGGAGAGCCGCCAAGGGGAATGGCCCCTAACTGCCTCACTCATTAGTGGCGAGGCATTGACAAGACGACGGCTTGCTAAAGAGGGCGCGACCTCTTCTTTTTACTCGTGGGATAAAAAAAAATATGAAATTTTCCCAGAATTTTCGCTAGCAGGCTCAACCGTGACATTTTGTTCACCTATACTACAAATACGTTAGTTATCGACATTTATCTATGTTTTATAGGGATCGCGTAAGTGGTATTAAGAGTTTATTGGACTAATTTGTTCGTAATGTCCGGCTAAGCAACTAATTTCAGAGTAAACAAAATCTGTGTGGCTACCATGAGTTTAAAACTTACGCACTCGATATCGCCTACGTGAATTTCTATGAAAAACTAGTACAGCGCCGCTGGTGGTTACGCGAAGAACTAAAATCGGCCGTATGAAAAAAACAACTCGATAGGTTTTTAACGTACGTAAGTTTTCGATAGCCAACTCATGGTAGGCCATCTGGCCTATAAGTATGTACTATACGTACAATACATACCTACATTAGAAAGCTATTGAAGCTCTCTAACGTTATTTGGCCATTTCAAATTGTGCCGATTTACTGATTTTTCTACACTTTTACTGCTTGAGTATCTTTTAAAATATAAAGGTGAGTACAGTCTGGGTAATGGATATTTGAAAAGTGAAATTTGTTAAAATGATGATGTGATATGACAGACTGGAGTATACATCAATCATGATAACTAAAGTCACAATCGAATCAATATCAGTGTGACGTTTTCAATTGACCTCCAATCTACGGTTTGTTATACTAATCTAGTTGCAAAGTATTCTCTACTCATTGTTACACGTAGGTCATAGACCTTATGAGTGTTACATTTCAGCGGCCACGGTAGTAATGTGAATTTTTATTTTAATATTTTAAAAATATTTGGGACATCTCCACAAACGGCCACCTGACCAAAAACTAAGCAGAGCTTGTACTACATTGGTCAGACTGACATACATACATTTATTTTATATATTTATTAATTAATGTAGTTTTTAAATGAACGGTATATGAATAATTTCGAATAACTTGTCAGATAAAAAATATTCCAAATATTAACTGTGATTTCGCTAAAAGTTCACAAATCATAAAGCAAAATGTTCAATCTTTTCGTAAATCGTTTTAAGGACATAAAAACAGACATAGCTATAAAAACAAGACTAGGTAGACGTGTTTTGTACTTTCGCCTCAATTTCATACAAATGCAAGTTGTATAATGTGATCTCTGCCTACCCCTCTGGGAAAAAGGCGTGATTTTATGTATGTATAATGTCTCCAAACAGATCTGCGGGTATATTGTGCGTAGTACTGTCGAACATCTATATTGTGTCATAATAAAGACCATATCCTATCATTAACGTTTTAAATTTCATCGTATTATAGCGGCACAATATGGGGGAAGTATGAAGGTCGTGATGCATTGTACTCGAGAGCCAATTATATATCACTAGCTTCCGCTTGCAACTCCGCATGTATCAACGAAAACTATTAATACCTCTCAGATTTAACTCTTAGAAGTATCCATATAGCACATAGTACGTTTTATTTAATATATACTACTAAAAAATCTGTCAGTTTGCCTGTCCATGACATTCATGTCCGAACTACTGAACCGATTTTAATGAAATTTGGTACACAGATAGTATTGAGACTGAGATAGGACATAGGTCACTTTTTACCGACTTCTCGATGAGTGTGTAGTAAGTAAGCTTATAGTACATACTATGGAGTAAGGATTTCCTCCTATCATCTCGTAGAAGAACAGGAACATCTGAAAAAGAGCATTATCTACTTTCCTAGATTAGCCATGCTGAGATGTTTCCATTTGCACACATTTCTTATACCTAGTCTTAAGCAACTTTTGCTAATTGTAAGATTTATGAAGCAATTAACGTCCTTTTTATACTAGGTAGTAGTAAGTAAAGTATAAAAAAGGCTAGGTAAGGAATAAGGTATGGTAAGCCTACCTTAGAATACACTTTTAAGTAAAATATGCGAATTATATGATATTAAGTGTTATATGACTTAATAATTAATCAGAACCACGATGCTAATCTGACTTGTAGGACGATCGTGAGTAGTACTAGTGGGTACCCTGAATAATAGTAACCTAAAAGGGAAGCCCAATATACCATGAGACACTCCAATCGATCGTCAGTCAAATTTTTTTTGGATATCGTTTAAAAATTCCAAAAACCATTTATCTCGCTTAGTAAGGAAACGTGTTCGAACCTTAATCAACTGTCTTGATGTACTTGCTTGATGAATCATTCGGTCATGACTAGTTATTATATATATCTATAGATATATATAAAAAAACTATAACCCGGTCACGTAGTCATGTCTCGCCCACACTTTCGCTGGCAACGGTATGCGAACGTAATTAATTGAAGAATGATCGTTTTAATTGTATGTTATAAGTAGGTTCGCGAACTGTGATAGTTTGACATACTGAGTTACTTGATTCTATTGTTGTTACCTGTACAAAATAACAAACATGTCATTATGTTTCGTCAAAAGAGAAGAGTAGAAGAAATATGATAGAATACCTAAATTTAATATTTGTAGTTCATTCGTTCGGCATTCGTTCAACTATCAAACATAATTATCACACGTTGCAGTATCTCTACAAAACAATGAAATGTAGACAATACTAAGTCGTGCCAAGTCTAAGGTATTCTTACTGCATTTTTAAGCTATTGCATAGCTTTTATCGCGGGCTTTGAGCGCGGCGATCGAACCAAGAAATTCCGTAACGAAAAAAGCCTCACAATCGTCTAACGTCGTTGCGGTTCGGTAAACTTCGGCACGGTGTTTGTGTGCGTGCGGTTAGACGTATTGTACGACTCTACGAAACTCGCACGAATCGAGACGAGCTGCTCCGAAATCGGACGATGCTATGCAATAGCTATACCGCGGCAGTCCCAGAGTGCCACACGTCTTTTTTTTTATTATTATAGTTAATGTTGGGTAACTAGAATTTAAGAAGGTTCTAAGTTCAAAACTTAAAATATGCAAAGTAGTTAACAGTCAAAGTATACATGCGCAAAAAGTTAAAGAAGGGCACTACATACTTTTTATAAAGTGTGCCAAAAAAAAAACACTTAACGCGTTGCCTGCCGCCCGCGTGGGTGATCTCAGTGCGAGTCCGCTTACGGTATCATAAAGAATGACTAGTACTTAACCCTATATTCATGAATGTTTAATAACAGCATCACGGCACGTTCCAATTCTGGTAGACAAAGCTTTATGACTAACGTTTTACGGTTTTGCTTTTATGGATACGAGGGTAAAAAACTCCGCTAAGTCTACGATTCGGCATGTATAGTATAAATTGAACCGATTGACATTTGAACTCCGCAAGAAATATGAATAAAACTGAATTTGGGTTATGGTTGGTTATACATCCAAATTATTGTATTTGATTTCTTTAACTTAGCAGTAAAAAATATGAACTTAGTAGTAAAAAATACATACATACATTTACGCATTTTTCTCAGAGGGGTATGCAGAGATCACTTCCTGGCATGTGCTGCGGTCCTGGCACACCACTTTCGCTTCTTTCACATCCATCAATCCCTTCATGCATGCAAATAAAATATGAATTCTCTCTTTTTAACCCAGAAGTAAGTAATTGTCTATTATAAAACTTCTGAACAATCTGCCAAAGTCGCTTTGTCTTGTTGTACGCAGTAACTTTACGGTAGCACTTAGGGCCAACACTGGTCAGAGCCATCCCCTCCCCCGCTAGTCCGGTGATGATGACAAGGCTACTCCAAGCCATCATCGTAGTCAGATAGAAAAAAATACGCTGCTCGAGCTCATACAAAATGAATCGTCGCCGGGAATTTTATGTTAACCCGCGTAACACAGTATTGGCCCTTACATTTGTAACACATTCTTGATCGGCCAATAACAGGCTATTAATCATCACAGGTCATTATAACAGTGCACAGTTGACTACAGGAAATTAGCATGGTTGATTCATCCGATAGCATGTACCAATAACACAAACATCGTGTTTCCACATTGTTTTGACACATACACCCACACATATACATCCTAAATACACATATACATGAAACGGTAGACGCACATCTAACACCTAAGACCACTACTGTTAACACACACAAAAATTATGAGACAAGATATAAAAGTTAATAGGGTTACTCCAAACTCTCTTTAAGTTCAAGCTGATAATGATTAAGTTAAGAGCTTGTCATCTTCATCATCAGCCAATATACGTTCCCACTTCTGGGGCACGGGCCTACCTTAAACTAGGGCGACAAGGCCTTAGTGCCCTGGCCAAGTGTGGGTTGGTTCACTACACAATCTAGAATATCTTCGTAGATATGCAGGTTTCCTCACGATGTTTTCCTTCAAAACCCTTTCCTTCCAATAAATCGTACATATGAATTTCAAACTTGAAAAACCTAGTGGTACGTGATAGGGTTTGAACTGGCGACCTCTCGTATGGCAAATAACGACCTTAACTACTAACTCCTATGTTGACGTTCAATGTACCTATGTAATAAGTTTCCTCATTTCATACCCGACTTTCGCAGTGTATATCGCTTCAGAGGATTTATATTATCGATTTTCTAAGAATAGGATGGTACAGTTACGAACTCAATAGGCAAACTTTGAGTCGTCCGATCAATTGATTGTAATGGAGACCTTTGTCGGTGGATGATTTTATTTAATACTTACTTCCTTTGGGACTCCCACGTAAAAAAAAACGGACTCAAAAAGATTCTAAGAACAATTAATTGTACCGAATTTTTAATTTAGAATAAAATACTTAACTATGTCTCTGGGTTAATCTCTATAAATTATACATAGGAACACTACAAAGAAATACCCGGTGGTTTGTTTAAGAAATTGCAGAACTTGATAAAATTAGCCCTTAGGGTTCGTGGTTCAAAAGCTCTATACAGTTTTCAGTCGAGTCAATTTTGGTTGTTGGATAAGATATAATTTGCAATCTATTTTAATTGGTAAGAACACCGATGGTCGAGTGGTTAAATCTTACGCTGAAGAGTTTAACCAAACCATCGGAAATCTACACAACTATCAAGAAATTCTAAGGTTGTGTAAAATTGACCAACCCACACTTGACGGCGTGGTTGAATAAGGCCTGAAGCGGTTCCATGAGTTGGCTATCGAAAACTTACGTACGTTAAAAACCTATCGAGTTGTTTTTTTTTTCCATACGACCGATTTTAGTTCTTAGCGTAACCACCAGAGGCGCTGTACAAGTTTTTCATAGACATATTTACGTAGGCGATATCGAGTCTGTGGGGCTACCATGAGTTTAAAACTTACGCGCTCGATATCGACTACGTAAATATGTCTATGAAAAACATGTACAGCGCCGGCTGGTGGTTACGCGAAGAACTACAATCGGCCATATGAAAAAAACAACTCGATAGGTTTTTAACGTACGTAAGTTTACGATAGCCAACTCATGGTAGACCCTCTGTTACTTTTAAACTCATGGTAGCGCTACTGATCGCTCTTGTTTAGGGTAGGCTCGTGCCCCTCAATAGGGACATATATGGGCTGATGATGAATTTGTTAAATCCTACAGTTTATAATGTACCACTAAACGTCTTATTAATTCATAATGTACCACTAAAATCGATATATTGTTACCAAATTATTCTAATATGTGTACCGTATAATAACTAACAGTAATTTATTTTCATGTGTCAGACCGTCAGGCACCTGATTAATTCCGACTCATATGATATAAAAAAAAGATTTACTGTTCATCAACTGTTCTTTTATATAAAGGATTGCATTGTAAATTACTGCGAACGACACGTGGGCGGGAACAATCAAAGACCTCCGACACGAAAGTACATATCTGCTCAATTATTCATTTCTCCCCATTGTCTTTCGCGTTTATCACTTTGTTACATTTATATCGGTTGCACTTTGTTATATATGCATTTTTTTATTCATTGTTGCTTGCACTTGAGCTTTTGTGGGTGAATCTTTGAACAAAAGACGTCAGAATCGGTTTTGGTTTTTGTAACGAACTTCAAAAAATGTCACTCGATTTTTGAGAAAAAAAACATTTTTTTTAAACATAAGAAGTATGAATCATTTTGTAAATTTTAAAGAAAACATCGACATTTTAGATGGTTTTTTATTTGAATTTTACTTGGTGATTCTTATTTGTTATTATTGTTATGGACAATTGAATAACGTGACGATTCAGGTTGACATCGTTTAAATATATCGTGTTTTAAACAAACTTCTAAACGAGAAATCACTTATACTCGATGTGTTCTTAAAGATTAGTACAACTATAAATAGTTCCAATTTATTTTCATGTGTCATACATCGTATCATATCAATACTATATTGCAGTTGAATAGAAGATAACGACAATGCAGCGCATTTATTGTTATTAGCCAATCCAAATAGATAAAGCTAAAAACACGGGCATGTATGGATTGAATCTACACAATCGGGTTTCGTATAACAGAATAATAATATGAAATTTATAAAGAGTAAACACTCCAACATTTTTTAAAATGATAAGATCGATCTGAACCTAATATTACATACATTCTACAAGCAAGCTCTATTAAAAATATGTGACGTATTATCATGCAACGTATACATTTTTGTTGCCACAAACAAAAAAACTTTGAAATTTCTGAAAACCCTTTCTGATTTTAAGTAGTTTCCTTTATATCCCTTTTTAAATAAAACAAAATTTATATTGCTCGCCAGGGGCCTAAAGATGTCATAATAACTTCGCCGGGGTTATTTATCTCATTTCATGTACGGAACCCCAAAATTACAACAGATGTTAGGGGTCAAAGCGGGCAATATGGGTCAAACATTGTCTCGCCGGCTGCGGGTGGACGAAATTATGTCGCCGGTAGATTGGGAAAGTAGACTTGTTGGAAAATGCCATTTTATATATTAACGTATATTTGTGTATATATCTCTATTGTATCTGATGTCTGCAATACAAGTGAATTATCAAAACACGAAACCCGATCAATTTATAAGCGTTGTGTTATATTGATTTAGTTTTGGTATTTTTTTGTGATTCAGTTTGGTATCAAGGTAGCTAACATCTTGCGATATCATCTGCGGTATTTTTAGAATATACAATAGCCTTCATCAATAAATGTGCCTATCGATCGTACTTAGTAGAGCATGTATTGTGTAGGTTTATAGAATCAAATTCTTATACGTTCGTGATAATTTATGTACGTGCTAGGCAAGAATCACTGTAATAACATTAAAGAAAAATAATACATTCCGTCATCTGACTAGAATGTAACTACCAGAAAATGGTTGTCATACTATTGAAACTAATGATTAAAGTCCATCCAAAGATGGAATACGAAAATAAAGCTTAGGGGTGAGAGCCATCCGCTCCCCCGCAAGTCCGGTGATGATGACGAAGCTACTCCAAGCCATCATCGTAAGTCAGTTAGAAAAAAAAATAAAGCACATCCAGTCATTCAAAAACCGCTATCAAGTTTTAGTTTGCCTGCGACATTCATAAGTATAACATGCAGTATGCACCCAAGTTGCCACGAATCGTAATGTCAATACGCAGGTCATCGCCCCTTCGAATACGATTAATGACACTAATAGGTCTCTACGACGAACGGGAATGACGCGTGTCCCGGAAACCGGTCATCTTGGAAGATAAAAAATGCCCTTTGACATGATACTTTCACTAACCCTTTTACCGGAATTTAATTTATGAATACTTACAAACGATCAGGGGTGGGCCTTTCGTCCCCCCGCAAGTCCGGTGATGATGCCAAGACATCGGTGATATTGACAAGACACCGATGATGATGACAAGACACCGGTGATGATGAATGTTTTATCTTTTTTTTTATTCAGCCTACGTTGTCCCACTGCTGGGCAAAGGCCTCCCCATTTGTTCCAGTTGCTCCTGACCAACAGTTTTATCTTATTTAATAAAATATTTCTGACATTTACATAAACAGTTTTGCAGGTATTACGATATTCTATGCTTTGCAATGACGTTTAGTGACGTCATAAATAGGACACGATTTAAACGAGCGTTTTCGAGCTGAAATGAAAAAAAAAATGCTCTCAATCGAATTCACGATTTCACCGATTAAATAAAGCATAATGCACATCAATTCTATCTAAACCGACGATTCAGAACGAGCGTGAGTCGGCAATATTTATTATAATGCATTTATTTGCGGAAGAGAGTGTAAACAAAGACGGTGAAAGTATTAAGTAGAGCGGGAAGTCGCCTGTGAAATGGCCGTAAAAACAATGATATCTTTGCTTCAATTTGGCTGACACCTATAGGCGGAATGATGAGACGAAACCGGTCAAGTGCGAGTCGGATTCGGCCATGGAAGATTCTGCACAAGATTAATTTATTTTTGAAGCGGATTTACCTATCTAATATTCTGGGATAAATGTTATTATACTTACTAATATTATAAATCCTAAAGTAACTCTGCCTGTCTGTCTGTTACGCTTTCATGCATAGAGTACTGGACCGATTTAAATGAAATTTGGTACAGATGTAGTCCAGAGCCTAGGAAAGGTTATAGGCTACTTTTTAACCGACTGCGCTATAAGGAAGTAATGTTTTATCCGTTAAACGTCTCTACGCGGACGAAGCTAAAAGCTAGTTTACTATATTTATAGAGTCATTTCGGTGACGACCTCGGATTATTAATCTATTTTCCCCATTGAATTTTGTTATGCTTGTGTTTTCCTTAACATAATTATGCTTTGTTTACAAATATGCTCTAAAACATTGTCAACCGGAAGGCTAATAATAGTATGATGATAATATTATTATGAAAAACCACACAGTCATACTTTGTGTATCATTATGACAATAATTAGAATAATATTCGAAAATAAGTACTATATTTATAAATCAAATCATCGGGACATCCCAACCATATGACTGCCGATCTTAATGGGAATAAATTAAATATCTTCGCTAGTTAAATATTCTGAACATTTATAGTGCGTTTTTGCTGATCTGTTATTCTAAACACAAGTGTTTTAAACTAACCGTTTTTCAAGGTTTTCACCTATTCTACATTAATATCTGTTTTTTTTTCGAATTAACAATACATGCATAATCTCAATTACTTACATGAATACATAGTATAACTCTACGATTTTTTTATATACCAACTAATGTCCCGCCCGCGCTTTAATTCGGGTGAATTTCATAAATCCTTCCTTTTGAATCCCTCTATTTAACAAAAAACTGCATCAAAATCCATTGCGTAGTTTTAAAGATTTAAGCATACATACTACATAGGGATATAGGGACAAAAAAAAGCGACTTTGTTTTATATGTAACTAGTGACCCGCCCTCGCTTCGCTTCGGGTAAATTTTACATAAAAACCTTCCTCTTGAATCGCTCTATCTATTGGAAAAACCGCATCAAAATCCGTTACGTAGTTTTAAGAGTTTTAGTAAGATTTAAGCGCACATAGGGATATAGGGACAGAAAAGGCGACTTTGTTTTATACTATGTAGTGATGATACATGCATTCATAAAATCACGTCACACACCTTTTCCCCAGAGGGGTAGGCAGACCACTTTCGCTTCTTCCACATCCATCAAACTCTTCATGCATGCTCGTCGATTACGGGTACCTTTGTTTTTACCTCTCCTTAAGATTTGATCTATTTGGTCATGAAAGTTCTTTCTTGGTCTTCTCCAGTCGATATCTACATTTATAACCTTTCTATATAATAATTTACCCTTCGTTAACCGTCTTTCATCCATCCAATGATACATACCTATTATTCAGAGAAGTGTGTCGAATACATACAGAAGCGGTACCATGAGTTGGCTATCGAAAACTTACGTACGTTAAAAACCTATAGAGTTGTTTTCTTCATACGGCCGATTTTAGTTCTTCGCGTAACCACCAGCGGCGCTGTACAAGTTTTTCATAGACATATTTACGTAGGCGATATCGAGTGCGTAAGTTTTAAACTCATGGTACCGCTACAGTTCTTTTAAGAATCCGTTTAGTTTCATCGCCGTTATTTCAGCACAAACTAGATACGAATCGTCATAATCTACGAGGTCACTAGCTCTGCCCAAGTCAAGGGCGTATTTAGGACGGGCCAAATGACATTGTTCCGGGTCACTCACTCCTCTGTCAAACCCGCAGCTGATAATGTGATGATGTGGGGGTGTATGTTATTTCAATTATGATTTCCTTCTGTATTAACTTGGCGGTAAATTAATTATAGTAGGCGATATTCACTTTGGACAGTTTTGTAAAGATATGTATGGTTTGAAAAGAATAATTCTATAAAACTGACTAATTCATAATCAATGAAATTCACGGGTAATTTGGTTCGGTCTTTAAAAAAACATCGTAGCCTTGTGAAGATGGTTTTCGTAGAAATATTTGGTTTCAAACTGATGATAATATTGCGCTAATAACTTTCAGACAATACTAACACAAATCTTGTTTGCATAGAAAATTAAACTATTTACTTTCTTCTTCCATTCTGAACTAGTGTTGAATTAGTTATCCATGGCATTAAAGTGTTATGGTCTTGTCTATTACCTAGTAACCTATTGCCACGATTCATTGCGTCAGAATGGCAAAAACAAAAGTAAATTATCAATTCGCACATCGTATTTTCAACTATTTCGACGAAGCTTATGAATATCGAAAGCAAAACTGATAATATAAAATCCCTGAATAGATGTAAGTTGTGTGCAAAGAGATACTGCCGCTGTATATATGTTTTTTATTTATCACATACATTTGTAGGTGTATGTTCCGTGTCTGGGTGTGTTATTAAATAAATTTAAGTATATTTGTGTATTCACTGTTGATTCTGATATCCGTAACACAAGTGCCTAAGCTACTTACCACGGGATCAGATCAATGTAGTGATGTTGTGTATTTATTTATTTACATATATATGACTATGAACTTATTACTGTCTCTATCTTTCCAGGTAAACGGAAGGAATGGAGATGCCAACCGCGTCGAAAACAAAACCGTTATGAACATACCAGCAGCCAAGCTTAGTTCCTCTCAATGTCTGTGATCCGGGCTTAGTTTGTGATAGTGTTGTGATAGTAGCGATGGATACTCTGCACGTGGCGCATGGGCACAGCAAGGGGAGTAGCCGGAGTCAGTCCCCTGCCGCGGAGCTGGTGCGGGACCCTGCCGTGGTGACCGATGACGCCGTCATCAGGTCCAGGGTTCAGTCCCCGTCGAGCGTGCACCATGTCGTCAGTGTGAGTAAACTGTCCTAGCTTTTTCTGTAAAATAATAAATAAATAAATATCTGGGACATTTCCACACGCGGTCACCTGGCCCCAAACTAAGCAGAGCTTGTACTATGGGCGTCAGAGACTGATATACATACATAAATATTTTAAAATAAATACTTAAATACATAATCACACCCAGACACGGAACAAACACCGATTTTCATCGCACAAATATTTTTGTCCCGAGTGGGAATCGAACCCACGACTCTTGGAACCGCCAGCCAGGGTCACTAACAACTGTTCCACCAAGCCAGTCAAAACTGTGATAGTGTTGTGATAGTAGCGATGGATACTCTGCTCAATGCGCAAGGACAACACCCGGATTCAGTCCCTAAAAGTCCTCAAAGCGTCGATGGCCGAGTGGTTAAGTTCGTGGTTGGCCATGCGAGAGGTCGCCAGTTCAAATCCACGTCATCACGTACCATTGTTCGACGCTTTAACGGTGAAGGAAAACATCTTGAAGAAACCTGCACACACACTGCACTACGAAGAAATTCTAAGGTTGTGTAGTCGACTAACCTGCACTTAAGGGTGGTTGACTAAGGCATGTTCGCCGTAGTTAAGGGTAGGTTGAAAGATTTAAGCATGCATAGGTACAGACAGACGCGGGAAGCGACTTTGCTTTATACTATGTAGTGATGATATAGTATGTCATACTATCCCATCTGTAACAGTAACCTCAGGAGGAAGGTTTGCACGTCGCTCAAAACCACAAACTGTACTAGTATAGGTTTAACATACATGGTTTATCATACGTTTTTAGGGTTCCGTAGCCAAAATGGCAAAAACGGAACCCTTATAGTTTCGTCATGTCCGTCTGTCCGTCTGTCCGTCTGTCCGTCTGTCCGTCTGTCACAGCCGATTTACTCGGAAACTATAAGTACTACAGTGATGAAATTTGATGGGAATATGTGTTGTATGAACCGCTACAAAAATATGACACTAAATAGTAAAAAAAAGAATTGGGGGTGGGGCCCCCCATACATGTAACTGAGGGATGAAATTTTTTTTTTCGATGTACATACCCGTGTGGGGTATCAATGGAAAGGTCTTTTAAAATGATATAAAGTTTTCTAAAAAACATTTTTCTTAAAGTGAACGGTTTTTGAGATATCAGCTCTCAAAGTCGTAAAAAGTATGTCCCCCCCCCTCTATTTTTATAACTACGGGGTATAAAATTCTAAAAAAAATAGAGGTGATGCATGCTAATTAACTCTTTCAACGATTTTTGGTTTGATCAAAGTATCTCTTATAGTTTTTGAGATAGGTTGATTTTTATTATATTTGCTGCTACGGAACCCTTTGTGCGCGAGCCCGACTCGCACTTGGCCGGTTTTTTTTTTTGTTTTCATAATTCTTTTGTTCATGGTTGCGCTGGCGTGTAGTAGTTTATCGTGTGGATTTTACTCTTCTTTTTTCAGTAGGGTAAAAAAATTCAACGGTCTTTCGTGAATAATTATACTGAGTACATAAAAAATCGCAACATTTGAATTCAACATATATACATAAAATCACGTCTTTTTCCCAGAGGGGTAGGCAGAGATCACTTTCAGCGATCCACTTTTCACCTCTGTAGTCCAGTCAAATTAGGTTTCATCTGCGGAAAAATTACTAGTGAGCTGAATTTTGGTACACACCTTTATTACGGCATTGTAATGAAGGTGTGAAAAATCGACATTCATATCGTGCCGGCTTAAAAAGTTATAGGGGTCAAAAGGTCGCGAAAATCAGTTTTTCGCGAATATCTCGCGATCTATTGCTTGTAGGTTAATTGAGGTCATTAGAAAAATTATTTGTTATAAAATTATCTACAAAAAATGTCCTTTGCATTTTTTTGTAGAATTGAAAGTTTTCGGAGGAGAGCGCCGAGAAAGCACTCACATACGGTATTGTATACCAAGGCGTACGCCCTATGCTTTTCATTTATATTTGTAAGCGTGTTGTTAGTAAAATCTATTACATACAGACATATAGCATTAGTAATACTAGTACAGAAAGTTTTCCTTTTTGGAAAAGGAAAACTGAAAATCATGAAGATGTTTGAAAAAAGATCTGATTTAAACAATTTTGCAGAAATATTCCAACAAGAAAATTGCTCTCGAGTTGCATTGTCAATGTTAGGACATATTTTCTACCGCTGTAATTTTTTGTACAATTACAAATCTTTTTTTAAACATCTACATGATTTTCAGTTTTCCTTTTCCAAAAAGGAAAACTTTCTGTACTAGTATTACTAATGCTATATGTCTGTATGTAGTAGATTTTACTAACAACACGCTTACAAATATCAATGAAAAGCATAGGGCGTACGCCTTGGTATACAATACCGTATGTGAGTGCTTTCTCGGCGCTCTCCTCCGAAAACTTTCAATTCTACAAAAAAATGCAAAGGACATTTTTGTAGATAATTTTATAACAAATAATTTTTCTAATGACCTCAATTAACCTACAAGCAATAGATCGCGAGATATTCGCGAAAAACTTATTTTCGCGACCTTTTGACCCCTATAACTTTTTAAGCCGGCACGATATGAATGTCGATTTTTCACACCTTCATTACAATGCCGTAATAAAGGTGTGTACCAAAATTCAGCTCACTAGTAATTTTTCCGCAGATTGGTGTTTAAAAGAGCTAATTTGACTGGACTACTGTGGGAAACGTGTCGTGACGGGTTGTGGACCACGTCGCCGCCATTCTGCCTTGTGCATTGTTTTAACAAAGTCATTGCGTTCCCACGAGTAGCAAGGATATATGACGGGGGAAGGAAAAGGGGAGGAAGGATACTATCGCCTCGGATGATTTGGACTGAGTCGATAGCGGCTCGTGGAGCCCGGGTCGCTTACCCGTATACCGTTCACCAACCACCGGACAGATAGTTGTGGCTGGTAGGTATCCTCTGACTGATTTGAATTCAACCTATTCAAATGTTGCGATTTTTTATATTAAAGAATACGAATATAGATCTTTATAACCACAGCGGAATAACAATCGAACGTCATTTGAAATCATCATCTGGCTTTCGTAGCTCGCAATATGCTCTATTGCGAACGCATTTCTTATCACTATAATAATATCGGTCTGTACAATTATGCAACATTTCACTTTCTTACGCTGCAACGCGTCTGGTTCTGACGCGAAATGCGTCATCGAATGTCGAAACGAATAGGAAGTGTGCCAACATTCCCAAAATCCACTTCAATGTATCAACGTACTGTTCGCGATTAATTATTGAATAAAGGTGCATGTCAACAATTATATTGGCACTGATTTAATTTGTGAATTGGCTTGGCAAGTTCATGTATACCGGTTACCAGAGGAATTTGTAGCCCAACAATATTGCTTATTTTTGGCTTCAATATTGCAAATACACGTGTCCTCAATTGGCAAAGTGCAGAGTTCGATGCCCACTAAGTCACACTATATGTGTAGCAAAATATATTGTTTGAATAGATTTGATATAAAACTAATTTTGCAGACGAAACTCGCTCGATAAACTTAATATCTAAAGACCCGACGTTTCGAACTTTTTACTGGGGTCGTGGTCTAGGGAGATAGGAGTGTAATGTTCGCGCAATAATAGACATTACTAAGTTTGTAGCTTATCTTTAAATGAAGCTCTTTCTTGTGTCTATTGTAATAACCAGCATTATTGAGACTTCAGTGTATTCAGTCTCGCAGTACATATACATTACTAGCTTTACTAGCTTTTCTTGCCGTACATAGGTTTTTTTAAAGCTAGATCCAAGGGCATAAGTTCTTGGCTCAATTAATCTTTGATATTTCGTTTTACTACGAAGGTTTATAGTTAAACAAAAGATCAGAGATTATTGAATTTTCCCACGACTTCGCACAGACAGGTAGAGAAATCGGATATAACCGGAAGTTAAGTTTTATTACTATACAAACATCACTGTTTGGTAGCTTTTATTGATTTATGTTAATTACTTGAAACCGCGCATTCAAATGTTATAATCAGTTCAACGCGATTAACGATTTAGCAAATAGTAATTTCTGAAAAGCGATTGTTATCTATCTGTCTATGAAATGGCGGAACTAAATTATTAGGTCATGGTTAAACATTCACATAACTTGTACGCACGTGCAAGTTTATCAAAGTACAGTCAACAGCGCATCCGAGGTAAAACTTTGGACACTGTACCGTCGTTATGTCGTGAGCATAGGATTTAATATCGACTGCCAATGTTAATCTCAATTTTCTGTTGACGTACATAAACAACTCATCGCCGGCTTAAAGCTATGTCCTACGTGCGATTTATGGCCTAATACTGAATTAATTAATATGAATTCGACTGCTACTTAAAAGAAAACCCCCATAATACATTTTTAGGTAAGTATGTTTTGCTTTTCGCACAAGCTTTGAATGTCCCAGATTTAAATGCCCCTATTGGAGCTAATAGGATTTAAGATTATAACTAACTAGTGACCCGCCCTCGCTTCGCTTCGGGTAAATTTTACATAAAAACTTTCCTCTTGAATCACTCTATCTATTGGAAAAACCGCATCAAAATCCGTTGCGTAGTTTTAAAGATTTAAGCGCACATAGGGATATAGGGACAGAAAAGGCGACTTTGTATTATACTATGTAGTGATATCATTCGTTACAATCTTCCGATGTTCAATGTTTACTAAGTTAACAGCGTTAAAATGTCATAAATCTCACTAATGGCCAATTATTGGCACTATTACAAATCAATTCCACGCGAATAATTTCTTGTCTGTTGCATTGCTAATTTGTTTCTTATGCAAACTAGCGTTATATTATGGTTAACATAACGTTACCCTTGCCTGACACTAATGAGATTCGAATGACACACTGCTAGGTTCATTATCATATTCGTCACACATTGACGGAGTTAGTGTGAGATAGACTTGGCATGTGGATCCAGTTAGTGCCAGACAGAAACATTATTTTCTACCGAACAGAAACCGAAAAGATTTGTTCTGCATAGATTCGGATAAGGTTAAGTTTAGTGGAAATCTTTTTTGGATTGGTTTAAAGATATGTTTACATACTTTTAGATCCAATCGTTCACGATTTGCTATGTTTATGGACAGCTGCACTGTCACAGAAATTTTTACTAAACAGAAAATAATAATACATTAACCACGTAGTATCTATGTACACTAGTATAACGTAAGATTTTAGATTCGCTCGCGACCATGATTTGTGTAACCCAGTCGAAACATCGGTCAGTAAGTAGCTCTGTATTTGCTACTCCTAATGTCGCGTGTAGAACATACAATTTTGAATAAAAGCCTGTATTTAAAAGGGACTTATTGATCGATAAAATGACACGCATACCTTAATTACGGCCAAAGATTTGCACATTTTCTACAAGACCGAGAACTCACTTTTTGCCAGTCACTAGTATAATTTATTGAAGCACGCCTGACGGTGCTATTGTTGGCGCCAAAACTACTAACCAATGAGGATGCGAATTTAAAAATGCATAGGGATATAAAAGTGTCTGAGTGGTTAAATATATTGTATAGTTTGTCTGTGTAATACAGACTAAACGGTTTTTCGCTTAATATTAGTCTTTATGGATCTACACGCGATATTAGGAGTAGCAAATACATAGCTATTCACTGCCCGACGTTTCGACTGGGTTACACCAATCATCACTCTATCTATTAAAAAAACGCATCACAATCTGTTATGTAGTTTTAAGGATTTTGGAATACATAGGGACAGACAGACTTTGTTTTATTTTATACTATGTAGTGATGATCAATAATTTATCCGATTTACCTACTTAATACCTACCTATAAGAACAGTAGCGCTACGCTAAGAACTAAAATCGGTCGTAGGAAAAAAACAACTGGATAGATTTTTAACGTACGTAAGTTTTCGATAGCCAACTCATGGTACCGCTACAGGATCGACCTAGTTTAGGTACTTAAGTTTAAAACATGTAATGCATTAATGTTTAGAACATTAAAGGTTTTTATTACTTACTAGATTCGCTATTAATAAGTAGAGATTGTCCATAATTGAAAATAATATGAAGTTTAAATGGTTCTTACATATTATTTGTAACACTCGTATTCTACTCGATACCTTGCGTCTGCTTTGTATTCTTGACGAAAACTTTCACTTTCTTTCTACCTATTCTGTTACTTGGGTGTGCAAAAAATCATTCTGATTTTACTTTCCCTGAGTCATGAACTTTTCATTTTCTGCTAGATTCATATTTTTTTTTCTTAAAGTGAATCAAGGCCATTTTTTTTCTTCCTATCTGGCTATACGAAGCTAATACGAAGATGGCTTGGAGTAGCCCCGTCATCATCACCGGACATGCGGGGGAGCGGATAGCTCTCACCCCTTAAGTAAATCAAGGGTACTTTTAATTTCTAAAGAAATACACTTGAACTTGTTACCGAGTTTTTTTACTGATTAGAATTGAACTTTGGACCTTTCGGTCTTCACACGGCGCTTGTCAGTTGTCACCAATAGACCAACATGGCTATTAATATCATTCTTATCACGTTAATGAGGCAATCGTATAATTAATGCGTTTATGAAAGGGAAGTTACTCTGATAAATCATTTCTGTCTCGAATATTAATTGAAGTAGATATCTCGTTTTAACAGTTTCCTGATGATAAAAACTGGGACTAGCCACTTGAGTTCATCAAACGTATCACTTTTTTAAAGATATTCAATGGCAAAGAGCACTGCTTCTAATATACCTACCTACTTGTTACCTACTTATAGTTTTCTATGAACTTGTGGCAAATAAGAACAAAGCCACCGCCGCATGGTGGCCACAGAACCGTGACGGATGATTTTATTAAGGCATTTATTAGTAATGACTTGGCAAATCTGGATCACATTGATTCTACTCGCTTGAACTTTACTGTTGCGTAGAGCTTACGTAAATCTGAGGGCCTACCATGAGTTGGCTATCGTAAACTTACGTACGTTAAAAACCTATAGAGTTGTTTTTTTCATATGGCCGATTGTAGTTCTTCGCGTAACCACCAGGCAGCGCTGTACAAATTTTTCATAGATATATTTACGTAGGCGATATCGAGCGCGTAAGTTTTAAACTCATGGTAGCCCCACTGGACTGTTTACTAACGGGTGCTTACAGTATTGCAAGGTAGTAATTTCATGGAATTACAAATTAACTGGTGGATTTTAGTACGAACGTACTCACTTGGTCCCAACCTTTTCTGCTCTTATTAAAGTTATTGCGTCAACACGCAATGCATGATATTATCATGTCTGTAATGTCCTACGCTAAATGTGGACTGGACATTTACCCGAAAAATATTTAGTGA
This sequence comes from Maruca vitrata, assembly GCA_039566165.1. Classification (NCBI taxonomy): domain Eukaryota; kingdom Metazoa; phylum Arthropoda; class Insecta; order Lepidoptera; family Crambidae; genus Maruca; species Maruca vitrata. Next base: position 5,958,674 of record CM076936.1, on the reverse strand, counting down.
ATAATAACTAGTAGCTTATTTCATCATAATCATCGTCATCAGCTCATATACGTCCCCACTGCTGGGGCACGAGCCTACCCTAAACTAGGACGATAAGGCCTTAGTCAACCACGCTGGCCAAGTGCGGGTTTGTCGACTACACAACCTTGGAATTTCTTCGTAGGTGTGCAGGTTTTCTCACGATATTTTCCTTCACCGTTAAAGCGTAGAATAATCGTACATATGAATTTAAAATTTTGAAAATCACAGTAGTACGTGGCGGGGTCTGAACTGGTGACCTCTTGCATGGCAAGTAATGACCTAACCACACGGCCATCGACGCTTCTTTGAATGTTTTATTTCGTGATTTTATTACAGGTTTCATAATTTACTTCTTCCCTGTAATTCACATGGAATCCATGGTAACATTTCTTCTGTACTCTAAAAACTTAACATCACGCCAAAAAGCTTCATTATCTTCAAACGTAGTTACTATACTTATCAAGTAGATTCCTAATGAGTCAAAGCTATAAATAGAAAGTTCAGCAACAGTGGTAATTCGGTTCAGAGGGCAGACGTCTTAGAGGAAGCAACTACTTAACAAGTTAATCTTAATAAGTGAGCCTTGTCCTACCGGGATTGAGTCCTTTAAGACTTACCTTAATGGATACAGTTCTGCCTTTCATTCGTTGTGGGAGAGCTGAAATTGTTATACAATGAATGCTTATTTTGTAATAGCTTTATATTTGACTTTGTTTGTGGAATCACAAAAATCTTTAATCAATTGAAACAATAATTAGATAATTAAGTTCTTCTTGTAAAGTAGGTTCTAAATTCAATTCTATCGTAAAAATACAAATGTCGCATGCTGTCAATTATTTGTCGCCTCGGAATCTAACCCTATTAATACAGACAGGGGTTAAAACGGCCCAATTTATCAGAATTATCAACACTAACGTTAAAAGTACGTACAATCCACTATGAGTACTACGACCATAAACAAATCTTCTGATTCATCCGTTCCGCAATACGGCGCACTAACCCAAGGATTCGAATCCGAGATATAAATCAAACATCAAACAGTTAAACAAACGTGATGCCGTAGGTTCCCGTTTGTAAACAGACTGCTGTGACGTCACTCAAGGGCTAACAGTGTTTCAACACGGTCTAAATAACCTGGCTTTGGTGAATTAGGTCGAGCGCTTAGCAGGGATATGAGATTTATCCATGGAGTTATTGTTATTTAGCATACGGTTAAGAGTCGTGAGTTATAGGGCGGTTAAACTGCAGACGATTAAAACGAATGTAATGAATCTTTGACTGGCTCTGACGCCGAGACGAGGTTCCGATCCTCACCCGGGACAAATTTGGTACAATTTGTGCAATAAATGCCGAGGAGAGAGAGATGTGGCGTGCATTTGGGGAGGTCTATGTCCAGTAGTGGACAGGGATTTTTATCCCGTACACTGATTATATTAAATTTATTGATTGAAGATTTTTTTTTGAATACCACTCTTGTTTGCGATATCCTTTATTTACACAAATGCTTAAGTAACTTACCTCGGAATCAAATCAAATCGTTGGTCTATTGTTAAAAAGCATGTTTTGAAATTAAGATTCACCATACACGTTTATCCGACGTTTTCACGGTGTAAGAAAACATAGTGTGTAAATCAGTTCTGTGTAACGTCGACCATCCTAGATTTGACCAGGGTTGTAGTAATACAGAGTAGAATCGCTGAAATACATCGGTTGCGCTGCTGCAGCGGGCGCCGCTCGTGCGGGCGCTTCGACTGCCCAATGCCATGGCGGAGAAATTAGACCTGTTGTGTCAGTGGCCAAGTGAGGTCGTAAGATTGGCTATTGATATAGCATCAAAAAATACATAATTGTATTAGGTTAGCCTGTAAGGATTATGTATGTATGTTCTAAATAAATAAATAAATAAAAACACAACTATATAAATACTGATATTTCTCTTTCAGGAGCCATCGTCGTCGTCATCGTCAAGGCATGGCGAGCGATCCCACCACGTCAAGTCCCATTCAAGAGACCTGGGCAACAGTCCCCTGTCTGCGAATACCACGGGAAATAGCTCTAGAGAGTGAGTGGACTTCTTCTTATCTATTAAAATATATAAGGGGAGAAACAGACTGACTGACTGACTGACTGACATATCAACGCACAACCTAAACGGCTTAGGCATTTGAAATTTGGAAGAGACGTAGCTTAGGTACCCTAGAGGTGCACTAACAGAGGAATTCCCGAAATTCCCACGAGAACGGAAATCCTTTTGTATGAAAAATCTAAACCGCTTAAGTTAGACACTTAAAATTAGGCATGCAAGTACCCTAATAAACGTAAAGCTTACTTGTAACGCAATATTGCAAATTTTCCACATGGCCGGAAGTTATTGGGAAAAAGCTTCTGTATGTAAAATCCTGTAGTCGACGCGACCGGAGTCGCGGGCACAGCTAGTCTCATTAGATTAAGTGTTGTGCAATTCTGTGTCACTCGGTGAGCTTTATTGTGCCCTACCCACCTGAGGTCGGGAATAAAATGCAGCTTTCATAAATCAACTTTGCTTTTTATTACTAAAGCACTATTAATGTAAAAAGTTAGTGGAACAGTGGTGCTGGAAAACAGTAAATAAACCTGCAGAGTTATTGAAGATAAATCACAAAATGTACCTAGTGTTTGGCTAATATAACCAATTTGATGATAGAATGAATCATAATTTGAGAGTTCTGGACCATCTCGTACCGAAAGTTAAAATATATATTTTTACCTTTATAAAAAGTTTCGCAAGTTGACATAAGACTTGGTGAACTGATGATGAATGATTGTACTTTACACTTCACAATAGTTGACTGTAAATTTTTCAACCCGTTTCTTGATACTGGTCAGTTTTTATTGGACATAGCATCTAAATAAAACCTACTCTCTATTCCAGCTTGGAAGACTCGCCTCAAAAGAAGATCCTATCAGGCCTCATCGCTCCCGGCGACTACTCCAGCGGGGTGTACAGTCCAAACGTGTCGTACGCGCTGTCGGCCGACGAGTACGGCTCGCCGGCGTACCGGGGCCAGGACGGGGACTACTCGAACCAGGGTACCGATCACACTTGACTTACTGTACTGAAGGAGATCCTATCGGGTCTCATCGCTCTAGGACACTACTCCAGCGCGGTGTACAGTCCCAACGTGTCGTACGCGCTGTCGGCCGACGAGTACGGCTCCCCGGCGTACCGGGGCCAGGACGGGGACTACTCGAACCAGGGTACCGGTCACACTTGACTTACTGTACTGAAGGAGATCCTATCGGGTCTCATCGCTCTAGGGAACTGCTCCAGCGCGGTGTACAGCCCCAACGTGTCGTACCGGGGCCAGGACGGGGACTACTCGAACCAGGGTACCGGTCACACTTGACTTACTGTACTGAAGGAGATCCTATCGGGTCTCATCGCTCTAGGGAACTGCTCCAGCGCGGTGTACAGCCCCAACGTGTCGTACGCGCTGTCGGCCGACGAGTACGGCTCCCCGGCGTACCGGGGCCAGGACGGGGACTACTCGAACCAGGGTACCGATCACACTTGACCGACTGCACTTAACGAGATCCTATCGGGTCTCATCGCTCTAGGAAACTGCTCCAGCGCGGTGTACAGCCCCAACGTGTCGTACGCGCTGACGGCCGACGAGTACGGCTCGCCGGCGTACCGGGGCCAGGACGGGGACTACTCGAACCAGGGTACCGATCACACTTGACTTACTGTACTGAAGGAGATCCTATCAGGTCTCATCGCTCTAGGGAACTACTCCAGCGCGGTGTACAGGCCCGACGTGTCGAACCGGGGCCAGAACGGGGACTACTCGAACCAGGGTACCGATCACACTTGACCGACTGCGCAGATGGAGATCCTGCAGCCCCAGATCTACGATTTTTTCGAACCAAGGCAAAACATCGATGGTGGCCCCCCGGGTTCTTAATCAACCCTAAAAAAGTTAAATATTTGGCGCCCCCTGAACTACCGCCCGGGGCAGAGCGACGGTTAGTTTGATCGGCCTGTGGGGCTACCATGAGTTTAAAACTTACGCGCTCGATATCGACTACGTAAATATGTCTATGAAAAACATGTACAGCGCCGGCTGGTGGTTACGCGAAGAACTACAATCGGCCATATGAAAAAAACAACTCGATAGGTTTTTAACGTACGTAAGTTTACGATAGCCAACTCATGGCAGGCCCTCTGATCGCCCTAGTTTACGGTAGCCCGTGCCCCAGCAGTGAAGACCTATATGAGCTGATGATGATGTATGATTTCGTTTAATTTTTTTTTCTTTCTGCTGACAGATGAGAACGACGGCGGCACCAACGTGACGTCATCGAAGGCTCTGGCGGCGATCGCCCACCTCAATTCGAAGGTGGAGCGGACCAAGGACCTGATACGATTAGAACAGACGATAAGGGATGGTGAGTTTATTGAACACTTTTACAGCTGACTACGTGCAACCAGTTCGCTCGCGACCATAATTGGTGTAACCCAGTCGAAACGTCGGGCAGTAAGTAGCTATGTATTTGCTACTTCCTTTATCGTAAATAGACCCATAAAGACTAATATTTAGAGTAATGGACAGATTTTGACAGATTTTGAAGTGACATAAACTATATGCTACAGTATTAGTTGGAGTAATTCAAGTTTCAGGACTTTAAATGAAGGATTGCGAGTAATAAGGGACAATGTCGTATCAAAATATGTATTACCCTTTTAAAGGGGCGGGTAGGTACACTATCATCAACATTTCTGCCGCCGAAAGACGTCCACTGCTGGACATAGGGCTCCCACAATGATCTCCTCGACGATTGGTCCTAAAACGATCACGTGTGCTCTGCGGTATTTAATAGATCGTCGGTCCGGTTTGTGGAGGGTCTTCCTTTTGGGAAAGTCCTGTCCAGGACCTATGCTATTAACGCTATCGACAAATTATTTCTAAGAAAATCTAAGGATATGTATCCTGAGTCAACCCGCACTTTTGAATATTATTCAAATTTAAGTTTAACCTTATATTTATTGACAATATTTCAAATAGCTAATTGAACATTTTTTTTTTCTTTCAGACAACGTAAACGAGTACCTGAAACTAGCGGCGAACGCGGACAAACAGCAGTTGCAACGGATTAAAGCGGTTTTCGAGAAGAAAAACCAGAAGAGTGCGCTGTGCATCGCACAACTGCAGAAGAAGTTAGAAGGATACAATAAGAGGATTAGCAATTGGGAGGTGAGTGCAAAAAAGCGTCGATAGCCAAATGGTAAAGGTTGTTGCTTGCCATGCGTTGCCAGGTAATTCCCCGCCACGTAACACTGTATTTTCAAATTTAAATATGTACAATTATTCGACGCTGTAACGGCGGAGAAAATCGTCGTCTGCAAACCTGCACACCCACGAAGAAATTCTAAGGTTGTGTAGTCGACTAACCCGCATTTGGCTAGCGTGGTTGACTAAAGCCTTATCCTTAGTCAACCACGCTGGGCAAATGCGAGTTTAGGGTAGGCCCGTGCCCCAGCAGTAGAAACGTTTATGGGCTGATGAGGTGAGTGCACAATCGTCAGCCTATGAGTCCGTCCACTGCTGGATGAAGGCCTCCCAATGTGTTCGCTACTCCCGCCTATTCTCGGTCACTCCTATCCCACTCCCACCAGCTGTCCTGCGTAGATTGTCACTCCACCTGGCCTGCGGGCGTCCTACACTACGTTTGCCGAGACGCGGTATCCACTCCAGAACTCGTCTACCCCAGCGGTTGTCGGTTCCACGGCTGAAGTGGCCAGACTACAACTTTAGTTTGCTAATTCGGTGAGCTATCAAATGACTTCGGTTCTCTGACGAATCACCAAATTTCTGATTCGATCCCGCAGTGATTCGCCGAGCATAGCTCTGTATTGCACTTTTTTTTCAGCTGACATACGATGATGGCTTGGATTAGCCTCGTCATCATCTTCCGACTTGCGGGGAACGGATGGCTCTCACCCCTTTAGATTTGCATTTTATAAATAGTTAAAGGGTGAGAGCCATCCGCTCCCCCGCAAGTCCGGATGATGACGAGATTCTCCAAGCCATAGTCATAGTTAATCAGGAAAATAATAGTGTATGTATTAGCAATTATAAATATGTTACCTATATTTTGGATAGGAGGAAGGAGTTATCCTTAAAAGGAGACTTTAGCTCTCAACTGAATCTAGGTGAACGTCATACGTTAGTAGGCTGGAATGTGGCTGATTATGTTTTTATTTTATTATTATTATTTTGAAAGATATCATACATGATTCTAACGATTGTTTTTTTTTTCAACAGCAACATGGAACGAGCGGGCAGGCACACAGACAACCGAGAGAAGTTTTAAGAGATATGGGACAGGGACTCAAGTAAGATTTTAATACCACTACATAGTAAAAAGCAAAGTCGCTTCCCGCGCGAGGTCGGGTCACTAGCTGTGTATAAAAATAAGAAATATTATATTTGTTCTTGTTTGGTTATGTTATATAAATAAAAAACCAAAGTAGTACACAGAAATTTACAATGTCAATGGCTCGGTGGAACAGTGGTTAGTGACCCAGGTTACGGCAGGACCTACAGTTCCAAGAGTCGTGGGTTCGATTCCCACTCGGGACAAATATTTGTGTGACGAACATCGGTGTTTGTTCCGTGTCTGGGTGTGTTATTAAATATATTTAAGTATATTTGTGTATCCACTGTCGATTCTGATATCTGTAACACAAGTGCTTAAGCTACTTAACACGGTATCAGATCGATGTATGTGATGTTGTGAAATATTTATTAAAAAAAAAATGGGATAACAAGCCACTAAATCCTAAAACATCACTACTATCCATACAGCATAAGATTGAATTCAACCAATCTCCCATTCCAGAAACGTAGGCGGAAACATACGGGACGGTATTACAGGCTTGGGCGGGAGCGTCATGGCCGCTCCGAGGGAGTTCGCTCACCTGTTCTCTCGGTCCAACCGCTTCGGATCGGCTGACAACATCTCGCAGCTCGCCGGTCTGTATATAACACCTTATATATTATGTGTTCACTACTGCTATATAATAGACTACACTACAATAAAGTCTGCGTAATAATAGACTATAAAGAATAAGGATACTGCGTCTATTGGCCCAATACTGTAAAAACTTTAATAGGCTAAAAAAGCTATTTAGTCCGTAAGATAGATAATTCAAAAATATTGTCCACGTGTTTTTTATTTTATTTTGCGATCATTTAATGACAAAGATATAGTGCTTAGAAGTTTCGGATTACGTCTCTATATAGTATAATTTTTTGCTTAAGAGTGACGTCTCTCGTCTCCACTCCAGAAGATTGATGAACGTTGTCAAATTATAATAATTTAATAAAAACAAGAGATACGTGTCTCATGATTTTGTGCAAACTAACTTATGGACTAAATATAAATATATAATGTTGACCTAGTCGCCATCCCTATTAACTCTGAAAATTTGGAAACCAGTAAATTGGCAAATCAGCACTCGAATATCTCGCTAGAGTTTCAGTATTCGACCATAGAGCAGATGTTTTGGTGTAATATCTGGTATATAAAGACTTTGATCAGACTGACACATGAATGGTGAGGTACACTGCAATAAGGTCCAAACCGGAAGGAAACCCATACCAGATCCATATTAATTTTGACAGGAACCGACTGCAGTTCCGTGTAAATTTTGAAACCCATACATTACTTAAGAGCATTTGAAGAGAACCATAAGTGTTTACTTGCCATGACACCTGTTGTGTGAACCAACTCGTATCGGTTTCGGTTTAATGCTACCAAATCTGTTATACTTACGGCAATATTATAGCCCTGGTAGTATACTCGTAGATATAAGAAAATATTAGGAGTTTTGCCGCTAACTATTAGAATATTTCTCATACAATACAAACATATAAGGTGGTTCGTTTTGTCGAATTGTACTAGCCTACACACGACAGGGAACAGTTAAATTACAAAACATATGAAAAATAAAACAACTATACTTACAATTATACGTTTACAAATTAATACGTTTTAATAGCTATATATTTATGTATGTTTTTGTTAATTTGTCACTGTTGCCAATGAGCTTTTGAAGCTTCCTAAGTATAGTATTTAAGTATTATATCTGCATACGTGAATAATCTTAAATTCGTACAGTATTTTAGTACAGTGTAATTCACTGTCAATTATATCAATATATTTATAGGTATTAATAGGTAGACGATTTGATGTATGTATTTTTTATAATTCATCAATGGTTGTATTTTTAAATAGTTGCATGTCACAGTAAGATTAATCTTCTATTTGACTAGTAATTAATTTGAAAGGAACATTTTTTAATAATACATACTTACTTTTGAAGGAATCCATGATCATTTAAAGGAAGTGATTAAATAAAAATACAACTTGTATATTTAGACTCTGACATATGACTCAAATACTAAAATTTAATAGACTTATATTCTGAATATTTATTTTCATATGATGTGACTAACAAGTGACATTTCAAAGGTTCTATAACTTTATTTATTCTGTCACAGAGAACACGGGTCCTTGTGAGTATACTCTGTAGAGTTTCGCTAAATACTAATTTTGAATAACTAAATTCTATCGACCGGAAATATTTACGCTAATCTTAGTTTTAGTCGCTGGGTCGTAGAGGTTAGCTTTTGGTTGACAAGTCATTAAAGTAGTTTGCGATTTATTATAGACTAGCGGCCCGTCCCGGCTTTGCACGGGGGGACTTAAGATTTTTTACATTGTAGTTTTAAGTTTTATTATTAAATTATTAACTTCGAAGTCCCGTCGCCAAAATGACATAACTTTGGAGCAAACATCTAAATCGTTAAAACGATTGTTATGGGTAAACTATAAAAGGTAAACATTATTCTCTCGCAGACTTTTTTAAAGATAATGTTAAGATGAACAATTCATCCATAGAGCATTTTTGTATAACTTTAACTATATGCTCAGCGCACGCCACGAAAGGCCTCAGAAACAATACTTTTCCCCCGTTTTTGAAACATTTTCGGTTACTGCTCCTCAACTATAGTACCTAGCGTGATATTATATAGCCTATGTTACTTCTGAATAATGCAGCTTTCTAATGGTGAAAAAATTATTGCAATCGGTCCAGTCGTTTTTGAGTTTATTCATTACAAACATACAAAAATACAAATCTTTCCTCTTTATAATATTAGTGTAGATACAGGGATTTTGGGTCACCAATATAAATAAAGTAGACACATAAAATATAAGTGTAAAGAAAGCATGTTGACTCATAAAATCGCATTAATATCATTTATACTATCATGAACTATCATTTCAATTTCCGGTCGACATTAAACTCTGCTTTTGATCTGATACAGAAAAAATGTATTCTCTAGTTGATATTGAAATAGTTTCGATTTTTAAAACTTGTATAGTTTCTTGGTTTTCTTTTTGGTGATTGGTTTAACCTTTGTACTATAATGAACTAACAGTAGTTTATAGCACTATTTTCTACACTTTACTTTCTACAGTTACTAACACTCACTTACATAACTTTTTAATACAGTACACAAGTTATTAGACCTCTTCTTCAGAAAATCACAGTTTCAGTTTGTTGAAAAAGGCATGTTTCTTTAAAATTAAACCACTTCCTGAAAATATCTACTATACCATTATGTAAAGCTAACGCTCTACCTAACTTTACTGCACATTTACTTAACAGAAAAATAATGTTCTTATTATAATAGCAACATAACCAAAATTTTTAACATTTATGTATTTTGCTTGTTATAAAAGTTTTAGTCGTTATTATGCGCAAGATCCTTTAACATAACATCAATTCAGAATTAGCAAACAGTTTTCCGAAATCTTAACTAGTCGCACTACAAATCTATTAGGTTCCAAGTCCAATTTTTTATTGAAGGCGCTAGCTTACATAAACGCGGTGTAATAATAAAAACATCTTGAGAACATACATAGGTATTCACAGATTAAGCTTTGTATAGAGACACAATATTATCGTGTTGCTAGATAATGATCAGCGCACGCGAGATAGACTCGGCCAATGTCAAGTGGCGAATCTTGAACCGAAGTCGGTTCTGTGTTTAAGTTGCAGAGTTATTCTCAGACAAGTTTGAAGTCTATTTTTCTATATAATTAACTTTAAAGGATGTAGTGTATCTTACTTTAGAACAACTTAACACATTTGGGTATTATATATTGTCTAGTATGTGTTAAAGATATTACTTATCGACTTATGCTTTATAAAATTATATGATATATATTTATCACATTCATAAATCCTTCTTCTATGCCTGTTTGCTTTTAATTGCCTGTTAAACAGTACTATTTTATTTAACATTATTTATTATAAATTTGTAGCTTTAATACATCCTACTACTAACATTTATACAGGGTGTAACAGGAGGGGTGGATCATCGTAAGTCAATCGATGGGGGACTTCAATACCTATCGATATAACCCCCATGTATGTTCAGCGATTTTCAATAGTTCCAAAGTTATTGAGATTTTTGTGAAATTTTAGTAAGAAGCCGGAATTCAGTATAAATGTCTTCACTGTAGCTTAACTATTGGACCCGATTGTATGATTTTTTCTAGAAGTAGTTCAATAGTGGGTATTTATAATTACCATACCGATTTGAGTCGTAACCCTATGATATTGGAGTAAAAAAATAATTCTTCACAAAAGTTTCACGAATCGAATTGTGTCTACCAACTTTCAAAGCCTCCAGTGAAAAAAGAACCTGTGTTTTTTCTAGAACTTATTTTAAAAACTACTCACATTTATGGATAGTATACCCCGAAAATTTCATACCGCTACTACCAGAGCATCAAAACGAAAAATGAACGCGAATGGCACAGGTGCCATAAATCTATGTTTTTATTTTTCATGTAAAACTTTAATTTAAAAAATAAATCGATATGTTTCAGAAAATTTATGCAATGTTAGTAACATAAGTAACAGTAATTTTACAGAATTGCAAATTGAAGGGGTGAAAATAAAACAAAGAAAATTTACATAATTTTTGTTAATAATTTTTTTTATAGTAAGTGTTCATAATGGGCATTATTATTGGCTATGCATAGCTTAGACCTTCTTAAAAAGCTGTTTTGGAGGTTGTGGAATATTTCTTTTTAGTAAAATTTTTCAGGGGCCCAAATTGTGACAAGGCAAAATATAGTAGTAGCATTTTGCAACATCCGAAAAACCTTTGTAAAAAGGTGTCGTACTCGTTTATGCATAGCCAATAATGGAGCCCATTATGAAAATTTACTGTAAAAAAAAAATTAACAAAATTTTCTTTGTTTGATTTTCATCGCTTTAATTTGCAATTCTGTAAAATTACTGCTACTGATGTTACTAACATAGCATAAATTTGCCGAAAAATATCGATTTATTTTTTAAATTAAAGTTTTTCATGAAAAATAAAAACACTGATTTATGGCACCTGTGCCATTCGCGTTCAATTTTCGTTATGATCCTCTGGTAGTAGCGGTATGAAATTTTCAGGGTATACTATCCATGAATGTAGATAGTTTTTAAAATAAGTTCTAGAAAAAAAACACAGGCACTTTTTTTTCACTGGAGGCTTTGAAAGTTGGTAGACACAATTCGATTCGTAAAACTTTGTGAAGAATTATTTTTTAGTCCAATATGATAGGGTTATGACTCAAATCGGTATCGTAATTATAAAGACCCACTATTGAACTATTTTTAGAAAAATCATGCAAGCAGGTCCGGTAGTTAAGCTACAGTGAAGACTTTTATACTGAATTCCGGCTTCTTACAAAAATTTCACAAAAATCTCAATAACTTTGGAACTATTGAAAATCGCTGAACATAACATGGGGGTTATATCGATAGGTATTGAAGTCTCCAATCGATTGACTAACGATGATCCACCCCCCCCCCCCTGTTACACCCTGTATAGCACTCTACCAAAAAGCACTATACTACCTATTGACAGTTTTATTCATTGTATAACATAAGTAAGTCTAAGTCACCACCAGATTCCTAAAAAGCTTAATTATCTAATACTTTAATTTCACATAAGTATTCACTTGTATTGCTTTATTTCACTCACCTCGCCATAAAACAATTTTTCAAGCTTGAAAACTAAGAGTCTAGTTCAGATTGTCTTATCTATCGTTTAGAATAGCCCACCTTGTTTATGTAACATAAGTGATTCATTTTATTTACATAATTCAGTGTCATCTGCACAGCGGACGACTGTGCGCGGGACCGAACCAAAATGCTTTTCAAAAAGTGTAGGAAGTGCCGTAGAAAATGTAAATATCATACAAGCGTTTTCTCGCCTTTACATAGTGGATTTATGACTAACATTTCTATCATACTGGCTGTTAGGAAAATGGTGTAACTCAATGTGTTGTGGATAAAACGTACGTATAATTGAAAAGGAAAGTTTTCATGTAAACATGATAAAATTTAATGTAAAAATTTTAATAAAATCCTTTCATGATTCCCGTCATAAAGGAAGAACATTTAAATATTTTACTCACTTACATCATTTTTCTAACAATTTCATTCAAATTCATAGAATAAAGCTATATAAGAGCGCATTCACATACAACTAGCATAAACCGGTTATTGTCTTTATTAATTGCAACAAACTTTTAAATTAATGTTAAATGAGACCTCGACCTTTGCCTATCTTAGTTAAATGTATTTAACATTTGTGGATGTTAGCAAAAACAGAAAAAGTTATAAAAAGATTTAAGAGTTTGCTGAATTCGTCTAAGTATTCATATTTTAAGCAAAACATACTTTGCGATTACTTTGTTCCAAATAGATGAGAATCTGACTTCCGCCTTGGATCTTGGTAGTATTAATATATCCTTACTAATATTATAAATCCGAAAGTAACTCTGTCTGTCTGTCTGTTACGCTTTCACGCATAGATTACTGGACCGATTTAAATGAAATTTGGTACATTATTAAAAGTGCCGTATCTTATTATGTTACTTAATGTGTCACACTCGCTTTGTTTTGCTAACTGTAATTGTTTTCTGTATTCTGTTACGTCTCTTTGGAACACAGTAATGCATATTTGTTTATCGCACAACTTCAATACTGTGTGACCGCCATTGCAATAATGTGAAGTGTTGCTTATCATGCCGTCTCCTTCTTGCACGCTAGCCCCACAACACGCGGAACTGAGAGGTAAATAGGTGCCACAAGATCTATACTGTCATAGAAAAAGACAGTATCATAATACTGATATAGCACAGGGCCGGATTTACATTTTAAAAATTGTGGTGTGTGAGGGCTTATCTCCTTAACCCTTTAACCAGTATACTAGTTTAAGTGTTCATTGCTTTTGAACCTTATGCTAAGGAAATAATGTTGAAATGAAAATGAAAAAAGACCTACCTTCTTCTAAGTCCGACCCTGTATTAGTGTATAATTTAGCTTAAATATGTATAAGAAATAAATAGGGTGCTCTTGCAAGCCTCACGCAGTTGTGATTAAACATCAATTGAATTCATGTTTAAAAAAAACTGCCTTATGCCGTTGCTTTGCCACGCTATGCTTTTACATTTGATTTTAAAGTATTGGCATTACCTTACTTACGTAAAAGTATTTTCAAAATTGGTTGTCCTTTTATTGAGATAGCAGGAATCCTAATATCTTTATCATTTGTTCGATTTATTTAAAGTAAATTACTTTAACATATATACATAGTCAACAAAGAACGAACATTTCTACGTCTTTTGAGGGGTCAGTTAAAAGGCGGGAGTAGAGATGTGGGTTCAACTCCCACTCAAGCATGTTATTGTCGTTTAGTTATAATAAGCCTAATCACAGCTGTCCTGGATATGAAATTGAATAACCTGATTAACGTATCGTTTATATTATATATATTGACATATAATACAGAAATAAAAAGGCTTAAAACCACGAGAAGTTCATATAGGTGTTTTGTTACTTAATAAAATTTTCAATTATACAGCTGTTATTTTGCGTATTTGAACTCTACGTCTAGAAGATTTGTAATTTTTTTAAACTTTCGCATTTCATGACACAGTTATAATGTAAAGAAAAGGGTTTTTAACGAGCGTAAGTGACACTAGGTTTGGGGTTTGTCCCAAAACATCCAATAACAATTCTAAAAGGAGGGGGACTAGGTCTGTGGGGTTTTCCCCATAACAGTTCCAATAACAATTCCAAAATGGGGGGGAGCATTTGGTTAATACTTGGGGAAGGGGGGGATTTGTATCATGCTCACCCCAGCCACTGCGCTTAAAACCCCTTTTCTTTACTTAACATACTGTCGTCCACCCAATGCGCGTATTGAGTGTTCCTACAACGGGCAGCGAACGCGTCGTCGGAAGGCTCGCGCGCCTCCGAGGCCGGCGAGGCGGCCCCGCGCGGCGCCACGCTCCCGCGGGCCGCCACCTCCCCCGCGCCCAAGTACTCGCCGGACGCCTCCCCCAGCTCCTCGGTCACCAGCGAGGGCGCGCCGTGAGTTACTACCCTCACATACATACATACATACATACATACACACGCCACGCTCCCGCGGGCCGCCACCTCCCCCGCGCCCAAGTACTCGCCGGACGCCTCCCCCAGCTCCTCGGTCACCAGCGAGGGCGCGCCGTGAGTTACTACCCTCACATACATACATACATACATACATACACACGCCACGCTCCCGCGGGCCGCCACCTCCCCCGCCCAAGTACTCGCCGGACGCCTCCCCAGCTCCTCGGTCACCAGCGAGGGCGCGGCGTGCGTTACTACCCTCACATACATACATACATACATACATACACACGCCACGCTCCCGCAGGCCGCCACCTCCCCGCGCCCAAGTACTCGCCGGACGCCTCCCCAGCTCCTCGGTCACCAGCGAGGGCGCGCCGTGAGTTACTCCTCACATACATACATACATACATACATACACACGCCACGCTCCCGCGGGCCGCCACCTCCCCCGCGCCCAAGTACTCGCCGGACGCCTCCCCCAGCTCCTCGGTCACCAGCGAGGGCGCGCCGTGAGTTACTACCCTCACATACATACATACATACATACATACACACGCCACGCTCCCGCGGGCCGCCACCTCCCCCGCGCCCAAGTACTCGCCGGACGCCTCCCCAGCTCCTCGGTCACCAGCGAGGGCGCGCCGTGAGTTACTACCCTCACATACATACATCCATACATACATACACACGCCACGCTCCGCGGGCCGCCACCTCCCCGCGCCCCAGTACTCGCGGGACGCCTCACCATGCTCGTCCGTCACCAGCGAGGGCGCGCCGTGAGTTACTACCCTCACATACATACATACATACATACATACACACGCCACGCTCCCGCGGGCCGCCACCTCCCCCGCGCCCAAGTACTCGCCGGACGCCTCCCCCAGCTCCTCGGTCACCAGCGAGGGCGCGCCGTGAGTTACTCCCCTCACATACATACCTACATACATACATACACACGCCACGCTCCCGCGGCCCGCCCCCTCCCCGCGCCCAAGTACTCGCCGGACGCCTCCCCAGCTCCTCGGTCACCAGCGAGGGCGCGCCGTGAGTTACTACCCTCACATACATACATACATACATACATACACACGCCACGCTCCCGCGGGCCGCCACCTCCCCCGCGCCCAAGTACTCGCCGGACGCCTCCCCCAGCTCCTCGGTCACCAGCGAGGGCGCGCCGTGAGTTACTACCCTCACATACATACATACATACATACATACACACGCCACGCTCCCGCGGGCCGCCACCTCCCCCGCGCCCAAGTACTCGCCGGACGCCTCCCCCAGCTCCTCGGTCACCAGCGAGGGCGCGCCGTGAGTTACTACCCTCACATACATACATACATACATACACACGCCACGCTCCCGCGGGCCGCCACCTCCCCCGCGCCCAAGTACTCGCCGGACGCCTCCCCCAGCTCCTCGGTCACCAGCGAGGGCGCGCCGTGAGTTACTACCCTCACATACATACATACATACACACGCCACGCTCCCGCGGGCCGCCACCTCCCCCGCGCCCAAGTACTCGCCGGACGCCTCCCCCAGCTCCTCGGTCACCAGCGAGGGCGCGCCGTGAGTTACTACCCTCACATACATACATACATACATACATACATACATACACACGCCACGCTCCCGCGGGCCGCCACCTCCCCCGCGCCCAAGTACTCGCCGGACGCCTCCCCCAGCTCCTCGGTCACCAGCGAGGGCGCGCCGTGAGTTACTACCCTCACATACATACATACATACATACAAAAACATGACTTTGACTGCCTCGTTGGTCTATTGGTAGCAAGCGCTGCGGAAGGACCGAGAGGTCCCCGGTTTGAGCCCATTGTACAAAACTGATACCAAAATGACCATCATCTTATGTGTGAGGCTTTCCGTTAAGAAATTACTCAATTTGGAGTCGTGATATTGCCGAATCATCTCGGAAAGAACCTTTAAATTTGAATTCAAGTTCTTTATTCATAGCTTGCCCCCAACGACGAAAAGGTACGATGCATTGTGCGTTGCGTGCATTAAAGTCATTTTTTTTTTTAAATTTTACCCAGATACGATATTAGTATAATGCAGACAAAATGTTGTATCGTAATGAGATAATACAATACAGGTTCTGCAAGATAATGCGAATGTCATTCGGAAATTATTCTAATCGCAGGTTGTGAATTGTATTTTTATCAACGGAAATTGAGTTACTGAAACGTGGCTTGCATTATCTTGCATTACACCTTTAGAATTCATGAAGAGTCTTTCTTTACTGCTCCTCAATTAAAGTCCTTTACCTTTAACTACAATCCAAAATGAGCCTCGGAGTTCGATAGTAAGCATCGTTACTACCTTACATTCTTCGTTAATCGTTTCCCTGTTTTTGCGATAGACGTCCTTCCAAACGCACTTTATTCGTAGAGTATTTATCATGTTGTATTGTTTTAATGAGCTCCCGATATTTCGGCACTGATGCAAGCGCCATGATACAACATGGTAATTATCCCGAACCTTTTCAGTTTTAAATTATATATTGTAACCATGACATTTTAAAATTATATATTGAGCAAGGTTTAATTATTCGTTACTGATGATGTACCAAACCCAACGCAGGTACCCGGCACAACCGGGGCCCAACAACATCTCCGAGTCTGCGTTCACGATCAAGCCAATTTTGAATGAATTGCGCGAACGCAGGGAAGACTATGAAAGGCTAGCTGAGAAAATAGACGCGCTCAAGGTAAGATAGACATTGTATCTAGATTATGAAGAAAAGTAAAGGTCTTTCGCTGCTCAACGCTTTAACGGTGAAGAAAAACATCGTGAGGAAATCTGCACACATACGAAGAAATTCTATGGTTGTTGGCCAGCGTGGTTGACCCTTATCGCCCTAGTTTTGGGTAGTATCGTACCTAAGCGAAATTGGGAACGTACAATGTACATGGGCTGATGATGATAATAAAAGATCTATAGTTCTCTGAATTGTCAAGATGCGCTTTTTACGTACTTACTGTTAATTGTGAGTGATCCATGTCAGTAACTTCGTACTCGTAAACTTTCTTAACAAAATATTGCCTGCATTTTCAATGAGTTATTAAGTTATATTGTATCAAAATTATAGTTCTATCAACACTTATTTACTTGATAAATTTTTCATAAATGAGGTTTTCTAAAAAGTCCAACGAAAGTATATTTCGCCATCAGTGCAGATTGCATCAGTCTACATTTTGAAAAATATATTTTTTAAGTAAATTGTATATCTCCTGAATGTTTTCCTTCGAACTACCAACCTGACCTGACTTCAGTAAGTAATTGTACATTACAGAATCTTTCACAAGAAGTGGCATTCCTATCGGCGGCGTTACAAGAGGAGCGGTTTAAGACGGAAAGGTTGGAGGAACAAATCAATGATCTCACTGAACTACACCAAAATGAGGTAAGATACGTGAAAATATATTTATATTCAAACTAATATTCACCTGCTTTGATTAAAAAGTAAACTTGAGACATAACCAAATTGATTAAAAATACATTATTTATGAATTATGTTCAAGAGAGTATTGATGTTTATTTACAGGTGGAAAATTTAAAACAAGCACTAACAGATGTAGAAGAAAAAGTCCAATACCAGAGTGAAGAACGAATACGGGATATACACGAAGCGTTAGATCTCTGTCAAACTAAAGTGAGTATGTTTTTAGTGCGTTTTCTATTTAATAAATTCAACATCAATAAAAGTAAATAAAGCAAAAAATTAAGTGTCAATAAAAATATAAAGTAGAGAGTCTAAACTTGGCCCTTGAGGAACACACTTTGGTACTGAAAATACCAGTTAATCTTATAAGATAAATGTTTACTATTTTAACACTGCCAAAAATGATGACTTAACTCAATGTATTAAAATGGCAAAAATTCTACGAACGATATCTTGATTCAAACCATATAGACAATATCAAAAGCTTGTGATTAGGTAATTTAATAAACAGTAGAATCCGTTTATTATGACTCCGCCTATATTGACCAACCGGTTATTATGAAGTAATTACACTACGAAGTTTGGTTTTCATAGAAAATTCTTTAATAATAATCGGATATAATGACTTCCCTTACAGTGACATGTCGCTTATTTAGACCCATTTTTAATAAATTATGCCTGGTTATAATGACCGACATGATTATTTACACCTCCGGTAATGTTCGTTGATTCCCGACGACGTTCGGCACGTGCCTCGTTTTTGTTTTGAATCTCAGTGAGTAATTGACGTTCGAAGGTCATGCATTGTTTTTCGTTTGTTACTGTGAAAAAAATGTCATCTCAACGACGTAAAGCATTTACAATTGAGGAGAAAGGTGCAGTAATATGCAGACTAGAAAATGGAGAATCTAACTCATGTCTCGCAACGGAATTTGGCGTGGGTCTACGACTATCTTAATGATTTTTAAAAACAAGAACTTTAAAATACTTAAGTACATACATATTTACTTAAAAAAGCTTTTTCATTTCACAAAATGCTTTGTATGACGTCCGCTTATTATGACGTGTTTGTCAATTCCTTTCGATGTCATTATAAACGGACTCTACTGTATGTTTAAATTTCTATGTTATTTTTAAGAATTTAGACGACTACAACAATTCTTATCTTATTCGTTTCTTACAAAAAAACATATTTGAGCATTCCTTAAGTTGGAAGATATTCCGCCGCAGTAGGTGTGTGTTATGCTGTACTGAGCGAGCCAGCGTGGTTGACTAAGGCCTGATTGTCTCGCACCTCAATGTTTAGAGCGTTGAGACGTTTAAGAGCCATTGTAAAGCGAAATAAATGTATTTTTTCTTAGATCAGCAAACTAGAGCAATGGATGGCGGGTTCTGGCGGCGGGGGCGCGGGCGGCGGCGCCGGCGGGGACGCGGGCGGGGCCGCCGCTCTGCCCCCGCGCCTGCTGCTCGTCAAGCTGCTCAACGTGGCGCTCACGCTGCTGCAGCTCGCCCTGCTACTGGTCGCCACCGTGGCCGGGGTCGCCATGCCGTTCCTCCGCACCAGGTATGCGCTGCCCCCGCGCCTGCTGCTCGTCAAGCTGCTCAACGTGGCGCTCACGCTGCTGCAGCTCGCCCTGCTACTGGTCGCCACCGTGGCCGGGGTCGCCATGCCGTTCCTCCGCACCAGGTATGCGCTGCCCCCGCGCCTGCTGCTCGTCACCCCGCGCAACGTGGCGCTCACGCTGCTGCAGCGCGCCCTGCTACTGGGCGCCACCGTGGCCGGGGTCGCCATGCCGTTCCTCCGCACCAGGTATGCGCTGCCCCGCGCCTGCTGCTCGTCAAGCTGCTCAACGTGGCGCTCACGCTGCTGCAGCTCGCCCTGCTACTGGTCGCCACCGTGGCCGGGGTCGCCATGCCGTTCCTCCGCACCAGGTATGCGCTGCCCCCGCGCCTGCTGCTCGTCAAGCTGCTCAACGTGGCGCTCACGCTGCTGCAGCTCGCCCTGCTACTGGTCGCCACCGTGGCCGGGGTCGCCATGCCGTTCCTCCGCACCAGGTATGCGCTGCCCCGCGCCTGCTGCTCGTCAAGCTGCTCAACGTGGCGCTCACGCTGCTGCAGCTCGCCCTGCTACTGGCCGCCACCGTGGCCGGGGTCGCCATGCCGTTCCTCCGCACCAGGTATGCGCTGCCCCGCGCCTGCTGCTCGTCAAGCTGCTCAACGTGGCGCTCACGCTGCCGCAGCTCGCCCTGCTACTGGTCGCCACCGTGGCCGGGGTCGCCATGCCGTTCCTCCGCACCAGGTATGCGCTGCCCCGCGCCTGCTGCTCGTCAAGCTGCTCAACGTGGCGCTCACGCTGCTGCAGCTCGCCCTGCTACTGGTCGCCACCGTGGCCGGGGTCGCCATGCCGTTCCTCCGCACCAGGTATGCGCTGCCCCCGCGCCTGCTGCTCGTCAAGCTGCTCAACGTGGCGCTCACGCTGCTGCAGCTCGCCCTGCTACTGGTCGCCACCGTGGCCGGGGTCGCCATGCCGTTCCTCCGCACCAGGTATGCGCTGCCCCCGCGCCTGCTGCTCGTCAAGCTGCTCAACGTGGCGCTCACGCTGCTGCAGCTCGCCCTGCTACTGGTCGCCACCGTGGCCGGGGTCGCCATGCCGTTCCTCCGCACCAGGTATGCGCTGCCCCGCGCCGGCTGCTCGTCAAGCTGCTCAACGTGGCGCTCACGCTGCTGCAGCTCGCCCTGCTACTGGTCGCCACCGTGGCCGGGGTCGCCATGCCGTTCCTCCGCACCAGGTATGCGCTGCCCCGCGCCTGCTGCTCGTCAAGCTGCTCAACGTGGCGCTCACGCTGCTGCAGCTCGCCCTGCTACTGGTCCCCACCGTGGCCGGGGTCGCCATGCCGTTCCTCCGCACCAGGTATGCGCTGCCCCGCGCCTGCTGCTCGTCAAGCTGCTCAACGTGGCGCTCACGCTGCTGCAGCTCGCCCTGCTACTGGTCGCCACCGTGGCCGGGGTCGCCATGCCGTTCCTCCGCACCAGGTATGCGCTGCCCCCGCGCCTGCTGCTCGTCAAGCTGCTCAACGTGGCGCTCACGCTGCTGCAGCTCGCCCTGCTACTGGTCGCCACCGTGGCCGGGGTCGCCATGCCGTTCCTCCGCACCAGGTATGCGCTGCCCCGCGCCTGCTGCGCGTCAAGCTGCTCACCGTGGCGCTCACGCTGCTGCAGCTCGCCCTGCTCCTGGGCGCCACCGTGGCCGGGGTCGCCTTGCCGTTCCTCCGCACCAGGTATGCGCTGCCCCGCGCCTGCTGCTCGTCAAGCTGCTCAACGTGGCGCTCACGCTGCTGCAGCTCGCCCTGCTACTGGTCGCCACCGTGGCCGGGGTCGCCATGCCGTTCCTCCGCACCAGGTATGCGCTGCCCCGCGCCTGCTGCTCGTCAAGCTGCTCAACGTGGCGCTCACGCTGCTGCAGCTCGCCCTGCTACTGGTCGCCACCGTGGCCGGGGTCGCCATGCCGTTCCTCCGCACCAGGTATGCGCTGCCCCCGCGCCTGCTGCTCGTCAAGCTGCTCAACGTGGCGCTCACGCTGCTGCAGCTCGCCCTGCTACTGGTCGCCACCGTGGCCGGGGTCGCCATGCCGTTCCTCCGCACCAGGTATGCGCTGCCCCCGCGCCTGCTGCTCGTCAAGCTGCTCAACGTGGCGCTCACGCTGCTGCAGCTCGCCCTGCTACTGGTCGCCACCGTGGCCGGGGTCGCCATGCCGTTCCTCCGCACCAGGTATGCGCTGCCCCCGCGCCTGCTGCTCGTCAAGCTGCTCAACGTGGCGCTCACGCTGCTGCAGCTCGCCCTGCTACTGGTCGCCACCGTGGCCGGGGTCGCCATGCCGTTCCTACGCACCAGGTCACTACTTACTTACTACTAACTGCCTCGTTGATCTATTGGTAGCGAGTGCTGCGTTAGGACCGAGAGTCGGCCCATCGTCGGGCAAAATTTGTGTGAGTTTTACTGTAATGAAATTACTCAGCCCGGAGTTAGGAAGTTGGCGGTTGAACGCCCGTGCCTCGGAAAGCACGTTAAGCCGGTGGTCCTGCGCCCGATCTCTCATCGGTCATGTCGGATTGCCGTCTCACCGAATTATGAGAGTAAGGGAATAGAGAGTGCACTTGTGTTTGCGCGCACACTTGTGCACTATAATATGTCCTGCGCACTTGGCTGATCTCAATTGAGATCGGCCGCCATGGCCATACCAGCGAGGGTTTTCAAACTGTGACTTCAAGCTGTCATGGTAACACACATTAGATACCTAACTGAATATGTCTGGGGATCCTGCAGCTTGATTCGTGATCATGGTGCTTTCTTTGTCCTTACTGACGTAGCGACCTGACCTGACCTGTATTTTAATTAAGCATTTTTGTAATTTTTTCATATACACATATGAATATACACTGTTGGCGTACCTTTTCAATAAATATATCTTCTTCTTATCGTGTGGTTGATGAACAACCTGGTGTCAGATTTTTAAACCGCCCGTAGGCCTCTGACATGGCTTCACACACCGTTGAAAAATCTCTGAAGTGTGTTGGTTTCCTCACGATGTTTTCCTTCACCGTTAAAGCGAATATAATAAATAAAAACCGGACTTGCACACTCACCCCTAAAGTTCTCCTTGTCGATGACACCTTCCCATCGTAACGTTGTATTAACCTTACCGTCTCTCTTTCAGAGTCCGCGTGCTAACAACAAGCGTGGCTGTCCTATTAGGCATAGTGATACTGAAGCAATGGCCGGACGTGGCGATGTTAGGCGCGGCTTTGGGCCGGCGGTTACGCGAACAACTGCACCCAGACTCGGCGAGGGACAGGTAATGAGGGGGACGAGTTGGGGTACTTCCAGATTGGGTACTTCCAGGTTGGGTACTTCCATGTTGGGTACTTCCAGATTGGGTACTTCCAGGTTGGGTACTTCCATGTTGGGTACTTCCTGGTGGGGGGACGGGAAAGGCGTAGCTATGGTATGGGCCAACTGCAGTGAATCAAGAATCCTCATCCTCACTTAGTTTCCATACTAATAATAAATGCGAAAGTAACTCTATTTGGGGTGAGAGCCATCCGCTCACCCGCATGTCCGATGATGATCACAAGCCTACTCTAAGCCATCATCGTAAGTCAGTTAAGGAAAAAAAATAAAGAAAGTAACTCTGTTACGCAATTACGTATGGAGTACTGAACCGATTTAAATAAAACTTGGTTCAGATATAGTCCAGAGCCTGAGAAAGGACATAGGCAAATTTTTTAACCGACTGGAGTGAGACATAATAATTTCTATTTTCCTACCTGACATCATCTTAATGATGGTCATCATCTAGAACTTGCGTGGAAACGGATGCATTACGCCTTTATAATATAAATAAATGATGAAAAAAACTAAATAGCATTATCTATTCCTTCATTCTCATAATTAATAAGATGGCAATCCGGATAAAACTCGTACAGATTTGGTTTTGTTTTTACATGCCCTATATACTATATTTTCTACTCAAAAACGTATCACTGCAATTGGCCCTTGTCATATCATTATGCTATTAGATCTTTTCAGAAATACCTTCACTAACTTACGGGCACTTTATATCCTATAAGTGCCTCTATTAGTCAAAATTAAGAGACTTCATAGATCAAATAGTTCTACTAATTAAACTACGATTCTTCAAATAGAATTGCGGACAATATAAGTAACAGAAGATTGAAGGACATGTTTTCTTTTTGTATAAAATGTAATAGTTCAACAACTGGAAGTATAGTCAACGAATTGCAGAGTATGTGGGGCCGTCGGCTTGTGTAGAGCCAATCGAATATATGCTGTAATCACTTAATAGTGTAGTCCATTTTTCCTTGACCGCGGTATGTTTATTTTAATCATTAATTAAATTTACTATTCGGGCTTTATTAATTAAAAACAAAAGACACCTCGCTCCTTTAACTTTTTAAGGCGACAGAAATACATTTTTTTCGCAAAGTAAAATATACCTTAATTCGTACGTCATTAGTCCGTTTTTGGAGTAGGTGTTTGTTATGTGCCATTAGAAGTTAAATAAAGGAGTCCTCTATTCATTTCAAATATTATTTGATATTATATTTATTACTTAATATAATATCTGTTTTCGGAATTCGTTTGATTTATTATTACTTTAACAAATAACTTATTTTTTACATTAGGTGACAACTGTTTTTCTCCATGACTATATAGTCATGTAGTAAATATTTTCAAGCCGTTTTACCTAGGTCTTGTCATATCCGTCCGTTTGTTAAATTTTAAAAAAAGAAACAGCACTTTCGATTCGTTCTACACTGGCAATTAAGATTAGGAAGTCCAGTTTAAGAGAGTATCGTTCGGGTTACAGATAAGCTAGACTTAGTTTATAAATGACATAAGAATGATGTAGTGGGTTAGACGCCTTGAAGGAGGAGTTTTGTAAAGGATATTTTTTGGATAGTGGAAAGTAGAGGATTTTATTTGTTGTAGTTTTCAATTTTGACTTACTACTTTTTTCGTACAATACACCGTACAATTTTAGTGGTTGTTTTCCCGTGGCAGAACGATTTGCCTTTAGTAATACTATCGAATCATGCAAATTATTCTTTAAAAAAAATTTTTTTATTTCAATATTTCTTAATAATGATTTTCCAACTCGGAAACGAGATAAGCTATCGTTCTTGTATAAGATGTGACGTAATCAGGTACTGCTTGCCGCATGAAATCGATGCTTAAAGCTAAAGAACCTCTACGCCCTAAGTAATAAAGCGGTTCGAACGTGCTTTCGAGTTTCGGTTATACCTTTCGTAAAACCGGCATTTAATACATACATACATACAATCACGCCTCTTTCCCAGAGGGGTAGGCAGAGATCACTACCAGCGATCCACTTTTCACCTCTGTGGGACGTCTCCCGTATTACGTCTGACGTGACGGGTTGTGGACCACGTCGCCGCCATTCTGCCTTGTGCATTGTTTTAACAAGGTCATTGCGTTCCCACGAGTAGCAAGGATATTGTATGATGGGGGAAGGAAAAGGGGAGGAAGGATACTATCGCCTCGGATTATTTGGACTGAGTCGATAGTAGCTCGAGGAGCCGGGGTCGCTTACCCGTATACCGTTCACCAACCACCGGACAGATAGTTGTGACTGTTATCCCGTGACTGAATGATGTCAATAAAAAAGAACGGCACAAATCTATTGTGCTACTAAGATACAATCATTTTACTACGGGAAAACAAACACTAAAATTTCACGGTGTTTAGGCTGGCCATACTGTTCATAATGTTTTCTAATTGTGAAATGGGCAAGAAGATCCTCTACTTTTCGTATGTTGTGATGAAAGTATAATAATAGAGTCGAAGGCACAACATCTAGGATTGGGAA
Source organism: Maruca vitrata (assembly GCA_039566165.1). Classification (NCBI taxonomy): domain Eukaryota; kingdom Metazoa; phylum Arthropoda; class Insecta; order Lepidoptera; family Crambidae; genus Maruca; species Maruca vitrata. The sequence continues at coordinate 5,933,258 of CM076936.1, read as the reverse complement.
TATAATGTTGAGAGTTATCTGGAATATTTTTTGTTACCTCCTCTTGCTACAGAATAAGCTCTCACTGTTTATCTAACATGGCGCTTTGTTATGTATAATATTGTATATGTATTTATAACGATAGTAAATCATATCACGAATATTGTATGTATGTTATTAAGCTGTTGGGTCGGATATATTTATATATTGAAAGTTTAAAGGAATAAGATACAAACTAATATTATGTAACATTATTATTACATAGGTGTTTGGTAAATGGTTTTGTTGAGGGTAAAGTTTCTATCAAATATATTTTTCTCATTATGTGGCGAAGGATTGCATACTAATTTAGAAGACGTAGGTTGTTGTTGTAGTTAAAATGGAAAGTTGAGAGAGAACTTATAAAATAGTTTAAACGGAGAATACTTAATAGTATCATTTACCAAATACCTTGTTTTGACAAAGGACGCAATTGCAATAAATTACTAATATGAAATTATAAATTTTTTTTTTTGCTTTTTTCTTTTAATTTTTTTATGTTTAATTTTTTTTGTTTGTTTTTCCCTTCAGGTATGAATGCAGGTCGTTATGTGGTTGATTTGGTATCGGCGTTTAGCGGAATTCCTAGGTGATACTGGTATTGCAATTCTGTCCTCGAGTTTGAGGGCTCGGGACGTGCGTAATGCTGTAACAGTGATATTTCTTTAAGATTTTTTGAGATTTCCACATGTGCATAGAATTTTGTGAGTCAGCTATTAGTGATTATCTAAATTTTTTTAAAAAATTCAGTCAGTTATTATGATACCAACACACCCCTTTAAAAACGTTTAAAGCATTATTACCTTAATTGATTTAATTAAAATGTCCACCTTATTTTATAACATGAAGCGCTTTCGAAGTTACACATAATGTTACAGTGATTTGACAATCTACCAAATCAAAACTCAAATTTTATGTGCACATGTTGAAGTTTTAATCTGTTTTATATTATTTGTAGGTGTAACTACTTACATGAACAATTATTGTGATTTAAGCAGGCTGGGTCCTGAAAAAGTTAGCTATTTTATTACCACACGGTCATAGTGTAAAGTTGACCTGTTAAGTATTCACGAGATAACTTAGCCGATTAGAAGTTGGCATAGAGTGGCTACACAGTTAACGAGTCACCTGTAACGTTACATTTATGTCTAATTTCAAACCGGCTATGTATACATAATGTATTTTGTGGATTTCTTGAAATTCAGGTAAAATTGTTCAAAACTTAAGTTACTTTCACTTGAAAATCGTGTTAGTGAAACATTGATTTTAAAGTCTTTATTCAGGTATAATAGCAATAAAGAATGAACGGTAATTTTAACTAAAGCGACATCACATGAAACTATAATGAAATTCGTAAATGCTTTAATTAGGCAAGTCTGTATATTATAATGTATTTCAAAATTAATCAAGTGTATAATTATGTTGTTGGAATTCTTACGATGTACCAGGAAGATTCAATCCAGTAATTGATCGAGATTAAACGATTCCAACAAAATATTAAACTATACCTATGTAAAAATCTATATCTTGTGTCAAAGGCAGGAATAATTGATGACACAAAGTAAAAAAGTCGAAAAGCCTTTATATCTATTTTTAGTCATTACAGGATAAATAGTATTTTAGTAGTTAGTGGTAATTTATTTAAAAAGTAAATGTATATTGCAATTATTGCAGAACACTTTGTAATCCTAATACAGAAAGTTAAAGTAACTACCAAGTACAGTGTCATTAATATGTACGATTATTCGACGCTTTAACGAAGGAAAAACATCGTGAGAAAACTTGCAGTACACCTATGAAGAAATTCTAAGGTTGTGTAGTCAACCAACCCGCGCTTGGCTAGCGTGGTTGACTAAGGCGTTATCGCCCTAATTAGCGTAGGTCCGTGCCCCAGCAGTGGGGACGTATATGGGCTATGATGATAGTGTCATTAAGCGAAAACTTCACATTTACTTTTCTGTCAACATATTGAAACTAAATCTTAAAAAAACCTTTATTACTACACGGTTTTTAATACATATTATGTATCTTATACATATATTATATGTGTGTGTAATATGGGCTAAATAAATAAATCTCCATTATGTTTACAGTATTGGTATGTTTACAATAAATTGCCACTAAAGACTAATTGCTTTAGCCAGCATACAGAAGTTATTTTATTTGAGGTGATGGAAATGGAATGTATTGATGTTAATGTTGGTGTACTGCACACTGTATATAGTTAATTTTAATGGATCGAAATATGTTTCGTCATTGTTGATTTTTATGTAACATTCTGGCTTGGAATATGTTAAGTCTCGTATGGTGTCTGTGTCCAAATATTATAATACATTTGTTACAGTTTATTACTTCTTTCGTATGAAAATGCAATAAATAAAAAGCAATTTTGAATTCCTAGAAAGTATTTGTATGTAGACTTTTCTAAAATTGCTAGAACGATGGACAAATAGTGTTTACTAAATTACGAAGTTAATACGGTTTTAAATAATTGGAGAAACTCAAATAGTCATCTACAAATGCGAGTGTGTTCAGGTTCAGTCAACCTTATTATTTGTGGTCTCTGTTATATCAAGTTTCTCCACGGTATAATCTAATATAAAACATAAAAGCTCGATTTAAGTTTCACACACAATGTGCAAGTTTTGCACACAAATTGGTGTTAGAAAAACTGGGCCTCCTTGCAGAACTTTCGCGAATCTCGACATAGTTATATCTAGTTTAAAGTTTCTTATTATATTTTTAACTATGTTCGAATTTATCAGATAGACTGAGGTTTTAGTTGAAACTAGGTTTAAGAAAGTTCTATGAGTGGGTCTGAGATATTTTGTTCATATACCGAAAAAGGCTTTATGCAGATAGTGATGTTATAGTGTCCACGTGGATTTAAACTATTCAAAGTTTATTTATTGTATTTTATAATTTGACTCGTGTTGAGTTTAGAGACGTTGTTGTCAATTTGTAAATTATAACGAGTCGTATACAAATTCTAAACGTTTATTATTAGCTAATTTAATTAATGCTGGAGAGGCGGTTTTGTGGTCACACGAATCGCTTGGGGTGATTTTATTGTAAAAAAAAATATATATTTCGAATCAAAACATTATCAAGTTATGATTGTCACAAAAAGTGTCTTACTCATTGATAAAATACTCATAACAATATTTGAATTTCTAATGCTTGTTCTAATACCTATGAGAAATAATAAAATATAATTAATGTCTTATCTAACAAATAATGTTTGAAGATGAAAAAGAAAATCTTCCCAAATGGCTACTTATTACAACAGTAAGTAGTAATGGATAATGCTCAATATTTATTTTGACGAACACAAGGCCGCCTCTCGCGTGATATTGATGAACTATCTAGGAAATCTTTTTTCTATTAACGAAACTATGTACATTATAATGATATTTTTAAAGTCAACATTCCAAATTTTCTTACTGACGTAGTGATTATAGCTACCATGTATGCCGTAGTTAGAACACCCAGTTGCGACATTGATGTACAAAATAGATGCTTTTTGTCTGTTCATGTTGTGTATATTATGTAAATATTGTTTTTTACACACTGCTGTATTATTAATAGAAGTTTAATTGAACTATTATGTGGGTGTTGGTGTTTTTGCCACGAAGATTAACGATCCCAAAGTGTCAAAAATTACCAATGCTTGTAATATGTATTATGTATGGTACACACATAAGTCTTCAGAATCAATCTGAGAGGCCGGGCGAGAAAGCCGATCCGTATTTCGTCGAATACACTTGGTAAGGCAAAAGCATGGGATAAAACTGATAGTATGTATTGTAACTAATATTTGCACTAGTTAATGAAGCCACGTATAGAAGTAATTCGGATCAGCTTTTTCTTAAACACTTACCTACCGCCGAGTCGAAAATTCTGGATGACAGATGTGTGTAGCAACTCCTGTTTTAAAAAAACAACGCATGCCTTGGAATTTTATTTTTGTATCATTTTACTGGAGTATTGTAGGTATTCTTGTGTTATATTTATTGTACATGCATACATATCTTGAGTTATGTCGATGTTATGTTATCGGTTAGCGTAAAGTGCGGGAGGGAATATTTAAATGTATTATGTTATTGTAATTCATACAAATATGGGCTTATGTGATCGGTTCAGTTGTGTTATTCCAGTAAGCGTCTAAAGATGTTTCCATTGGTTATTGGTTAATCTAATACACTTAATGTATTTATTGTGTTCAGCTCTCCCATCGAAATTTTTGTGAAATGTTATTTCTGTTGCCGGCTATGAATTGAATTAAATCATCACAATTTTATTTACTGGTTTTCTTTATTAATCAACTAGTTGTCCCTTGTTCCCTCACTTCGCTTTGCTTCGGGTAAAATACACATAAAATCCTTCCCCAATTAATATTAAAAACCATCGTTGCAGCATCAAAATACGTTGCGTAGTTTTGCAGATAAAAGCATACATAGGAATATAGGGACTTTGTTTTATACTATACCGGAGCCGCTGTTAGATGACTGATTTGACACTTTTTATTTTATATTTTGCATTTATCCTTGTTAAGAGGAACATATTTAGCGATTCATCAAGACAAACTTTTAAAAATAAGACGTTATTACAAAATGTCAAATGCACCTAATTATCTAATTATTTGTCTTTTATTACTTAAAATAATTGAATTATAAAAAGAAAGCGTAAAATTTCCACTCTGTATTACGATTTTGACAGGTTACGCCGTTTGACACGTTTTCATAGTGACGTAATGGGTAATACTCACCAGGTATTTTTTTTAAATAGGATGAAGGATTTAATAAATAAATAAGTATTGTATTTTAAAAATAAATATATTTTTAATTAAGAAACTTCAATTCAATCTTCTGGATGTGAAAAAATGTTATTAATAAAAATTTATTATAATTAGACCTTGCTTGGTTATAAAGTGGAAATAACTGTTACCTACTTATGTACTTCGGCAATTTTACCGTACATCTCACTAGTGCAGTAAGTCTGACATGTGTCAAATCAGTCAACTTAGAGCGGCTCTGGTATAAGTATGAGATCTACCTTATTAGGGTTCCGTAGCCAAAAGGCAAAAAACAGATGTATTCGTCACGTCTGTCTGTTTTAATTCTATAATATTATTGCACAAAATACAGGGTAGACTAAATAAATCCATAATTTATAAAACAACATTTTATTTAAAAACATATAAAAATAAATATGGAGGTAAAAATATACAAATAGCAAACATTATCATGTACTCAATGACATCCAACCACTTTTTTTTTACTTCTATGTTAAATATTTGTATGATGAACACAAGTAAAAAATAGTTAAAAACGCCGGAATGTGTTCGGCGGAATGTATCTTCAATGAAAAACTCTTAAAAATAATTAAAAACTTCACTTTTAAAAGGAAGTAATTTCGTTGTGGATGATTTATGACTTCCACGTAAAATAATAAAATTATAAATAATCGCTTCGAACCAATACCTACATGGCCTTTTAATATAAGTATTTGACTGAAATTGATCCATCTTAACTATAGGTACACTTATCTTATTCCCACGAGGCCACCCTACGAAAGGGTTTAGAAATTTAGACAGACATTAAATGTTCTAACTACAACTTGTATAAATTAGGGTTTTATGTGTCGACACAATACAGCATTATACGTAGGTTCATATGCTTTCTCTTATGTAATGCCAGATCCTAACATTAACATTTTGTAGGTAGGTAGTCGTTTATGATAAATTAAATAAATATTACATAACATCACATAGATTGATTTGATCCCGCGGTAAGTAGCTTAAGCACATATTATGTTACAGATATGGACGATTACGGAAAAAACACCGATATAAAACCACAAATATTTGTCCCGGGTGGGAATCGAACCAACGACTCTTGGAACCGTAGATTGAGACCATCGAGCCTGTCCAATATTTGATAATGTTCTGTCTTATGTATTATCACATTTTAAACTAAAAAGTCGATGAATATGAAGATATGAAGACTTTCAACTGTACAGAGTGACCTCGTCTAGAATAGTGCTGGACATTTTATTCTTCCGCTCTAACTGACTGCGATCGCCCAATAGCAAGGTTAGGTTTCGGCGGCAACGGAGGCTTCTCGTTACCGATCCCAGAATCGTTAAAGTCTTCGTTGTGGTCGACGAATTCCACGGAACTGTCGGTGTTGTCTACAATCTCTACTGAACTCGTGGAATCGTTCACAAAGTCTACTGGCGTTGGTTGCAGCGGTCTGGAAATAGAATTAGACATAAAGATGAAACAAAGAACTGAAAATATTAAGTTTAATACAGTACAATTTGTCAGTTAATAGCAGAGAGACGCTTCTACAATGATAGTAACAGTAGGAAATGTATAACTACATATCCAAGTAAATAGAAGAGTAATAAATATCTCGATGAATCCATTTATGAAAGCGAGCACATTTTCATCATCATCATCAGCCCATACACGTCCCCACTGTTGGGGCACGGGCTTACCCTAAACTAGGGCGATAACGCCTTAGAAAACCACGCTAACCAAGTGCGGGTTGGTTGACTACACAACTTAAGAATTTCTTCGTAGGAGTGCAGGTTTCTTCGCGATGTTTACCTTCACCGTCGAATAATCGTACATATGAATTTCAATTTGAAAAACACTGATACGTGGCCGGGTTTAAACCGGCGACCTCTCGCATGGCAAGCAACGACCTAAACCACTCGGCCATCGACGCTGTTATTCATGACAAGTAACATTAGTTATTGGTAAAATGATAAATATTACTTCCCATAATGTTTGATGATCAAATATTATACCGTAGTTTACCAAAGACAACACAATTAGCTGACCATCACCTCAGTGCTTCAGAACCACATAGACCAGACACGGTAAGATTAAAGCAAAATAATACTTACATACTCGAGCGGCGTCCAGCGGTGCAATGTACAAATTGTGCAATTCATATGAAGCCCCAAATGAAAGATGAATAGGTATTATATTTGCTTGATATACAAATGTCCTGATACTGAGCTCTCATATTTTACTTTATTTAGTCTTTTTGCTACCTCTAAGTTTCTTTTCTGGGTTGGTTCCTAACTTCCTATTCATATAGATTTAGAATGTCTAATTTTAGAATAGAATAGAATAGAAGAATTGTTTATTTGGTACAAATGTATACAAATATGGTAACAATTGTCTAATTTTACTCCTTTGTTTAGATTATAATTAACAAAAACCTAAGGAGAGGTTTTTGTAAATTATAATTTATCTACCTGATATATTTTCAAACCATTTATTACTGAATGCCAGAAGTCAAGCAATATAATTAAAGGGATCGTCACGTTAGGTACTCGAATCGTATAAATCGTACACTACTATTCTAATGCATTTTTCTTATAAACTCCTAACTACAACAATCATTAATAGAAACCGTGGCGTAGTCACTCGCCTAGATATTACCTAGCCGACAGGCAGCGATTAACATAAAAGTTAAACGGTGCTTATACATTTCCGAGTCCATAAGTATATTGATCATGATTCGAAGATTTGTTACCTAAAATTTATGCATCTATAAAACGACATCTCCAAAATTGAGATTCTTAAAGTATTCGATCTAATAGGTGTTGTTTTCCACGTAAGAGGAATGAAATAATATAATATGAAGTCTGTTTTACCAATTCCTTTTTATTTATAGGCATTACACTTTTGTAGTTAAAATTACACGATTCTAGCGTACAGCTCTAAATAGTATGCAATAGGTAATTAGTTATTATATCAATTTGTCATAAACTGAATATTGTTAAAAGTGAAAACTTTGATTAGATGATCTTAATCCACGTGAATATTATATCTTACTTAAAAAAAATATTTAATAAAACCTTAAAATGTCTAACAAAATAAAATTTACAATTAAAAATATGATTTAAAAAATAAATCGTTGTATCCACGAGGAATGTCACAATAAAATGCTCTACAAAAATATTTCACAATAAACTTAATACAAAGTAATATACAATTTGATTCACTAAACGAGAAAATATTATAATTAAATCGATATAAGAAATGCGGAAAAGGGAATGCCGAAAAAGAGAGGGAATGTAGGTACATATTGATATAGATACATACTATCATACATGTTATTATAATACGTATATTCGTCAGTGTATGGCGATCAAGTTACTTATCACATAAACAATTCCACATTCACATTATTGCCAATTCCCACACGTAAGCAATCCAGGACGACACAAACACTAAATATACCTAAGGAAATAGCATACTGCAAGTATATGACAGACAGACAGACATTTCCATTTTGTGTAAAAAGACCAGCTGTCTTATGTATCCACGGTTATATTAGTCCCTTGCAATACGCTATTACCCTTTTTGTATGGCGTCAAACTCGAGATGAGTTTCTTAAGAATACAACGCGTTTTTTTTTTATTATTTACTTTTCTAGCTACGAGATTACTGATTTTATTCCACAAGCTCTCATCTTAATGTGGGTAAAACCACACGTAATCATTGGTAACCCCATCACCGTTATAAAATTAAATAAGTTACCAAAAAATTCAATTAAAACGGAGTTAATTAAGTCATCGATCATAGCAGATTCTCGAGTGAAACGCAATACAAAAAAACCCGAACATAAAAACAAAATACACCCTTTTCAAGAATGTCAACTTTCAAATAAAATGGAAGCCAAAACGAAATGTTTAGAGTGTGTTTATAATACACATAACTGCAATTTAGGCTTATTAATTACGAAAGATAAAATAAAACATTGAATGAGACAGACATACACCTAATATAATTTTAATAATCATAAATTATATTTTATCATAATATACGCTGAGTACTTTACTAGTAAATGATTACTTAAAATCTCCAATAGAATTTTCCAAAAAAGATTATCATAAGTATAAAATCAGATTAATATTTATTTATTGTATTTACATTAGGACTTGGAAATGTATTAAAATGACAAGCTCAGACATAATCGACAATTGTGTTTCTAGTGTTGTATGATTTTGGTAAATTCTAATGAATGATTTACAAATCTACGTTTGATTAAATATTACTTACATACCGTCACGTCAAAAAACTCAATTCGTTGTAAAAATGTATAAAAACCATTGACACGTCCATAATACTAAACCTTCATAAGTACTTAATTGTATTTAAGCCGTTAGATATTATTTATATATACGACTGTTAATTGTTTTACTTTAGACCAGATTTACTAAGAGCAACTTGACGTAGTGGGGACTTAGTCAAATTAATTACGTATGTTGATATGAACATAACAATACTAAAACTAGCATGGGTAACCAATTATACAAATCTGTATTTTTTTTTAGACTTATGTATTAAAATCAGGGAAAGAACAATATTTGGATAAATGCTAGGAAAGCATCATTCTCGTATTTGTATGTTATTGATTGTAATTAAATATTTTGCTTACACCCTCGTAATTTTTAGTTAAGACAACAAATACATGTTACAGGTACAATGACACAGCTAACTTTATCGTCAAATAAAGATGTTTTCACTTTGTTACAAGACAAGGAACAAATCCATTCAACTTTCTAAGTGGGCCCCACTACGCCTGTCGCCAAGGTCTACCTATCTATTATAATATTAATAAGTTACGCTTACATTAGTTACAGACCGTTACTCACGGGTTAAACATGACGCCACACCCTGGAAATCCCTCACCAGTACATATAATGCTATCAGACTTCGTAAGGTAGTAGTGCTGTGAATGATGGCTGAGAAACACTAGGAAATATCGAGTGGTTTTCAAATAAGGTTTTGTTTCTCCTTACTGACTTACGATGATGGCTTTGAGTAGCCTCGTCATCGTCACCGGACTTGCGGGGGTGCGGACGGCTCTCCGGCCCCTAATCAAATAAGGTATGTTTCCCGAAGGAAAATCCTTGATTTGTCTTTAATTTTTTTTTTATTTTTAATTTTATCAACTTTTCACTGAATACTGAATGTATAATTCACCAGGAACAATATTATTTTATTGGTAAACGATATGTTCGTTATTACACTTATACTTTTTTACTTTCCGCTACTCTGTGATTGGTACTCTCACTGTCGTAACGCCAATATAAAATGTCAAATGACAGTTCAGTAATTCTAAATAAAGTTATGTTTCGTCATTCGGGGAGTATTTTAGTTGGAAACACCCTTTTACACGAGACAACAAAATTTGTCAGTAAAAAAATATTTAACATACATCCATTAGCCACACTACTTTACGATGTCGAAAACGCCAGTTAAGACATGTTTGAACAATGAAATATATCTTATGCATCGATATTTCAGGCGCCAAGTGCATAATATACAGTTTGATAGAAGCTGGTGATACATATCTACAACTGATTGGAATGTACCAAATGATCAGTCAGGGTACTGTCGGCAAAATTAGGTCACTTGTTTACTTAATCAGTATTACGTTTGATTTGGTAAAGGTCTGACAACTTTTGAAATCGATTTGGTAAGTTTTTGGACAATTTCGGAATTTTAAACATAGTCGAAGTAAGAATTCCTTACATTTCGGAGGATCAAGATCTAAAATCTTAGTATCTTTCTGATTTTTATGTTAATTATTACATGCTAGAGCAAGATTTTAAACTTTGCCGACAGTAAATTAATTTGGTCGAATACAAAATGACTTTAGTTTTAAAAATGGAATTATATAATCATACTTTCTTGTACCATTAGGTGGGCTGTTTAATATATTTTTATATTATATTATATAATTATTCGTCAAATGGCGTTTCGTTCTATAGGAGGCGACACGGGGAAGAACTAATCGCGTCAAACTAAACGTGTCTGTTTTTATTCCACTCAGACATGATTTTAACCCCCAGGATGAATGGCCCGCTTTGGTTTTAGGTAAATAATTATCTCCAGAAACAAATATTAGTTTAGGCATCTCGAGTTAAAAATCAAGTTTACCCTTTCTACCAGGTTAATCCCTCTTTCTGTTAGTTGAACCCCCAAGCAGATATTTTCACTTCAATCAGACCTATTCAACCTTGCAAAAGCCAGTATAACATTTCGTCATCTATTTGAACCCCCATCGACAAGTACAACCTTTTATCGTCCAGTTCAAGCCCTTATAATCAAGTTTAAACTCTAGCAAGTACAACCCCCTATTATTAATGCAACCCCCATCAGTAAAGCAACCCACGATCAGTATAGCAACCTCTTTCAGTAATTCAACCCCCTTTCAGTAATACAACCCTTTACCATCAGTTCAACATCTACCAGCGAGTTCAACCTCATTCCATCGAGTTCATCCCGTCGCCCCCCGGTTCATCCCCGCGCCGCCCCGTTAATCCCGCTAACCCCTCGCACTTACGCGTTGGCGACGACCGGCGCGTCCATGGCTGGTATGTAGTCGAGGGCCATGAGGCAGGCGAACACAGTCATGACGAGCTTGGGCTTGCGCTCGGTGATGTCTTCGGGCAGGGCGTACACGCGCGCGCCGCAGCGACGGGCCATTGATATGGCGTATTTAGCGTTCGCTAGGTTCTCCTGGAACAACGATTCGATGTTTATAATAATATGTGTAGTATATAATTATAAACTGTCATGGTTACACATATTAGAAAACGGAAACAATCAGGGATATTTAGTTTATTATATTATAATAAACTAAATTTTAGTGGTTGTTTTCCCGCAGTAGAATGGTTCTATCTTAGTAGTACAATAGATTTGTGCAGTTCTTTTTTGTTAAAATCTATGAATGCCGGTTTTACGAAAGGTTTAGCCGAAACTCGAAAGCACGTTCGAACCGCTTTATGACTTAGGGTGTCAAGCTTCTTCAGCTTTAAGCACCGATTTCATGCGGCAAGCAGTACCTGATTACGTCACATCTTATAAAAGAACGATAGCTTCTCTCGTTTTCGAGTTGGAAAATTATTATTTTTAAAAATTTGAAAAAAAAAATTTTTTTTTCGCCGATTTTTTTGCATGATTCGATAGTATTACTAAAGGCAAATCGTTCTGCCACGGGAAAACAACCACTAAAATTTCACGGTGTATAGTTCACCCGTGATCATGGCGCTTGTGCAACAGTGCTGAAATATCCCGGTCACAACTATACTCGGATTTGTAATTCAAGATCAAAAAAACTACGACAGATACGTCACTGTCAAAAGTGGTGAAGTCACTTATGTCACTCTCAAGTGATGATTTCAGGTTTCGACAACCTTTTCGTAATATAATTCTTTATTTAATTTAATGCCAACATCACTTATTGATAATTAAGGCGTATAAAATAATAATTTCTTAAAGTAAAAGGGTTCATACTATATCTAATAATTAAATGCATTATTTAGATATAAATTATACGTTCTCAAAATTGTATTGAGCCTGACTATTACTTAGGTATTATAACTTCTAGTACAAAACTTATAAATAACTCATGTCTTACTAATTTTAAGACATAATTTTGAGCAATAGTGGAGGAGTCGGGAAGATAAATAAAATATTTTTTCTTTGTTACGGATTTAAACAACAAAAACTTAACACAAAACATAAACTTTTTTAAAACAAAACAAAATCACCACGGAGCAAAAACATTCGAACACTCGGAACAGTTACGGATTATTTCCCGATTAGTTATGGTGTGTAATATATTAATTGCGTCCGAGTATGTTCTTAACTTAGCTTGTAGTTTATTGCACCAAATGTTATGAATCCCTGAAGTGTTACAAGTACAATACCATGTTTGTTACTAAAAATTACCGATGTTTAAGTTTTTATTAAGTCGTCTTGCATTTATGGAAATATAAATAACTGGAATTACTGATGAAAATCATAGGATTAATATTACCAATAAATTTGTTGTATATGGTTGTTTTTTGCAAAAAACTGAATTTACTATTGTAAAAATATTTTATTGCAGTGGCAACCTTGTAGTAGTTTTTGATCTTGAATTACAAATCCGAGTATAGTGACCCGCCTTCGCATCGATTCGGGTATACCCCCCAGATATACGACTGAGCTATATTGATTTCTCGTTCCCGCAAACCCCCACATATCAAATTTCAGGATAATTAAACTAGGGCGATAAGTCCTTAGTCAACCATGCTGGCCAAGCGCGGGTTGGTTGACTACACAACCTAAGAAATTCTTCTTAGTTGTGCAGGTTTCCTCACGATGATTTCCTTCACAGTTAGAGCGTTGAATAATCGTACATACAAATTTTAAATTTGAAAAACACAGTGCTTCGTGGCGGCGTTTGAACTGGCGACCTATCGCATGTCAAGCAACGACCTGAACCACTCGGCCATCGATGTTTTTTACGCCACTGAAATCAATATTTACCTCCTCGTTGCCTCCAGGCAGCACCAGGTCGTAGTTGATGGAGCCAGGCTTGATGGCGTCGATGAGGTCGATCACCACCTTGCCGTCCGCTAACACCTCATCCTATAACACAAGAAGCGAATAAAAACAAATGTTTTTCAATAATTATGTAGATATATGCTTGGTACTCTTGGGAACTCATGGGTACTCATGGGAACGCAATGACCTTGTTAAAACAATGCACAAGGCAGAATGGCGGCGACGTGGTCCACAACTCGTCACGTCACGTTTCCCACAGAGGTGAAAAGTGGATCGCTGGAAGTGATCTCTGCCTACCCCTCTGGGAAAAAGGCGTGATTTTATGTAAGTATGTATGTATGTAGTTAGTTTTTAGCGAATTCCGTACCTGGAAGCTCCTGATGGAGGAACTCTTCCCGGCGGAGGCGAGTTTGTTGTTGACCCACTGCACTATCTCCTTCTCGATGATCGGGTTGCCCGTGTTGGCCAGTCGGGTGAGTACGGAGAGAGTGTACGCTCTCATCAACTGCCAGATCAGAGCTGGGAACACGAAGGTTTTGTTAAGTTGAAACAATCTGGCTGGAGTAGTATTTTAATATGTTTTTTCCTATACCAGAGCCGCTCTAAGTTGGCCGATTTGGCACATGTCAGACTGACTGCACTAGTGAGGGACAACGGTAAAATTGCCGAAGTATATAAGTAACAGTTATTTCCACTTTATAACCAAGCAAGGTCTAATAGGGTATTTTTATGAAAATCAGTAAGATTTATGTAAATCAATATTATTAATGAAATCGAAACTCAAATGTTTTTGCGAAATGAGACTACAAAAGACATTTAAAGTTGGGTGGGCAAGTCCATTTCAAAATTGCGAAAATCATTTAAAATTCCTTTGTCATCTTATTAATAACAGAATTAGTCACATCTTTCATTATGAAAACAAACTTCTTAGGCGCTGCATACAACAAACTAACGTGTGACGTCACACGCCAGTCGACGTTTGTATGGAGCGTTTTTGAGCTCGCCCAAATAATGTGCAATTAAAATTGTAATATCTCGTAGAGTTATCCAGATATCAAAGTGATACTTTCAACAGTGTCTTTGTGTTCGAGTGGTCCATCCAACTATATCAAAATAAAAAAAATATCAAATACCCTATTATAACATTTTTTTATTAAAAACATTTATTCACATCCAGAAGATTTAATTGAAGTTTCTTATTTAAAAATATATTTATTTTTAAAATACATTTTTTATTAAATCCTTCATCCTATTTCTAAAAAATTCCTGGTGAGTATTACCCATTACGTCACTATGAAAACGTGTCAAACGGCGTAACCTTGTAAAAGCGTAATACAGATTGGAAATTTTTCGTTTTCTTTTTATAATTCAATTATATTAAGTAATAAAAGACAAATAATTAGATAATTAGGTGCATTTGACATTTTGAATTAACGTCTTATTTTTAAAAGTTGTTTTTTATGATTCGCTAAATATGTTCCTCTTAACAAGGATAAATGCAAAATATAAAATAAAAAGTGTCAAATCGGCCAACTTAGAGCGGCTTTGGTATAACTGACTTACGATGATGGCTTGGAGTAGCCGGACTGCCGGTTCGAGAATCGTGGGTTCGATTCCCACTTGGGACAAATATTTTGTGTTTTTAACACCGGTGTTTGTTTCGTCTGGGTGTGAATATGTATTTAAGTAAGTATTCATAAATATTTGTGTATGAATATCAGTCCCTGACGCACATTGTACAAGCTCTGCTCAGTTTGGGGTCAGGTTACCGTGTGTGGAAGTGTCGCAGATATTTAGTCTTTTTATTTTATTACTTACCTATTTATAACTCACCGTGCGTGAGCGTGGCGTCCCCTCATTTGTCATCCTCACTCTCATCAGCGCCATCTGTCGGTTGCCGTCGGAACTATCTACTATAGACGGCGGTACTAACTCGTTAATTAGTTAACCATTACCGCCATCTATCGGCCACACTACTGTACTATCTCGTCACTCACCCAGCGTGAGAGTGGCGTTCCCCTCGTTGATGTCCGCGCCGGCGATGCCGACTAGAGAGAAGCCGAGCCGCCGGCCCAGCTCCACAGCATAGTTGCAGTTCTCTAGACGCTCCATGAACTTGCGCAGTTTGGAGAACTGTCTGTGCACCTGTTATGAGTTGAATTGTATTGTCTATTATTGACTATTTATGGAAATGTAGAATTATTTGTGGTAGCTAAGACAAAAGAGCTTTTTTATCTATACAGTTTGCACCCTAACAATTGAAGACGATTAAAATTTGTAAAAACGACATGAGAATAAAAGCAACGATGCTTTATGTATCCGTGAGGTCCAACTACAGCATGACTTTTTTAAACGTGACCACGACAGACATGTAAATATTCACCAATCATGCTGCAGTTGGGCCTCACGCCTACGTATTGCCATTTAGTGAATTTCTCATACGCGTTAACCCTCATTTAAGCCTCATTGAAAACGCCACAGATGTAACATACATATTACATCCTTAACCCTTTAAGTAGACGGCGCAGAATATATTGTAAGGCGGCCCCTAGACGATCAATTTTATTGCGCAATATTCTGAATTGTGCAATATAATTGACTGTTTAGGCTAATTATTGAAGATTGTGCAATGATTGAACAAAAGTTTGAGCGACTTTAATTTTTATTGTGCCATATTTTTTTTATTGCATTGTGTAGGGCCAGGATTGCGCAATATTTTTTAGTTTCGGTTTCAACCTGACAAGGATAACACACACCCGCGGAAAATATAATCTAAAAGTTAAAAAGAGAGAGAGTTTATAGTCGAATGTATCGAATTATACAGAAATTTACCATCTCTGTGGAATGTCAGGAGCAAAGAATATCATGACCGAGAAAAAAAATGCTGCTTTCGAAATAAAATTAGTATATATTGCCATAAGCAACAACACCAGAGCTACATCTTGTTCGCACATGATACTGCAATTGAACACGAAAACATTGAGCAATTCGTGTTTTTGTGCAATATATTGATCGTCTGGATGCAAAGCACCATTCAATCTTATTGCACAATAAAATGTATTGTACAATGTTATTGTAGGTCTAGGGGCCGCCTTAGATGTCATAGGTTTTGGAACTTATGTCAACATGTTAAGGTTCAAATTAATGTAACAATACGGTAACTAGAACCTAATAATGTATAAAACCATTTCTTTTTGAGCCTCACCTTCTTCCAGTCAACGATGCCTGGCTTGATGATGTCGTAGAGCTGGAAGATGACGAGTCCGTCCGTCAAGTCGGAGTACAGCCAGTTGACGTGCGGAGCCACGCCCAGAGAGTTCATCCAGTTGCGGTACGCTGCAGACAAGATATGATGTTAGTTATAGAACATTATACCAAACGTGACAAACTTAACTGCGTGCCTTAAACCCTAAAACCCGTACGAGATTGTAGGAAATACGTTTAATTTCTTTTTTAATTTGGCATCCCCATAAAACTGCCGTCCGGGGAAACTGCCTCCATTTTGGAATTGTATGCAAAGGAAAATTCTATATGATTAAAATCTCGATACAAACATACGTCTGCATCAGGGACCGTCCCAGCAACGCCCTGAGTCGAGATTCGTGCTCCGTTAGGGGTCGCCCTCAGACAAACGTTGCCTAAATGTACTAGGGGTGTGAGCCTTCCGCTCCCCCGCCAGTCCGGTGAAGCTGCAAAAGCAGACGGCTTTGATAGACTAAAAGCAAAGTCTTCCCAATAAAAACTAACTCTTCTCCTCGAGCGTCTCGTCGAGCTGGTGGTACTCCTCATCAGCGCCATCTGTCTGTTGCTGTCGGAACTAGCTCCTATAGACGATGTTACTCACTAGCGCCATCTGTTAGTGGTCGTCGTAACATGCCGATCGGCTGTTGCTCCAATAAAACATGTCGATAAACGCCATCTGTGTGTTTCCATCGGAACTAACTCCTATAGACATTGACACTTACTAGCGCCATCTGTGTGTTGCCGTCGAAACCATCCCCTATAGCACAATGACACTCGCTCTTCTCCTCGCGCGTCTCGTCAAGCTGTTAAGTACTCCTTATCAGCGCCATCTGTTGGTTGCTTTCGGAACTATCTACTATAGCACAGCGGCACTACTCCGCATCAGCGCCATGACGATAAGCGCCATCTGTTGGTTGCCGTCGGAACTATCTACTATAGCACAATGCCACTCACTCTTCTCCTCGCGCGTCTCGTCCAGCTGGTGGTACTCCTCGGCGCCGGTGGTGCGCTGCAGGCCCGGGTGCTGGTTGAACAGGTTCGCCACGAACGCCAAGTTGAGCTTGTACACGCCGCCCACCACGTCGGCGGGGGACACGAACGCGCGGCAACGCAACTTGGCTGCCTGCTGCAGCATCAGCTCCGCGCGACGGAGGAGGTCTTGCTCCTGAGGGTAGAGAAAGGTTCCTTTAGTGAGAGATTTGAATAAGCCGAAGCCAGATACATTTTGGTTGGCTACTCGACGTCAATATGAACTTTTTTTTTTATGACGCGGTGAAATGCTTGACGCACCGTCACCGGGGGATGGGGTTCTCTCCCAGTGGTGTGTCGGACTCCCCGGCGACTGGCGCGAAGATGGTAAATGCCAATCGCTGCTCCTGGGCGGAGTGCAACGTCAATATGAACTTGAAATAACGGAACATTGACTGGGGGACCACTCGATTTTACTGTACTACCATAGAATGGGTATCAAATGAAAGGGCTTATTAAAAATATCTTGAAAATAACGAAATATATACATATAAATCTCATACATTTACATTCATTTAGCTCGGTCCATTATATGGTGTATGCTAACATTATTAATATTATAAATCTAATAGACATTGTTTGGAGTAGTCTTGTCATCATCACCGGACTTGCGGGGGAGCGGATGGCTATCACCCATAAACTCACCCTTAGCGCGTAGTGCGAGTAGATCTTGGGAGTCGGCTACGTCCTGCTGGAAGTTGGTGCAGCTGTTGGTCTTAACTGACATACGATGATGGCTTGGAGTAGCCTCATCATCATTACCCAACCTAAGCATTATTTTTTCTTCTCTTCTCCCAACTGACTTACGATGATGGTTTGGAGTATCCTCGTCATCATCATCGGACTTGCGGGGCAGCGGATGGCTCAGACCCCTAAACTCACCCTGAGCGCGTAGTACGAGTATATCTCGGAGTCGGCTACGTCCTGCTGGAAGTTGGGCCGTGTCACCCTGACCTTTTCTTTTTTTTTTCTTTCGTAACTGAGTAGCTCTTTAAACTCACCCTGAGCGCGTCTAGCGTGACCCCGGCGTCCTCTGGCGCGATCTGCTTCAGCAGGTGCGAGTATATCTCGGAGTCGGCTACGTCCTGCTGGAAGTTGGTGCAGCTGTTGGTCTTAACTGACATACGATGATGGCTTGGAGTAGCCTCATCATCACCGGACTTGCGGGGAGGCTGGTGCAGCCGGTGGTCGCCGGTAGGACTTGGGCCATGTCTCACTCACCATGAGCTTTTTTTCTTCTTTCCTATCTGACTGGAGTAGCCTCATCATCTCTCAACTCACCCTGAGCGCGTCTAGCGTGACCCCGGCGTCCTCGGGCGCAATCTGCTTCAGCAGGTGCGAGTATATCTCGGAGTCGGCTACGTCCTGCTGGAAGTTGGTGCAGCTGTTGGTCTTAACTGACATACGATGATGGCTTGGAGTAGCCTCATCATCTCTCTACTCACCCTGAGCGCGTCTAGCGTGACCCCGGCGTCCTCTGGCGCGATCTGCTTCAGCAGGTGCGAGTATATCTCGGAGTCGGCTACGTCCTGCTGGAAGTTGGTGCAGCGGCGAGTCACGCCTGCACTCTGCAGCTGGTGGTTCACCCAGCGCAGGAGGATCGCCTCTGGTGATAGGGCGAGCAGGTCTTCGATGCGCTCCTATGGGTATAAGTGGGGTAATCAGTTGCTAGTTTATCCAAGTATGACCTGAAAAGTGGCTTGGCGAGTTATCTCTGCTTGTGCATTTCTCAACAAATTAAAAGTTACTGTTTTTTTTAAATTATGTATTTTAAAAAACAAAGCGTTTTACTGATATAACTACAGTAGACCGTAGTCAGTAGCAAAACTGTGGATTGTCTTTCATTACTCTTCTAAGGCAGAATAAGACAAATTGTGATCTTTAAAGTAGTTTTTAGAGTTGCATCTTCTTTCCTCAAGAAAAGCAATTTTTTAAGATCGTAGGTACAGTCAGCCAAGAAAGTGGTCTACCACTTTTGACAAAAGTTTCTGCGAGATGTAACGATCGCTAAGGTTGACTTTTCACTGACACATTTTTATTGCCAGGGAAAATTTACTTTGTTGTTTCATGATGTTCAAACGAATCTCAACCATAGGGTGGTAGACCACATTTTTGGCTGACTGTACATTTTCTCGGTCTTTTTATCACATCAAGCTTTGATTTTGATCAAATATAACTTCTAATCTAATATTTTAATCTCCCTTAAAAGTTTCCTATACAGTAGAAATGCTGCCTGAATTCAAAACAATACAATACAATAGGATAAAGTATTAAGTTATTAACCTGGTCGTTGAGGAGCTCAGTGAGACCAGGGCAGTGTTCCAGGGTGATCTGGTTGAACAGACCGATGCGGATGATCTGCCACAGCAGACCGAGCACCAAATGGGGTTTACCTGGAATCAATAAAGATACATACATACATGCATAAAATCACGCCTTTTCCCCAGAGGGGTAGGCAGAGATCACCTCCTGGCATGTGCTATGATCCTGGTACCTACACCACTTTCGCTTCTTTCACATCGGTGCAAAACGCACT
Source organism: Maruca vitrata (assembly GCA_039566165.1). Classification (NCBI taxonomy): domain Eukaryota; kingdom Metazoa; phylum Arthropoda; class Insecta; order Lepidoptera; family Crambidae; genus Maruca; species Maruca vitrata. Next base: position 5,913,063 of record CM076936.1, on the reverse strand, counting down.
ATTTTTTTATATATTTTGTATTAGGTTTATGTTGGGTTCTATTTTGTTAAAAAAGAAGAAAATGAGTAGTTGTCAAGACTCTACCCAAAGCCCTATTAAAATCAAAAATGTCTTTATTTATATAGGCAATTTACATGCACTTATAAAATGTCACATTACTAATAATAAGATTCTACCACCGGTTCGGAACGCCGATTCTATAGAGAAAACACCGGCAAGAAACTCGATAGTTACTCTTTTTAAGCGACAATCATGTTACAAATTTAAATAAGCCAAGTCATAGTCTGTATGTGCCATTATTATTTACAGTCCCTTTTCAGGCAGTAATTACATCCATAAATCTCTTTGGGCATGCTCGTCGATTACGGGTACTTTTAATAAAGGTGTGCGTTGTAAATGTGGTATTCAATCGTAGTTTTTATGGTTCCATATCCAAAGGGTAAAAACGGGACCATATTAAGTACTACGGGACTTCGCTGTCTGCCCGCCCGCTCCTATTTAATTGGTCGCATCATTACGTTTTATAGCCTAAAGTCCTCCTCGATAAATGGTTTATCCAAAACAAAAATATTTTTTCAATTCGAAGCAGTAGTTCCTGAGATAATCGCGTTCAAACAAATAGACAAACTCTTCAGCTTTATATCTATAGCCACCCTCGATTCGCTTCGGGTATATCTCTATATCTATATGATATATTTCAACCCCTAAGTGTTACTTTCTCTATTTATTTTTAAGTAAAAATAGCCTATGACACTCAGGGTAGTGTATAGTGTAGCTTTTCAATGGTGAAAGAATCATCCAAATCGGAGCAGTAGTTTCGGAGCCTATTCGAAACAAACAAACAAAAAATTAAACCTTTGCTCTTTATAATATTACTATAGATAAGTACGACATTCTCATATAGAGAACTAGTGACCCGCCCTCGCTTCGCTTCGGGTAAATTTTACATACAAACCTTCCTTAAGAATCACTCTTATCTATTAAAAAAAACCGCATCAATCCAAATCCGTTGCGTAGTTTTAAAGATCTAAGCATACATACGGACATTCAGCGAAAGCGACTTTGTTTTATACTATGTATTGATGTCGTTATATAAACCCTACATGTGTATTGGGGTACCTTTGGCCAGGTCGTGCGCGTCGATGTTCACGATGTTGCAGCCGATGGCTTGAGAGGAGACCAGAGCCAGGGTCAGATTCTCGTGCTTGGTGTACAGAGTGAGGTTCTTCTTGTTGATGGCACGCTCGTCTATCGTGTCGGGACACGAGTGGTTTATCACTTTGCTGTAATAGAATTGTTTAAATTTTAACTGCTTTTTGTATGTTGCTAGTTTTTAGGGTTCCGTACTCGAAAGGTAAAAACGGGACCATATTACTAAGCCTGCGCCGTCCGTCTGTCTAATTCTCCAAGCTGTATTTCAAAAACAATGATAGCTAGAAAGCTAACCTTTTCACAAAAGATTTATTTTTTTAAATTGAAAAATATAAAATATCAAGGGGGGTTTCCATAAACGTGTTTTTTTTTTTTTAAATAATTGGTACGGAATCCTTGACTTGAACTTAGCCGGCTTTTCTTTCTATTTTAAACAAAGACCGTGACATAAAATTAGTTGTTGCTTATTATTTTACTACATACTCGGGACGAAAACACTTCTGTGCTGAAACAAAGTTCAAGGCTCCATACGAATCGTAATAACACCGATATGTCACGCTATCATCCTGAGATATGTAGCTAATTTAATCTTTATTATTACAACCATATAATATACTAGCTTTCCGCCCGCGACTTCGTCCGCGTAGAGACGTTTAACGGGTTACTTCTTTATAGCGCAATCGGTTAAAAGTAGCCTATATCTTTTCCTAGGCTCTGGACTATATCTGTACCAAATTTCGTTTAAATCGGTTCTGTACTCTATGCGTGTAAGCGTAACAGACAGACAAACAGACAGACAGAGTTACTTTCGCATTTATAATATTAGTAAGGATTTGCGTATGTTTTCATTAGCACGACTCAGTTATTGTAAAAAAATTGTCAACAAACTATTTGCTAAAGATTATTTCTAGAAAATTTACCTAATTCCACAATAATTCCACAATAATTATTGGAAATAATAAATTGCTCCCTGGTACGTCTCACTGAGAAAAGTGTCTCTCAACCCTTTACCCGCCGCATCACCAACTTTTTTTAACATCCCTTTTTTTAATTGACTATGAATCTGGAGTAGTTTCATTATCACTGGACTTGCGGGGGAGCGGGATAGCTCTCACCCCTAACCATTACGCCACTCACCATAGTATAAGGCCATCCTTCAGCTTCTCATACAGCTGTTTCCCTTCGGCGTCGATGGGCAACAAGTGTTTGAGGTCAGGGTCGTGCTCCAAGTTGCTGTTGATCCAACCGGAGAACGCCATCTGCTCCTCCAGACGGACCGAGTGGGTTGTGCCTGAAAAGGTGGAATATTAAATAAATAAATATCTGAGACATCAAGTAGTAAACGCAGAGATGACGAATGACAGGCCCGAGTGGAAGAGGTTGACATGTTGCGCCGACCCCATTTAGCGTGGGACAAGGGCAGGAGAATGATGATGATGAAATATCAGAGACATTTCCATACACGGTCACCTGACCCCAAACTAGGGGCTTAGACAAAGTAACAATATCAAAACGATAACGAAGCTCGAAAAGAATAAAATGTATGGGATTGAAATATTATTGAATAAATAAATAAAAAAATAATAAAATAAAAATCACTTTATTGCTCCAAGAATACAATTTTGCTAATTACAGAAAAAAAAAACAGAACAGTACAATTAATATAAAGAGACAATTTGCAAACAATACAAAGAAAAAACAAAATCAGATCATTGACCACGTGATTTATCGCGTGTAATGTCAATCCCATACAATATCGTTATCGTTTTTATATTGTTACTTTGTCTACAGGCCCAGAGCTTGTACTATAGGCGTCAGAGACTGATATACATACATAGATTTTTTTTTCTACTATTTCATCGAGCAAGTCATGTTAGGTTAGTTGCATAAAGTTGTAAGTGATTTTATCTATGAGTATTGTGTCATTGACTGCCGCCGAGGCATCGTTGGTCTATTGGTGGCAAGCGCTACGTAAGGACCGACAGGTCCCCGGTTCGGGTCCGGGGTTGGGCAAAATTTCTGTGAGAGTTTCTGTGAAGAAATTACACAGCCCAGAGTTAGGAAGTTGGCGGTTGACCGTCCGTGCGTCGGAAATCACGTAAAGGTGGTCTTGCGCCCGACCTCTTATCGGTCATGTCGGATTACCGTCTTACCGAACTATGAGAGAAAGGGAACAGAGAGGCACTTGCGTTTGCGCGCATATTTGCATGTCCTCCGCACTTGGCTGATTTTAAATTGAGATCGGCCGCTATGACCGAAAACTGTTGGACGCCTTATTTTTATTTCCTATTGTGTCTTACCATCGCTAGAGGCTTCGCTCATGCCCCCTAGGTGTTCCAGATTTTCCTTTTTACTGACAGCTTGTTTGAATGTGCTGGCGACCTGAAACAGACATAATTACAAATTACAATTTGCCCATCATCAGCCCATATACGTCCCCACTGCTGGTGCAGGGGCCTACCCTAAACCAGGGCGATAAGGCCTTAGTCAACCACGCTGGCCAAGTGCGGGTTGGATGAAAACACTAACTAAGAATTTCTTCGCAGGTGTGCAAGTTTTCTCATGATCTTTTCCTTCACCGTTAAAGTGTCGAGTAATCGTAATAATTTACCTCTAATCGTAAAACCACATGATTTCTAAAACACATTCAAACAAAACTTCATACTATCAATACTATTTGGACAGTATACGAGAATAATAATCATCAGTCATTATTTCACTAAGTGGGATCTATTACCATGATCTTTAGTCATCCATTGTAATATGATAAAACGAGCTGTTAGCTAAGTGCCTCAATTTGCATATATTTAGCCTCAGGCGAAAAACAAATATGCATTAATGTATGTACATGTTACGGTCAATGTGAGCAATCGGTAATTATCTATAATCACCGGTAAATATAGATAATTCCCGACGCACATGGTAAATGTAGTGAATTATTCAAATTTACCGGTAATTATATAAAACTCCCGCTCGACTGTGGTAAATGTTGACATTGCTGACAAATATCACAAGTACTCTGCAATTCCAAATCTGAAATCTCAAAAGTATATTGACGAGAAAGATTTTAAGACTTCCACTGAAAATTCCCTGCCAATTTGCTAATTTTATTTAACTTTATTTTTATCCGTACTAATATTATAAAGGTGAAAGTTTGTATGCGCCAGCGATAGTTTTTTTTTTCGAAATTCCTCCCCCATGGGAGTTAATCCCCATTAAGGAGGGGGGATGAAACGTCCTATGGGAGAACTTATAAGTGTTTATGGATTTTTATAGGTATGAAGGTAGCTTGCACTCTGGAATAACATAAAGGCTACTTTTTTTTTATTCAACTTCCATGGGCGGGGGTGAAAATTAGTATGGGAATTTTTTTACGTATTTGTCGATTTTTATAAAACTTGGTATGGAGGTAGCTGGCATACTGGAAAGACACCAGCGCTACTTTTTATTTCAAAATTCGCCCGGGGGGGGGGGGGGCGGACCATGGGAGAACGGTGGCCGGACTTTCACTAAAAAATAAAAAAATTTACAAAGCATGTAAGGTATTTTAAAACATCATTGGCACTAAAACCCATTAATACGCGGACAAAGTCGCGGGCGACCGCTAGTAAGATAATATTTTTCAAAACCAAACATGAAGTTTGGTTTCTAGATACTTGACTGGTTTATTTAAAACTAGCTGTGCCCGTGCCTTCGTTCGCGTGGACTACAGAATTTTACATACAAAAGTTTTTTCCCAGTAACTCCCTTTTGATTTTGATTTTTTGATCCCTTACGAATTTTGCAATATCGCGTCTCAAGTAAGCTTTAAGTCTATTAGGGTACCTGCATGCCAAATTTCAATCATCTATCTTACGCGGTTTATTTTCAGAAAAGTTATTTATAAATACATACTTAACTACATAATCACACCTAGACTCGGAACAAACACCGATATTCATCACACAAATATTTGTTCCGAGTGGGAATCGAACCCACGACTCTTGGAATCGCCAGCCTGGGTCACTAACAAAACCATTGTTTCACCGAGCCAGTCAGTCAGTTTTATTTTATTATTTGCCACATTTCCACAAAGGGTATGGTCATTTTATATAATTACCGGTAAATGTGATTAATTCGATAGTTTTCACCACCATTACCACGAACACTAGTAATTATGTATAGTTACCGGTAATTATATATAATAACCACTCTTTCCACTTTTACCGTAACATACATACAGTTATGAACATTTGTAAGTTCATTGGCCGAACGTATGATCAGCATAATACAATCAGAAATCGCTGTACCCGAAAAACGTTACGTATATGTTGCAATGTAGAACCAGACGAACAAACAAAAATATTAATATTCCTTCTTAATTAAATATCTGGGACATTTCCACGTATGGTTATCTGACCCCATACTAAGCAGAGCTTGTACTATGGGCGTCAGAGACTGATATACATACATAGATAGAGAACTTTTTTGAAATATTTCCGAAAGCGTAAGCACGAAAAATATAAAAACAATTGCCACTCGCTAATTGTCTGCTTAAAAATCTTCTGGTTACAATCACAAGACCGTACAGGCCAGTCGTCATCCATTTACACGATAGTTTATTGGTCTTAGGGTCAATCTAGAGTAAACAGCGCTTATTATGACGCCTTACACTGCGATAAACCGGTTAACGATCGATTAGGCGACTTGACCAGTAAACGAGGGGTTTGACCCTTCATGATTGAATGTGCGCTGGTATTTGTGTACATAAAGATGTATAAAGGCGAGTGAATTGTATTAAAGAGAACAAATTATACAGATATGTATGTTTTTATTGTTTATCCTTTTATATTTGTCATCCTAGAAGTTCCCTTTACTTCCAGTATGACCTCACTCCACCGGATGTAAGGTCCACATGAGGTCGCCAGGCACAATATACGCTATTGAGTCTGCCGCACTCACACTGAAGGCTGATTACACTTACATTTCACGCCCCGCCTGAAAAACCGGGGATTACAGGAGGGAGGAAAAACATGTGCTGGAAGGGCATGCCATTCCTTAATGGCACGGGGCAGAAAAGATGAACTGAACCTATAAAAAATAATGTGGGATAAGCAAGTGGTGCCTCGCTCTTAAGATCATCATCATCATCAGCCCCTATACAATGCAGGCGCTGGTGGCTCGGACCAAGAGGTTTTGTTCCCATTTTCTGCCACGTGACATAAGGGATGAAATGCTCTTCCAGCTCATGTTTTCCCTCCCTCCTATGATCCCGGGCTCTTTAGGCAGGGCGTGAAACGGCATTTAAGCAGGCCTTCAGAGTGAGTGCGATAGGCTCAATATGGTCTATTATGTCGTTCGACCTCATATGTGGATCTCACTACCGTTTACCATCAGGTGGAGTGAGGTCATCTTCTTAGCTTTCCAACAAAATACGTCCCCACTGCTGGGGTACGGGCTTACTCTAAACTAGGGCGTTAAGGCCTAAGCTCTTAAGACCTTGATTCCATACCTGTTGAGCCTTGAGGTTGGCGCACAACTCTTCGAACTCCGTGAGTGACATGCCGTTCTTCCTCGCGTCTCCATTCACGTTCCCGTTCACCCCGCGGCCATGTTTGTTGCTGCCATTGTCGTAGTACTCTTCGATCATACATCGCACCTGGAACCATTGGGATCAACATTAGAGAGGGTTATAGTAAACATTCAACTTCGCCAAGTGCCTTTGAGACCTGGCACGAAAACCTGTATTGTACGGGTGTTTTAGTCGGTAGACCCCCTGGGCATTGCACTCCGCCCAGGAGCAGCGACTGGCATTTACATCTTCTTGTCAGTCTCGGGGAGTGCCACACACCACCGGGAGAGAACCCCCTCTCCTGATGAAGGTGCGCAATGCATTTCACCGCATCAAAAAAAAAAGGTAACCCAAAGTGCCCCTCCAACTTCGTGCAACTACGCGAGTAGTGTAGAGGGTGCATAACAGTATTGAATTGCGCCGCCATCATCATCATCATCGGCTCGTATACGCCCCAATGCTGGGGCACGGGCCTACCCTAAACTACGGCGACCAGGTTTAGTCAACCACGATGGCCAAGTGCGGGTTGGTCGACTACAGAACCTTAGAATTTCATCATAGGTGTGCAGGTTTTGCCATTATTATAGTTATTATATTACAAGTACATAATAATGCTTTTACATGGCTTATTCAAACAGTACTCATCATACCTAAAGATATAGGTCGCGCGTGGCTAGCGATATAATTAGCAAATTGATGTCGTTTAGCCTAATTACCAGACCAGGCTAGGTATTGGTAAATACATTACGAATATACGGGAAAACGTTCAAAGTAATAATACTCTATATTCGTGTCTTTTATGATTGAATCATAAGGATATAGTATTGTTAAGTCCGTAGTAATTGGCTTTTTAAATCTGCGTCGTGCAGTTTTTTTTTAATCTTAAAGGCGACCGACCGATTTTGGCCATAGCTGCGCAGGACTTATGCAGGAACTTTGAGTGCACTGTGGACAAGTGTGTGCGCAAATACAAGTGCACTCTTACTCTCATAAGTCGGTGAGACTGCAATCCGATATAACCGATGAGAGATCGGGTGCAGGAGCACCGGCTTTACGTGCTTTCCGAGAGGCCGGCGTGCAACTGAGTAATTCCTAATCAGAAAAACTCACACAAATTTTGCCCGACCCTTGGCACGAACCGAGGACTTCTCGATCATAACGCAGCACTTGCTACCAATCACGTTTAACCTTTACTAACATATGAAACAAAAGATCCGAAATAAAAAATATAACTATATCCCAAGGTACCCGAATTCGGGCACTTTTGTGTGTTACAAAGTGTGCGCTCCTAACATATCTGCCTGTTTTTTATTATAATATCATTGTATATTGAAGGGTAAAAGATGGTTGAAGCTGAATCCTTCACGGACTCTCCTTTATCTCTATGTAATAAGTTATATTATGTACTATTACAGTCAGCCAAGAAAGTGGTCTACCACTATTGACAAAAGTATCAGCGAGATGTAACGATCGCTAGGGTTGACAATAGTCACTGACACAATCTTGCCAGGAAAAATTTACCTTGTTGTTTCAACCGTAGGATGGTAGACCACATTTTTGTCTGACTGTACCTATGGGATATATATGTATCATCCTTACCTTCCATTGTGGAATTTTATAACCGACGCTGTCAAGGGCGTCTTTAAGTTCTTTGAGGTCGATGAAGCCATTTCCGCTGGTGTCGATCTGAAACAATGTACCGTAAATTTAGTTCAGACGCTAATTTTATTTAGGGGTGAGAACCATCCACTCCCCTACAAGTCCGGTGATGATGACAAGGCTACTCCAAGCCATCATCGTATATGAGTTTGAAAAAAAAATACTTATACAGTTTAACTAATGTTCATACATCTCGTTTATTATTATTTGTAGGTCTAGGATATTGCTACCCGCTTATGGCAAATTATAAAGAGAGTTTACAAAGTCCGACAATCATCACTACAGTATAAAACAATCGGTTTATCTGTGCCTATAAGGGATATAGGCACAGAGAAAGCCCTATGTACGCTTAATTCTTTTAAAGTCAAACACATAGGAATTCAAGAGGAAGGTTTTTAATTTTTATGTAAAACTAGCTTTCCGCCCGCGACTTCGTCCGCGTAGAGACGTTTAACGGGTAAAACATTACTTCCTTATAGCGTAGTCGGTTAGCCTATATCCTTTCCTAAGCTCTGGACTATATCTTTACCAAATTTCATTTAAATCGGTTCAGTACTCTATGCGTGAAAGAGTAAAGAGTAACAGACAGACAGACAGAGTACTTTCGGATTTATAATATTAGTAAGGATTTTACATATAAACCGACGAGAAGGGAGGGTGGTCACTAGCAATAATAATGAGTTGCTGTTTATTTGTCTTCGCTTCATTTCTAGAAGAAATAAGTCCGATTTGCCCAATTTAGTATGTTTAGAAATATTAGCGTATCTCCAAGAAAGGTTTAAAAGCTGAGAAAATTTTAAATAGACACGTACGAAGCAAGCTATCTCAAGCTCAATCATAAGGATTAAACGAGATTGATAATAGCTATAAGTGATTACCGATCGTAATAACATTTGTGTATATCTGTCAAGAACAATTTTCTGCTGACTCCAAGGTAAATTACCAAGATAATGTCATTAAATACCGGATAGTGTTTATGATCAGCTTAATGTACACCAATATAATCAAACAGTATTTTATAACATAAAAATTATCCGATATCTGTGGGAAATTAAGTGTTTCTTTATGCTAGATAGTAAAAATAGTAGAAACAAGATAAATCACTTTCAATTTCACCGAAATGTAACCATAAAATAAATTGGCGTATTAAGTAATAACAAGCGTATAATTCTAAATTATTGTCTGACGAAAGGGAAATTATAAAGATCTACTTTTCATCTTTACACTGGTGGCCATATAATTGGGTGTAAAATTTATTCATATTATTAAGGTATGCTGCGGAATGAATTAGGTAGCGTCTAGTGAACATAGTGAGTGTAAATATGATTTAAACTCAACATTAATGGGACTTATTATTATGTATACCGATAAAAAAAATCTCCATATTAGGATAAACTGAAATTCAAGCATATCAAATTGAAGGCCGGCCTAAAATGGGTAAAGTAACATGGTAAAGTAGTTATCTTATATTCAACTTCCTTTGATTAAAAAAAATGAAATAAGCATGTACTCGGGCAAAACTTAGCATAAATAAGAAGTATTCCTACCATAATTTGCTTTCGTAGCAAAACAATTTGGGCGACAGACATTAACCTGAAATGTACATTAAACTTTATTTCCGCGTATAATAACCACGTATTTACGTGAAACAGTGATATAGCTTAATCTCAAAAGGTTTTTATTGGATCCGCGAACAAAAGGACAAGGAAGTGTCGACCTTGGATAGCCTTATATAGTGCTAAGACGCCTTGGCACGTATGTTTATGGTAATGAGGGATTCGCAATGCAAGTAAAATGTGGAAAGGTGACACTACACATTCACCCACTGCATTATTGAATGGCGTAAGTCTGCAGTGTTACTTTGTTTTATTTTTAGTCTATGTTCTTGTGAAACATTCATGGTTTTGCTCAAGAAAAGAAGAACAGAGAACTATGCAAATACAGAATTTTGTTTATCCTTAGCGCTCATAGTCTGGCAAGACGTAACTGGCAAGATTAGGTGGAGTCCCAATAGTCTAATGTGCATACTATGTGTGATACCAAAAAAGCTTTTAAGTTAAAGCTAGTTCTATTACTTTCTTGACTTAAAGACCCAGATCACTGACCTTGGATGTAGGAGTTATCAGCTACCGAAAGGTATTCCCTTCAATAGTGAAAAGTGTACTAAATTATGAAAACCCTACGTGACGTAAGAGATCATAAGTGTACAAAGATAAGAGTATTGATTGACAGCACAGATGTTTGCGCTGAGCTAAAACATAAGTACGTTCATAGATTAGTAAAATGCAAATAAATGCTTTAAAAGCGTCGATGGCCGAGTGGTTAAGGTCGTTGCTTGCTATGCGAGAGGTCGCCAGTTCAAACCCCGCCAGGTACCAATAAGTTTTTCAAATTGAAATTCATATGTACAATCATTCGACGCTTTAACGGTGAAGGAAAACATCGTGAGGAAACCAGCACACCTCAGAAATTTTTCAACGGGGTAGCCATGTCAGAGGCCTACGGGCGGCTTAAAAACTCTGACACCAGGTTGTTCATCAACCATACGATAAGAAGAAGAATACTTCATACTTATCTACGTAATTAACGTACGTAACGTACGTTGTCCGTCCCTTTGTATATATGTATCTTTAAAACTAAGCAACGGTTTTGATACGGTTTACAAAAGCATTCAAGAGGAAGGTTTACCCGAAACGAAGCAAGGGCGGGTCCCTAGTTATATTATACAAAGGGAAACGTGCTACAATTAAATACAGCACAGTAGTACACTGTGAATATGATTTTTTCAAATACTCGATGATTTGTGCGAAAATTCTGTGTGAATCCACAACGGAATAATTTTACACGAATAAGCGTAATTCGATATGTGTGTGTTTTAAAACCGGCAGCTGACCGACATGAGATATTATATAAGCAAACACAACTCGTGGCAAAGAACAACTATCGATTGATTTCGATTGATATCGATTCGACAATCAAACAATCAATCGCGAATGTTTACTTAACATTATACCGGCTTATGTCCGCACGCGTTACTCATCAGTGATGTAATAATAAATTCAAATTCTGATAAGTACTTAAGTCATACGTTTGCTAGAATACACATGAACAAGAGCTATATATAATCACTGCCTAGTATAACTGCCGGATACTGCAATCGTTTTGCCATGACCCTACATAGGTGATGATAAACACAACAATACCAATTAGTAAATTAATTAAGTAAACTTAAAAAGTCCTATCTTATGCATATATAAATTGTTATTATTGTTATTAGTAAATTACAATACAAATTAGTAAATTAATTAAGTAAATCTAAAAAGTCCTATCTTATGCATATATAAATTGTCATTATTGTTATTATCATCTTAAATATATTATATAACTGAATTGTAGTCCACATTGCATGCCGTGGCAACCTCTAATTAAGATTAGCACTTAGCTCTAAGTTTATGTTGTTTTTATTCATTTTTATTAATCTGTACCAGTGTTTTTCTTGTTGGTTGTCCTAATAATAAATAAATAAATAAAGCAAAGTCACTTCCCGCGTTTGTATTTATGCTTAAATCTTTAAAACTACGCAACGGTTTTAGATGGGGTTTTTTAAATATATAGAAGGATTCAAGAGGAACGTTATTATGTATATTATACCCGCACGCAGGCGTAAGGTCCAACTGCAGCTTGATTGGTTATTTTAGACGTGTCAATCACTTAGCAGTTAGACCTCATATCTACATCTTGCCTTGTAGTGGATTTCTAAGACCTACGTGAGAATCCTCTTTGGATAATTTACTGGCGTTGACTAAAGAAACTGGTCAGAATCACGTATCTACATCACCCTGAACGTGGGATCATGAAAAGGGAATGTTTTCTCCCTAAATCCTTTTAGTATGTTATATTTGTGGCAACGACGTTAGCTTTAAGATACATAATCCATCTCTACAGTAATTAACCAGGATACTACTCGGTATTATCTCATTTTTATACAGTTTTGATACACGAGCAAACGTGACTCAATAGTCGTGACTTCTTATAACTCAACATTAATCTTAGTACTTACTTATACTGTCTCAGTTCGTCGTGTGTATGAAATCTTTCAAATAAAATTCCCGATATCTATCTTTAGTAGACTAATTAGAGTAGATAGTTAAATGTATTTAGAATATTCACCCACTTGATTCTAGTTAACTTTCTGTTCATATAAATCATTAAGTATTAAAAAGTAATAAAAGATTATCTCTTCACTTCTGTCAAAATTAATATTAATACAATACGAAGTGTTAGAGAAATTTAAATTTATCAAGATCAATAGTTAATATGCTGAATGCAGTTTTAACAGTCAATAAAATTAGGTCGAAATGGGAATGTTATACCATTATATGATAATGTCATCAATCACAAAGATTTTTGCCACTCTTCTGAGAAAAAACTACACAATGAAATCATAATCATATCGATTCAACGACCCCAATAGTAAGAAATGAATAACTTATAGGTCCTTCACATTTGTCGTACAAAACTAGTTTCACAAGCCGACAACATTTGTAGATACAACGATGATTCATAGCCAAGGTATTCTGGTTCAAATAGAGTTGCTTAATTACTACAAATGACAAATAAAATCTGAGCATGCATGTTATGCCATTAGTGGGTAAAATACTCATGCCACATATCACTTTAGTAGACATAAAAAGAAAAATTTTGCTTGTATTTTATACCTAGCTCACTTTAATTCAACGTGTACAAAAACAATGCTTAATAGTAAAAAAAAACTCAAAGTTAACTAATTTAGTAAATTAATGCCCATAAAAACTTAGTAAGTAATGCTACCATATAACAAAAAACTAAAATGAAAACGCTAACATAAAGTGAGTTATTATGGAATATATTTCATAAACTACATGCGTGTTCAACACATAACATTTAGTGATCACTGGCATGTAAAAGCGGCTGAGTTAAACAAGTCCAAACATTAGTTAGCACCTAAAATGTTAATGAGTGCACGGTCTGTTTGCCGGCACTATGTGGAGGCAAGGTCGCTCTGGCCCACTTACACATATCACACATGTTATGTTCCTATTGGCCATCACTTATTTTACTATATCTTCGGGTGACACATTAAAATATATGTGCATCAAATAATGAGCCGAATATGGACAAACATAATAATAAATAATAAAAATAAAACGCATTTATTCACTACATAACAGAAGAATACAACAAAAAAGAGAAAAAACACCATAGAACACAACATAGATTAGTGGTCAACTAGGTCCCAGTCTCAGCATATGCCACAACGACAGGAAGCCGCTGGTATTCTGGGTGGGGCCTAATTGAGCAACGTTATAACGTACTTTAAGTAAAACAATAAAAACACTTTTACTTACTTACAAGGTTAAATTTTCAAAATTAAGTTATTATAACTTATCAATTTCAGTTGTTAAACATATCCTAATAAACTATAAAAGCGTATAATTTGGTATTACTAACTCGTTTGTTTCCTCGTATTAAAAGGTAAATTAGCGGCGATTATTATAATAATATACCTAATATAAAAATGTAATAAATAACAAACAATAAGAAAACTAAGCATTGTTTATAGGACCTAATTAATTGAGTGACCTTGTTGAGAAATTGTTTTAATGAGTGTGTCATTTCCGTGGCCGGAAGTGTATTGACCCAGTTTCTTTCGACTGCAAAACGTTAATTCAGATAATATTAATAAAACTTGCAATATTTAAATACATTTAACGTTCAGTGTGGAATTGATTAAAGACAATAGGTTGTGGGTTTATCAATTAGTGTTCCTGACCTTACTGCTTTAATTAAATGATATTATGTTATCAATACTTTTAGATAAATTTCGAACTCGACACTTACGAATTGTGTTTTGGAATTTATGACTAGTTGATAAAGAAATAGATGAAATACAAAAAAAAAATCACAAGGGTCCAAAAAAAAATTATACAACTAAATAAAATTTAAGTGTCTGTTTATAATATTAAAATAATGACTTTACTAAATTGGTATGACTATGAATCTATATCGGTCATCAATAACAAAAAAAATATTGTTTGTTTATTCCCGCTAATCTCCGAAATGGCTGGACCAATTTTGACAGGACTTTTACTAATAAATAGCTAATTTTACAAGGTATATATTATACGCTATCATATCGCTATCAGCAATCTCATCCTAATCCTAAGGTTACCTACACAGTTACAGAAAAAGGCAAATGAATGTACATTATTAAAAGTATAATGGGACGTCCTAGTGGTCGGCGGCCAGTCGGGCGACCGAGGTACCGCTGGGAGGATGAGGTTGCGAAGGATCTGCGCGAGCTCCACGTGGACAACTGGCGAGAAGTGGCACAGGATCGGCCTAGGTGGAGGTCCTTATTATCGGAGGCCAAGACTCGTTTTGGGTCGCTGCGCCAGTCTAGTAAGTAAGTAAGTATAAGGTACAGCGGTATTGTATGTTTAAATTGTTGAAATAAAAATTTTGTTAACATTTTTGAGTCGTTTCTCAGCCAAGATGACTGGTCGACAGTCGTTAGTGCCCTAAGGCGCAATGGCATAAATCATACACGTAACTGTGAGTCACCATCGGTGACTCACGGACGGACACAACATGTTTACATAACACCCCTTTGATTATTACGTACGACCCAATTTTTACTCGAGGCAAATGACACATTTTTTTAACGTAAAGTTAATAGCTTGTTGACCATGATACACATTTTTAATAGCAGTAAAATAGTTATCGATATCTAGTTTATTATGAACGCTATCATAAAATCCAAATAATCAATAAGTAAATCATTTATTTCTTTAGAATTTCAATCGATTAGTCACTATACGTAATCCATATAAAAATTTTAAGATAACAGTACAAAAACTGACACAAATAGCTGAATTATTATAATAGAGTATAATCAATAGTATAAAGCAAAGTCGCTTACCGCGTCTGTCTGTATGTATGTATGCTTAAATTTTAAAACTACACAACGGATTTCGATGGGGTTTTTTTAGTAGATAGATGGATTTAAGAGGAAAGTTTTTTCTGTATAATATAACCAACACTAAGCGAGGACGGGCCACTAGTAGAGAATAAATTCATAAAATAAATAATACACAAGTTATTATTTTAATTTAAACAGATCGGAATACTTTACTATCTGTTAAAGACTATATTGCCTTTTATTCCTATAACCTTGCAACTTTAGTATCAATTATTATTTCAAATACATGATGCAGTTAAACTAATATTAATGGTAATAATTAAATAACACATGGACCACCCAAGAAAGGAGCCCTATGTAATAATGAATGAAACTAACCGTTAACTTTAGCATTAAATTTACATTATCATAAATTTCTAATCAGTAATTACAATAGTTATCAGGTTAAACATAATATGCGTGCCACTGTAGTGTTTTAACGTTTTTATAATATAGTGAATAATAATCAAGGGAATATATTATCAAATTAGATAGAGGTATTTTTTTAGTTGAAATTCTACTATCCATCTTTAGAATGCCATCAGGTAACCTAAAACACGGATCGTTAGGGACCTAAATATCTAGCTAGATTTTGTAAAACCTAACTATTTAAACATCACTATCTTATTAGTCAGTCATTGAAGAAGGGTCAAATCAAAAGTAATCGACGAGCATGCATGAAGAGATTGATGGATGTGAAAGAAGCGAAAGTGGTGTGCCAGGATACAGATAGAGTAGGCAGAGATCACTTCCTGCCATGTGGTACGTGCCTACCCCTCTGGTTAAAAGGCGTGCTTTTATGTATGTAGAATGAGATATGACGAGAAAATGGGATATTAGTATTAAGTATTGAATGAGAAAATCTCATTAAAGAAAACCCTAAGAAGGAATAGTGTAATTATAAATGGTAGGGTCTCCTAATACACATTTTACAAGTATATCTACCTAACATTTCATACTGAAACAATTAAATATCAACGCAAGTCAAATTGAACTTTAAAGACAAAACTATATGGACGGTTTCTCGTTGTCTTAAAAGGTGTTCCTCTTTAGTACCGAGCGAGGGTGACCCAAGATTGTGCACAAATTACTGTAATCTGTTGCGATTCTCCTTTTGCGAAGACAATCATTCACGATTAGTCAACTTCGTTGTTAGTCGTATTTTTTTTAATATGAAACACTTATTAAGAAGATAGTCAGCAATGTAAATGAATGTGTACATGCATCTACCTAGTATGGAATTAATAAAAAAATAAATGACTTTTGACGAATTGACAACTAAAAATTTTGTGACATTTTATCATTAGCGACTATCTTAATCTGTCCGGATAATGCTCAAAAGTTAATTCGTGTGGATACTAATCATAATTACATTGTTAATTTCTTACGTATGCATACTTTTACGAAGCTCTACATATATGTATAAAATAAAAAAAACAAACATAACAGCGAAACAAATTTCTTGATAAAGGCCAAAATGTCCTCAATCTAAAAAGTGATGAATTCAATATTGATCAGTTGCCTGATCAAGATTGTAGAACCCAAGCATAAATAAATAAATAAATGGGTAGTATCTATAGGAATGCGTGTCAAGACTTTTAAGGTAAAGCTATTTACTTTAACATACTCGTATGGCCTTATGTATCGAGACAAGTGTCATGTCCCAGCAAAAGTACCACAAAAACTGTCAACACAAGTCATATTACATAGTTTTAATGGACTACGAATACCACATTCCATCGACCATGTACGGATTACTTTATTGGTGTTTTATTTTAAATATGTAATCCCTATAGGCCTATATTAAATCTATATATAAGAAATAGGTATGAATCTTTATCGGGTACCAATAACAAAAACACAATCAAAACATTTTTGTCTGTCCGTCTGTCTGTTTGTTCCCGCTAGTCTCCGGAATGGCTGGACCAATTTCGACGGGACTTTCACTAATACATGTCTAATTTAACAAGTTACATTACAGATAGGCTATTTTAATTTCCACATTTCCACGCGGACAAAGTCGTGGGCGGCCGCTAGTAAATAATAAGATTTTTTTATTTTCTCTTCGATAGAACATTAAAATCACGTGTAATTGCAATCAGGACTTGTTAGTCAATTGAATTGCTTGACTCAGTCTAATTGCTTGAAAAGTCTAGACCGTTTGACAGAGAATTGCCATTTAATCACCAATTGGACAATTAGACAATGTTTACTACAGTCATTTTAAAAGATTGCAAGATTTATAAATTGTCATGGTAGACACATTACAAAATAGAATAATTACTATACATATTCAGTTTTTAATAGATTATTTATTTATTTGGTCCAGCAACAGATTGCAAGATGTTAGCAGACATGTTAGAAATAACTTTATGAAGCGTTGATAAAACAAAATGCTTATGAGGCATACTTTTTGCAGTCATTGAAACACTATCTATTTGCATGAATTCTCTGCACGCAGGTTGACTCTCAATGTATTGAAATGTGATGACGATATGGATTCAGATAAGAGTGACGTCATAATGTTCATAGTACAATCACACATCATAATGTAGAAGCTTCTAGGATGCGGGTGTGTGTATTATGAACTCACGTAATTTTGACACAGGTGACGCATTATAAAAATCAAATAAATGTGCTTATTTAGTGTAGGTAAACTGTACTGACGTTTTACACATGTTTTGGTTTAATTTTTAAATGAAGTGAAAACAGGTATACATAACAGTAGAGGCATTTAATAACATTTTAAACTTGTTACAAAATGCGTTACACATAATGTAACCACTTTATTATCCAATCAAAAACATAAATGTGAAATGAGAGCCAAGTTCAATATTGCCTTGGTTGTTGACTTCAGCGACAAAAGAAGTGAGATCTAAATGGGTGCCAAGTTCAATGGTCAACCCAGAAATTTATTTATAAGTAACACTATAACATACCTATCATATCTTCTTATAACATAACGCACCCTTAGAATGAAAGTGACTTAATTCAAAATTTCTATAATTCTCGTTTTTACCATAAACTGACCTTAAAAAGCATAATCTATAACCCTGTAAAGAAAAAGAGACCTATTTCTAAGTATAACACAGACAACGCTTATTTCGGTCTCTTTCACTCGTTCCGCTTTTTGTTTACGCAAATTGTGTGAAAGAGCCAGAACTAGTATTACGTCAGATGCGCTTGCGAATGAACATGTAAAATATCGGCGGATCTCAAAAAGTGTCTTTTTATTGCGAATACTGCCACGGTAAGTTACACAATATTTTTTGTCATAAAATGACATTTTCCTTAATACGTCTTTATAGAACAAAATATGCAATAGTATTCAGTGACCTTTTAAGGATTAGGTCTATTTAGTAAAAAATAATTATAAAAGACAAACGACACTTATAATAATAGGTCTGTCTATGACTAAAGGTATATTCATTATTTTTGTTATTCTTAATATTGAACCTGTTTATTACTAAAATTAAAAAGTTTAAGTTGTAACTTTTTTGGAATATGCCCCTATAATATTAAAGGTGTGTGTTATGTTAAGATATTTAGGTACACACAGCCACACATCAGTGTATTCAGATCTGTGAATTTCTACAATCGATCGATTCTCACCTTAATTTCCAACACGTTTTGATAAGATTTTATTTACCTGATGTGGCTATTTTACCTATAACTACTAACAAATAAATTGGTGGGTGTAAAGAATAATGATCAGGTATATTATTTCAGACTTAATTAACGAGTTTACTTCTCAAAATGACATCGAAACGATTTAAACATAAACATATCTTATGTTTAGTTTGATGGGAATAACACCGCCAAAATTAGAGAGTGATGAATATTAAAAAGACAGAGAGGAGAGCCTTTGGTTGAATTTCTTAATAGCGATACTACTGAATGGGTAGACAATCAGTATCATGTCACAATGAACAACTCATCTATTACGAATGATTGCAGTGGCGAAAAAGAAAATCAACCTAATTTTGATGCTGTGCCGGATGAATGCTCGTTACTACCTCCAACACAAACAACTCAAAGTGAAGGCTTACATACAGATACCTATCAGGATCATGTTGATAGTGACGTAATAAATGATAGCTACGAGGATCACGTGGAAGAAACTCCGTCACAGAAAACTACAATTAATTCTAAACCAATTTGTCAATTGGTTTAGACTTGGTTTGGCCACCGTTATCATCTCAAATTTCGGTGATTCTCGCCCTAGAAGAAAATCGACTCCAAGTGATAAATATAAGATTAATTCACCATTGCACTCCAGTGAAAGCGATGTGGACCGAAGCGATAGCGACCCGACGTTTATTGTGCCAAAGAAAAAGAATTCCAAAAATTGTAAGAGTTTAACGAATTTTGCCTCACTCTCATCTCATCAGACATCTCCTCTTAACAATTCACCTACTCGTAGTTTGTCGTCAAAGAAAAAATCCTCCAGTAGTTCATCCAGTAGCAGTTCTTCATCCAGCGGTAGTTCTTCGTCCAGCAGCAGTTCCTCATCCAGCAGTAGATCATCATCCACTAACAGTAGTGCATCACGCGACCAAAACACCAAAATCAAGGTAACAGTTCTTTTTGCCGGTGGTGTTGTGAGTGAAGGCTCTGCCAGGTACCACGGCACCACCAATAGGCGATGAGGTATGCCGCGGAGTTTAGTGGGTACACCCCTGGGCATTGCACCTTAGCCCAGGAGCAGCTGTCGGTCTCTTCTATCTCAGTACCGGCTGCCGGGAGTCCCACACACCACCTTGGGCAGGGGTTTACACCTTGGGTAAACCCCTGCCCAAGGTGACGGTGCATCAAGCATTCTCCGCGTTAAAAAAAAAGGTAACAGTTCTTTACCCATAAGCAGGAAAAGGAAAAGGGATACAACTAAATGGAAGCAGATGTCAGCTAAAATTGCAAGGAATAGTGGTAGTAATTCTAAATCAAAACGTCAAGTCGAAGCACGGTCCGTAAAGCTACCGTGTTCTGATAGAGATATTGATTCATACAAACTTAGCAATTATGAAAGTCTGATTTTTAATCACTTTAGCAAACCTAATAACTGAAATCACAAAGAGTTGTTTTGGATTTTGAGCATTAAAGTAACGATATTTTGGAGTTATTTCGGTCATACTTTTAAAAAGAAGAATTTATAAAGAAGCGCTGTTTTGCAGAATTTAAATGCCAGAAATTTTTAAAAATACTTAATCCCTGCTCTTCATTAATCTTTTCTCGACATTTCAGCCTACACTTTTCAGAACACGGTAGCTTTACGGACCGTGCTTCGACTTGACGTTTTGATTTAGAATTACTACCACTATTCCTTGCAATTTTAGCTGAAATCTGCTTCCATTTAGTTGTATCCCTTTTCCTTTTCCTGCTTATGGGTAAAGAACTGTTACCTTTTTAAGCTATTGCATAGCTTTTATCGCGGGCTTTGAGCGCGGCGATCGAACCAAGAAATTCCGTAACGAAAAAAAACTCACAATCGTCTAACGTCGTTTCAGTTCGGTAGACTTCGGCACGGTGTTTGTGTGCGTGCGGTTAGACGTATTGTACGACTCTACGAAACTCGCACGAATCGAGACGAGCTGCTCCGAAATCGGACGATGCTATGCAATAGCTATACCGCGGCAGTCCCCGAGTGCCACACGTCTTTTTTTTTTACCCGGAGAAGTTTAAGCTTGATGCACCGTCACCTTGGGCAGGGGTTTACCCAAGGTGTAAACCTCTGCCCAAGGTGGTGTGTGGGACTCCCGGCAGCCGGTACTGAGATGGAAGAGACCGACAGCTGCTCCTGGGCTAAGATGCAATGCCCAGGGGTGTACCCACTAAACTCCGCGGTATACCTCATCGCCTATTGGTGGTGCCAATGTGGTGTTGCGGTGCTTACAAACTTAGCAATTTTGAAAGTCTTGATACAAACTGAAACTGCATAATGTTACGGGTAGCGTAAGAATAAAATTTTAAAATAATTAGTTTATTTTCTAGGCGAAATGTCAATGTATTACTTGATTAATGATAAAACTTGAATAAATATAATAGAGACTGTTATTAAGACTGAAATAAATAAATATATTCAGATTTTTATAACATTGCATTTTAATTTAATACCCTATGTCCAAATAACTTTCAGTATGACACTGTCTTATTATTTGTTGTGCCCACGGAATTATTTCCAATATGTGTCATAAACTGACTTAATTCTTAAAAAGACATAGAATGACAAACATAATTTTGTAATAAAGTGACTTAATTTGAAACTACTTTATATTTTATGGTAAAATATATATAAAAAAATTCTATAAACATAAATTTGCATTGTCATTGTGATCTCAAAAGACTAATCCACAAATCTGGTAAAAATCAGTAATAAGCCATTAAAAACGGAAGAGATATATTAAGATGTATTCAGTAATATAATTTTTTGATGACGATCTTGCTCATTTCCCACAAATTGCATTTTTGGATTCGGTCACTTTCATTCTAAGGGTGCGATAAGACAATGTATGGTGGTAGCCTATGAAGGTCTGTCTTGGCTAGTTTCTATAAACCTACCAACGTATTATTATGTTCGCTTGCTAGTTTCTACCAACAATACAAATTTTCGGAATTATAAAATAAAAACCGACAAATACTTGTAGGCTTAGAACTTGCGACGGCTATAATTCATATATGAAAACTAGCCAAGACAGACCTTCATAGGCTACCACCATACATTATCTTATGTTATAAGAAGATATGATAGGTATGTTATAGTGTTACTTATAAATAAATTTCTGGGTTGACCATTGAACTTGGTACCCATTTAGATCTCACTTCTTTTGTCGCTGAAGTCAACAACCAAGGCAATATTGAACTTGGCTCTCATTTCACATTTATGTTTTTGATTGGATATCATTACTTTTTGTAGAAAAGTATATATCATCGTAACGCCGTGGGTCCTTTGAAAAGGACAAATTCAAAACTAAAACTAGACTTTATGTAGGTACCTACCCTAAGTAATAAATATGAAAACCGACTATAAGTACCTACTCTTAATTGTAAATAAGTAAGTATACCTAAATATATACTTAGTGCTCTGCCTTCCCCGGTATATAGGCGTTATTAGGCACTAATTAGGTATTTATGTTAAGCGTTCATAATAGAACCTAACATGTGTTCCTTCCTAGCGGGGCCCCCCGAGCTAGACTTGTAAAACTAATGGCAATGCTTCGGTGGCTCAATGTACCTTTCGAGTTTATCAACAGAATTGAATGTACCTGCACCGTTTTGGCAGAAATTACGATAAAGTTACTGATCTTCCCAGCTGGGCCTCGTCTGTTTAACGTTCGAAATACATGAAAAATATAGTGATCTAATATACTTCCAATGTACCTTCCGATTTATGAACCATATTCAACGACTCTTTTATAGCACCAAACAAATTATGCTTTAAATTCTGTCTTCCTAGCTTCCTAGCTATCTCTGTAATTAAAGTGAAAAGGAATAAAAAAAGTATACAGTTTTTATGTTTTTCCAATGTACCTCTTAGTTCTTCGCAGTTTACCAAATTTAGATGCAAAATAATGATTTTGGTAAAAAACAGTACACGCTTGGTAAGTACGGTTAGCAAATAAAAAGTAGGTGTGTCAACTAAATGAAAAATGGTTGTTTGTTAGGAAAATGTTGATTTAATTATAAATACGTAGTTATCTACTATCCGAGATAGGTAGCTCCAGCACCCGTGTTTCGGATATCAGAATCAATAGTAAAATTACAAATATATACATCTAATACTTTTATTTTGTAAACACATACTTTAATGTAAACAAATACAATAAGTTTTTGTTCTAAAACACAAACTGCACTGGTTTTCCCCATAATTGTTTATTTTTTGTTTCACATAAATATTTATAACGCAGTGATACGTTTCTAACTGATGATAAAATAATATAACAAACTATTCACAGCTACCCTCATTGCTGCAAATATAATATTGCTGACCTTACCTTACCAAGCGTGTACTGTTTTTTACCAAAATCATTATTTTGCATCTAAATTTGGTAAACTGCGAAGAACTAAGAGGTACATTGGAAAAACATAAAAACTGTATACTTTTTTTATTCCTTTTTACTTTAATTACAGGGCCCTCTGTAATTAAAGTAAAAAGGAATAAAAAAAGCTAGGAAGACAGAACTTTAAAGCATAATTTGTTCGGTTCTATAAAAGATTCCTTGAATATGGTTCATAAATCGGAAGGTACATTGGAAGTATATTAGATCAGTATATTTTTCATGTATTTCGAACGTTAAACAAGGAGGCCCAGCTGGGAAGATCAGTAACTTTATCGTAATTTCTGCCAAAACGGTGGAGGTACATTCAATTCTGTTGATAAACTCGAAAGGTACATTGAGCCACCGAAGCATTGCCATTAGTTTTACAAGTCTAGCTCGGGGGGCCCCGCTAGGAAGGAACACATGAACCTAACCTAATTATTAAAAAATTGCCAGTTTTTTTATTTTTTCCTTTGTATTCATGTAATTACCTATCTGCATACCAAATTTTAACTCTCTAGGTCATTTGGAACTGGGTTAGAATTTTGATCTGTCAGTCAGTCAATGATAAAAATGAGGATTTTTGGACATTAATATCTAAATAACTGTTTGAGATAAGCTTATGAAATTTAGAACACATATTTATCTTGCAAGTCACAATATATGAGCCAAATTTGATACGTTTATGTGAAATAGTTTTTGATTTATGAGGGGTTCAAAAGTGGTTCCAAATGGTTCGTGTAATATTACACACGGTGCGGCTCGCCAGTTCTGTTTCTTGAACCTTGGCTTGACACGCTACCGCGTGTCTAGATACTATTGCATAGCTTTTATCGCGGGCTTTGAGCGCGGCGACCGAACCAAGAAATTCCGTAACGAAAAAACCTCACAATCGTCTAACGTCGTTTCAGTTCGGTAGACTTCGGCACGGTGTTTGTGTGCGTGCGATATGACGTATTGTACGACTCTACGAAACTCGCACGAATCGAAACGAGCTGCTCCGAAATCGGACGATGCTATGCAATAGCTTTACCGCGGCAGTCTCCGAGTGCCACACGTCTTTTTTATTTAACCCATATAATCCTACAGGGCTTTAGTCTCCTCCAAACCTATTACTTCGGGACACATATTTTTGTGATGAACACTGTTGTGCGTTCCGTGTCAGGGTGTGTAATTTATATATTTTAGTTTGATGATCAGATGTCATGTTGTGAAATATATATTTATTTTTATTTAATTCGCGAAGGTACTTTCAGTACGTAGCAAGGTTAGTATTCCATCGAAGTACTGACCAAATACAAACCGGCATTGTGCTTAGCCGGGTTCGTTCACACCGATCCGAATGGCCGATGGTTGCTTACGCGATTAGAGGACCATTGACCCGACAGGAGGACCGAACACCAATTGTCATAATTCTAACAAGATTCTAATACAGTAACGTATTGTTGTAAGTAGCACCCTTTAGATCTAACATCTTGTTAGTAAGATTTTAGACTTTCGCGTTCAATCACACTAAATAGTACCTAGTCTTTATGAGTCTACAAAACGCTGGGCAGTAAGTAGCTATGTATTTGTTTCTCTTAATATCGCGTGTAGGTAGACCCAAGACAAATTTTAATCTTGTTAGTATTCGATGAATTTAAAAAACAATTTTACTTTTTAACCGACTGCTTTAAGGGAGTGGGAGAATGTTAAACTGCAAGCGGACGGAGTCGCGTGCGGAAAATACTAAATATTGCTAGCGCTTTATAGCAATCGACCAAATAACTAGTAAACTGCTTCAGGGTTTGAATAACAGGACGTTGTCTAGGAAACCAACAAAAGATCCAGACTAGGTTCAGACTTGCGCGTTTAATTACGCAATATACATACATAGCGTTCGTGTCTGTCTGTCTATGTTAGCTTGTCAGGCGCGTTCCAAGTTCTTAATTATATGGAAATTGCGAGACATGCCAAGCTTATGCGTGCCAACGGTTTTTCATTAGTTCTCTATACACCGAAAGAATTTCTGAATTCAGATTGTTATTTGATTGATAATGGGTTTTGTTGACGCGTTAAACACTAAATATTAATTTATTTTTTAAATAATTAACAAAATGTTTGGTTGTGATTGTATGTTTATCACTACATAGCTGTTTCACGCGGTTTCACCCGCGTCCCGAGGGAACTACTTCCCGTACCGGGATAAAATATAAAAACATAACTAAAAAATATACAAACATACAAAAATACAATTTTTTTCTGTTTATAATACTAGTGTAGATACGTGGCGTAACAATAAAAGTCTTGGGAAGCAAGCGTTGATTTTATAAAATATTGTCAAGAATGAACACGATCCATATCATATCCATTTTGTAATCATAATATATAGAGAAAACGTAAATTATATAGACATATTTAAAAGAAACAATAATCGGATCGGATAATATCGTTATCATATTGATGCTAATAAGTAAACTCAACTACTTCGATTCATATCTTCAATATACTGAGTATCACGAGCGATTTAACATACTCTTTGCACTCAGTAATCCTAATAGCTGATAAGTCGATCTGTAAATAAATCATATGCACTCAACCAACATACTATATGTATTTCCGTACTACTTCAAAGAGGGCTCTCTACAGACCATAAACGCATTGGATAACAAGTGCCCAGCAATACGTATCTAATTTAGTATGAAAATAACATTTAAGTATGAACATCCACACTTCAGCATGTGAATGTTTTGTTTCAAGATATTTGTCTGCAGAGGGGAACTTATAATGAAGATGCGCCGTATAATTCCTTATCCCTATCATTACTTAGGTTACTACAATACTACACATATTTCGGAGTATAAGCTAGCGTTACAATGTCATTATGGCTATATATTTTGATCTAGACAATCACAATTGTATTAATTTATTGAAGCGTTTATTCACTCACTTTTTATTATATCGCCGTAATGAAGGTGTGTACATACAAAAATTCAGCTCACAAGATCTTAAAATATTTTATATGACTGGACTAATAAATGCAACACTCAAATAGCAAAACCTATTATTAAAAATATTAATTTTCTTTATTCTCACACATGATAATTTATGACACTGAATTAGTAAAATTTTAGGGATCACATATACCAAATAGTTGCGAATGTGCAAGAAATTGAATGAACCCACACGTAAAATCATCACAAACACAAGACCAGCAGACGATAAATCAGTGTCATGATGGTGTCATTACACATAGTATCTAATACAAGACCTAGTAACATCATAAGATACAGTCGTTAGTCAAGTTCTAGGGCTTACAATCTAGGCCATTGTTAATGTTATCTGAACAATCTTGTCATTGAAGACTGTGCATTGATGTGTTATCTTGTGGTACGCAAGTCCACAGCATAGAAAATACGTACCTAGTATACATTAAAATGCCAAGCTTTAAGTTAAAGTTTAGTTATAACAGGATATTGTAAAATTCTCACGGGAACAGGAGTGAGCGGGGAAAATCTTTTGTATGAATAAATCTAAGCCGCGTAAGATAGATGATTGAAATTTGGCATGCTGGTACCTTAATAAACGTAAAGATTACTTGCAACGCGATATTGCGAAATTCCCGCGGGAACAGGAGTAACTGGGCTTTTTGGACAAGCTGTGTAATTTGAAAAACGGAAAACTTGCAACTGTTTCATCGTGGATTTGAACACCCTTTCCCGGGGATTTGAACACCCGCCCTTCCGGGTATCGCGCCCAGACGTGCATCACATTTTTTTTAGACTCGGTGAAATGCATTGTGCACTATCACCAGGAGGGCTGGTTCTCTCCATGTGGTGTGTCGGACTCCCCGGCGGCTGGCGAGAAGATGGTAAATGTCAGTCGCTGCACCTGGGCGGAGTGCAATGCCCAGGTGGTCTACCGACTGAAACAGCGCGATGTACCTCATCGCCTTGGCGGCGTTAAGGTTCCTGGCATAGCCCAACTACCACGACGCCACCGGCTAACACCCGTCCTTTCGGGTATTGGGCCCAGACGTGCATCACCTTACAACAAGCCAGCTGCTATTGAAGCCGTTATATTTTTCCTGCATATTACCTTTTAAGCCACAGTTGGCGCCATCAAAATCGACAGCTTTTTTAAGCTAGTGCAAGGTTTAGCACTTAATTTTTTTTTTTATTTATAATAATATCACATGTTTCATCAACACTGCAGTTTACATTTCTGCGATGAAATAATGATGTCTACGGCCGTTAGTGTATCACTAACATACCTTACTAGGTCCTCTTCAGATGTATTTGTACTTCCTCATAACTGATTTAAATTAGCCAATTGCGCAGGCGACGCTATTCATAGCAGGAATGTAAGCGCTTGCGATATATTGTGTATTTTGTTCAATTGAATCACAATCATCGATATTATTTATTTACTAGCGACCGCCCACGACTTCGTCCGCGTGGAAATGGTTTTGACAGCAATGGTTTATTAAAATAGCCTATTATACCTTGTAAAATTTGCTTGCATTAGTGAAAGTCCCGTCGAAATTGGTCCAGCCGCTTTGGCATTACATACACTTTGAATAAAAAATCGTTATTTTAATATACTTAACTTACAAACAGACACTTCAATTTATTTAGTTGTCAAAGACCAATATTTAACAGTTTGATTGCCGATTTTAGAGACTTACTTTGATTAGGTACCAGATATACGTTGAGCTAGCCTGGTTAAAACAAAAATATATTATATAATATTAATTTATTTATTTATTGCATTAAATACCATATTTTGTGTGCATGATTAATAACATGACATGATAGGTCATGATATTAGACAATCAATTACGCTTTAATCAATAGAAAGATAAAAGCCTATTAATTATGTCTGTAGATGAACTGAAAACTAAACAGCCCTCTTCACAATATTTGATTCATTTGATTAATGTATCTTCATAACAGCTGATGGCAGTAAGGGTTACAATGCGTAGTCAATCTGCGTCATAAGATAAGGCACTAAACAATATATGTACTTTTATACAGATAATAAAGGATTTCCTAAAAAAGTTTTCGATTAGAGCTTTTACAACCTGTTATTACTTTGATGCAGCGAATACCCAATAAAATAGAATTATCCGTAATGAAACGATTAGATAAATCATAATCGAACAACGAGCACTACAGTTAATGTACAGACTACTACTACTAGTGTATAATGTGAAGAAATTTGAACATTTGTTCATTAGTAGTAGTATATGTATTTACATATAGCAAAAATACACATATTAATATTTAATAAGGCATTACCAGGAATAGATACGATAATGTAAACATCTTTATGTCCATCTGTCTAGAACTCGTAGATAACATGAAACCGGGTGATTGTATCGCGTCAAACCAATATTGTACTTCAGATTACCCGGAAGATCTAACAACGCCATTTGTGAGTATTTATGATGTAGTAATACTTATATACTACCAATAATAAATAAATAAATCATCATCATTTTTATACATTCGTACCAAATAAAAAAATATTCTATTCTATTCTATTCATCACCCTTTTACGACTTTTACGACGCATAAAGAAGACCATGCATACCTGTAACAAAAAAAACTTAATTAGAAATCGGGTTTCAAATAAAGCAATCGGATTATTGGCACTTCAAATTTGAGTCCAGATTTTTCGAGATATCATTCACTAGACTAGCATACGACCTACAGGGATTCGATAAATCCATATCGAGTTATTCGAATGAATGATCTAAATAGGTCCAACTTATAAATCGTCAATACAGTATTATTATGATTCTACCACCGATTCGAAATGTGCCTCATAGCCGAGAGGACTTTGTTTTCAATAGTATAAGTAATAGTTAGTTTTATTGTATTCATTGTATTAGTTGGTACCTTACTTAGTCGATAATTAAAAATAATTAAGATAATTCTTTCGTGTATGTTGTATTCGCCTGTAATAGACATATCTTTTATCAATAGCTAGTATATAAGTATAATTTAAACGTATAAAGATAGTGTTGTTGGCGAGTCTTTAAAATAAATAAATAAATTCTACCACCGATCCGAAATGGTATATGGTGGTGGTAGTCTTCAGCTCGGCGTTTGTGTGCGTGCGGTTAGGCGTATTGTACGGCGCTGCGAAGCTGGCGGGAATGGAGACGTAGTGCTCCGAAATCGGACGATGCTATGCAATAGCTATACCGCGGCAGCCCCCGAGTGCCGCACGTCTTTGTTTCTTTTTAATTTGTTTTTATAGCGGCAACGGAAATACATCGCCTATGAAAATTTCAGCTCTCTACCTATCACCGTTTATGAGATCAGATACAGCTTGGACACAGACAGGCGGACAGACGAACTGCAGAGGCTTTATAATAAGGTCCCGTTTTTTTACCTTTTTTGGTACGGAACCCTCAAAATAAACCTTGAACTTGGCCGAATCGGTTCCAACCTGTGTTCCACTGTGTTTACCAGGTTCCTGGTTTCCACGGCCATCAGGGGTAGACAATGGCTGCGAACCATGCCATGAGAACATAGCGGTGCGCAGCTATGCGCAAGCGCATACACTTCGCACGGAAAAGACCACTAGCTAATTATCCACTGTTGGCTAGTTTTTGTTACTGGTGGGACCATTAGCAATATAAAATGCTCAAGTTATGGCACTGAGTGACAGGGTTTCTCAGATCAATTTGTCCGCTAGATGGCGTGACGTATCCGTTGAATATAACCGCCTTATTCAAAACTATTTCCTGAGGTTTGGACTTGTGGACAGACTGTCGTCAGCCAATCACTGTCAATCTTATAGATCATGAAAAGACATTAAATAAATATTTCGCAACATCACATACATTGATCTGATCCCGGGGTAAGAAGGTTAAGCACTTGTGTTACGGATATCAGAATCACCAGTGGATACACAAATAGACTTAAATATAGTTAATACAGTGCCGAGTTACTGAATTAAAAACAGTTTCGTATAAGATTTGGCAATAACAATATTAATGTTAAGTATTAACTGTGTGAAAGATTAAACATTTTAGGTATATGCTCCAGTTAAGCCTATAAATAGATAGGTACTGTACAGTATTAAACACATTAGTGCCTGATTGAAAATTGTACGGTATAGAATAAAATTCTTGACTGTCTGACTCGATGGAAGAAAGGTTAGAGAACCCTGGCGAGTAATGGGTTCGATTCCCACTCGGCTCAAATATTTGTGTGATGAATATCGGTGTTTGTTCCGTGTCTGGGTGTGATTATGTATTTAAGTATGCAATTATGAATATCTACGGATGTATATCAGTCTCCGACCATCATAGTACAATTTGATAGTATGGGGTCAGGTGGCCCTTTGTGGTGATGTCCCAAATACTTATTTACTTATTTAAATAATGTAACAATTGATAAATAAACGAATTATCTGTGTTGCAATGTCTCTCTTTTAGATCCAAGCTTGCGAATTTGTACTTCATATTAACCAGAGTTAAACGGGTATTTTATAATATCAACAACAGAATGCCGGTAGTAATACCACTTTGTTTATTACATTATGTGCATTACTCATAGTCAGCTTCCCTTACGAACGTCGATTGTCCGATGAGTAACTACTAGTTATGAACGGTTAACCTTTAACTGTACAATAACATTGTGATGCGTACATAATTATATCGACTGTCTGTCTACATCACACAGATGCTTTATTGTTTAATAAGGTAATTGTTAAAATGAGTGATGTGATTCAATAACGGTATGTCTGTCATCTGAAAATGCATTCATAAAACCGTAAAAACCCAAAATATATTTTTAACTAAAATATTTGCGTTGATTTACCTGATTTCTAGACTGTTACTTTTTACAAACTGTATGACTTGTCTCATTTACAATTGGTAACGATTGTCGCTTAAAAGAGTATTGAGTTTTTTGCCGGAGTCATCTCGTAGAATAAAGGTGGAATCGGAACGATATGTAGAATCTTATTATTAGTAATGTGACAATTTTTATGTGCATGTAAATTGCCTACGTAACTAAAGATATTTTGATTTTGTTAGGGATACTACAAAAAGTGATTTTAGAAATTTTAATTAATAAATATCGAGACTCTCCAGAGTGTCCAAATACTGTCAAATGATTAAAGAATCTTTAAAGCATACCTTTCTAATACCAAAAACTACAACCTTTTTTTTTTTAGTTTTTATTCGTATGCGTTATTTTGTTTAATGGTCAGGAATAGATAGATCACCGAACCGAATTTCAGTCTTATCGACAAATCCTATTCAACGGAACCAACGGCCGAAAGTCACACGTTGCACATCACAAATGCACCGTTGCCGGTGCATCAGCGTTGCACATAAACGACATGTTAACGCACCATTGTCGTTATCAGCCCGGTGCATCCCGTATCCGCCTGACGTGATGGCGATAACAATGTCGTTTTTAGAATGCAACTTGCACATGCATGTGTCGTTAATCATTTCTGTAGCGTGACCGGGCATACGCGATTTTGCTCAGGCCTAATAGGGATTGCTTGGTGTTCTTCCTTGTTAAGACATACGCATAAGTCGTTGCTTGCCATGCGAGAGGTCGCCAGTTCAAACCCCGCCAGGTACCAATGTGTTTTTCAAATTAGAAATTCATATTACCATCATTTGACGCTTTAACGGTGAAGGAAAACATCGTGAGGAAACCTGCACACCTAAGAAGAAATTCTAAGGTTGTGTAGTGGACCAACCCGCACCTGGCCAGCGTGGTCTCCTAAGGCCTTATCGCCCTAGTTTAGGGTAGGCCCGTGCCCCAGCAGTGAAGACGTATATGGGCTGATGATGACGATGAAGACATACGCTTACCAGTATCAAAGTTCTAGTAGCCAGGTAATAATATTTAGTTGCAGGGAGGTAATATTGGGTTGATGAGGTTTCGTTGGATGCAGGCCGTAGAACGGTCGCGCTGGAGAGTTTTGGAAGAGGTCAATGCTCAGAGGTGGACAGCAATAGGCCGAGTTGATTATGGATAATAAGGGAGGTAATTTGACCAGGTGCACTATAGCAAAGGCTCTTAGCTCATTAATCGCCATATGTAGACCGTTGACATTTTCATTGATGTACCTACCTATGCAGGTTGCCCCATAACAACATATCATCATCATAAGCGCATATATGTCCCCATGGCTGGGGCACGGGCTACCCTAAACAAAGGCGATAAGAACTTAGTCAACCACGTTGTGCAAATGCGGGTTGGTCCTAAGTTTCATCAGAGGTGTGTCGGTTTCCTCACGATGTTTTCCTTCACCGATAAAGCGTCAAATAATCGTACATACGAATTTCAAATTTGTAAAACCAGTGGTAGGTGTTTGAACTGGCGACCTCTCGCATGGCAAGGAACGACCCAACAAATACTAGACCAAATAAAATATTTTAAGAAGTCAATTCTTTCTTCGTAACTTAAAAGATAGGGTCAGCTTATAAAAATTTCGTCGGATCTCATTACAATTATTACGCCCATTTGAAATCCGATATGAGGTAAGATAACCCTTACAATGCACAGTAACTAAATAAAGTAGAGAATGAGAAAGTGCTCTCACGTTTCCGATGTAGATATTTTGTATTTGGGTGGCCCAAACGATACTGTCAATCACGTATCGCCTTTTAGAGGTTTAGAGCCAGTGGCTAGACGGGGAAGCGAGCTTTCAACGGCTTAGACCGGCTGATCCAATTAAATACTTCCACTCGTGGAAGGAGATTTCGTCGTACGAATATACATTTTACTTTTGTCATGAAATGGGTCAAATATGGCTGCATGAAATCAATATGACCATCATGAAATCAATATATGACACCCAGACTGTATGACTTGGCTCATATACAATTTGTAACATGATTGTCGCTTTAAAAGAGCACCTAACTATATCAAGTTTCTTGCCGGAGTCTTCTCGGTAGAATCGGCGTTCCGAACCGGTGGTAGAATCTTATAATTAGTAATGTGACGATTTATAAGTGCATGTAAATTGCCTATATAAAAAAGACATTTTTGATTTTTTGTTTTTTTATGAAAATAAAAATCATGGTTCATTCTGATATACGTAACACTAAGTACAGCTTTTTGCCACGGGATCAGATCAATGTATGTGATGTTGTGTAATATTATTTATTTGGTTGTAAAATGGACATTGGACAAGTAAATACCTATAAACCTACTGATAGAACTGATAAGTGAGTTGGCTATAAAAACTCCCATAAATATGTCCTATTAGTCACAATTACCGAGGCCAATGTTTTATCATTTCAATACGATGACTCAAACGAGAACTATTCGTAATTGATTTTTATTGGAAAATTTAAGTCTACCATTAACATTGGTTCAGCTAAATAAAGGAAACTTTTGAAATCCAATCAGATGTTTGAGCCGCCTTAGACACAAGTTAATCAATCCCTATAGACGTATCTATACTAATAATAAATCTGTAAGGGTCGGTCATGGAGTAAGTTAGTTTGTTTTCAAGATATTGTGTTTATACGCTCAATATATGATACTGATACTAATTTCTCGATTTTAAGAATTTTTTTCTGTATGTATGTATGTTCCTCCATAACTCTTAAACCAATTAACCGAGTTTGATGAAATTTAGTATAAAACACATAGACATCTGGGACATAGGATAGGCTATTTAAATTCTAGCTCCAGTTATGATAAGACGTGGCCCCCATACAAACCTAATTGTAAAAATCGAAATGTACGCGAACAAAGTCGCGGGCACAGCTATTTATTAATATAATGAGCAAAATGCGTAATCTCGCAAAAATGGTCGCATTTCATTAATTTATAGGCCAAATTACATTCGCTTGCTCATTCTATTTCCGTCACGCGAAACATAGCCAATCTACCAGCTATATAGAATTTATAGCAAAACATTGTCCACACACAACGTAATCTCACACTTTACAACCACTGTCAACGACCAGTGACAGTATCTCTGTTAAAAGAAAACAAGAGTATGTTACCGAAGTCTTGCGTATTGCTTCAAGACACGCGAGCGTATAACGAAATGCGAATTCCAAGCGAATAAAGCAACGAATACACAAAAGGAGAAAGGCCGATTGCGCCACGATTAAACGTTTTCTGATCTAGATTCGGTTGTGCAACTCGTTCCAGTGTTGTGTTCGTACCTTGACTTTTGGATTTCCTAGTGTCCTATTCCTTTGTGATAGACAAAGGGTTGGTCGATGATTTATAATAAACAATAGGCAGATATGTTATAACCGCGTGATAAGTGGGACACAAATCTGTCCTAATTAGGTTACTTTGTAATATAGCTTTCTTATTTCAGTAAAGTGTCGAAAAATTGCATTAATTTAAAACGAAAATTACTATGGAGGTAACATAATTGACTGGCTCGGTGGAACAGTGGTTAGTGTCCCAGGTTTACTACCTACGGCTCCAAGAGTCGTGGGTTTGATTCCCACTCGGGACAAATATTTGTGTGACGAACATCGGTGTTTGTTCCGTGTCTGGGTGTGTATTAAGTATATTTGTGTATCCACTGTTGATTCTGATATCTGTAATACAAGTGCTTAAGATACTTACCACGGGATCAGATCAATGTATGTGATGTTGTGTAATATTTATTTATTTTATTTTTATTTATAATATGTTAATATCGGATATGATCTATAGAATATTAATACATAATGTGATTCGCCCTCGCTTTACTTCGGGTATATCATACATAAAAACCATTTAAGTAAATCCCTCTATCTATTAAAAAAACCGCATCAATATCCGTTGCGTAGATTTAAAGATTTAAGCATTTAACAGACCGACGCGGGAAAATATTTTGCTTTATACTATTTAGTGAAATACCGAGACGTCCCGGATTTGGGTCTCGGATAGAACCAAACTAACTAAACCGATCACAAAACTCACGTAGAGTTTTGTGATCGGCTGCTACGGCCGAAATTGGTCGGATAACTTATTTATTTTTTATACCACCGTATGTTTTAGCAAAATTATGACAATATTGATAACATGATAAAAGAAGGAAATGATAATCCAATCGTAATTACATAATTTCTTCCAGTTTCTAGTAAACACTAGAAGTGAATTTTATCGTTGAGCGAAGATATAAAAATAAGGTGCGTGCAGGAAGACTTTATTACACGATTCATACGTAACTCAGTGACCTAATGACTAATCATATTAAATTGAAATTACTGTAATAAAAAAGAATTTATTAAAAGTGGAAACATTTTTATTAATCAATTATTTAACAAATGCGTTTTGGAGCAGACTAGTAAAATGGTTACGAACATCGATATTAAACCGGAAGTAAAAGATAATTTATTTTATTATACAAAAAAAACGAACTGTAATCACTGTTTTACGTATTGCTAACCAGGAAAAAGATTATCGTAGTGTTGCCTCAAATGAGAGAACTTATGTAGCTTTAATAGTTTAACAATCAATGACTGTTAAAATATGTCTTTATGGGTCTACACGCGATATTAGGAGTAGCAAATTACATAGCTACTTACTGCCCGACGTTTCGACTGGGTTACACCAATCGTGGTCGCGAGCGACCGTGTCGCGTGTAGACCCATAAAGACATATTTTAGTGTAATGGAACGCGAAAGTCTAAAATCTTACACATGACTGTTTCTGAAATACTCCTATTAAATCGTATAAAACATTTTATTTTTACCATGGGTAAAAATACCAATAAAGTAAAAACTAAACTTATTCAAATATGCCATGATGATATACAACGTATATATATATATACAGGCCTTTACATCTAAATAGATGATTTATGTAGCATCTCGCGGTCTATCACGGCAGCTGCGCTCGTGGCTGTACAAGCCGATGCGAGACTGGATCTTACGTCCGCATTTGCAGCAGGAGAACTGAGCGCTGCTAGGGTTCGGGTTTTTGAAGTGACGGTTGACACGTTTCACTGCAAGTTTCATTCAACGTACGTACATAGTATTTATCAAACTGATCTTTCAGATGTTTAACTTTAAGAATAATTTACATAATAATGAACGCATCTTAAAAATGAACGAAAAAAAATTAAGATAACAAATGTCTAAAGTAACTCTACTATACAGACTAATTATACAGATGTTGTAGACTTATAGTAGCTGTTAATTACCTAACACACTATTCGTAACGGATTTAATTACTTAGTAGTATTTCAAAGTAGGTACAACTTGATTTTAATTAATGCAATTCTACGACCTAACAAGGATAATTTTCACGGTATTCATTTTACAGTAACATCAATTTACGATACGCGTAAAACCACATAAAAATTAATAAAGAAAAGCATTCAAAGATATTTTCATTAAACAATCGAAAACAATTAGAGTCAGTCTTAAGCCCTTGTGTTAAAGATTAACAGAAAGAATAAAAGTGGTAGGTACATAAATATACTGAAAAATAAAAATATCACACGGAACAAACACCCATGTTAGTGTACGAATATATGTATCTCGGGTGGGAATTGAACCCTAAAACGAACGAATCCTGGCACAGCAAGATACAGTAGCGATACCATAAGTTTAAAAGTTACGGACTCGATATCGCCTACGTAAATATGTCTATGAAAAACTTGTACAGCAGCCCTGGTGGTTACGCTAAGAACTAAAATCGGTCGTATGAAAAAAACAACTCGATAGGTTTTTAACGTACGTAAGTTTTCGATAGCCAACTCATGGTACCGCTACAGGGGCGTTACCAAAGGGGCTATCGAGTCATCCTTAACAAATATTAAGTACTAGTGACCCGCCCTTGCTTCGCTCCGGGTACATTATACATAAAAACCTTCCTCTTAAATCCTTCTATCTAGAAAAAAACCGCTTATAAACCTATTGTGTTTAAAGATTTAAGCATACATAGGGACAGACAGAAGCGACTTTGCTTTATACTATGTAGTGATTAATTAGCTAAAGTTACACTTGAGTTCAGACCTCTTGTCTCTTTAGAAAATGTCTTGTTTAAGCTGTCAATTATTTCCTCCGAGCCAACAACTTTCTAGAGATTCTTATCACATCAAGGTGAGGGAAACCGAGGCAGACAATCGCTGTAATTGCACCACCGAGCATTCCACTGGGTATCCATCGATTTTTAAATCGATACTATCGTATACATCTATAGAATAAAGGCGTCCGACCGATTTCAGCCATGGCGGCCGATCTCAATTGAGATCAGCCATGTGCGCAGGACATATTATAGTGCACAAGTGTGCGCGCAAACACAAGTGCACTCTCTATTCCCTTACTCTCATAATTCGGTGAGACGGCAATCCGACATGACCGATGAGAGATCGGGCGCAGGACCACCGGCTTAACGTGCTTTCCGAGGCACGGGCGTTCAACCGCCAACTTCCTAACTCCGGGCTGAGTAATTTCATTACAGAAAAACTCACACAAATTTTGCCCGACCCCGGATTCGAACCGGGGACCTCTCGGTCCTAGCGCAGCACTTGCTACCAATAGACCAACGAGGCAGTTGATCTATAGAATATCCAGGATAAAAAGAAATAATAATATGAGAACAGAAAATA
Source organism: Maruca vitrata (assembly GCA_039566165.1). Taxonomy (NCBI): domain Eukaryota; kingdom Metazoa; phylum Arthropoda; class Insecta; order Lepidoptera; family Crambidae; genus Maruca; species Maruca vitrata. The sequence goes on along the minus strand of CM076936.1, from coordinate 5,875,127 downwards.
CATTTTTATTCACAGCCCATTTAATAGCGGTGTGGTTCAAGTTGAAAAGTTCAAGACTGGCCCGGTGGAACAGTGGTTAGTGACCCAGGTTCTATTCCCACTCGGGACAAATATTTGTGTCTCACCGAACTATGAGAGTAGGGGAACAGAGAGTGCACTTGTGCAGTATAATATGTCCTGCGCAGTTGGGTGATTGAGATCGGCTGCCATGGCTGAAATCGGTCGAGGTTACTCCAAATCGTCACAGTGCCATTTAAGATCAAAAATCACCGGTGTCCTCAATGCGGCATTCTTTAACGATTTAAACCTACAAGTTACGTTTCAACTGCCGAGATAACGTTTCGAGAGAACACAAAGTTAATTGAACATCGCCTTAACTGGTCAGGTCCAATCAGTTAGTGCACTAATCACCGGTTAATTACAATAAAGAATCAACACATATTAGCATAATCGCTGATATAGGGGAACGAGATCGTCACAGCTGAACGAGCAGTGGATCAGATATGAAAGTTATTTATGACATTTGCATTCGTGTGTAGAGACTGTGCTCTCTACTCCACTCGATTTTACGGACCAAGTGACATTATGATAGAATATTTAAATATTATGGGGTAGTGTGGTCAACTATGAATAGTCTAGGTATTTACAATACTTAGGAAGCAAAGGAACTAATCCAGGCATTTAGAAGATGTTAGTAAAAAAATTGCTTCTAATATAATAGAGCGCACCGGAGAGTTTATTTTAAGATAAGACAAATTATTAACTTTTATAAAATACCTTGTCATTTTTACTACATCCCAGTTTTTTTGTTCGGAAAGGACTAATTGCAGATAGCCGTCTGAGGCCTTTTCAGCTTGATACAATGTGTTTAATAAGTGTGTTTTGCGCTGTTATGCTAAGGCTACATTAGTTATTAGTACATTAGACACACAAATATTAATCTTCACTGTAATTCGTAAGTGTAGCCACGGAATTACACTATGCTCACAACATCCATAAATGCTGAAGATATGAAGTGCAATCATTGATAATTCTATATTTAAGCGAAAGTTTTATAGCTATTTCAAATCTTCTATCAACACTTTCGCTTGTGTTTAATTATATTTATTACCAGTCTTCGCACTGATGCGATTAATGTTTTAAAAACGTTTAAAATTAGATCAGAAAACAATGTTTCAATTCAGCTTTGTTAATAAAAGGATAGATATAGATGATGGAACTACCAGATACTGTAGACAGACTATTAAATAAGTAACAAAACATTATGAAATAAAACAGTACTGAGATACGGTCACATGAAATACTTTTTGTTATATCATCATCATCATCGTCCGCCCGTATACATACGTCTCCACTGTTGGGGCATGGCCCTACCCTAAACTTGGCCGATAAGGCCTTAATCAACCACGCTAGCCAAGTGCAGGTTGGTCGACTCCACAACCTTAGAATTTCTTCACAGGTGTGCAGATTTCCTCACGATGTTTACCTTACAAAAAAACTGGCTTATCAGAATAGTATTGATACAATTAATAATTCCGACACGCTGCCAATATACCAAACTCCATCCATATTTAGCCATCGAGCCATACTGGGATAATTCACCGTTAACTTACATACCGAAACGTGCCACATAAACCAACATGGTTAGCTAAATCAGACACGATTAGCCATTTGTGCGCTTGGCATGATCCGCACAAGACCGCCACTTCCGCCTTGCAGGAATCGCATACGGCATTTCAGTTACCACCATCACACAAACATAGGGTTTCTGCTGTATGACATAAGGAAGAAATTGGCGTGTGCACTGCTTTAAGTGTGTAGTGTGTTTAGTAAGGTAAATAAACAGACGCTCTGACGAATAATATTTCCTTGTATGGGTCGGACGACTGCGCGCTTTCCTAGCATTTAGTGTTTCAAAGAGAATCAGTGATTATTGTTAGTTCGAGTTTACTTTCTAAGAAGTTGATTTGAAGTAATATAATTTTTTAATGAAAATACAATTTGTTGTACTTACTGCCGTCAAAAATACTGACTTACGATGATGGCTTGGAGTAGCCTTGTCATCATCACCGGAGGATCATCATTACGGGGTAGCGGATGGCTCTCACCCCTAAAGTATAGTTCTCTATACTTTAGAGCCATTGGAACATCTTTGTTCATCATAGAATAGCCATTACAAAGTTTGAATGTTGAAATTACCTACCAAATGATCGACAGAACTGCTAGGCTAACACAGTACCAAAAAGGCATTTATCAGGTTAGTTTACGAGATGATTTATAGAAAACAGAAGTGCTTTATTTTTAACATGCACGTTATTATCTCATAAACTCGGTTCAAGTTCCCCTTACCTTTCATTTCAATGCTCAATGACTCACCGCGACTTGACCTAACATTTCCTCGCCAATACATAACAAGCTTTATCTTACCAGCAAAGAGTATAAATTCGGATGAGGCGTTCTCGATTGACCGTGCCAGCGAGTTCGCCTGAACTAACCGAGTCTTTGTGTGCGTGATTCGAAACGAACTCTTTGGATCTTATGCGCGCCTGGTACTTTTGACTTAGTTGAAGGATCGATATTGTTCCGTTCCTCCCCCTTACGATTCATATCTCCCATCAAATGTTGGTCTGGACTGTTAGAAGAATTGTTACACAAACGTATTCGACAGACGTTATGTATTTCAAAAGTGATATTAGGTGGGCATCTCGTAAGTATATCCTCATAGTTCAATATTTTTAAATGAAATTTAAGCTACCATACAACGCCGTTAACCAAAATATGTAATCAACAACTCCAGCCCCCAAGAGACAGGATTATCTAGTTTGGGGACTACTAGTAACCTATGTTGTAATGCCATTTTTTGAAAATAAATGATTTCATTATTTTTATTTTTTATTTTTATGGTATGGAGAATAGTGATTTGATTTTGAGTTGAATCCCCTTGGAAAATAGGCGTGATAACATTTAACTATCTCAGACAAGTATTTCTACTTCATAAAATATGTAATTCCAATACCACATGTTCAACCTTCAAATGCTTTGCATACGACATTACACGAATGTTTGCGAGCGACTCGGCAAAAAGTCAAAATAGTCGCGCTAACACTGAGTTAACTGTCCCTACGCAGTAAGATAATACGTGTAAATGAAAACTATTGATTTTTCAAACCCCTTTCTAGGGGGCCAGTGGCGAGCAAAATTGACACCTAAACTAGTTAGTGATGACGTCATATTCTATAGTATGGAGGTAGGTACGGAGTGTGAGTCACTGAAACGGTATAAATTCTAGTGCACATTGCTAATTGTGTTCCCGGAAACAGGGAATGGCCTGTGACGTAGATAGATTGTGTGTTTACGTTCGCTGGACTGACTAAGAAATTATTCAATACAAATGATTCAAGTGAAATACCTACATAGTAGAAACCTTACTAATTTAAATAGTAAGGTTTTGTAGGAACAGGTAATATTTATAGAACAGGATCTTAGAACTAATGCCGAATCATCTTCGTCTTTATTGAAAGAATTTTAATTTGTTTTGAAAAATTGAAGTAAATTAAGCACGACTTTCATATCAAGAAGTTAAAAGAAAATAAAAAGATTATGAGGCAATTTCGGCCAGTCAAACTAAACATTATTAATTTTTTCATCATTTAATATCTAATTATATGCTATCAAACAAAAAATTTACTATAATCTGGATTCCAATGACCTAATATTCAATTTTATTCAGTACCAATAATTGAAATATACTTTTAATACTCCTATGTTCTGACAATATGCACCTTATGTGCCAACTTATCAAGAAATTGTAGAACAATATTTATCTACTCTTAGCTAATTATACTTATCACTTTGTTCCACTCAAGTGATTCCATCTAGCTAATTGGTAAGTTTAATGAATACTCAACGATGAAAGCGCGCAAATTAAAAGATTGCGACATAATTATCAACTTAGTAGATATGCCAATAATATGTACTACAATCAGTTCTGAAGAAACTTAACTCTTAAAATAACTTGAATCTTGCACATAGTGAGGGCGTCAGATCAATATTATATTAGTGGAAATAAGTATATTATGTTAATAATACTTAGAGGTGAGAGCCATCCACTCCCCCGCAAGTCCGGTGATGATGACAGGGCTACTCCAAGCCATCATCGTAAGTCAGTTAGGAAAAAAAAGTTAATAATGCTCACTAATAAAGTACTTAAATCTGCCTGTTTCTGTCATACTTTACGCCACAACGACTGAAGCGATTTAAATGAAATTGGCACATAGTTATAATAGATATATTATAATATAACAAAGGCATAAGCGCGCGCTTTGGGACCCAATCGTGTCCTTATTCTGGCACCTTGTGATATAGCTATTTCTTTCATTTGCGTGTTTTGAGTATAGTAAAGTGTCCAAAATACCACAGCATTGATTAAAAATGCAAATTACTATGACGGTAACATATAATATAACTATAGTTTAAATAATTAACATTGGCCGGCTGCGCTATAAATGAGAAATAACGTCGTAACAGACAAGAGTCGCAACAGCGAGCTAGCGTTTACTACTTTTTGGTTCCGGTGACCAATATATCTATTAACGGGACAAACCACTTGTCTATGGATATTTCAATATAACCACAAAACAACATTCTTAGATTCGCAGTAACCTACGTACATCATACATTACTAATAGTTTAGTCATTCATGGGTGACGTCAACATACACTTTACTATAACTCGAGAATATATATCAATAGACAGCCATGAATATGAATTACTACCATAACGGGAACGAATCACTATTAGATGTTAGAATTAACGTGAACATTATGTTTTCTTAAGTGAATAAACCAAAACAGGTTATGTCCACAGCTGATTCACATGTTTACCGAATTCTAAAGGCATACAAAATTTTGTTTTGGTTGTGTAAGAGAGACCACACCTACCACAATGGGTATTGCTTATTTCAAAATAAATGAATCATACTCTATTCTAACCGCGCTTCTCTATTCTATCTAGTGAGGTAAACATTTTTAAGTGGTTTACCAAAACAAATTGGTTTAAGGGAAAAGTTTATGATTTATGATGTTATTATGATATACAATAACAACAATATAACAATAGATAACAAGCGTCGATGGCCGAGTGGTTAAGGTCGTTGCTTGCCATGCGAGAGGTCGCCAGTTCAAACCCCGCCAGGTACCAATGTGTTTTTCAAATTTGAAATTCATATGTTCCATCATTCGACGCTTTAACGGTGAAGGAAAACATCGTGAGGAAACCAGCACACCTGAGAGATTTTTCTACGGTGTGTGAAGCCATGTCAGAGGCCTACGGGCGGTTTAAAAACTCTTGACACCAGGTTGTTCATCAACCATACGATAAGAAGGAGAAGAAGATATACAATAACATTACTTCATAGGAGAAAGCTCTGAGGGAGAAAAATATAAATTAACATACCTTGTCTTACGCTTATTCAATAAATAACACAATCGATATATTTTAATTCATACATTTTAATTTTCACACGATAATTTTACATTATAATGTACAGCTTCAAAAGCTTACGTATGTACGATAACCAAGCTTTCAAACATTTCATGACTACGTTTAGAAGGAGGCTTAGGTTTCTTACTTAAAATTTATTTAGGAAATCTGATTGTCTTGAACCCGAAAGCTATAATCAATTGTAATAAAAAATTAAGTTCAGTTAACAGTCCAAATTTTTTCACCATCGAATTGAAGTCGACGAATCAGACCAGAAAGAAAGTGGGTATCCGGCAATACTGTCCATCAATATAATACACTAAACCTCTAATGATAATAATATTATGTTCATAAGAGCAACGGTTTGGTCTCATGGCCGGAGTAACGTTATACTTTTTGTTAACTATGAAGTTCGCGGTCATTGGCATTCAGAATTTAACCGACCAGGCTCGTTAGACCTGCCAAAGTTCACACTGGCTAGTAACGAGTTGGGGTGAACCGAAATTCGTAGGTCTGGGTTGGCTGGTCATAGTTCTATTATGCTATTTTTTATGCAGCGCGTCGAATAGAGGTCGAGTTTTGAGCTTTTGCGTTAAGGTGCTTTTATTAGTAAAGTTCTAACAATTTTGAACCAAACAGCAGTTAGTAGTCAGTGAAGAGTTAGCGTTTCTCTCCTGTGATATTTGTCTTAGAACAGCTTCATGTTACAAGTGATTACATTGGAATCTATGTTATTATGATTTAACTACTATACATACATACAATTGATGATGATGATGAACATTAGCAATGTTACGTTATTCTTTTTCTGGGTCAGTCTAATATTAATAATATAATTAAATTCCCGCAAGAATTCGTACTGCTACCTGATGATTTGAAGCAAAAAAACTTGAAACATTAAAAGGTATTTTAGCTAATTTTTAGGCAAATTTGGTATTAGTTTTCTACATGTTACAGTAATTATGTACGTAACAACATAAAATGACTACGGCCTGACCGCCTAGTTTAGGACAGACTCGTGTCCAGCAGTGGGGACGTATATGGGTTGATGATGATGATGATTTAAATGATTATTGTGTGTATTCGTCGGAAAATTTAGTCAAATTCGGAATTGTTAATAGCAATCCAATAACCTTTTTGGATTAGTAAAAAAAAAACACAATTCAATAAAACCGGGTCATCAGATATTGCCATGACGATGTTGCTGTCATTGTTCAGTTCACATACTGAACAGTATTTGTACAACATTGTGCAGAATCAAATAAATCGAGATACATTACGCACGCAGCATAAGGCTCTGCCAAGGAGGATTCTTGAGACTACATTCTTTCCACAAGGTCAATGCACATCTACCTACGCTTGAAAGTCGCGACTGAGTAAATAAATAGAATTAATTATGATGTATGCAATAGTATATGTCTCTCGCCGACAACAAACTGTGTTTGGTGAATTAATCACGAAGTTATTTAAGGTCATCATTATCATCATCAGCCCATATACGACCCCACTGCTGGGGTCTACCCTAAACTAGGGCGATCAGACAATAGTCAACCATGCTGGCCAAGTGCGGGTTGGTCGACTACACTTCATCATCATCATCAGCCCATATACGTCCCCACTGCTGGGGTCTACCCTAAACTAGGGCGATCAGACCATAGTCAACCATGCTGGCCAAGTGCGGGTTGATCAACTACACTTTATCTTAGAATTTCTTTGAAGGTGTGCAGGTTTCCTCACGATGTTTTCCTTCACCGTTAAAACTTCGAATAATCGTACATACAAATTTCAAATTTGAAAACACAGTGGTAAGAGGCGGGGTTTGTTATTTCAGGTTTGTGTAGGTAACTCACTTTGCACGTCTGAAGAGGTAAGTACATAACTCATTTTAAGAACAATGTGTCAAGCAATAAAAGAATTTACACTACCTATTTCGTAAATTCCTGTATGAGAATTAGGTACGAACGACTTCAATCTTAGGTAATTTATTTTTATTATGATGTGGCTTAGTCGATACTTGCAACAATTTATTAAGTTCAGAATACTGCAGTGACTTTTTAAAAATATGAATAAATGAATCATCTAAGGAATCTGCTTGACTTAATTATAAATTATTCACTACTTGCAACCATGATAATTAAATTGTTTACGGAGATAGATCTCTTTTAGAAACCACTTACAGAGAAAGATTTTTATTTAGTCTAATTAACTCGACAAAAGCTCTATTAATTTTAGAATATCACAGGTCTCATATCAGTGCAATCGCTCAATATCACAATATTGGATACCTGTCTATGTTGTTAGATTTTTGAAAGACATTCCCATTTGACTGAATTTTAATTAGGTATAGGCGTCCGACCGATTTCAGCCATGGCGGCCGATCTCAATTGAGATCAGGACATATTATAGTGCAGGACATATTATAGTGCACAAGTGTGCGCGCAAACACAAGTGCACTCTCTATTCCCTTACTCTCATAATTCGGTGAGACGGCAATCCGACATGACCGATGAGAGATCGAGCGCAGGACCACCGGCATAACGTAATTTCTTTACAGAAAAACTCACACAAATTTGCCCGCCCCCGGACTCGAATCGTTGACTCCTCGGTTCTTACGCAGCGCTTGCTACTAATAGACCAACGAGGCAGTTAGATATAGTTCAGAACTACTTTATCAGATCATAGTTTTTGATGTGTGTATAGTAGTAAAGTAATAACTCTCGAGTAATCGCCAGACACACATATTAATTCGACTTGGGAGATCCAGTTATCTTCTTGCAAAGTATTACAAGGCAGCTGCGAAATATTTTGCTTAGCATGAGTCAAAAGCGTGGCTTGCACGTATGATTTAAAGTACATACATACATATGTATACGTAGGTATATGAAATTTTTCAAGGAGCGAGCATGACTAAGCGTTCGGAAGACTGGGCATATGACCTGGGAAGGTCAGTTACTGCATAGCTGTGGCCGCATTCCTAAAGTGCATTCGGGTAAATGTCATTATCGCTCACTTATGCGTTGTGAGTACTTCCCTTTGGCCCAATTTCGTGTTAAATATAGGTACAGTATTGAGACCGAAAATGTGTTAAGTAAATTGAATAATAACTCACTACGCTTAAAGTTAAAGCAAAGAGAAAACTTTGAGACCTATACGTAATAATTTGTTAATGAAGGGACCTATTCTCATTATTTTTATGTCATCACTGTGGTGTTTATTTTTTTATATAAGCTAACACGATGACCTCACTCCACCTGATGGTAAGCGGTAGTGTGATCGTGATCCAAATATGAGGTCTACAGGCAAAATAGACCATATTGAGCCTGTCGCACTCATCCTGAAAGCCAGCATAAATGCCGTCCCCTCCCCCTTTTTTTTGGGAAAGGCCGACGTGAAAGAGGAGACCACTGCTGCGGCAACAACGAGACAAGGCGTGGAGTCTCCATTGGTATTGAGAGAATAAGACTACCTAATAATGATTTGTGCGGGACTTTACATCAATAAACCACAAGGATGTCAAACAAGAGTTGTGGTTTATTTACAGTGACTTACGTTACGTACACATACTAGCAGTGAGATTATGGGAAGCAAAGCCTTTTTTATATATTTCCACACATACTTACTTATGTGGAACTTCCCTCAAAATAATTTTATGAAATCTACAGTTCAGAATATCCACAAGATTTTTAGTAAGTACCTATTTGTTTGTTGAAAGTCAAACATTAATATATATTTTTTAAATATTTTATTTGATTATTGTTTGGTTTCAATGTTGTTTGCGATACTCATTAATTCATGTACTTATATGTCGTGGCCGCATCGTGGAATAGCCCACTTCATGAAATGATCGGCTATTGAATGAAATAGTTGCATTTTATAAAATATTTCACTGTCCATTGGCCATATTATGATGTGCCCAGGCCAGATCAATGATAAGAAATCGTTTGACGATTCTCCCACAGCTTAAGAGCAGCATAAATTCACTGTGAGGCAAAATAATCCTTTTAATATTTCATGGATAACTAGCTTTCCGCCCGCGACTACGTCCGCGTAGAGACGTTTAACGGGTAAAACATTACTTTTTTATAGCGCAGTCGGTTAAAAAGTAGCCTAGGTATATCCTTTTCTAGGCCCTGGACTATATCTGTACCAAATTTCGTTTAAATCGGTTCAGTACTCTATGCGTGAGAGCGTGACAGACAGACAGACAGAGTTACTTTCGGATTTATAATATTAGTAAGGATAACATCGCGATTTACGGTCAAAACAAGTGTCGATTGTGTTACAAAACATTCACACATGTTTCTTTGCATGTGATCTATTTATTTAATAGACTACATCCTAAAATAGATGACAGACCACACTGGGATGCTCCAATGTGGCCTGCCGACGTAAATATGATCAGGATAATATCAAGTGCAAACATCCAGGGAACATAATGTTGTGAAACAACTGCTTGTTTACTTTGCAGCTATGCATTTTCTCTGTGCATTCGGTAGTCTATTTAGACTATTTATTTTTTTTTATTACGTACCATTTGGTACGCAATAAAATATTATTTTGTTTGAGTAAAACATTACCTAATTATATTGTTGTTCGTATATGAGTAAAATATTCGATTTTGAAAGACGTTAAAATATTTGCGCCGTTTTCCTATGAAACATAGAGAAACCGAATCCATTTTGAAAATAGTTTTCTGATGCTCCCATTCAACATGTTTTTTTTTGCTGTTTAGTTCTGTTATGCGCAATATAACTTACGACCGCACATAATTTATGCACTATAAGCAATTAATACATCAAATAAGTAATTAGACAATACCATGAAGTATGTGTATAATTAGATACCTATATCCAAAATAATAATCAAACAGTACCCTTAGTCTGTGAGTCTGTCTTACACTTAGCGGTGTCCCTTCCGTCGTTCGCGTCTCGGAAGGCAGGCCCAGAAACGTACTTCTGGATCCTGACGACTCCACCACGCTAGCTCAACTACTCGCGACACCGAACGCTTCATACCGTCCATTATTCCGACCCCGCCGGCGGGGTCCTAGAACGCCGCGAACCCGCCCCTCAGCGCGTTGCGTCTCTCCTTACTACTCGATACCGGCACGTGCCGGGTGGTTTCTCCCTCCAAACCTACGCCCGCATTAGGGACCGCCCAACGACGCCCTGAGCCGAGGTCGAGCCCCGTTAGGGCCTCAGGCAAACGTCGTTTAAATTTATTTAGGGGTGATAGCCAGCCAGCCGCAAGTCCGGCGATGATGACGTGGCTACTCCAAGCCATCATCAGGCTCTATGTCAGTTAGGAAAAAAAATACTTAAGGGGTTTTCTCTACAACATTAATTCAATTGATGATCTGTATTCTGTGCAAATAACTGATAGTAACATACTCAATTGAATTCAATAACAGAGCTATAAATAGTTATCACATAAGACCAGTCTGATAAAGTAGGTAGGTATGCAATTAAAATATATATATATTTTTCCAATAAGAACTTTTTATAATTATAACAATTCACCATTCATGTAAGCTGCCGTGAATTTCTGTTTATTATTACTTAACGTGTTTGGTATTGTATGGTGCATCTCAGTAATGAACTTTTTTTTTTCTATCTGACTTACAATGAGTAGCCTTGTCATCATCACCGGACTTGCCGGGGAGTGGATAGCTCTTAATTTGTTCTTCATACCACTTTTACTATTAAGGACAGATCAAAACGTCGGGCAGTTAGTTGCTATGTAATTTGCTACTCCTAATAACATGTGCGGACCCATAAAGACTAATATTTAATATTGTTGTAAGTCCTGAATAATAGTCAATCTTTCTAAATGGAAAAGTGCAATGGAAAACAAAAGTATGGTGATACAGGGATATGTCATAGACAGGTATGGCAGTATAAGTATAGTAGAACGGCGATTATCCGAATTAACTGGGTCCAGGATTGATTTGGATAATCAGAAATAGACTGGTAACAAAGAAAATCGACATACAAGTCAACAAAAAAGTTGTGTAGCCTCTTGCATAAAATTTTCAACTATAGCTGATTTTACAAGCTTTTATTTAACTTGCAATGTATGTATGTATGTATGTATGTTTGTGTGTTCGGGTGGAATTTTATAACTCAATTTTAAGGCACTTGCCCTCAACCGATTGAGCTGAAATTTTGCATGCACGTGTATATCCGATGACAATGCAATATTATTATGACATGGAGCTGATCTGATGATGAAGTCGGAAGATAGCCATAGCAACTCAGTAATTAAATAACATAACCACATCGAGTTTGGGCTCATTTCATTCGACTAGATGAGTACTTTGGTGCTAGATAGTAACCAAGGTCTGATGATGGAGCCGGAAGACAGCCAAAGGAACTCAGTACTTAAACGACACAACCAAATCGAGTTTGGGCTCGTTTGATTCGCCTAGATGAGTACTTAGATGCTAGATGGTAACCAGGGTCTGATGATGGAGCCGGAAGACAGCCAAAGGAACTCAGTACTTAAACGACACAACCCCATCGAGTTTGGGCTCGTTTGATTCGCCTAGATGAGTTGAATGAGATGAACAGACTTAGGAACTTACAAGGTGAAAACTAAAAAGTATAAAATAAATTAAGGTAAAAAAATCTTTAAAAACAAGCTTTTATTTAAATGCGCTAAAAAGAAAAAAATAAACTTTTACACTATAACTTTACTGTCAACTTATAACATTTCAAATTCAACATATTTGACACAATTTATATGTTTTAAAAGCTTGTCGCGAGATTTAAGTACCTACTCGTAATTTTAAAAGCAAGTTTTAAAATACCTGCCTATTAAAAATTTTAAACTAAGAAAGTAAATACGAGTACTTAAATCTCGCGAGCTCTCAAGCTTTTAAAACATATAAATTGTGTCAAATATGTTGAATTTGAAATGTTATAAGTTGACAGTAAAGTTATAGTGTAAAAGTTTATTTTTTTCTTTTTAGCGCATTTAAATAAAAGCTTGTTTTTAAAGATTTTTTTACCTTAATTTTTTCACAACAAAACAGAACAAATATTACTTGATTTTTTTTTTACAGACTAATGCAGATAATTGGCTATTTGGTTAATTGTTGTTCTGTATTTTCAAATATTTTATGGCTGATTATTTTAGTAAAAGGTAGTATTATGTTTCATAGTATAGGTGACTTTGACAGAGTTGCTTGGTTGGTCTGCAAGGAATTTAGATCCAGACAGAAGGATGATTTCCTAATTACTTCCATCTTACCATTTTCCGAGTAACCGGTTTCAAGAGTTGTGGGTTCAATTCCCTCCTGGGACAAATATTTGTGTGACAAACATGAGTGTTCATTCCATATCTAGGTGTTATTGAATATATTTGTGTATTGACTGTTGATTGTGATATCCGTAACACACTTGTGTTAATTTATATCTTAAGCTAAGTTTTATCAAGGTATTGTCTTAAAAACTCTATCAGGAGAATAAATAATAAAATAATATAACACAAAATCACATTGATCTGATTGCATGGTAAGTAGCTTAAGCACTTGCTTAATGTGATTGATCTTAATGTGATGTTGTGTAATATTATTTTATTATTTATTCTCCTGATAGAGTTTTTAAGACAATACCTTAATAAAACTTAGCTTAAGATATAAATTACAGAAATAGCTACCACAGCATTGTATTACCTACAATACATTTACAATTTCGGATGGTTAAATTTTTTTTAGACACAGTTTTGATGTGACAACTCACACATCACAAAATATAAGGTAGATTGTGCCAACCATATTGGTAATTCTGATACTATAGTCCAGTGATGTCAAGGCAACAAGTTAGTAAGTGCCATGAATACTAAACACGGTTGGGAAATGACTGTGCCCCACAGTGACACATGAACATACAGTACCTATTTGCACTTTGAATATGAAATTATTTGTAATACTAATGACCAACAATTGTTTATAAGGAAAATTGTCTGAAAAGACTTTATTAATGTTGTGCATGTTTTTAAAGAGTTTTTATTTTATCATGGAATAATAATTGAATAATAACAAATTTGTTAAGCTATTAATTCAGTTTGATAATGAATTGTGGATACCTAATTGGACTTTATGATATAATTATTTTAGATTTAACATTTTGCTTTAAATAATTAAGTTATCATTACTTAAGTAAAGTGCCTATTTTTGGAGTTCTTTTAAATAAACCCTACTTACCTACTCAAATACTAAAATAATGTCTGTTATAAACTCATTAAGTAGTTTCCACTCATTTGGGAATGTGAATGGTGTTGTTATAAGAGTGATGTCAGTTTGAAGTCACCTATGCAAACAAATATAGTAGACACAACTGTTGGGTTCACATTAGACCTTGAATTTCTGTGGATTAGAAATGGTAAAGTATTTTCTATGACTTAAGTAATTTAGATCTATTTGGCTCCTAAAATTAGGTAGACACTAAGTACATTATATTCTTAACAAGTGTTTGTTGAGATTTATATTTCCTTTACCTTCATTAAGATTTGTTTATTTTAGTCAAAAATAAGGGAAAAACAAACATCTTACCACGAAACATAATTGAAGGTATAGTGAGGAAATTACTTAATCAATTGGTGGAATTAGCTTATCGATTTATAATGAATACAATATCTTTAAAGCACACTAGAATCACTGACGTGTTGATAAAAGTACTCGTTATCTTAGATACCAGTTCAAAGATTACTTGAGGTTACGTAGGCAAAATTGAGTTCTGGTTGTCATACAATTTTTAATAAGGTTTTTAGCATGTAAAATGATTTGCGTATAGGTTAGCCTCCATGTCCTCAAGGCAGACGAGCGCACGCGGTCTTGACATGCCAAAAACTCGAAACGTACGCAGTCCTTTTACGGCAAACATGAATTCAAAAAGTTACCATGAGTATCCCACAAAACCCGTACATTGATCGATCAACGTAGCAGAAGCATACACCGGCTTCGCTGCAGAAGTAACAATGAAATTACCTGTGCGAACTGCTCCCTGATCTCAGTCCTCTCCTCGTCAGTCAATTTTGAATTATCTGCCATCGTCACACAGGTAAAATCACAAAAACAACGATCACAACATCGACGATAAAACGGCAATTACAAAGTGTTTTGATGAATTATCTCGTTTTTAGTACACTATCCACTTAAACACTATTAACTTATTTATCAAAAATAAAGTGGAATTAAAAAACACAGCACAATATTCCTATCGAAAAAAGACACCTTCGATAAAACAATTTCAACAACGCGAAATACTACGTACGAAAGCCGACCAATGAACGGTAATAAAAATAAACTACTACAAAAAAGTCAAAATCTCAAGCCGCGGCTGCAACATATGGTGTTGCCATAAAATATTTTTATTTCTCCTATAATTGGGTTGAAGATATCAGGTTCGTTGGAAGAAACTTGGAAAATATGTGAATATTCAGCTTGGCATTCCTTTTATTTATATTTTACAGTTTTTTTAGTTTCAAAAATCAAATAATTCCCAAAAGTTCAATACTCATTAAAAACATATCATGTAAGTTTTTCTTCATGGGCAAGATTTCCAAATATCTTCAAAAGATACTACTAGATGTCGCTTAAAGCTCAATACAAGATGATACACACGTACACGTAAAGATGTCACTACTGGAAGTGTTTTATTAAAGTGTTTCTACTCACCACTAGATGTCGTTTTCAAGCAAAAATAAATCCAGACTATTCTAGAAAATTCACATTCACAAACTATCTTGAGTGTTCTAGTTTTTGCAGATGTTATCAAAGTCGGACCGCTAAAATTTTGTGTCAACAATTTTTATTTTATTGATTTGTTATTTATGAACTGAATCTTTATTTGGTACATCATCATCATTCTCCTGCCCTTGTCCCACACTAAGTGGGGTCGGCGCAACATGTATATTTCTTCCACTCGGGCCTGTCATTCGTCATCTCTGCGTGTACTCCTTTCACTCCCATATCATCTCTCACGCAATCCATCCATGTCTTCTTCGGCCTTCCTCTACTATTACGTCCATTGACATTCATACTCATCGCTCTTCTAGTCACATGGCTTTCTTCCCTCCTCATAACATGCCCGTACCAAGCTAACCTTGCACTTCTCACCTTTTCTAAAATTGGTGCAACTTTCAGACTTCCCCTTATATATTCATTCCTAATCCTGTCCAACCTTGTAACTCCACACATCCATCTCAACATACGCATCTCATTTGCATGCATCTTCCTCTCTTCAGTCTTTTTCATTGCCCAGCACTCTGATCCATACATCGCGACAGGTCTGATGACCGTTTTGTAAATTTTCCCCTTAAGTTTAAGGGGCATTTGTGGGTCACAAGTTGTTCCCGAGACCTGTCGCCACTTCATCCAACCAGCATTCATTCTATTCTTAACGTCTCGATCAATATTGCCGTCGTTTTGGAAAAGTGAGCCTAAGTACTTAAAGTCGGAGCAGACCGGTAGGGTTACACCATCTAAGGCAATTGGAGAAAAACTGGAGGAGTCACCAAAGCCGCAGAACAGATGCTCTGTTTTGGTGCGACTTATTTTCAATCCAACTCTCTCCAATTTTTCTTGCCATTTTCCCAGTCTGCTTTGCACCTCAGCTGCATCTTCTCCGACAAGAACAATGTCGTCGGCAAACAGCATGCACCAGGGTGCCTCCTCCTGTATGTCTGATGTTAAAACATCCATCACCAGGAGGAACAGGAATGGGCTTAAAGCCGATCCCTGGTGCAAACCAACTGCCACATTGAACTCGTCTGTCACGCCGGCTTCGGATCGGACGTTCGTGCGCGCTCCTTCATACATCCCTTGCACCAGCCTTACATACTTCCCAGGCATGCCTTTTTTATGTAAAACCCACCATAGGACTTTTCTGGGGACACGGTCGTACGCCTTTTCTAGGTCGATAAAAACCATGTGGAGGTTTTTATGCGCACGACGATGCTTTTCGCATAGTTGTCGTAAGGCGAAAATTGCATCTGTTGTCCCCCGTCCTGGCATAAAACCAAACTGGTTGTGGGTTACCTCACATTCCTCTCTCATTCTTCTATCTATTACTTTCTCCCATACTTTCATACTGTGTGACATTAGCTTTATTCCTCGATAGTTGTTGCATTCCTGCACATCACCCTTATTTTTAAAAATGGGTACCAGCGAACTGCTGCACCATTCCTTCAGGATCGTCTCCTCTTGCAACAATTTATTGAAAAATAAAGCCAGCCACTTACATCCATTCGCTCCCAAAACCTTCCATGCTTCAACTGGTATAGAATCTGGACCCACAGATTTACCATTTTTCATACTTCTCACAGCCAGTCTTACCTCTTCAACACTTATTTCATTTACCAAACCTATATTTGTTTGCACGTTTTCTAAATCTCCATTCCAAGTATTTTCCTCGTTCATTAACCTCTCAAAATATTCCTTCCAGCGCTGTTTTATTTCTGCATCCTCTGTCAAAACTCTTCCACTGTCGTCCTTTACACACCTAATATGGGCTATATCCTTCGCATTCCTCTCTCGCAATCTTGCTAAACGGTAAAGGTTTTTCTGTCCTTGGGGGCTTTCCAGTGATTTATATAATTTATTTTGCGCTTTACCTTTAGCAATAGCAACCATTCTTTTAGCTGTTTTCTTACATTCATCATATGCTTTCTTCTTCTGCTCCTTCACCTCAGGGACAACATCTATCCCATTTTTCCAATCTTTAAATGCATACTTCTTTTCTTTCAAAGCCTTCTGTACTTCTTCATTCCACCACCATGTATCCTTTTCATATTAAAAATATTTAATGTTAATGTTTATTTTCAAATAAATACAGTAAAACCCGCTTAAGACGATTTCTCAGGGACCCTATCAAAAACGCGTCTTAAGCGGGAAAGCGTATTAAGCGGGAAAGGGAAAATAACACGAACTATATATATATAATTATGTATTATTTTAAAATTTCGGTTTAATAGGCATTAAATTTTACGTATAAATTACATTCAATACGTAGTGTAGTTAAAATTACATTCACATTATATAATTTGAAACTGTCATGGTTACACACATTAGAAAACTGAAACTGTCCGGGATATTTACCATGTTGTTTTGTTTTAATGAGCCACCGATATTTCGGCACTGTTGCAAGCGCCATGATCACGGGTGAACTGTAGGACTGCGAGAATGACGGTAGGTCTAAGGGCAGACATATCGGTCTACCCTCTTTCTCAGTCTTTTATTACGCACGACACCACTATCATCGTTCACATTATTGTCACTACATTCACATTGGTTGATAAATCAGTCATACCTAAGCCCGAATTAGTGGACTTCCCTAAGTCAAAAGGCATTCGGGGACTCCTTCCCATACATAGCACCTCAGTCATTAGACCCTACGGCATGCGTTACAGAAAGTTTCTACGACGAGGGCCCTGTTGCATGCGTTTCAAAAATAAAAATGCGCTTATAGAGCGCTCGATCTTGGCGGTTTTGGGCGTATTAAACGGGATGACAATCGTATTAAGCGTTAAGAAATGTATGAAAATATATCTTAAGTTGCTGGGACTGGCGTAAAGTGGCGTATTATGCGGGAAATCGTATTAAGCGTGATCGTCTTAAACGGGTTCTACTGTATTCTTCATTTTTAAAATTTTTATCAATTTGTACCATCTGAACGATTATTCTATTTTATTTATCGAAAGGTTTAAATTATTCATATTTTTGGATATTGAAATATTGCGGAAATTTGAAATTGATTCAATAAACCTGTGAACGTTTATATAATTTATGATATCGAACAACATGGTCTATTTTGTATTATTTTATTTTTATCTCTAGTTTAGGAATCATTGGAGTAGTTCCATACATACTGCTCTATCAATTTCATGTGTTTTAGTTATGTGTTTTTTTTAATACAACAGTAATACTTGAAAAATTTACGTGCAAATATTCCCCGTTCCCATAATGTTCTTTGTTTGTTGAAATCGATTTATAATGTCTAAAAATATATCCTTTTTATAATATCTTTGAATGTAAATAATAGATAAACTGCATAGCTCAAATATAACTGAACACTTTACAGATAAGTTATTCAAACACATTAATAGATAAAAAAAATATTTTTGGGTTTGCGACCCTTAAGTGTTGTAGCCCTGACAATCGCGAAAATTCTACTTGCTTCTAGATGGCGCTGTCCGCTTAAATACTCGCTGCGCGCGCCGTACGACATCAGTTTGAATCTGAAAAATACGAAGAGCGCCAGAGCGAAGAAGAGTGATTTCGTTGCGATTTCGCGAATTAATCAGTAATTTCCTGGATCTCAAGTCGAGTTGAGCTCAGTTTGTGTTCGTTGTTGATATTGAAGGAAGAAAAATGTCTCTGCTGCCGTTTTTATTCGATTACGAGTTGGACCGACCCCGCCGCCTCATGGACCAGCATTTTGGCTTGGGCATCACTCCGGATGACTTGCTGTCTGCTGCATCAGGACCTTTACTGAGCCGGGAGTACTACCGTCCTTGGCGTCACCTAGCTGCCGCCGCGAGAGATCTCGGTTCGTCAATCAAGTCTGACAAGGATAAATTTCAAGTGAATTTGGACGTGCAACATTTCTCGCCGGAGGAAATATCTGTGAAGACTGCCGATGGTTTTATCGTCGTTGAGGGCAAGCATGAGGAGAAGAAGGATCAGCACGGGTATATCTCGCGGCAGTTTACTCGTCGTTATGCGTTGCCTGAGGGCTGTACGCCGGACACTGTGGAGTCTCGTTTGTCTTCAGATGGAGTGTTGACTGTGACTGCCCCTAGGAAGGTGCCTCTAGAAGTTCAGGGGGAGAGGAAGGTGCCAATCTCTCAGACCGGCCCGGTCCGCAAAGAAGTCAAGGATCAAGCGAACGGAGATAAAGCTTAGATCGTAGTTTCCTTACCAATGTACTCATTTTATTTCGTTTGTCATCATTCCTATGGCTGATAGTAAGACTGATTGTTTTAAGTTTGAATAAATAAGTTACTTTGAAAGTATATGGTTTTCATTTCTTCCTATTGTTAGTTCTCATCAAGTTTGAATGTGTAGGTAGGCAGGGTGCAAGTAGGGTTGCCAACCGTACTCTAAAATAGATTATTGTCCTCTATATCATGTAGGCGTACTCTATAATCTATAAGACTAATAAAGTAGGTACGCTTACATACTCTTTTTAACCGACTTCAAAAAAAGGAAGAGGTTCTCAATTCGTCTGTATGTATAATATTTTTTTATGTATGTTCACCGATATTTCCGTCAATTATAGACGGATTTCAAAAATTTTTTTTTGGTTGGATAGTGTACACTTCCGAGGTGGTCCCATTTTCACCAGTCTCGGATCTGATGATGGGATCCTGGAGAAATCGAGGGCAGCCTTCAAATTTTATAATAATAATAATAATAATAATCTTTATTGCCAAAAAACTGTGTTACAAGATGTTGTTATAAATAAAAGTTTCAACAGTTGCCCGTATCGGGCATGCAATATGACTTAATACTAAAAATACTGAACTTATTGCTAAAACAATATTACTTACTACTAAAATACTGAACTTATTGCTAAAACATAAACTAATCATAATAAAACCTACTTATTTTAAACTAACATTAAAATACTCATTCAGCGTATAATAGACATTGGATTTTAGCCATTTTTTTAATTCGACTTTAAACTTTGGCAAATCTATGTTTTTTATGTGACTGGGTAAATGATTAAATACTTTGATACCGGTATAATTGATACACTTATAAAATATATTGTTATGAGGTCTGGGTATGGTAACATTATTAATATATTTACTTCGCAGATTAGTTCTGATGGATGATTCGTTATTAAAATAAGTACTATTTTGCTTAATGAATATACAGGTTTCTAAAATATAAATATTCGTTAAAGTAAGGAAGCCTTTATCTTTAAAAGTCGTTCTAAGAGTTTCATCTGAATACATATTATAAATAATACGGAGGCATCTTTTCTGTAAAATAAATGTAGATTGTATATTAGTCGAGTTACCCCAAAAAATTATTCCATATTTTAGAAGTGGATAAATTTGTCCATAATAGGCTGTAACTGTTACCTCAGTAGATGTAGTTTCTGCTAGCATTGATAACGCATAGCATAAACTAGATATCTTTTTATTTATTTTGGCGATATGAGATTTCCAGTTAAAATGGGTATCAATTTCTACTCCTAAAAAGTTAATATTTTCGACTTCCTCTATTTTTGTATTATTTTCTTTAATATTTAATGACAGTGGTTTTGATTTGTAATTTTTAAATTGTATTATTTTAGTTTTAAGTAAATTTACATTTAAATTAATTCTTTTTAGCCAGTCAACAATTTTCTTTAAAGTACAATTTACATTTGTTTCAAAATTTATGTTTTTTTCCTCCTGTATAAAAATAGTGGCATCGTCTGCAAACATGACACATTTTTCCGATATGTTTGGGAAGTCATTTACGTATACTAAAAATAGTAAAGGGCCCAAAATACTTCCTTGTGGTAAGCCTACGGTAATTTTTGACGGTTCAGATTGTACTTCATAAAATGTATTATTTATTTTATCAAAAGTTTCGATAACAGTTACTTGCTCCCGATCAGTTAGGTAACTTTTAAATAAAGATAGAGTTAAGCCACGTATACCTATCCTTTCTAATTTATTTAATAGAATATCATGAACCACGCAATCAAATGCCTTGGACATATCTAGAAATAGTCCTAAACATTTGGTTTTACAATTTAGTGATTGCCACACGTCATTTAGTAATTTGTAAATAGCAAGTATTGTAGATTTATTTTTCTGAAAACCGAACTGATTCTTATTTAAAATTTCATTTGTATCAAAGAAAGCTAATAGTCTAATATATTACTTTTTCAAATATCTTGGAAAAACACGAGAGTAATGATATAGGACGGTAGTTATTAATGTTAGTAGTACAACCTCTTTTAAAAAGTGGTTTTATCTTTGCTTTCTTTAATTCATCAGGAAAACAACCAGTTTCGATCATTAAATTTATTATATGAACAAGAGGACCATTTATGTATTGAAAAGATGCTTTTATTACTTCTATTGGGATGTTGTCATAACCACAGCTCTTTTTATTTTTTAATCCATCAATAATTTTCTTTAATTCATCTGAATCTACAGGTTTTAGGTAGATGCTTTGCAAACGTGAAGAGGGAAGATCAGCTCTAATTGAAGCAGGGTTATATACAGCGTGATTAAAATGTTTATTAAATGTTTCAGCTATATTTTTGGGGTCTGTGATAATATTATTACCATCTGATACTTTTTGAATTGTGCTTTTAAATTTATTTTGAAATGTGGTTTGCCTTTTAATTAGGTCCCATGTAGATTTATTTTTATTTTTACTATTTTTAATAAATGAAACATTCGATTTTTGCTTTGCTAACCGTGTCACTGATTTTAGTACCTTACAGTATTTTTTATAATATGGTATTAGATCAATTTTCCTGTTTATAATAATTTTTCTGTGCAATAGTCTTTTTATTTGGCAAGATCGTTGTATGCTTTTAGTTTTCCAATTTGATTTTCTTTTAGAGGTAACTCGAACTCTGTCTACAGGTACACACAAATCATATAACAATTTAAATGAATTTAAAAATAAATTAAAGGATATATTGACATCTTTATATGAATAAATATCAGAAAAATTAAATTGAGACAAATAATTTACAAAAATTTCAATATACTTTTTTACATTCCTTTTATAAACATACCAATACCTTAAAATACCTTTTTTACAGGGTATAATTATTTTCTGCGCTGAGTGGTCAGACAGGCCAAGATGCATAACATTACAAGTGTATTTATTAAAATTTGTTATTATATTATCAATACATGTTTTCGAGTGAAGAGTAATTCGAGTAGGCTCATCAATAGTGAAGTTTAAATTATATTTCCTAATAGTATTTTTTAAATTAGCACATTTTGGTGTATCTACAAGGAGATTTATATTTAAGTCACCTGCAATAATTACCCTTTTTTTGGCATATCGCGAACGTATTGTTATTTTGTGCAAAAGTAAATCTAATGCTTTCAAAAATAAATCAAAGTTAGAATCCGGCGTTCTGTATAAACATACAATGATAAAATTTAGTTCAGTAAGCTGAATACCGCAACATTCAAATACTTTGTCTACACATAATGGATCTATTCCATGAATTACCTTGAAGTCCATGCAGTTTTTCACGTAAATACAAACACCACCCCTAGACTTACTTCTACAGTATGTAGCAGCAAGTTTATATTCTGGTATTTGAAAATGTTGAACATCTTGTTTTCTCAAGAATGTTTCACTGAAACACAAAATATCAATATTTTCCTTCGCTAACATTATTTCAATTAAACTTAACTTTGATCTAATACCCTGAATGTTCTGGTGAACCAAAACAAATTTCTCCATATTATTGTCAATATTAGTACAAACTTTTTGTTTTACAACATTTGGTTGTATGGTATTACAAATTATACTATTTTCTTTATGGACGAAAAAATGTTTGCTGCACTATTTCAGGTTCACTAATGGAGTCAATGTAAAAATTTTGAATCTTTAAAATTTGACTCAATAAATCATTGAAAATTATATTAATAGCACATTTGTTAATACTGCCCTTAATAATATGAAACATTTCGTTGGTGTATTTCAAATTTTTGTTTGAATCTAATTCGATACTTTAAATCTCAAATGGCGTAACCACCAAAACACTACTTTTCAGGAGAGCAGAAAAACAAAAAAAATGTTTTTTTAATTCATAACTTTATCAATTTTAATACAATGAAAATGTTTTATACATCAAATTTCTTAGAATTTTGAGATAAAGGCTTCAGTAGGAACTCTTTGTACCTAAATCTTATATTTAAGAAACTAGAAGTCGGTTACGACTTGTGAAAATATTACAAAAAGGCGTTTACGCCCCATAAAAATCACGATTTTTAAGAGGTGAAGGTCGTATCTCCAATAAAAAAATGTTTCTTGTGCTTTAAACTCATTTAATAATAAAAGAAAACGTAAAATATTCACTCTGTATTACGCTTTTACAAAGTTACGCCGTTTGACACTTTTTCATAGTGACTCAACGCGTAATTTTTAGAATTGGATGAAAAATTTTGGAATATGGGAAACTTCACTAAGATTTTTACTAAATCGATTAATTTTGTCATTTGAAACCCCCGCTGATGTGTATTCACCATACATTTATCTATGTATTCAGCCATTTGCGTACTTGTGCGCATAGATTACGTTCCTCCGTGTATTTATTATTTTTTGTGACCGTTACGTTGACTTTGGCGCGTTATTGGTCTTTGATCCTGATTTGTGTTTGGACATTGATTTAAAATGCCGAAACAAGGAAAAGCCATAAATAGCCAATGTCTCCGCAATCTTAATCCCCCCGCGCATCAATACTAACAATAATAATGACAATCATGTGTTCAGCGATGTTGGGTGTAAACGCCTTTCTTTTGTATTGCAATTTCGAAAAATAGCGTGTCTTACGAGTTACGCCAAAAAATTATGTCACTTACACCCTTTTTTTTGACATTTTTTTCACGTCACAATAATTTCTAGGGGCGTAAACACCAAGTAAATTAGACTAAGCCTTTTACGACCTGTTTACCTTATGATAAGTGTTCAAATCTATAAAAAACATTGGGTCGTAATAACCTTTTTTTTGCGAATTTGAGGATTTTAAATATACAGATCGATAGAGAAAAAAAAACTGAATAAAACTGCATTAAAAAGTCATTTTGACCAAATTGGCGGTTACGCCATTTGAGATTTAAGGTAGCGATATGTAAGCATATTCATTTTGTAAGTTGTCGTTGTAAAGAAGTTTATTGAACATTTCTATGCGTCTATTATATAAATTTACGTAATTTCCGCATTTAAATGTTGGCAAGCAGATAATAATGTTAGTGTGCGTTAAGGACCATAAACAACTTTTTATAAATTTTACGCTTAACTTATAGTTCATAGACGAATTAAAGTCATTTTCACCAATAAAAATTACACAAAAGTCGTTCATTGTAAAGTCTTCAAGTTTCTTGTCGAGTCCGGTGAATAGTTGCTGCATAGTGCCGCCCGGAGAGGCGTAATGGCAGGTCTGAGATTGGGAAAGTATCGTCTCGCGAGGTTCAATAGGCTGTGTTCTGAACCGTTGCTTATTAGACATAATCTTGATTTAGCCGAAGGGCTTGTCTTCATTGGAGAGCTTTGAACTAGATCTGAGTTTTTTGACTTAGTATAGTTCTTTTGCACACCGAGATTACTATTATTGGCATTTTCGGATGTTATGGGTGGGCTCTTTATATGAATTGGGCTATGTATATCTTGAGTAATGTTTGTTTCTTCCTCAGAGTTGTGCTTGAATGTGAGTTTTGTCTTATTCAAAGTTATTTTAGAGCTATGCCCAGTTTTAGGGGTTAAAGAGTTTAACTGGCATTTTAGACGGCGATTTTCGGAGCGCAGGGTTTCTAATTCAGATTCAGCACAATTAAGTCTCTTCCGGAGCTCTACTACAACATTTTCTATTTGAACTGAGATATTTTCAGACATTTTCTTTTTTTCAAAATGCTTTCCACTCAATATTATTGACTTATTTTGAATATAACTCGGCGTGTATATAGTACAGTCATTTTCGCTCTCACTCTCGCTGCTAGAGAGTATCTCGAATGAATTTTCCGTAGGGATATTTATTTTACAGGTGTTTGTCGGGGTTTCTGTACATCTTTGATTGAGTGGTACGGGAGGAGAAAGAATAGGTTGCCAACCACTATGTGATGGTTGATCTAGATGTAATTTATGAATTTTTGTAAGACAGCGGTCACATTTCCATTTCAATTTTCTATCAGGTTCCATTATATCAAATCTCGTATACGAGACATTTGTGCATAATACGTGGTAGGATTTATGACAACCTGAACAATTTAAATATTGTCTATTTTTTATATTTTCTACACAATTTCCGCAAACCAATGACATTTTGGATATTATTTCATAGACTTCGTATTTTATTTATATTTACAATCTTTTGTTTAGGGGTTTTATAAGGACATGTACCGCGTTTTGCATATTATCTGAAGTTATATTGGCATTTGCTTCTGGCAATCATAATCTTATGATCCTGAGCTGATGATGGAAGGTCAAGTCCTTAGTAGTTATGAGTAAAACAATAATTATTTCAATACTTTACATATTGAGACTAACTAGTTATAATATCAGTAGCATTACAGGTGAGCTAAACTATTAGGTTGACCAGTCTAGGATCTGATGATGGGATCCAGGAGTAATCGAGGGCAACCCTCAAATTTTATAGGCACATGTACCGCGTTTTACATATTTTCTGAAGTTATATTGGCATTTGCTTCTGGCAATCATAATGTTATGATGCTGAGCTGATGATGGAAGGTCAACTCCTTAATAGTTGGGAGTAAAGGGATAATTCTTTCAAATCTGTGTACATATTGATACTACTAGTTATAATATCAGCAGAATTATAGGTGAGCTGAACTAATAGGGTGTAAAAAATGTAACACTAAAAAGGATGAAAAAAATTGTAAACAAAAAAAAAACCGCCGTCAAAAACCCGACTCACTAAAAATTAAAAAATAATATAATACGAACATTAATCTGGGTATGAATTTGATATGTTGTTGAAGGCGGTGCCAATTAAATTTTTGAGGAAAACTGCATGAAATATAAACGGCACCGCCTTCAACAACATATCAAATTCATACCCAGATTAATGTTCGTATTATATTATTTTGTAATTTTTAGTGAGTCGGGTTTTTGAAGGCGGTTTTTTTTTGTTTACAATTTTTGACAAAATTTTTACTAAACTAGTGCACGTCTGTAATAATATGAATATAAATGTCTACTATTACTGTTTTAAAGTAAAAAATAAATGATACTTTTTTTGTTTAGGGTTGAGAGCCATCCGCTCCCCAGCAAGTTGTGATGATGACAAGGCTCCTCCAAGCCATCATCGTTAGTCAGTTAGGAAAAAAAAATACTTTTTTTGTAAGTCCGTACTCTTTATTTACCTCCTTTAAAATCTATACTAATATTATAAAGCTGAAGAGTTTGTTTGTTTGTTTGTTTGTTTGAACGCGCTAATCTCAGGAACTACTGGTTCGATTTGAAAAAATCTTTTTGCGTTGTATAGACCATTTATCGAGGAAGGCTTTAGGCTATATAACATCATGCTGCGTCCAATAGGAGCAAAGATACAATGGAAAATGTGTAAAAAACGGGGGAAACGCGAACGAAGTCGCTGGCACAGCTAGTCAGATATAAACTTCATTTCCGCTAAAAAAGGTTGGCAACCCTAGGTGCAAGGCAGACGGAGGGTTTATCCAAGTTTACTTGAAATTCTTTAATGTACAAAAATTACCTTGCAAAGTTTGCTGCGCGGCTATTAAATAAATATTTTTAATCATAAAACTCACAAGTGCCACAAATGATATTGTAAAATAAATTCAGCAATAAATAATTTGTGCTGTAACTCACTGAAGGTAATATGTAGCAAACGCAGACTTAAATCATTATACCTAATATAATACCAGCTGTTCAAATAAATGGTTATTACACGAATTACCTTCATATTTTAATAAATTGAATGTTAGTTTTAATTGTATTTTGCCAAAGCGCAGTAGAGTCGGAATGCAATGTTTTACCATATTAGGATATTTCTTTTTTTCTTGCTTAGATTCATGATTCCAAGGGGAAAACAACTCTGTATTCGTGCTTGCATGTCAAAACTTCCAGACTGATTGACACAGATAGTATGTACTCTACAGTGAAGAATGCGCCAGTGTATCACTGTCCCCTTACCACCAGCAGTGAGCAGGACGATCCCGGGGGCTTTAGCCGGTAAAGGTCCGGCTAAAATATAACTCGTCATCATCATCAGCCCATATACGTCCCCACTGCTCGGGCACGGGCCTACCCTAAACTAGGGCGATGACATAACTAATACGACATAACTACAGCGTTTCCCCAGTCCTGTGGTATCCATCCATGAGAACTTCCACCGGATGAAAAAAAAGATACTCTGGTCCCTAGAGGCTAATGGAGGGCACATAGGCCACTTTTTTAATTGACTTGATAAGGGAGTAGGTATTTTAACGATATAAACGTGTTATGCGGACGAATCGCGAGTGTGAAGCTGTTAGGTTTAAGACTTCTTTATTTTGTAGAGCTGTTATTCTATAGAATTCTATTACCATGTAATTTTTTTAAAATAGACATTATAGGTACCTGTCCATTTCTAAAAACGGTAAGAATAATTCTATTTATGGCTATTTGACAGGACCGTAGACCCATAAAGCCCCAAAAGCAGTTCAATCCAGATTTATTTTATTTGATCCATTTCTACGTCATAGTGTTGGTGGTACAAAATCATGATTTTGCTAGGATACTGTCGATGTCTGTACTAGATAACATTCTCAGTAGAGACGACAACAGTAGCCCCACTGCCCCCTTCATGGTCTTCATACAAGTCCTACCCCCTGAAGAAGGGTTCTGGTGTAAGATACCCAACCAGATAATAATGGGCCTACTCCCACCACATACCGTAACCAACTGAACAACCGTCTACCATTAATAAACTAATTAAACAAAACTTTGACACGCAATTAACATAAAATTTATACAGAACACGACACAGATGTCTTGCGTTACTTGGCGAAGATTGTGTTGTACATATTTTCAATAATTTCAAGTAATAAATGGCAGTGATAAAATAACTAACTAATAGGCCAAAAAAAGTTCAATACTTTCGTTTGTAATCACCTAAACGTGTGTTCTTTAGTGTCTACGTATGTGCATAGTGGCAAGGAATAAGATTTGGACCTAAATACAGCTGTGTTGCTAATGTGTCTATACGTTTTAAATAGATAAGAGATTACAATAATGCATACTATTGAAATGCAACCAATGCCGATGATGAGGAATAAAGTGGCATCGCCAAATTCAAACATTTGGAAGCAGGTATTGAAACTTCACAGAACATTTTTGTTTAGGTACCTACCTTGTGACTATGAAATAATTTTAAAAATCCCCAAGTTTTTGGTAGGTTGGAAATCCATACTGGACAAATATTTTTTCATTTCCCATGTTTTGGTGTGCATATCTAATTAAGTATATTTTGTATAACACTGTTGTTGTTTCTAATATCCGTATCAAGGAATTGATCTTGGGATCATAACAATGTAAATGGTGCTGTGAGACATTTATGTACACCTATGAAGAAATTCTAAGGTTGTGTAGTCGATCAACACGTACTGATCAGCGTGCTTGACTAAGGTCTGATCGCCCTAGTTTAGGATAGGACTCCCGTGCGCCAGTATTGTGGACATATATGGGCTGATAATGATGATGATGATGACTATTGACTCTCTTTACAGGTTCTTATGTCTGTCATGACCGGACTACTCTGCCTATGCGGAGGCATCACATATGGACACAGTGCTGTCTTAGTCCCTAAACTGAAGGCTGACGTTGAGTTTCCATACAACGATGAATATGATTCTTGGATCGGTAAGTTTCTAAGGGCATTAAAAATATTTCATTGAAATGGAAAACCATAATTTTGGCTCCTATTTTACAATTTGGAGAGTTGCATTATTGCAATTCTAAACGAAACTTATTTTGAGTGATCCAGAGTCCCATAAGTTTTAATTAAAAATATTTTTATCTTTTCTTTCAGCTGCCACCGCTCCGCTGTCCATGGCGTTTGGATGCTTGTTCTCTGGAGTCATGATCGACAACTTGGGAAGAAAATACTCCTCCATACTCCTTATGTGGCCCTTCCTGATAGGATATCTCGTGCTGGCCTTTGCGAAGACTATGTCATACATCTTCTTAGCCCGGTTCCTCACTGGCATGTGCGGAGGGCTATTCAGATCAATAGGTGCTGTGTACTTGGTAGAAGTCACCGACCCTAAGAACAGAGCTGCCTTCCAATTCACATTATCACTGGCTTCCACCACAGGAGTGTTGGTCAGTCATGTGGTCGGTGAATATCTATCGCTGAAATATAGCAGCGTTGTATTTTGCTCGCCTATTCTAATAGGTTTTGTTATTATTGTATTCATGAAAGAAAGCCCTCTGTGGCTAATCTCTAAAGGGAAAATTGATGATGGAATAGAATCGTTTGAATGGTACAGGTGCATAGATGAGGCGGCGCAGAGAGAACTCACTGATATACTTGAAGAGCAAAAGAATAAAATTGAATCAAAGCAATTTACAAAAGTAATGAACATTATATTTAGTAAGAAGTTTTTCAAAGCCTACTGCACGGGATTCTTCTTATTTGTTACAATGCAGTTCTGTGGCCTCAACAATTTGATATTTTATGCACAAGATTTATTCAGACCTACTTTCGGTGGTAAAATCAATGCGTATTTATTAATGGTTATGGTAGATTCCCTAAGAATGTTAGCTAATATATTAGTTATACCTGTTATAAGGTTCTGCCCTAGACGTAAGTCCTTCTTCGTCATAGCGTCTATGGTGATAATGCTCTTGATTGCTATAATAGTGTTCATGATAGTGGAGCCAGCAGGTTTTATTTGGATATTGCTTGTAAGTTTCATCCTTTTCACTTTGGTTGGCGGTGTGATGATAAGTGCAGCGTGGTCTTTTGTGGCTGAGATATTTCCGAACGAAATACGCGGTATAGGACTAGGAATGTCCGGAGCGACATCGTTCTTTTTGTTATTCGTATCTGTAATATTTACACCGGAAATTATGGAGAGTTATGGTGTAGTAGCTGTGTACTCTTTCTTTGCAATTTGCGTTTCGATTTCTCTAGTAATACTTCTATTTTTACTGCCAGATACAGATGGTAAGAGTTTGCATGAAATCGAAAAGAGTTTATAATATTTGGAAAGATAGAATTCTATTAAATAATGTAAATAATAAATTGAATGTCTTCATAGGACACTGTATATGAATTATATTCAATTTGTAAAGTATATGTTGTAATGGATTACAATGATGTATTGGGATTGTCTCGTATTAGGATGAAGTGTAGTGAACATACAGTTAACGTTAAAACCACGGTTATTTATCACATTTGACTATTTACAAGTAAACATATTGTATTCTACTTGTCCAATCTTCACTCTGTTTAAAGTTATAATATTCATGAGTTGTAATAATGTGCTGATAATATTATAGTCGATATAACTGCCTCGTTGGTCTATTGGTAGCAAGCGCTGCGTAAGGACCGACAGGTCCCAGATTAGAGACCGGGGTCGGGCAAATTTTGTGTGTCTTTTTCTGTAAATTGATTACTTAGCCCGGAGTTCCGAAGTTGGCAGTTGCACGCCAGTGCCTCGG
The DNA here is from genome assembly GCA_039566165.1 of Maruca vitrata. Lineage (NCBI taxonomy): Eukaryota > Metazoa > Arthropoda > Insecta > Lepidoptera > Crambidae > Maruca > Maruca vitrata. The sequence goes on along the minus strand of CM076936.1, from coordinate 5,844,262 downwards.
AAAGGACTTTAAGCCGTTGGTCCTGCGCCCGATCTCTCTTCGATCATGTCAGATAGCCGTCATTTCACCGAACTATGAGAGTAAGGGAACTTGTGTTTGCGCGCACACTTGTGCACTATAATAATGCCCTGCGTACTTGGCTGATCTCAATAAGGGTTTTCGCGTATGAGAAACTCACTAGATGGCAAGACGTAGATATGAGGTCTAACTGCTACGTGATTGGTGAATATTGACATGTCTGTCAATGTCACGTCAAAATTAACCAATCATGCTGCAGTTGGACCTCACGCCTACGTATTGCCATCTAGTGAATTTCTCATAAGCGAAAACCCTCATTGTGATCGGCCGCCATTGCCGAAATCGGTCGGACGCCTTAATTTTTCTTATTATAGTCGAATGTTAAATTATTTAGTCATAAGTATGAATAATGGCCAATTGTTAAACAAGGAGACACAAGTGTATGTACAATTTACCACGTTTCATGTAAATGTTTTTAAATTACGTCAATGTATTATGGTTATAATAAGTTGGATTTATTATTCAGTTATTATTGTGGTAGTACAACCCGCCCCACTGGTCCGTAAGGATATTTAAAATGTTTTTTGGATAGCTGATATCTAGGTGTACCTACCTGAAAATACCCCATGTACTTATGTTGGGCGATATATTGAAGATTTGAGAGGAAGGAAAATTACAAAAAAATTAAATTTGGGAATTCGACTTGACCCAATTAAATATTTTATTTTAGGAAAGTATCTTTTTTTTAAATTATTTTTACCCATGAAATTGCTTTTTGCTTTTAATGTAAGGTACAAAAATATTGACCGCAAGTCAAAAATGTATATCTGTGAAAAATAAAAGACTATTCTATTCTATTCTAATAGTCCAGTCAAATTAGGAAAAAATCTCGGAATTCGAGATACCCAGCTGTAAGTCTGTAAATACTTAGATATTGACACTCTAAAAGTGTTCTCAAAACCTACATATTGTAGGGTGTACGCAACTATTAAATTTTTCAAGGTCAAATGTCACAAATATCAGTTTTATGAACTTTTGAGCGAAACAGGAAGTTTTATCATAAAAGTGTGTAGGAGAAAATTACTTATCTTCTATTTATCTATAAAAATTGTCTGTACGTTTTATTTCTAAGATTCACCATTTCAGAGATACAGCGATGCAAATAGTTGAAAAAGTTGTATTTTCAAAAGCTTCCAGGCCCACGTGCGATTGTGCTAGACAGTTAAAATTTTCACGAATGATGTATTTTAGTAGTCTCTATAACATCTTATACTAGAAAAAGCTTAAAACCAATGTTTTAGTGGGTTCTCATACAAAAACTATGGTTTTTTTTTCTCACACTTGGCCGGTTTTTAACGTGGTTACCCCAGTAAACCTATTCCAGACGACACCTTTTATACATGAAGAACACGTTGTTTATAAGGAAGCCTAGTTAAATAATTGTTTTGTGTTGTTTTCAGTATTCAGAAGATTTAAGATTTCTGCGTTTCATTAAATTAAATTTGGTTTATATGGATCTTCACGTTCATAATCGAGTTAGATGGACAGTTAACATTTTTAAAATGTATTTTTTTTCAGTTATACTTCAAACAGAAATTCTAATATTTGGTTATTTCGTACTTTTTGACCCATAATATGCAGTTTAAATGTACTGAAACGTATATGTATAGTACTAAAAACAACATAAAACAATTATTTAATTAGGCTTTCATATAAACAACGTGTTCTTCACGTATAAAAGGTGTCGTCTGGAATAGGTTTACTGGGGTAACCACGTTAAAAACCGGCCAAGTGTGAGAAAAAAAACCATAGTTTTGTATAAGAACCCACTTAAACATTTAGGTTTTAAGCTTTTTCTAGTATTAGATGTTATAGAGGCTACTGAAATACATCAGTTGTGAAAATTTTAACTGTCTAGCACAATCGCACGGGGGTCTGGAAGCTTTTGAAAATACAACTTTTTCAACTATTTGCATCGCTGTATCTCTGAAATGGTGAATCTTAGGAATAAAACGTAGAGACAATTTTTATAGATAATTAGATGATAAGCAATTTTCTCCTACACACTTTGATGATAAAACTTGCCGTTTCGCTCAAAAGTTCATAAAACTGATATTTGTGACATTTGACATTGAAAATTTAATAGTTGCGTACACCCTACCATATGTAGGTTTTGAGACCACTTTTAGGGTGTCAATATCTAAATATTTACAGACTTACAGCTGGGTATCTCGAATTCCGAGATTCTTACCTAATTTAAGCTTAAATGACTGGACTATAAAGTGATTCACAGTTAAAGGATATTGACAGAATCTAGTCCAAGTGTTGCCCAGACATAGTAGTACTTCTCAGAGGTTGCATACGTTAGTACCTAGTAATAAATAAAAAAAAATAATGAAAAATATTGTAAGATCAATACTTATTCTACTACATTTTTTTTTTACCACCTTAGTTAATTTTTTTGTTTTAATAATTTCTCAAGTGACTAAGGCATTCCAGAATCATTAGTTTCTATTGTAACGTGGTTACGCACTAAAATATGCAGCACCATTTGAGGGGGATTATCCTAAACGGTCAGTCGAATCGAGCAATTTTAAACGAAAACTAAATATGAATTTTAAATAGGTGCCTTTTCAACGATAGCATGGGGTCTCATCCCATACATTTAAAATGATATTCCCAAAAACTACAACAGATGGCGACACGAGTATCCATTCGTTGATGATGATTATGCAAATCCCAGAAAACGATAAATCCAACCATTAAAAATATATAAACTAGTATTAAATATAATAATACATAATCAAATAAATTTAAACCCTTTTAGATAAATATTTTCATAAATTTAAATTTGCAATAAAAATTGTAGTTTTCGTGAGTGCTAATTTGGTAGAACGCCATCTAGTTCAAAAAATTACAACAGACAATAATCAACTAGATGGCGTTGTTCGCGTATATTTTATATTACATAAATTATAATTCTAGATTATTTAATTTCTTTTGTTAAAACAAGAAAATATATGACATGAATATAAGAGTTACTTGACTATCAACTACAAGAATGATTAATCTCTTCCTTAGATTAATATTTTGTAACATTTCTCCGAATGTAGGAATGAATATTCCCTAACGCAACAAAAACTATTCATCTATTCGCATTCTTGACCCCGCCTGAACAGGGTCCTCGTTTAAATAGATAAATAAATAGAAATTAGATGTTTAAATTTACATTAGAGCTTTAATAGCACTAAAACAACAAATAAAAATATTCGACTATTAATAATTGGGCATAAAAATCTTTTTAAATATTTTTCGAGTCTTTGCTCAAAAAATATATATTAAAAATAAAATAAATATAATCCAACATCAATTTCATTGTGTTCATTCCGTGGTAAGTAGTCGTATCACAAATAAACATAAAAATACGTATATAAATAGCACACCAAACACGGCGCAAACAACGATGTTCGATTAAACAAATATTTGACCCGCGTGGGAATCGAACCCACGAGTCCCACGACTCTTGACGCATGAGACAGGGGCACTATCCAATACGCCATCGAGCCAATCAGCCATCCAGAGAAGAAATATTATATTATAATTTTTACATGATATAGATATTATTTAACACAATAACTAAATTTTTTTCTATCGTGAACTTTTAAGTATCTTCTCGTTTTAAGTACCTTCTAGAAAAGGGTATTTGACTATTTTTTTATTTTGATATAGTTGGATGGACCACTCGAACACAAAGACACTGTTGAAAGTATCACTTTGATATCTCAATAGCTCGACGAGATATTACAATTTTAATTGCACATTATTTGGGCGAGCTCAAAAACGCTCCATACAAACCGCCCCTGGCGTGTGACGTCACACGCAAGTTCTTTGTATGCAGCACATGTTTTCATAATGAAAAATGTTACTAATTCTGTTATTTATAAGATGACAACGAAATTTTAAATGATTTTAGCAATTTTGAAATGGACCTGCCCACCCAACTTTAAATGTCTTTTGCTGTCTCATTTCGCCAAAATTTTAAGTTTTGATTTCATTAATAACATTGATTTGCTTAAATCTTACTGATTATCATAAAAATGGCAATCATAACAACCACTGTCAAATACCCTATTGCTGCATTGTCATAAATCACCATTACAATTTGATTTAAACCAATGGTTCACTACGCATCATAAAATAACAACTTTATTTTAAATACATTTGAACAAAGCCTAAAGTTTCGTCCGCCTCTCGCGCGGCACGATGTACTTGCGCGCAATGATAGCCTATCGACGACCGGGCCGCGCTTGTTCTAAAACTCAAGAGGGCTGCCGCGCGCACACGGCGCTGCTACACAGATTAAAATATTAAGGGCACGCTCTCTGCTATTTTATTATTAACGTTTTTATTAAATTAAAACGACAATAATAATGACTCATCAATATTGAATTAATAAATATTGTTATGTAAATTAGTAAATTATTATTGTTATGTAATATAATTTACATATCAATATTTATTAATTCAATATTTAATAATTAACTTAGCTGTTTCAATACAATCATTAAAAATAATAATAATTGATAAAATGTTCTAATAAATAATGGACCTAACAATCATTGTTGTATCGAAAAAGGGCCTCACAACTCCTTTTGTACAAGTGACATGCAGCTTCGAAGCAATATCAACTTCACGAACATATTGTTTTGGTACACTTTCGCACTATGTCGCAGTAGACAGTCCTTTGAATTTTGCGCGCGAGACGATTTCCTTAAAGGAGGCAACCCTGCTCTTGTGTGAGGTTCGGTTACTCGCGCGCGCGTATTGTCGTTCCGCGACCCTATAACATATGACCCTATATATCTAACCTTATAGTAAAGCTGTTTGGGAGCCTTTACAGCGACATCTTTTGATGTGCTTTTTCGACATGCTTTTACACTGGATGGGAATGGCTCGCTCTCGCTAGCGACATCTGGTGTGCAAGACGGAAATCAAACATGGCGCGCGAGATGCCCGAGTTATGATGTCTACGTTTGAATGTATGGGATGGGGTATCTGATAGTTATGTTATCTGTGACGATAGTGACATAGTTTGTTCACTATTTTTTTAAAATTTTGACAATATGGCGTCCGGGTGCGCCATATTGAATTTTCACTAACGTCGTACCTTTAGTCACATACTCTAGACTATTTATCGTAAAAATAACTTAGACCTGTCGAAAATCTGAGGAGGTTGATTGAAACGAACAGTTATAAAATAAATGAAAGTTTAATAGGATCTTAGTATTCGAAGTGATTATTATAGGTATCAAAAATGAGATTACGCTAATATTACACACAACATTGAATATATAAGGACATCATAAAATGGACTTTCAGCCTGATGTTACATAAACATTACTTTCAACGTACTTAAAAGAAAAAAAAACAGCGTGATTGACTAAGAAGGGCCTTATCGCCCTAGTTTAGGGTAGGCACGAGCCCAAGCATTGGGGACGTTTATGGGCTGATGATGTTATCTCATGCAGTTCTTTCTTTCACGGCTCTTAAACTATTACAACAAAAAACTACAACAAAAACAAAACGAACTTACAAAATCGGAGTCCCACACAAAAAAAAAAACACATTTTTTACAATTATGTTATGGAACCCAATGTTTAAGTAAATTTAAAAATATTTTTACGATATTTGATATCGTAATTATAGTAAGTAAAGGAACGGCAACATTTTTTAAAGCCTCAGGTGGCTTCCACGCTAGGCCATTGAAAAAATCACAGACAATTGGCGATAAAGTATAGATTACTAACAAGTTTTCTTAATAATTAAATTACAAGTTCTTATTTTAAAACGAATTTACACTGACCGTTAGACCAGCGCCACACTAGGCGAAACTCTGTCGTGGATCTTTCCTGAAGGAACGTCAATACATGTGGTTGCATATACATAGGGGGGCAGAGATCACTTCCTGCCATGTGCTACGGTCCTGGCACACCACTTTAACTTCATCCACATCCATCACAAATATTACTGCCATTCCGTAACGGAAGATCTGCGGCGGATAATCCCCTTGGAGTGTGGTGATGGTCTTAGGCGTGTGCTACCAGCACCTTCTAAAATTAATGAACTCCGTGCCCTCCTCATATTTTTCTGTATCTTCGACGATGAAGCACGTCGATAAAACGATGTATCCATCTCTGTTAATTTTCAGAACAATTCGGACTCTCACATTCCTACAAAATACCTTGATAAATCTGTCGTAGATTAAAACTCTTCTTCCTCTTTGTTGAGGATTTAATGCAATATTAATAAGTTCTTTATATTCATCAAGTTGACGCACTTCTTGTAGCATATAAAAAACGAGGCCATAATAACCCGGCAATGTAAGTTCATGTACAGTCTCTGGAACGCGTTTGTGTTTGAAGTAGTGATAGATCGCTGCTAAAAGATCCCGGAAATCGTGTACGCAGCTCCCGAAATAATCATCCACCTCAGAACACAGTCTCTTGAATTCATAAAGAAGAATTGGACGTAGAACCAAGTTATCTACGTTCGTAGACTTGCGGTCCTCGAAGTCTTCGTCATCCGCCATTTCAGAGCCCTTTTGATACTGGCATTTCTTACCTACAAACTCTCCGATATACGCAGAAACAAATTCGGCCAAGCTTAAAAAGTTTGCAAACGATACATCGTTCGGGTCCAAATGTTTGAATAAATATTTAACTTCTTTGATTGTCCTTTCTAAATACCCATCTGCACTCAGGTTTTGGAGTAATTTCAATAACGAATTCAGTCGACCGTCGTACTGAACACCGTCGAATAAACGGACTCCACAGATAGTAATATCATCGAGATCATCAACACCGAATATTTCCATTAAAATATTTATAAGGAAATCGGAGTCTTCTACTTCGTGGCTCTTCTTATTCTTATAGGGTTTTTTTGGCGGTTGTGATCCAGAACCCGACGAGCTAGGGCCAACTTGGGATCCGTAAGACGGGCCCGATGAGCCCGAGTCCGGTTTGTTTGAAGAAGACTTCTTATTTTTTTTTTTAGATTTTGGAGTTTTCGTAGGACGACCATCGCTTAATTGTTCTATAAGTTCATGACCAACATGTCCATATGAGTGGATAAGTGATGGGTTCAGATTCCTTGCGGCAATTACGGCTGCCGATTTTCCCGATGACTTCACGCTGTTAACGATAGTTCCAGCGCCGTAACCGCTTACAGCATCGGTGGCGACGCTAGCCACTGTCATGAGCAGCGACCCTGTGGGGTTGTCTCCGTTTTCGATGTCTTGTGCAACGTCGTAGCCTCGCGCGAGTACTCCTCGCGGTTCACGGCAGTAGCACGACATGGCCGCGTCAGTGGACGCGCCAGCGATCGTGGCGCCGGCGACCATGCCCGGCGGGCCTCCCGCGGCGCCCAGCGCGGCCCCGCCAATCACGGCCGCCGTCCTGGTGGCCGCATACAGCGCCTCCTCGCCTTCCTCCCTCTCCCCGCATGCTAGGTGGAACAAGCCCTTCGCGTGCCCCAAGACGGGCACCCCGTTGACCCAGCTGAACATTGCGAGCGTTCAGTACCTAGTGACGTGGAATGAAGACGAACTGTGGAGTTCCAGATCAGTACCACCAAATGTGGTGCCGCGGAACGCCGTCCGGCGAGCAGATGGGCTCGTGGGCGCCGTATTCTTCGTCTTCTTCGTCGGACGAGGCGTCGCGCCAGCGCTCGATGAGGTCGTCAAGGATGCGCACACTCTCGGCGAGGTGTTCTTCTAATTCGTCTTGGCCCCCACGGTCGATAAGGAACTGCAGCGCCGATCGCTCGCGCAGCAAGACGATGTCCAACCGCCGCCGGTGCGCGCACGCAACCCGCTCCACGTGCCCCTGCAATGGTTGCCATTCGTACTTTATAATTAACAAACAACAATAGGTATTTCAATTTTTACTCTATAAGTACTTTACTAGTGACCCTCCCTCGCTTCGCTTCGGGTATATTATACATAAAAAACTTCCTCTTAAATCCCTCTATCTATTAAAAAAAACCGCATCAAAATCCGTGTGGTAGTTTTAAAGATTTTAGTGCCTGTTCACACCTAGCGATTTTTGGTCGATTTCGCCACGTGCTGCTTTCATTTTCCAACATGAACGGACCTGCACTGTAGAATGCGGCGCATGCGCTAAGCGGGAAGGTTGGATGAGGCGTAACCGTGAGATCGCGGCGTGATCGCGGCGAGCTCGTGGCGATTATTTAATCGCCGATATCGCCGCGATCGAAATCGCCCAAAAATCGCTAGGTGTGAACACGTTGTTAAGCATACATAGGGACAGACAGACGCGGGAAGCGGTTTTGCTTTATACTATGAAGTGATGTGACCAAAAAAGTATATGCAAATATTCCATTTCGTATGATTTCTTTGGGATTTTCTCAAATAATTTATCAATAAACGAAATTTTTAGACGACTCAAAAAAAAATATCGATCCACCACAAAGATTAAACATACAAAGAAATTATAAATAGTACCATATTTTTATGCTATGTACGTTTTTCCTTAGCGAATGTACTTTAAATGCAAAAAAGGTGGAAACCGTACTTGTAGGTGTGGCAGTACAAGGGTTGCTAGCAAGCCGGCGCGCTCAAGGTCGGCCCTCTCGCAACCCGCCTCAAACGTCAACCTCAGTGCACGTTCAGCCAACGCGTCACACCGCCGTGCCGACTCCTCACTCTTGTAGTCCCGGTCCTGTAGCTTCTCCAAGCAACGCTCTAGGCGATCTGTCGACATCCCCCTGAAAAAAAAAAAATTCTTTCACACGCAAGTTTACAGTAAGACACTTAACTTAATACACAATTTTTTTTTTATTCATGAACCAATAGGGTATTTACTGTGTTTGTCATGCTTGCCATTTTTATGATAAGCAGTAAGATTTAAGTAAATAAATATTACTAATGAAATCGAAACTTAAATTTTTGGCGAGATGAGATGGCAAAAGACTTTTAAAGTTGGGTGGGCATTTCAAAAGTACGAAAATCATTAATTTCGTTGTCATCTTATAAATAACAGAATAAGTAACATCTTTCATTATGAAAACATATCCATAAACGCAACTTTTGATGAACCTGCTGAACAAACTTCCTAGGCGCTGCATACAAAAATCTAGCGTGTGACGTCACACGCCAGTGTACGTTTGTATGGAGCGTTTTTGAGCTCGCCCAAATAATGTGCAGTTAAAATTTTACTATCTTGTCGAGTTATCGAGATATCAAAGTGATACATTGTCTTTCAAGTCAAGTCAATACCCTATTGATATGAAGCTAAAACTAAAATGTAAGTTGATACCACAATATAAATTAATACCACATCTATATACACCGTGAAGTTTTAGTGGTTGTTTTCCCGCAGCAAAATGATTCTACCTTAGCAGCACAATAGATTAGTGCAGTTATTTTTTATTAAAATCAATAAGTGCCGGTTTTACGAAAGGTATAAGTGAAACTTTAAAGTACGTTCGAACCACTTTATTACTTAGGGCGTAGAGCTTCTTTAGCTTTAAGCATCGATTTCAAGAGGCAAGCAGTACATGATTACGTCACATCCTAAAAAACAACGATAACTTCTCTCGTTTTCGAGTCGGAAAATTATTATTTTGATAATTTGAAAAAAAGATTTTTCTTTTTCAAGGATTAATTTGCATGATTCGATAGTATTACTAAAGGCAAATCGTTCTGCCACTGGAAAACAACCACTCAAATTGTAGGTGTATAGCTTAGGTGGTTTGGCAGGTTTCTAATGTAAAACTTGAATTGTTTGCATGCCGTGGTAGCCTTTAATTAAGGCAGCACTTCATAATGTATTTTATACTTCTGAGATTTCATTGGTAATGTATGCTCTGTTGGCTATCCTTAATTTAAAAAATGTACATGCAGATGAAGAACGGGATTATAAATGACGGCGCTCCTATAAATTTCACGCACACTTTTTGCGTATGTGCTTAGGAAAAACGGGGAATTAGTCAGTCGCATTTATTAATGTAAAATAATTGTCATATACATATCGCTACCTTAAATCTCAAATGGCGTAACCGCCAATTTGGTCAAAATGACTTTTTAATACAGTTTTATTCAGTTTTTTTTTCTCTATCGATCTGTATATTTCAAATCCTCAAATTCGCAAAAAAAAGGTTATTACGACCCAATGTTTTTTAATAGATTTGAACACTTTTCATAAGGTAAACAGGTCGTAAATGGCTTAGTCTAATTTACTTGGTGGTTACGCCCCTAGAAATTATTGTGACGTGAAAAAAATGACAAAAAAAAAGGGTGTAAGTGACATAATTTTCCGGCGTAACTCGTAAGACACGCTATTTTTCGAAATTGCAATACAAAAGAAAGGCGTTTACACCCAACATCGCTGAACACATGATTGTCATTATTATTGTTAGTATTGATGCGCGGGGGGATTAAGATTGCGGAGACATTGGCTATTTATTGCTTTTCCTTGTTTCGGCATTTTAAATCAATGTCCAAACACAAATCAGAATCAAAGACCAATAACGCGCCAAAGTCAACGTAACGGTCACAAAAAATAATAAATACACGGAGGAACGTAATCTATGCGCACAAGTACGCAAATGGCTGAATACATAGATAAATGTATGGTGAATATACAGCAGCGGGGGTTACGAATGACAAAATTAATCGAATTACGTATAACTATAAGTGAAATTTCCCATGTACAAAAATTCTTCATCCTGTTATAAAACTTACAAGGTGAGTATTACCCATTACATCACTATGAAAACGTGACATATGGCGTAACTTTGTAAAAAGCGTAATACAGAGTGGAAATTTTACGTTTTCTTTCATTATTAAGTTATTTTAAAGCACAAAAGTCAATTACTTTCGGGAGATACGACCTTCACCTCTTAAAAATCATGTTTTTTTATGAGGCGTAAACGCCTTTTCGTAATATTTTCACAAGCGTAACCGACTTCTAGTTTGTTAAATATAAGATTTAGGTGCAAAGAGTTCTTACTGAAGCCTTTATCTCAAAATTCTAAGAAATTTGATATATAAAACATTTTCACTGCATTAAAATTGACAAAGTTATATAAAAAAAAAAACTTTTTTTTTTCGTTTTTTTGCTCTCCTGAAAAGTTGCGTTTTAGTGGTTACGCCATTTGAGATTTAAGGTATCGACATGATTGTCATTATTATTGTTAGTATTGATGCGCGGGGGGATTAAGATTGCGGAGACATTGGCTATTTATTGCTTTTCCTTGTTTCGGCATTTTAAATCAATGTCCAAACACAAATCAGAATCAAAGACCAATAACGCGCCAAAGTCAACGTAACGGTCACAAAAAACAATAAATACACCGAGGAACGTAATCTATGCGCACAAGTACGCAAATGGCTGAATACATAGATAAATGTATGGTGAATACACATCAGCGGGGGTTTCAAATGACAAAATTAATCGATTTAGATACGTAAAAATCTTAGTGAAGTTTCCCATATTCCAAAATTTTTCATCCAATTCTAAAAATTACGCGTTGAGTCACTATGAAAAAGTGTCAAACGGCGTAACTTTGTAAAAGCGTAATACAGAGTGAATATTTTACGTTTTCTTTTATTATTAAATGAGTTTAAAGCACAAAAAAACATTTTTTTATTGGAGATACGACCTTCACCTCTTAAAAATCGTGATTTTTATGGGGCGTAAACGCCTTTTTGTAATATTTTCACAAGTCGTAACCGACTTCTAGTTTCTTAAATATAAGATTTAGGTACAAATAGTTCCTACTGAAGCCTTTATCTCAAAATTCTAAGAAATTTGATGTATAAAACATTTTCATTGTATTAAAATTGATAAAGTTATGAATTAAAAAAACATTTTTTTTTTGTTTTTCTGCTCTCCTGAAAAGTAGTGTTTTGGTGGTTACGCCATTTGAGATTTAAAGTATCGAAATAAATAAATAATTAAGTAATTCATTTTTTTTTCTTTTGGATAAATACGCCATCAAAATTAGAATCTAGTCTTAAAAGACTAATAAGCAATGTATGTTTAACTTAAACTGATAAAATAAAGTAATTCAATGACGATTTAAAATCGCTATCAACAATTGATTCGTATAAGCCAAAATGAATCATTATTTCATTGCGTAGTGCGGACATTACTGACTCAGAGGGCCGCCATTTTCAATCGTGGAAATATGCACACACATTGTTATGGAGGGCTAAAAATAAATTCGCTACTGCAGATGATGATTCTACTCTGTAAATTTCTTATGTACGCCTTATATTGTACTTATTTGTAGTAAGTCTTCATTTGTAGTAAAAGTCGGCTTAAATATTGATATCAGATTTTTTTCCTCATAACGCAAAGTTTGGGCCGTGTATGGAGAATACAAAAAGAAATTTGAAAATCTGCGGTTACATAAAAAAAGAATTGCATCACAGTTTTTTTGTTAGCTTTTATATGCATACTATTTTGAACTAAACTAGTGACCCGCCCTTGTTTCGTTTCCGGTATATAATGCATAAAAACGTTCCTCATAAATCCCTCTGTCTATTAAAAAAACCGCATCAAAATCCGTGGTGTAGCTTTAAAGATTTAAGCATACATACGGACAGACAGACGCGGGAAGCGTCTTTGCTTTATAAATATGTAATGAAGTAGGAATCTTAGGTTTTCATGTATCTAACGTCCCAGACAATGCACTATAACATTATGGGCCTTGTCAAACAGACTCGGAAATGGTCCAAGATCCCAGAGCTGCCAGACATCACTTATTTTCTAATGGACAAAATATATACGATTGAGTAGTGGTGGGGTGTACTATCATCATATGACTAGTTGCTACCTTGACCAGACGGCCATTTTTCAGATATCAACCAATCAAGGTACAAAGAAACACTGACCACCTCACTTAAATTCTGATGGCTGATTTTAACATATATTTCACACAATATCATTAAAAGTCAGGTTTAATTACTCCCAGACACATGTGGTCGGCGGTTTTACCTTACAGACGCTTTAAAGCTATGAAAAAATTAATTGAGGTCACTTATTTTCTGATGCTTGATTTTTATATATGTTATTCAAACAACTGAAAAGTGCTCATCCGACCGCATTAATTATAGAATTGTACCTTACAAACTATTTTATTACAAAACTTAACTAAATTCAATTAAAAAAAGAAAATCTAAAACAGTTGGGTCTGGTGAATGTTTGGTCCCTTGGATCGGTCTGTCCGTTTGCAAAACGTTTTAAAATAGTTGTTAGAATAACATATATAAAAATCAAGCATCCAAAAATAAGTAAAATTAAGTAAAAGTAAAATTTTTTTCATAGCTTTAAAGCGTCTGTAAGGTAAAACCGCCGACCGCATGTGTCTGGGAGTAATGAAACCTGATTTTTAATGATATTGTGTGAAATATATGTTAAAATCAGCCATCAGAATTTAAGTGAGGTGAGCAGTGTTTCTATGTACCTTGATTGGTTGATATCTGAAAAATGGCCGTCTGGTCAAGGTAGCAACTAGTCATATGATGATAGTACACCCCACCACTACTCAATCGTATATATTTTGTCCATTAGAAAATAAGTGATGTCTGGCAGCTCTGGGATCTTCCTCTAAAAAGACAGAGACAAGAAAAGTCTTTGAACATTCGCCAGAAGTGTTAGCACTTAGTATGATAAATTAAAAGTAAAAAAAACTTTTTAAAAACAAGCTTTTATTTGAATGCTCTAAAAAGAAAAAAATAAACTTTTACACTGAAACTTTTGCTGTTAACTTGTAACGTCATTTCAAATTTAACACATTTGACACAATTTATATAATATAAAAGCTTGTCGCGATATTTAAGTTGGTACTCGTATTTCCTCAGTTCGAAAATTTTTCGCAAATAAATACACATTTTCCAGTTATTCTCAACAAGCCCTTTCATTTGATATCCATATTGTAGGAATGCATTAAAAATGGTTGGTCCGCCATCTTGGGTATGCCGCCATGTTGGATTTAGAATGACGTCACATAATTAATCATGCATTGTCATCCGAACTGAACGTGCATACAAAATTTCAGCTCGATCGGATAATAGGAAGTGGTCGAAAAATCGATTACAAAAATCCACCCATACAGAAAAATAAATAAATAAACTAACAGAGTGAGTCTTATAAAAGCTTGTAAACAAAATAACATACTTACTGAAAACAGGACTTGAGGTCCTGGACACGAGCGCAAACTGCTAAGGTGATTATTTTGTTCGAATGGTGTTGTTAGCCTGAAACTATTATATTAGGTTTCCGTAGAAAAATAGGAAAAACGGGATCCTTTTACTAAAACTTTACTGTCCGTCCACACAGGCTCTCAAGAACCACGTTTGTAACACAGTTAAAAACTTTCACAAAATTATATCGGTATTTCTTTAGCCACTATAACAACAAATACTAAACACAAACTACAAAGAATATTTTAAGGGGTTTCCTAAACAAAAACGAGTTATTTTTTAAATATTGCTAAGGAAACATACACTTGACCTTGGGCGGGTGAGGAACTGAGAAAGCGGAAACTCGCAGCCATTATAAGCTGATACTGCGCGCGCGCACAGTGCACCAGTCATTTAAGTACCGCGACGGACTACGTCAAGGTGCCCATATACGGTACGATTTGTCTGTACGATCCGTCGCTTCAGCCCGATCGAAACGACGAATCGATAATGTATATCAAGATCGTTAACGATTTACTTCATCGAAGAAGATATCGGAAATCGCAACAAAATCCTATGCAATCATAAATATCGTAACGATGAATTACGACGTAACCCACATTTTTCTTTGTAATGAGCTAACAAGATGACCTCACTCCACCTGATGGTAAGCGGTAGTGAGATCCAAATATGAGGTCGACAGGCACAATATACCATCTTGAGCCTGAATCAAAGTTACCGCCACATAGGTATTAAGGAAAAGTTCATTTTCCATTTTATTAGGCACGCATTGAATTATTAGAACACGTTTTTATACTTTAGTTTCAAATAAATAAAAGATCGATCGTTACGACCAATCGTTTCGTGTATGAGCGTCATTTGCGATGCGATTAATCGTCACGATTTTCATCAGAGCCATCGTACAGACGAATCGTACCGTATATGGGTCCCTTTACAGACTGAGACAAGTAGGGTTGCCATTCGTCCTTATTTCCTCGGATTGTATTAATAAATTCTCGTGTACGATTATTTGACGCTTTAACGGTGATGGAAAGCATTGTGAGGAAACCTGCACACCTTTGAATGTATAAGACACATATATTACATATAATACACATACATATAAACGGGTAAGTTAGTGTACTCACTACTATTTTAATATAGACAACCCTAACGGAAATAAATAAGTATCAACACTTCAATCTGATAATAAAGATAAGGTAACCCCTATCCAAGGTCTAAGATGTAGGTATATTATTGTAATAACTTTTATGAAGCGTATCATATATACCTACTATAAATAATAAATAAATAAGTATTACACAACATCACATACATTCTGATGTGTTTCACTTGTGTTCCGAATATCAGAATCAGCCACTGCTGACTTTGTAGCCACTGATACAAAAATAAATATTCTTAAATATATTTAATAAGACGGGTGTCTTAGACACGGAACGAACACCGATTTTCGTCACAATTTTATGTCCTGATGGGAATTGAACCCATGACTATTGAAACCGTAGGTAGTCGAGTCTCTGTTAAGGAACTGTGGCGTACCTTTGTGCATTATTCCTTCTATAAATAAACATCACATTACTTACATAATCCCTTATCAATGTGGTGTACCTACAATTCTGCAAATTATTGGAAGTGTGGTGAAATAGTTAATTCTTAGAATTTAGTATGATTCATACACTTGTGTGCACTGCAATAAATTGCACGTTGCAAAGGAGTTTATTCCTTATCAAACAATTATAGAGAAAAGTAAGGTTCTTATCTTATCCCGACTATTGAAACGACTGAGCTCAGAACTAATCAGAATATCTCTCGAGTGATATATCTTCATCATCATCATATTCGTCCCCACTGCTGGGGCACGGGCCTACGTTTATTTGCCAAATGAATGATGAAGACACAATATAAGTATTTCCGCCATTTAGTGCCTGTTCACACTTAGCGATTTTTGCGTCAGCGTGCACGCCGCGATATCGCCGCAATCACACCACGATATCGCCGCGATTTCGCCGCATACTGCGTTCATAATTTCCAACATGAACGGACCTGCGCTGTAGAATGCGGCGCATGCGCTAAGCGGGTAGGTTGGATGAGACGTAATCGCCGCGATCGAAATCGCCCAAAATTCGCTAGGTGTGAACACGCTGTTACAGATACAGCATTTAACAACAGTGAAAATAATCTCAAAACGACGTAATCACCCACATACAAAATTATAAATCGGAAACAACTTCAATTTGCCTTTTATAACTGAGCATTCATTTGTGGTTCAAATAATGGACAGTATTTTTGTAACACACGGATGCACGCTTGTTAATACATATAATAAGAACATTAATAATTATCTGGGCAGGAATTTGATTCGTTTATGAAGTCGGTGCCAAACGAAATTTTTAGAACGACGAAGCACACTATGCTTGCATGAAATACCGGCGGACCCGACTTGTGTCCATATTCTTATTAACTTAATTACTTAAAGAAATTCAATTAATGAAATCTAGAATACAAGTAAAAAGAATTATGTACATTTCCACACACGTTCATCTGACCCCAAACTAAGCAGAGCTTGCACTATGGGCGTCATAGATACATACATAGATATTTATAAATACATACTGAAATACATAATCACACCCAGACACGGAACAGACACCGATGTTCATCACACAAATATTTGTCCCGAGTGGGAATCGAACCCACGACTTCTTCTTCTTAATATTATAATTCAAGATTTTCAACTTTTGTAAGATTGCATATTAACTGAATTGAATTTGAACATTAATATGTTAAAGGTCACGTGCGTTCTACGATGACGGGTGGTTGGGTTTACCCATCGGGAAAACCTTGTTTATGCGCTTGCGTTGAAGGGGTCAAACTCTAATCTATTTTCAGACTTGTGATATCTACATACACATACATACAGCACGCCTTTTACCGAGAAGTATAGGCAGAGACCAATTCCTGCCATGTGCTACGGTTCTGGCATACCACCTTCGATTCATCCACATCCATCTATCTCTTCATGCATGCTCGTCGATTACGGGTACTTAAAATCTTACCTTTTTACAAGATGTGACCTATTTGGTCATGAAAGGTTTTTTGGCCTTTGGCTTTCTTGGCCTTTGCCTGTCCACATTCCTAATTATGGTTTCCCTATATTCTCTCAATATGACCAGACCATCTTAACATACCCTTCCCACGAAAAGGAGGGTTAATTACAATTGAATAAATATTAGGATTACGATATTGTTAAATTCGATACGATTACGATATCGTCATATTCAGTATCATCATCATCATCATCAGCCCATTCCTGTCCTGCTGGACAAAGGCCTCCCCAAATGCACGCCACTTCTCTCTCTCCTCGGCCACTCGCATCCAGCTCCTACCAGCCGTCCTGCGCAGATCGTCACTCCACCTGGCCTGCGGGCGTCCTGCACTACGTTTGCCGAGACGCGGTCTCCACTCCAGAACTCGTCTACCCCAGCGGTTGTCGGTTCTACGGCTGATGTGACCAGCCCCTTATATTCAGTATATGGAGCATTAATGTAATCAATGACGACATTATCATTTGAATAACAAACATTGTTTACGCAGACTGCACTGGGTTGCAAATACCTTGTAGTATAGACAAATTATCAGAAATAACCGCGATAAACACGTGTTTAGCCATGTGTCTAGAAGAGGGATGAGTATGAATGTCAATGGACGTAATAGTAGAGGAAGGCTGAAGAAGACATGGATGGATTGCGTAAGAGATGATATGACAGACAGAGAGTAGACACAGAGCTGACGAATGACAGGCCCGAGTGGAAGGAGTATACATGTTGCGCCGACCACACTTAGCGTGGGACAAGGGCAGCAGAATGATCAGGCCTTTGTCGACCACACTGGCCAAGTGCGGGTTGGTTGACTACACAACCTTAGAATTTCTTCTTAGGTGTGCAGGTTTCCTTACGATGTTTGTGCAGTATTGTAAAGATAAAAAAAATTCAAGCTTGAGATGAAAATGAAATGGTCAATACGAGTATAGTGCGCGCTTTAAAAAACAGCATTATGTGATAATAATATCTCAGTATATACTGCCATGCGCTTTTTATTTTATTACTATTGGTCCCGGCGATTTTCATACCGCCAATACTTTTTTTCTATATTTTCTCATTGAAACCTTCCCTGGACTACGACAAACATTTTAATACCAAAATTACCTAAATCGGTCCGGGCGTTCTAGTCAGACTAACGAACAGATATTTAATTTTTATTTATAAGATTGAAAAAATAAATTTGTTACTACAATTTACTCATTTTCTATTGGTCATACTTTAAGAAATATAATGTTTCGTTCCATTCCTAAATATTAAATTCCGCTGTTGTTTCAAATATCCGTATCAAAGAATATTTATCTTGGCACTAGAATAATGTAAATAATGTTGTGTAGTATTTATAGTCCCGTTTGTTTAAGAGTTGGCTTATTGTGTTAACAAATATGGCGTACGTGACCAAAGACTATGGATAGTGTTATAGTTGTGTCAAAGACTCGCTGCCCGCGATGCCATAAATCATCTGTATGCAAGGGCGGCCCATGCGCATCGCGCACTTGTCGATGGACAGTTATCGACAAATGCATTCTTCCAGGATAATGTACGTTGTTACGTGGGCATCGTGATTGTTTACTATGTATTTTATAGTACCGAATGAACGAATGTACGATTATATTCTTAATGATTCTGAATGATAAAAAACACGCCTTTATAGGTTCACGTAAGTCAATATTAAATTAACGGATGTTAATTGTGATGCAACTAAACTAGAATCCGTAATTGAAAAAGATCGTAACGAAAACGAATCCGCCCGCGATAAAAGCTATGCAATAGCTTAATTATGCAGTTTTTTTCACTCTCCTGTAAGGTTCATTCAAATGAATTGAGCGGTGTTGTAAGATAATTAATCAAAGATTTTATACTTAGACCGGATTATTCTGTCGATGATTAAATATTAGCGTTTACCTCATTACTATTTTATTTTTCCCACACATAGTAACACATCTGTCAAACTGCTCAGTCGAATTATGGATTCTAGTATATGTGCTTTTAATTATAATGTTTGATTATAAAAGCGTGAGATGCTGAAACAGGAAAGATTTTTTGAATACCCTGCTGAGAAATCAAGTTAAGCGATGATTCGGGAAGCAGATTACAGAGATCGGCGCTCTAACTAAAGTTTCAGCACGACTAGTAGGAGGCTCTACATTAAACAGTCTGTTCAAAATTACCAGTCAACAGTGGCACAATTTATATTTCTTGTTCGTGTATAAATTTGTTGTCAAGAAAGAATTTTCTGCTCTACCGCCCCACGCTTTTACAATCAAATATTTTATCATGAAAAGCACATAGTTTATACTTCAGCCTAGAGATAGAGACAACTTGAACGACCCGTAATTTATTTTTGACTCTTACGTGCTCCTATAAAAGCATGTTTTTTAAACTAAAATTTATTTGTTTTATACTTTTTAGTCTTTGCTAATGAGTCCGCATCCTCTCCATCTCCTTTACACGGAAATACATCGTATGCTAGTGCCTCTCTTCCGGTTTCGTCAGTCATTGACACCACCCAACTAATCCGAACACGGCTATGATACGATCATCTATCTTAAAGTTCCAGTTCAAATCATTCGTATTCATCATCAGATCCGGTCGATAGTACCATATTTTTGTATTCTATACTTGAAACCTAATCGCGGTCATTGTTTATTAAAAGACTTTTCTAACAAGTCCAAACCCGGTTATAATACGATATTCCATCATGGAATGCTAGTGCTATCTTCCGGCTCCATCATCAGATCAGTTCGACAGTATCATATTATTATTGTTATCAAAATTACATACAACTGTCGATTTTCATGACGCTACGATCTTTAGAATATGGCCAAATTCGTTTTCTTAGATTTCATTACATAGTTACATACATAGGTACAGGTCGACCTAATAATTTTTCTATTTAAACATTGACTCGTGGACTGCTGTAAGTATTATGTCTATTTGTTTATTTAACCTTTGTCATCCCACTGCTGAGCAAAGGACTCCTCCAAACATTTCCACTGCTCTCTATTCAAGTAGTATGTTTAAAGAAAAATCAATTGTATAAAATGTGCAACGTGCACTCATTTATATATTTTTAAAGATAGATAGTAAGTTTACAGGCTCCTGATATGAACAGAATTTCATTTACAAAATACTAAGTAAATCCGTAAAAAAGTCCTGTAAAAATATTGATTAAAATAGAAATTACGTAAAGTGAAAAGACAAATGCAAATTGTTTTAGCTACTAAAACAATAAAATGCCTTATTATTTTACAATATTACTCTTTCATGCCTAACATTATCAATAGTAAATCACAGCCGGTTTTATTTTACACTCTTATTCAATCACTGTTCAGTTTTAACATCAGTTGAAATTTTTCTGATCGCTCCAGTCCGACTGATGGGTACAGTCCTCTCTCCCTTCATGATGTCAGCTTTCCTTGGAGCCACGACAGTCAGCACACCGTCAGAAGATAGTCTGGACTCCACAGCATCAGGGTCACTGTCTTCAGGCATCTTGAACCTTCTAGAAAACTGCCTGGATATAAATCCATGTTCGTCCTGCTTTTCTTCATGTTTCCCTTCAACTACTATAAAACCGTTCGTAGTTTTCACTGATATTTCTTCTGGCGAGAAATGTTGCACATCCACAATCACTTGCCATTTGTCTTTGTCCACTTTGATGGATGATCCGTTGTTCTGAGCTGACCACCAAGGAATAAGGCGTGAGTTGACAGGTGTCGCTGCCATCACGTCTTCAGGGGTTAAAGTCAGGCCGAAATGTTGGTCTAACAGCCGTTTCGGCCATTTGGGGGCGGTGTAGTCGAAGAGAGACATCTGGACGGTTGTATATTGATCTGGATGTTATTATCTCACGTTAAGCTCAAGCTTTCCGTCTTGCTAAGTCTGTTGCTGGTAGCAAACTATATGGATGAGCGCTAGTTTCGCGTTTATATGCGTATGCGCAGATTTGGCACGGGATCTCGTGTTCTGAGTGCGCTGGAACGTTCTGGGTACTACCTACAAATTTTTGATGCCCACGATTAACTGAAAGATTGATGACGTCTTCCCTTACTCATAGTGAATGTCCGTATTTTTAAATATAAAGGAGAAACTGATTGTCTGACTGACTTGACACATTTACGCACAGCTTAAACGGCTAAGCGTAGGCACTTGAAACTTGGAAGGGACATAGTTTAGGTACTGTAGAAGTGCACTATGAAAGGAATTTCAGTAGATTCCACGGGAACGGGTATAAGCGCCTGAACTGCTTAAGTTAGACTCTTGAAATTTGGCATGAAGGTATGTTATTGTTTATTTGCAATACGATATTGCAAAATTCCCACGGAAACGGGAGTTATTGAGAAAAAACTTTTGTATTTAAAATCCTGGAGTTTGCAAACGAAGCCGCGGGCACAGCTAGTCATAAGAATGAAGAGTTCTGGAAATACATTACAGCGATCTCAGTCATGAAATAGTGCTATTTATAAAGTATTACTATGTTTCTCTGCTTTCCGCCCACGGAATGGACGTGAAATTTTTAACTGTCAAGGGCATATGTGATATAAATAATAGCTTCGTTAAAAATAAACACAAATATGACTCAAACATTCGTCATAGTTTGTTCATGAATGGTGTCGATTGTAGACGTTGTATTTCTACAATGAAGGCATGCGATTTTTTGCTATTTAAGTCATCATGATATACAAATATATTTGTATTAATTAATTAATACGGAACAAAACGTAACACAAAAACAGTATACATATTGACTTCACTTGACTTTGCCCCGAACGAGAATGGAACCTACCATTCCTGGCGCGAAAGAGACATTTAGAAATTTGATTATTGTAGCAAATAATTCTTTCAATATCAGTCTTGTATGTGTGTAGTTTGTAGATAATTTGAATGAGCCATAAAAGAAGAAGAAGCGGTTATTGTCACTAATCATCCTCAGCCCATATACGATACGTCCCCACTGCTGGGGCACGGGCCTATCCTAAATTAGGGCGATAAGGCCTGAGGAAGATCCCAGAGTGTCTGGGAGTTATGAATCCTGATTTTTAACGATATTGTGTGAAATATATGTTAAAATCAGCCATCAGAATTTAAGTGAGGTGAGCAGTGTTTCTATCAATGTACCTTGATTAATTGCTACCTGAAAAATGGCCGTCTGGCCAAGGTAGCAACTACTCATATGATGATAGTACACCCCACCACTACTCACTCGTATATATTATGTCCATCAAAAAATAAGTGACGTCTGGAATCTCTGGGATCTTGGACCATAATGGTGTTGTTGCTCGACCAAGGGTAGGCCCGTGCCCCAGCAGTGGGGACGCATATGGTCTGATGATGATGATGATGACATATAAATAAAAGACTCCAAAAGGAGACCAGTATGACGACAAGCAATCATTTAATCAGGACCACAGGTGCAGGGGAATTTCAGCTCTTTTGGTCTTTCGGCTTCTCATCTGCTAGTTGCTGGACAGCAGCCAGGGTCTGCTCTGTCTTCCGATCCTGGGTGGTGGATATGGGGATGACAGCTTCGCAGGGCAGATTCTTGTCGCAAGTCTTCCGTGGCGCCGTGACTGTTAGGACGCCCTCTTTCGATAAATTTACCTGTAAGATAAAATGTAACGAATCTATACTAATTTATACAAGTGAAGACGTTGAAGAGACCTTTCATGACCAAATAGGTCAAATCTTATAGAGAGGTCGAATCAAAAGTACCCGTCGACGAGCATGCATCAAGAGATTAATGGATGTGGATGAAGCGAAACGAAGTGCCAGGACCGTAGCACTACAGGGGGCTTAGACAAAGTAACAATATCGAAACGATAACGAAGTTCGAAAACAACAAAATCTATGGGATTGACCACGTTATTTATCGCGTCTAATTTCAATTCCATACATTTTATTCTTTTCGAACTTCGTTATCGTTACGATATTGTTACCTACTTTGTCTACGGGGCCTGGTTTAAATTGAAAATTCATGTTTATCGAGGAAGGTTTCAGGCTGTACAACATCTTGCTGCGACCGATAGAAGCATAAAAACAATGGAAAATGTGTAAAAAACGGGAGAAAACGCGGACAAAGTCGCTTACACAGCTAGTTAAGTATACACAGTTTGATAACACTCATGGTACAAAACAATGTCACTTTCTCTGTCTATTTATCCCTATGTATGCTTTAATCTTTACATGTAAAGGATTTCGATGCGGTTTTTAACAGCTAGTGTAAGCTTTAGCTCTTAAATTTGTTTTATTTACTTTACCCAAACCCCTTTAAACTTGCTATTATCATCCATGGATCATGCCAATGCGTGGGAATGTATATAAGTATAAATTAGTGTGTCCAGGACCGTATCACATGGCAGGAAGTGATCTCTGCCTATCCCTCTGGGAAAAAGGCGTGATTCTATGTTTACATACAAACAGGTAGGCAGATACATGCCGTGGTCTGATGTTAATTTATGTACGGAATGTTAAATGTACCTTTATCGTCTCCGGACTGCATCCATACGGCAATTTGAACTTCCTCACAAATTGTCTTATAACATAACCTTTCTTAGTCTTTTTATCTTGCTTCCCTTCCACAATAACGTACTCCCTCCTGGCTTTCACCCTCAAATCTTGCTTTTTGTAGTCTTTCACATTGAGTTGCAGTTCAAACCTCTCTTTACCGATCTTTATAGTAGGTCTAATCCCTCTTTGCTGATTTTGTATGCAGTTACATAATCTAGAACGTAGTAAACTTTGTACGGCAGGATTCAAGAACATTCTACGACGATTGTTAATTTAACATTTTGCTAATTTTACTCCAGTTTTGTTTTATTTGTGTAAAAATTGGTACAAGTTTGTTGGATTTGAAACGCACATCTCTCTGGCCGTGGCGTTTTATGATTTATTGTGTCATTTTGAAGTTTATAAAAGAAGTTTTCAGAAAGGAGCTTGTGTTACTACTTTTCAGACAAGGTGTATTCGCTGTGTGCGCGATGACAGCGCCCCTAGTGGCCACAACTATTCAGGACTTGAGATTTGTCAAATAAATAATAATGTGCACAAGATAATAATTATAAATCTAATACAGTACTTATGATGCATGCTTAGCTTGAAGATGGATGTTAAAGGTATTCATGTTTTTCTTCATGCTTTCCCGCTACGACACATGCTTTTACTGAAACTTCTTCAGGAGCAAACTGGGTGACGTCGATGTTCACCTCAAACATGTCTTTGTCAGCCTTGATCTTTGATCCGTCCTCCAGCCGATTCAATACCCTAATTTGCGAAATTGGTCTGTATTGGCGTATATAAGGATCATAGCAAAAGGTGTAGCAACGACATCTTTTTAAGAGAAGGTAGTCGCAGAAATTGCAGTGGAATATCACTAAAGCCGGTCGCAAGTTAGTGATGCGCGTATTTTCGTCGCATAGTGCCATCTAGCGGCGAGTAGCGTACTTGGAATGTTCCGGGAAAGCATGCTTATCGTATTGTTATACATGGATGTGTGCGTTGAGATTCAAGCATGTGTGCAAAAATTACACTTGTGTGCTAAGAACGATGAGAATAATAAAAAAATATCGCAGTCTCCTGAATGTTCGTGAAAGTTCTAGCCCAGCGTTTATTTTGTAAACATTGCATTACGTCAAGATTCCGTCATTTATTAGTCATTTCTTATTATGACTACTGATATTTACCATATTCTATATTTTACCAACAAAACAATATACCTACCAATTGACCATTATACATTACAATATACCATTATAACTACGGCTATATGTTAAATTATTAAACTTAAATCTTTTTTTTATATTCCTCTTTGTCTAAGTACATAAATTAGTTTAAGTAGCAGTGGCGTAGCGTAACCTGTCGGGGCCTCGTATAAAAAATTGTTTGGAGGCCATATATGGAGGTAAAGATGGCTTTAAACAATTTTGTCATTTGTAAAATAAATAAAATTAGAAAGTTTTGATTTTTTTCCTTACACACTTTAGTCCAGTCAAATTAGGTTTCATCTGCGGAAAAATTACTAGTGAGCTGAATTTTGGTACACACCTTCATTACGGCATTGTAATGAAGGTGTGAAAATCGACATTCATATCGTGCCGGCTTAAAAAGTTATAGGGGTCAAAAGGTCGCGAAAATCAGTTTTTCGCGAATATCTTGCGATCTATTGCTTGTAGGTTAATTGAGGTCATTAGAAAAATTATTTGTTATAAAATTATCTACAAAAAATGTCCTTTGCATTTTTTTGTAGAATTGAAAGTTTTCGGAGGAGAGCGCCGAGAAAGCACTCACATACGGTATTGTATACCAAGGCGTACGCCGCTTTTCATTGATATTTGTAGCGTGTTGTTAGTAAAATCTACTACATACAGACATATAGCATTAGTAATACTAGTACAGAAAGTTTTCCTTTTTGGAAAAGGAAAACTGAAAATCATGAAGATGTTTGAAAAAAGATCTGATTTAAACAATTTTGCAGAAATATTCCAACAAGAAAATTGCTCTCGAGATGCATTGTCAATGCTAGGACATATTTTCTACCGCTGCAATTTTTTGTACAATTACAAATCTTTTTTTAAACATCTTCATGATTTTCAGTTTTCCTTTTCCAAAAAGGAAAACTTTCTGTACTAGTATTACTAATGCTATATGTCTGTATGTAGTAGATTTTACTAACAACACGCTTACAAATATCAATGAAAAGCGGCGTACGCCTTGGTATACAATACCGTATGTGAGTGCTTTCTCGACGCTCTCCTCCGAAAACTTTCAATTCTACAAAAGAATGCAAAGGACATTTTTTGTAGATAATTTTATAACAAATAATTTTTCTCATGACCTCAATTAACCTACAAGCAATAGATCGCGAGATATTCGCGAAAAACTGATTTTCGCGACCTTTTGACCCCTATAACTTTTTAAGCCGGCACGATATGAATGTCGATTTTTCACACCTTCATTACTATGCCGTAATAAAGGTGTGTACCAAAATTCAGCTCACTAGTAATTTTTCCACAGATTGGTGTTTAAAAGAGCTAATTTGACTGGACTACTTTGGGGGCCCCGTTTAATTGATACGGCAGATACGACGGTAGCTACGCCCCTGATAAGTAGATAGGTTAGCATATGTAATTGAAATACATTAGGTACTTTTTTAACTACTGTTATGTGCATGTAAATGCTATAATAATCTCATTCTTTATCTGCACGGGTAGTACTTCGTAGAATAGGGTTATCTTTATTTTTTTATTTAGATGGATGGACCACACAATAGGGAATTTGCACACATTTTTTTTATTATCCTAAATAAATCTTTAATATTGAAGAAATATGAATATAATTTTATATTTCAATTTACTTTAACGACAGCAGAGATTTACCTGTTTAAAGTTCCTGAGTAGACAGAGAGATCCGATACGTCAGGTGACGTCAAATTACACTACGGCCATACGCAATCCATACAAAACTCTGTTTTGTAAGAAAGAGATGGAAAATTAACTTTTATTAATTATAAAGCCTCTGTTTTTGAACCGATTTATCAAATTCACATTGTATTATATTTTGAAGTCTTTTTGCATAAGTTGTTGAAAAAATCAAGATTGCCGGTTTATGCATATTCCTGATTGCGAAGGTACTGTTAAAATAATGGCTTGATATTTGGAAACCTCCCCGAATTATTACAGTTTCAATAGCACACTATTTGGGCGAGCTCAAAACGCTTTATAAAAATGTCGCAGCAAGCTATGTCGTCACCCCTTGTATGCATGATTCGCTATGTGCGGAGTGGGTGGTGGGGGACGGCAAATCGATCGAAGCGCACGATGTGACAGAAATGTGATATAATTCTGACCTTTCATGTGTCAAATTGCTTTAATTTCATAAATTCCCTTGTATTTGTAAGTAAAAACGTTACGTACGTAACGTAAACGATGCAAATTCAATACTTATAATAATATTCATTCACTTGGTATAATATACACACTCACTTTAAATACAATTTTTATTTATTTTGTGTTGAAAAACTAGTCGAAAATCTTTATCAAAACATCTACTTGCTATGATATGACAGATCTCAAGTCCTGAATAGTTGTCGCCACTAGGTCCGCTATCATCGCGCACATAGCGAGTAGTAAGAACTTTGTTCAGCGGCTATATTAAATGTTGCGTTTATGAATATGTTTTCATAGTGAAAGTATTTTTGAAGATTTTTTGCACTTTTGAAATGGACTTTCCCACCCTACTTCAAATGTCTTTTTTTTATAATAGGCTAACAAGATAACCTCACTCCACCTGATGGTAAGCGGTAGTGAGACTCAAATATGAGTCTATACTTGACTTTGACTTAAATGAGACAATAGGTAATAAACCTATTGTCTCATTTAAGTCAAAAATTTTATTTTCGAGAAATGAAAGTATGATTTGCCTATACTATTCTTACTGTTAATTGTGATATTGCATGTATAATCAGACTTAGAAAACTACCCTATTCTATAGCCTTTCACTCAGTGCTTCGCAAATATTCGACCGCGTTTCAGACAATATGCAAGGACATTCACTTAAAAAAAAAACGGCCCTTATTGGATAGGGATACCAAATTACTTCGCGGTCAGCAAACACTTTAATAATTTTGCAACGGCTGTTTATTTTATTTCTATTTTCATTTCATTGCAGTTTATGGCCTAAAATATAATATTACGTATCCGATCTATTTATCGGAAAATATCATGTCTATCAGTCTTTGTTTATGTAAATAATTTACATCATGTGTCTAAAAAAACATATTGTGTAAGTATTTATAAGTGAATTGGTCGTCATTTCTATGAATAGGTACCTATAATTGATATTAATCATGACTTATTTTAACAAGTATATTTAGCTGACGTTGGTATTTACTTTCTAGATTAGTTATATTATTTAAATAGTAACTCAATTGAAACATATTTGGTAGGTAAGTATATCTTTTATCTTAACTGAATGAATGAAAAAATATATTCCGTTTTTTCTGATTTTATTGATTATTAAAAACTATTTTTAAAGGGTAAAAAAAATACTAAAAGTATATGAACCTCTTTATTAGCTACAACAAAATGAAGATACACCCACGGAGGCGTAGTAAACAATACCATATATTTAATGCTATCATAAGTAATGGTGTATAAAACAATTTTAATCTTTTAGAAGCTCAGTTACGCATATCACTACAGTGCTGTGTATTCACATATTATGTTTTTTTACTTTGCGTTTTTTATATCGGTTCGGGAAACAATTCATCTGAAAAATTTAGTTTTACAAATATTTTTTAAAATATAACTTAATGTAATATCCGTAAGTACAGTCACCAACGTCACTCGAGTTTTATTTTCAAAATGTGTAAAAAACTAAAATCTTTACTGTATTTTCAAATATAATGATTTTGACCCGCTTAGACAAACTCAAATCAAATCCGGGCTGAGAAAATATAACTTACGACCTTGTTTTATCAATCCAGTAAAGTAAAAGTATAATCATGTGCAAATATGTATGTGATTGTGTATTTTATATAAGCTGGAATAAGTCGTATTAAGCACAGTTTATACATACACCGTGAAATTTTAGTGGTTGTTTTCCCGTGGCAGAACGACTTGCCTTTAGTAATACTATCGAATCATGCAAATTATTCCGCGAAAAAAAAAAATTTTTTTTTTCGATTTTTCAGAATAATAATTTTCCAACTCGAAAACGAGAGAAGCTATCGTTGTTTTTGAAGATGTGACGTATTCAGGTACTGCTTGCCGCATGAAATCGATGCTTAAAGCTAAAGAAGCTCTTCACCCTAAGTCATAAAGCGGTTCGAACGTGTTTTCGAGTTACGGTTAAACCTTTCGTAAAACCGGCATTTTTTGATTTTACCAAAAAAGAACTGCACACATCTTTTGTACTACTAAGATAGAATCATTTTACTGCGGGAAAACAACCACTAAAATTTCACGGTGTATATTTTAAATATATACAAAGCGATTCGTGACGTTATATTTCTGTTTTTCTGAATACTTTCCTGAATAGTGTTTGTTGTACCTACGACGAAAAACAATTGCTTAGTTTACATACGATCAAAGTTGTGATACAAGAATGATAAAAAAAAACAATTACCCTTCCCGAGCCGATATTGAAAACATTACTATTTAAAATATTGCTATACATTGATACTACTAAAATCTGTCGCCACAGACATTTTTACTAACACACAACAATTTAGTTTCATAAAAGCGACAGTTACTGTAACATTTATCTTAGAACGAAATTTCATAAACGTATCTTTATATAAGTATTAGGTATCACGAATCCATGAAATATACACAAAAAAGTAAAAAAGGGATCTCTGCCTTTTCCCACGGTGACTACCCTGGAAAAGGCAGAGATCCCTCTGAGAACAAGGAGTGATTCTATGGAAAG
This sequence comes from Maruca vitrata, assembly GCA_039566165.1. NCBI lineage: Eukaryota > Metazoa > Arthropoda > Insecta > Lepidoptera > Crambidae > Maruca > Maruca vitrata. The sequence goes on along the minus strand of CM076936.1, from coordinate 5,814,490 downwards.
TAAAAAAAAAATAGACAGTTACATACCTAATTTTCCAAATGTTAATTCATAAAGTATTTTTGCCAGTTTTCTGAAACCGAATTGAAATTGACAGACAAAACATTAAACAAACATATTTGGATTAGTATAATGACGTCTTGATCGTTACATATCTTTTATTGTAAATACTTAGTAAAGTAACTACTTTGTGAAGCATATAATATATTTTTTACATCATCGATCTCATAAGACTTTTTTTGCCATTCCTAATGAAGACTCATTAAAATGAATTAAACATTATATAAATGAAGAGTAAATGGTAATATAATTAATGTTAAATATAGTGCAATAAAGGGATTATTTTGTATATTTTATGGATTCGAGAAATAACTATGCATATGTAGGCGTGGAATGTGAAATCGTGTTATAAATTGTAATCGAGTACGAATTTAATTTAAGAAATATTCTAAGAATTTGAGTCGAAACACGAGTTGTTCAGTGTTCTGTCAAAAAATGTTTCAGATTCCATTTTTAAATAAATTTAAATGTAATGTTACAAATTATCGAAAGTACAAATAATTGTATGAAGTACTCTTAAAAGATGATTAAGGCTAAGCCACATTATAATGCCGTTCAATATCTACACTTAATTTCATTTAAGTTACAAACGCTTACTGAAGTCCCACTTTTAACTATTTTTTATGTAAAAAAATCGTCTTTCAACAAGAATATAATCACGATCCATCGTATGTACCAATGAGTTTATATTATAAAACTAAAATACATTTCCTCCATTAGAGTAAAGATCGTTACATATAAAATACCACCCATTATAATAACTATTAAATAAAAAAAAAATAATGAACGACATTAAAAGCGTGGCAAAGCCTTATACGAATAAGTGCAGTGTTACACGTTATAATTAAATATTGTTTAACATTTTCTCTGCTTGTATGAATTTATAACTATTTTTCTATAACTTATTTACATGGAAGGCATGTGGCAAGTGCACGAATATATATTTTTTTATTTACTTTAATATAATTTTCTTGTATCGAGTAAAAGGACGTTCTTTTCAATGAACCATTCAGTTTTCTAATCTATTATTAAAAAATTTAACATCGTAAAAATTAAGAACAGAATAATACATAGATACACATTTATTAAACTTCATATAAAAACTTTAGCAATTATACAAAAAAAAATATGATGAAGACTTTTACACCATACCTACACAACATAAATAACTAAGAACAATTTTCCCTATTTTCATTTATAAATTTATTTTTTAAATATATCTACGTATTTCCTAAAATCTATGCTACATAAAAGATGTACGCCCATTTTTGCTTTGCAACAACTAATGCTAGAAATACGATAGGTACAAAATTGAGCTTTATTGATATGTATCGTTAGAATCACTTTTGCGAAGTTTTCGTTTACACAGTGATCATTAAAGCAAAATCGCTCGGTGCTAATTATTTAATTAATAGAGGGTGTAAAGGCTTTCACAAATATTTTATAAGTAAATTTTACAAATGAAATAATGCCAAGCAATATGAAAAAATTCTATACAAATAAAAACATTATTAAAATAATACTTTTTCTTTTTAACGTATGTTCTTGTCTAGCTAATCAGAATGATAAGGTATATTTTATTTTACCGAATATTTAATTTATTTATTTTTAGTTTTTCCTATATTTTAGGGCAAAAAACACTACGTTGAACCTATATTGCACAAATCAAAAGAAATTTTGTTTACACTTTAAAGGTAACATTTTAAATAACATTCGAATTAAAGAAACAAGTTATTTATCCAAATAGGCTATGATTTTTAAAAAAGTCCTTAAATATTTTATTTTACGTTTGATATTCTTCTGTGAAATTTATAATAATATTTGGTTAATGGTAACGTAAGTATTCCCTTTATTGAGATTAGACTAAATATTACAGCTTTTTTATAACTGTAATACATTATATGGCGTTTGCAATAATACGTTTTTATTATTTTATATACCTACGTATGATTGTATACATGTGTCATAATTGGTGTTTTAACAGTGAAAAAAAAAGATAAAGTCGTGTAAAAATTTTAACGAATTACGTAAGTACATTATGAAGTATTAAAGAACATAACACTCATAAATTGCGTAGTCAAGTAAATGTTCAATAATATATTTTTTTTATCACAGAATACATTACTTCTTTAACTAGAATATTTTAAAGGTTATAACAATTTACGTGATATGTGTTTTTTTTCAATTAATACAAATCGAGTGATATGTATATGTTGAGATTAGTCTGTGATATAGACTAAATTTAAAGTTGTTCATTTATATTTTATGAAAAAACGTTACTAGCTAAAAGTGATATTATATTTTGCAACATATAGAGTTACATGTATAATTGCCAACACATTTTTAAACTTTAAACCAAAAATTATTTCATATTTAAGCGCAAACTTAATAATTGAAAAGTATTCTTCTTGTGTATTTTATTTTATGCTTTGGAATAACAATTTAAACAAGAAGATAAATCTCTGATTGACGCATATTGGTTTCAACTTGTCTTGAAAAACTTTTAACACAAGAGAAGTGTAATGAGGGTGTTTCAAAACTGACCACACCGTAGGAGTGAGGTTATTTTATGGGTTCATTCTACCACTTATTCAACTACGCAGTTTTACAATAGAACATTTAGTGCCTGTTCACACCTAGCGATTTTTGGGCGATTTCGATCGCGGCGATTCGCCGCGAGCTCGCAGCGTGCACGCCTCGGTTACGCCGCGTGCTGGGTTCATATTTTTAACATGAACGGACCTGCGCTGTAGAATGCGGCGCATGCGTTAAGCGGGTCGGTTGGATGAGGCATAACCGCCGCTAAATCGCGAGTAAATGTTCTGTTGTAGAACTGCGTTGTTGAATGGGGGAATGAACCCATAAAATATGGTGTATAGTTAAATCTGATATACCCTCATTTGTATTAAATATACTAACTAACATAGGGAATTGATACTGTTTCATGCCATTTTGGTGACCACTTGGTATTTTGTAGGTAAATCAGATAGCGTTAATTTTTGTTATTATACTAACGCGGAAAGATATACATAAGTATATAATAATATGTTGGTGTATTCAGAACATTGAAACGTCACCTAATCACAGAGCTAGTATTTAAGTGCGTGATATTGTTAAAAATAAATATTTTTAAATTTAAAAAGTCATAAAATTCACATTCAGCCGGGCATGACTGTGAATTTTTTCCATTTTAAATTTACATTATAGCTCTGTGTAGTGTAGCACTAAAAACACAATTAAAAATATAAATATTTTTTGTTACAAAATATCTCATAGTTGGTTACCCAAAGTGTTAATAAGAGGCAATACAGTCACTTTGTACATAGTGTCCTATAATAGCATCAGTTACCTAACATCATTAAATTTAAAACTCTTTGAGAACACAAGAATCTATATCTACTTCAAATTAAAGCTTCTTGCTTTACCAATACTTCACATTACTCCTATATAATGTAATGTCCCAGAAATACATTTATCTAAGTGTTCACTAGATACTTAAATTAATTAGATGTAGTGGCGAAGGCAAAACCCGTACTATTTTTCTTACGTTTGATTTTTTATTGCTTATGAATTTCATATTTCATTATAAATTATTGTAACCTAATTTTTTATATGATAAGCATTTTGTTACAAATAGTAGTTTGTCAAAAACGAATATTCAATTACTTTAAAATATACCTTTAACACGAATAAACTAAGTAATAATACTTGATATGAATATCAATCAAAATTTTAATACAATAATATGCAAGGAAGGATTAATATGAACAAATTGGTATATTTAGAATGAGTAGTACAATAAAATTGTTAACAATGTCATAGGGTAATTTCATATATTCCTATATTTTTTTACGTCTTTTCGCTTTCACCGCTGTGTAATAGCGAAAAAAAAAATTTAAAACATTGCTACTTTTTTTCATGTGACATTTTATTGCCATTGGATTTTAAATAATATCATTTTGACTCCAAACGTCATTCTACAACACACATTTTAAACGGTTTAAAACCGTCATCTCATAAGAATTTTATACTGAATGTTTTTTTTTAAATTTTTAATGCTGTCACGTTATTTTGTACGCCACTACATCTGGTAAGGGTGCGTTCACATTCATGGATATACAATATTACGTACAGTCTAACAGAAAGGCGATCTACTTCAGACCACAACTACGTTCTATCGGTAGAGAATTTAGATTACTCGTCTGCTATGGACATGGTTTCAAAAATACGGGATGTATTTTAGTCAGTATTTAATTTTATATTTGTTCTCAATCTTTATCGCTTAAAGAATCCTTTTCTTAAGGAAATGTTTTTAACACATTTTCCGCATACATTTGTATTTTTTGTTTGTGTGACAATATTTTTTTTTTAATATTTATTCGAACTGTCATGGTAACACACATTAGAGAACTGAATATGTCCGGGATATTTACCATGTTGGTTTATTCAAATGTGATCCCGATATTTAGGTACTGTTGCAAGCATTGAGATAAATGTAGAACTAGAGAAGCTATCGCATGCAAAAGTCATGTTCCATTTTGAAAACTTGATCTTTATGTTCGCTGCAGCGCTGAAACATATTCATCGTCTAAACATGGGGAACTTACTAAGCGCTTTTTTGCTTGTAGGATTTAATTTGTTCGCGACTAAAGCGCGTGATTTTCATTACAGAAGGGACTATTCGTTTCTGGGAGTTTTATACCTAACAAGAATCCTATTATCTATTATTTGCGTTGTAAGAGTAGGAACAAATATTAAAACTTCCTTCAAATGTTTCTGTATTTTGTTAAATATTCATAGCGAGGAGTACATTTCAAGTACCTACGGAAATTCAAACACAATTGATTTTCTATTGTTAGGGGCGATGTAAGACTTGGTTGGTTTTCTTGGCTCGGACGTGGGAACCTTATAAAGACAAGGTATCAAAAATAATAACACATGAAACTGTACATAACACAAATTAAAAAAAAATACAAAATGTTGGGCGACAATAAAATATTGATTAAAGATTCTTTACAAACAAAATCGTTTGGACAACATTAATAATGCATTAGTTTGTACTCAAGCTGCCAAAAGAAAATAATGAATGAAAACGATAGCTAGGTAGGTATTTAACAATTTCCTACATTTTCACTTCTGTTAATTTTATTCTATGTCGAATGCGTAAAATGGCGTCTGACAAATAATTGTCATCGTATTTAATTTTATAACGAAAATATCTAATTATTCACCAGTGAAAAGTTATCCCTTTGCATTTTGCCGTATTCCTGGAATTATTTGTGCAATATCGTAACACACACCACGGCATTTTTGATGTGTTTTATAATATTTTTTTAATAAAATCGTCTGTATGGTGAACCTGTCAGTGCTAGCAAGCGACTGATTGAAGTGCGGCGATATCGCCGCAATTCAATGGAACATAGTAGTGATGAGTGGTGTCTTCTCTAGTTCTACTTATTACCTCAATGGTTGCAAGCGCTATGATCACGGGTTGACCCGTGATATTCATTTTTAAATGTGAGTAAGTAATAAATCTAGAGCGGATCAATATAAATAAATTAATGTAAAGGCAAATCTTTAATCATTGATTGATTGATAAGGAACTCTTACTAATATGCATGTGTTCAAAACATCGATCTTACACTTGTCAATCTATCATGAAAGTAGACGGTAGGCGTATTTTTGTAAGACATATTTGTACAACTTTAGAAGTTCTTGTCTCATTGTTTTTGTCCTTTAAAACTATTATGAAATACGTTTATTATTTTCGTAGCACATAATAACTAAAAATGGCATATCTAATTTTAGTTATACTATGTTGCGGTCTATAATTTTCTACTGGTGTAGGTGTTTCGCGGTCTCTTAACAAAATGTTAAAACTTGGCGCGATATTTAGTTCTATGTAATCAAGATTTCAATGTTGCGAGGTCTAAATGTAAACAGTTAATTTGGTTTATATCCTTTTGATTATTAGATGAATAATTCTAAATGGGCCAAATTTTAAATCAAGGAGCAAATACGTTCTAAGTCAGCTTCCGGAACCACTGAGAAATTAAAATTGCATGTTTTACATAATTTTAATTTTAGGCCCCACCAGGCGGCGCCACTGTTGATTAATGTCCTAAAATACTACTGTAAAAAATGTAAAGGGGGCCAAAACGGAAATGAACTTTTAAATCATATGTAATAGTAGGTACATAAAACGTAAAATTATTGGCCAAGCAATAGGTTCCTTGGTACCATTTTGCTCAAAAAAAATGGCGAAGGTAGGTATTTTCCTCAGTTTCACTTTTAAAACACTTTCATTAATTAATAATTGTCATATTGGCTTCTAAACATTGATAAATGTTCAAATATTTGTCTTCAAAGTAATAAAACCTCAAAACCGATCTGCACACGGCGACATTTGACATTTAGAGGACCTCACACGACACAAGCGCCACTAGCGGCCAATTCGGGCGATAGCCCCCATTAACAGCCATGTCCATAGCAGATAAAGGAACGGAAACAAAAGTATACTACAGTGTAAAAGGCGTAACACACTTATTTACAAAACCCAGCCTTTAAGATCAATCTACAAGCACCAATTCTAACTTGGAAATAAACAGAATACAACTATGATATGTTTAGTCAATCTCAGTCTTGATACTACTTCTAAGTCACTCTAGACTAACGGACTTCATCCCATAGAAAAAGGACGCCATTACAAAATCAAAAAGCATCGAATCAGTAAAAGTAGTACATCCAATTTCATAATACACATCTCTAGAAAAATATTTAGGTATAATTGCATCAGCAACAAGTTTATTAAAATTATCAAATATTGTAATATTCACAGCTTTTACGATATGTATCATTTCCTTATAATTATCTATAGTTACGTCTAATTTGCTTACGTCTACATTAACATCTGTGAGTTCGATTTGTGCTCGTGTCGAAGCGTGTGCGTCGTGCAAAACTAATTCTACGATATCGGAATTAGTAAATTCATCGAATTCATCATTCAAAAAGGTTAGAAAATCGAAAATACATCTCTCATCGAACAAAGGAACGTTAGAAGATTTCGAAGTTGCGTGGGAGTTTGTGTTAAGTAAATTCGTTACAAAATTGACTATATTCTTGGTGGGGATATTTTCGAGGTTGAAGATGATGGTGATGAGGAGTATGATGACGTAGACGGTGGCGTGAGGCCGGTGGCTGCTGATGGCAGAGCTGGGGGGCGCGGGGTACACCACATCCACTTCAGCGATCTTGAAGATGGAGAGGAGAAGGTGGGAGGAGATGTCCTCGTGCTGGCTATTGATCCTCGTCTTGACCTCTTTGAGGACGTCAATGCACTCCTCCTGAAATGTATAGTTGTGAAAATTGATATACTTTATCATCTTATCAGCATCGTAGATCGTGCGTCACAGAACACGATGGAAACAGCTAGAGAAACCGCGAGACTGCCACCACACTGAATTGAGCGATTACTGTGTAAAATTGTAATATTTTTTGTCTCTTAAATGAAAAGTAACATTAATTGCTTTCAGATTCCAACATTCTGGTGCTTTACTCACTAAAATCTCAAAAACCTTACTGCCAAACCACTATCACTTTTAATAGGCTCATTGACAACATAGAACGTGAACAAAATAAATGGCAAATTGGGTTATGTGCAGTCACAAGCATGACCCAAGACTGGATAGTGAGTGGTAGATTTTTTTTCCTAACTGACTTACGATGATGGCTTGGAGCAGCCTCGGCATCATCACCGGACTTGTGGGGGAGCGGATGGTTCTCACCCCTAAAGTCAGTGGTAGATAGGTATAGGTTGCTGCACGCGGTCACGGAGGCGGTGGCTTGGCTTATACAAACTTATGCATTTCTACCTTATGTATGGTACTGTGTAGTGTCGCGCGAGCCGTCTGTTCTGCTGCGCCGCCTACACATCATCATACAAAATACGCGGTGGCGGCATCGTTTGAGGAGAGCTTAGAAAAGCTAAGCTTTGCAAGGGCCTCTACCGGGGTGGATCGGAGGTCCATCGTCCCTTTGTGTTCCGGGGTGCCCATGTTTGTGGCGATAACTTTTGTGTCGAGCTTGCGAAAGCAAACGTTAAGGGAGGGGTCCGTTGGTTGGCGGTGCGTTCAACAGGACAGGTTCAGGACAACTCTCACGAGCGAAGAGGAGGAGAAAGCCTGGTGTTTTAGTCAGTAGGAGTCTGATATACTCCTATTAGTCCTCCGAACTAATGGGCATCCATGTAGGATTTTACATTCATACATATAATCACTACTTTTTCCCAGGCAGGGTTTAGGGTAGGCAGAGATCACTTCCTGCCATGTACTTCAGTCCTGGCCCACCACTTTCGCTTTATCCACATCCATCAACCTTTTGTCAGGATTTAACCCGGGTGAAAAAAAGGTAAGCTTTGCAAGCCAGTGTCACAGGCCTGCGTAAGTAAAGTTAAAAGTCAGTCTTAAGTATTTCTACCTTCTCTCGGTCCAGTAGAGCCTCCCCAGCCTCCCGGAGGATCTCCTGCTCCTTCTGAGGGACGCTCGCGGATATGATCACGTTCTCGTTGCTGATATTGAAGAGGGTCAGCGTGCAATTCGTCTGTGAAAATGTAAAATGTTTAGTTACACAGACACAATACACTGTGAACTTGAACCTGTGTATAGAGGGCTAGACTCTTTAATGGACGTAAAATGTTGAATTTTTTCCGGACTTTCAGACCTTATAGGTTCTGGGGTAATGGTTCAAATTTGCCTCAGCTAAACATATGTTACTCAATTTTTGAACATGCCATATAGAAGAATAATCAACCAATAGTTCGTCGAGATCAAGCAAGTCGGTCTAATGTACAAACAAAATCTGTACGGGGTAACTTCTAGCAAAAAATGGAAGTTAAGTTCTAGCTTATACCTGCCGGTTTCATGTTCACTCATCCTAAAATTCCACCTTTATAGCTACTACACTAATCACGATGCACGATCATTCACAAATTCTCAGCTTGTGAATGATTTTGTACATACAAAATACTTTGTCTACTCACCCCTTCAGTGTGTACAGTGTACAGATATTGCTGCAATAGACGGACGGCATCCTCAGCTCCAAGACCGGTGTGCGGGCGCAATAGAGCCTCGTCCACTGCACTGAAGCCAAGCAGCAGGTACACGCCTTCCGGGAGCTTGTATTCACCTGGAAAAGCCATATAACATTCATTAACAGGGTCCAAATTTAAAACACATAGTGGTACGTGGCGGAGTTTGATCTGGCGACCTGGTGTATGGCACGCATCGACCGAAACCACTCGGCCATCGACGCATGCTAGTGGTCTGTGCCTGTATTCATGTACGTATAATGTATCTAATTCTTAGGTTGTGTAGTCAAACAACCCGCATTTGGCCAGAGTGGTTGACTAAAACCTTATCTCCCTAGTTTAGGGTAGGCCCGTGCCCCAGCTGTGAGGACGCATATGGGCTGACGATGATGATGATAAACCATCCGTTAGTATATTAGCTGGACCCTGTCCAGCTAAAATATCAACGGTGCTATTCTAGAAATGGCTTTCAAAGACTCCTTGTGATAATTGACACTTACCAGGATTGGGCCTCATGCAGATGAAGGATCCAGAGTAGCAGTAACACCTGCCCCTATAGGCCTGGTACGCGGGCGCGGCGTGAGAGTAATGGGCGAGTCGTGAGGAGCAAGGAGCTCGGGGCACGCACGCCACCTTGCAGGACACCTGGAGAGACGCCTCACACACGCATAGGTCGGTGCACTCGGCTAGTTCAGCTGAGCGGTACAGCTGTAAAGGTGGACAAGTAGTTATAGCAGCCTTCAAGGATGTAGAAGTCGTAGTACTAAGAGGATTATACTCGTAATACCCAGTAACCTAGTGTATCTGTCGCAGTCGTATTGTATAATCCGCCGTTTTACATTACGGCTAGCCGTTATCAAAAACAGGGCCGTTATGTATTACGGCGGATCAACGATTAGCCGGATTGTCATTACGATATGTTCTTCATTTTGGCGACTCCATACGTGTAGTTCGCTCGCGACTATGATTGGTGTAACCCAGTCGAAATGAAAGTTTTCTAACCTTGCTACTGGATTGAAAGATGGCAGTTATCCAAGGTAGATCAGGATAAAAATTTTGGATACCGGCCAAAAGTTTTATTTTGGCATAACCATCATCTTCGGATGCGTGTTCCATTTTAGCCGACTTCAAAAGGAGGAGGACTACATTAATTGCCAGTGTGTCATCAATTTCTGTAGTCTACATTTCTGTGATGAAATGTCTACGGCTGTTAGTGTGTATCACTAATGGTAGATGGCGCCACCTGTGGCTTAACAGGTAATATGCGGGAAAAATTCGACAGCTTCAATACATAGCTGCCGGTCTGGTGTGATGGTAATGCACGTCTGGGCGCGATTTCTAGAAGGAAGGGTGTTCAGTCTCCGGACTGCGGTGAGGCAGTTGAATTTTTTCGGTTTTTTTTTTAGTTTACAGTAGGTACGTTATCAGATAAGTGAGTTACTAACCCGCCTAGTCTCCCCCATCTTGATATACTGAGCCAGATCATCGCTATCAGGTTTCTTCACGATGCAATACTTCGCCGGTTCCAGGGTGGTGGTCGGCCGCTGCGTGGTCGTCGTAGTGGTCGTCGTAGTGGTGGTGGTGGTGGTGGGCGTGGTGGTGGTCTCGGTGGTGGTCTCGGTGGTGGTCTCGGCGCGGGGCTCGGAGATCTGCTGGATCTTCGGCTCGGCAGTTTGCTCCGATTGAGTGGTGCTGGGCGGTTCGCGGTTGTCCTGTGTAGAAAGAAATGAGGATTTTAATAGTTATTATAATGGTAAATATTAGTCTTCTGGGTCTACACGCGATATTAGGAGTAGCAAATAAATAGCTACTTACTGTCCGACGTTCCATTATAATGGATCTAGACACGCGGTAGCGTGTCAAGCCAAGTTCTAGAAACGGAACTGGCGAGCCGCACCGTGTGTAATATTACACGAACCATTTGGGACCACTTTTGAACCCTCATAAATCAAAAACTATTTCACATAAACGTATCAAATTTGGCTCATATATTGTGACTTGCGAGATAAATATGTGTTCTAAATTTCATAAGCTTATCTCAAACAGTTATTTAGATATTAATGTCCAAAAATCCTCATTTTTATCATTGACTGACTGACAGATCAAAATTCTAACCCAGTTCCAAATGACCTAGAGAGATGAAATTTGGTATGCAGATAGGTAATTACATGAATACAAAGGAAAAAATAAAAAACTGGCAACTTTTTTTTTTTTTTATAATGAGCTAACAAGATGACCTCACTCCACCTGATGGTAAGCGGTAGTGAGATCCAAATATGAGGTCGACAGGCACAATATAACATATTGAGCCTGTCGCACTCACCCTGAAAGCCGTTTCACCCCTCCCTCCCGGAACATCGATATGAGAGGGAAATGGGGACGTGAAAGAGGAGACCACTGCTGCGGCAACAACGAGACAAGGCGTGGAGTCTCGCATTGGTATTGAGCTGTGCGGGTCGGAGTTGGCCAATCCGCCGAACGGAAGGCACTACCGTTTCTACGGCTCTCCCTGGCGGGCGGGCTGACCCGCTCCGCCCGCACAATACCGCCGCTAAGACTCCACTGGTCCGGCGCTTGCCGCAGCAATGGTCCCCCTGGCTCCGGTTCGTACAGTGCTGGATCCTGGAACGCGACCTGACCGAGATAGGTCAGAGTCACTTGGCGGGTTTTACGCAACTGTATGGTGGTAACAGCAACCGGTCGACTCCAAACCGGATTTTATTTCATTTCATTTCATTTCATTCACCTAATTAGTGCCTAATCACGCCTATATACCGGGGAAGGCAGAGCACTAAGTATATATTTAGGTATACTTACTTATTTACAATTAAGAGTAGGTACTTATAGTCGGTTTTTATATTTATTACTTAGGGTTATACCCCGTAAACGTAGGAAAATACAATAACTGATTCAATTGTTTTATATTTATAAAGTCTAGTTTTAGTTTTGAATTTGTCCTTTTCAAAGGACCCACAGCCTTACGATGATATATACTTTTCTACAAAAAGTAATGATATCCAATCAAAAACATAAATGTGAAATGAGAGCCAAGTTCAATATTATGATAATTGCCTTGGTTGTTGACTTCAGCGACAAAAGAAGTGAGATCTAAATGGGTGCCAAGTTCAATGGTCAACCCTAAAATTTATTTATATGTAACACTATAACATACCTATCATATCTTCTTATAACATAAGATAATGTATGGTGGTAGGCTATGAAGGTCTGTCTTGGCTAGTGTTCACTATACAAAACAGAAAATTTGGATTGTTGGTAGAAACTGGCGAGCGAAGATAATAATACGTTGATAGGTTTATAGAAACTAGCCAAGACAGACCTTCAAAGGCTACCACCATACATTATCTTATGTTATAAGAAGATATGATAGGTATGTTATAGTGTTACATATAAATAAATTTTAGGGTTGACCATTGAACTTGGCACCCATTTAGATCTCACTTCTTTTGTCGCTGAAGTCAACAACCAAGGCAATTATCATAATATTGAACTTGGCTCTCATTTCACATTTATGTTTTTGATTGGATTAACAGTTCACCGTCCTACAACCCGCAATGTCTGACACAATCCTATTTTTTTGGATCTAGGTTTTAGATCGGAAAGGTTTACCCAATAAAAAATATTTTTCTACAAAATATTCATAACAACTATACGAAAAATAACAATTTAATACAAAAATTGAACTAAACACCAAAAAGTCATATTACAATACGACTTATGATTTTCTTCAGCTCTGTTCCACTAAACTAACGATGATGGTCAATTCAAGGCCTCATTGTTAATGTATTCCACATTATCATTAGAACATGACTTCGATAAAAATAGTGACACAGAATGTATTTATTGATTGGTTTACAGCCAGATTACCATCATGACATAGAAATTCTAGATAATATCCATATTTGTGAACACAATTCTTTCAGTATTCTCTATTCAATACTTTTATCTTGCTTTCATCCATATGCGCCCCCACTGCAGGGGCACGGACCTACCCTAAGCTAGGGCGATAAGGCTTAGTCAACTACGCTGGCCAAGTGCGGGTTGGTTGACTACACAACCCAAGAACCTTCGTTTTCTCGCGATGTTTTCCTTCAGCGTTAAAACGTCGAATAATCGTAATATGAATTCCAAATTTGAAAAACACAGTGGTACGTGGCGGTATTTGAACTGGCGACTTCTTGCATGGCAAGGAACGACCTTAACCACACAGCCATCGTCGCTTTTTTTTGGCTTACTTACCAATGTGGTATCTTACATACAGGTTTCATCTGAATTACTGAAACATTGAATACCTGAGTGTTTATTAATGTCATGGAAAAATCTGTATTTGATCAACTTTGTGTTGAACCTAATTGTATTTAACTACATATTGCTTAATTCTAACGACGACGCCATTTACATATTTGGAAACCATACTTTTTAGGTAACCCTACTGTTTCTTCGGAACTGTACCTGCTTATACTAAGTTGAGTAATATCATAAAGTACACGTTTTATACCATCAGTATATTTGTTGGGAGTCAAATCCTTTTTAGGGAGCCAAATACTTTTTAAGGAGCCGAATACTTTTTAAGGAGCCGAATACTTTTAAGGGACCAAATGCGTTTTAGAGAGCCATACCTGCTTATCCTCAACCCTAGAGCTGCCTCTATGCGTGGTGTGCCTGTTATGGTGAACCGTGGTGCGGTGGACCAGGGCCGTCTCAGGAGGCACTGTCATGTAGTTGATGCCAGAGTCGAAGGGAGTTGTGGTCAGCAGAGAGCCATAGGTCTTCACGTGGTAGTCGCTTTGAGATTCCACTGGAAACCAGTAAGGCATTTGGTTAGTCAATCGTCATTCCAGCAAGAAACTGCTCTTTAGTATTATCTTTAAGTTCCTTTTTAGATGGTGTGTAAATCTAAGCTCATGTGTCAAAGAACTGGCAAGTCCCAGCCTTGGATAGAGAATAGTCAGCCAAGAAAGTGGTCTACCACTTTTGACAAAAGTTTCTGCGAGATGTAACTATCGTTAAGGTTGACAGTATGGTCACTGACACAATCTTATTGCCAGGGAAAATTGACCTCGTTGTTTTATGACGTTCAAACGAATCTCAACGGTAGGGTGGTAGACCACATTTTTGGCTGAATGTACAGTGGATGGGTTTTGAAAAAGGAATGCTCTAGAAAACTGAAACTGTCCGGGTTATTTAACATGTTGTTTTGTGAGCTCCCAATATTTCGGCATTGTTGCAAGCGGGAGCTCATTAAAACAAAACAACATGGTAAATATCCCGGATAGTTTTATAAAAAAGAATGCTCTCACTCACCAACGCAAGGGTTGAGCCACAACAACCTTTGCCAGCCGAGGCAGTCGTACAGCTGGGCGAAGTCCGTGCCGCGGCAGGCACATGCCGCTCGGAGCTGCGTGCCGAGCACGGCAACGACGGCGGCACGGCACGCGCCCGGCGAGCCCGCACAGCCTTGCGTAACAGCGTCCACGGCACACCATTGCTCGTAGTTCTCCAGACGAATCCTGTTGGGAGAATAATGGAGTTAGATGCTTCTAGAAGATTCTATAAGGCCTTTACCCAGTATTGGGAGAGTGCAGGCTAAGTAATAATAACCGGCCAAGTGCAAGTACGACTCACCTTACTTGCATTTGGCCTGCACGATGGGTTCCGTACCAAAAGTCCGGTTTATGAGATACAGCTTGGAGACAGACAGACAGACAGACGGACGGCTTAGTAATGGGGTCCTGCTTTTACCTTTAGGTACGGAAACCTAAAAAAACGATAAGATATTTCACAATATCACATAGGTGCATCGGTCTGATCCCGTGGTAAGCTTAAGCACTTGTGTTACGGATATCAGAAACGACAGTTGGTACCTACACAGACACACATAAACTTAAATATATAAATAAACCACTCGGACACGGAACAAGCACCGATGTACATCACACAAATATTGTTCCCGAGTGGGAATCGAACCCAAGACTCTTGGAACCGCCAGCCAGGGTCACTAACCACTGTTCCACCAAGTCAGTTATAGTGTCAATAGTGATGCACACTCGATAGATTTTTTACAAGGAGGAATATAAAACAATCATCATCATCATCATCATCAGCCCATATCGCTACCTTAAATCTCAAATGGCGTAACCGCCAATTTGGTCAAAATGACTTTTTAATGCAGTTTTATTCAGTTTTTTTTTCTCTATCGATCTGTATATTTAAAATCCTCAAATTCGCAAAAAAAAGGTTATTACGACCCAATGTTTTTTATAGATTTGAACACTTTTCATAAGGTAAACAGGTCGTAAAAGGCTTAGTCTAATTTACTTGGTGTTTACGCCCCTAGAAATTATTGTGACGTGAAAAAAATGTCAAAAAAAAAGGGTGTAAGTGACATAATTTTCTGGCGTAACTCGTAAGACACGCTATTTTTCGGAATTGCAATACAAAAAAAAGGCGTTTACACCCAACCTCGCTGAACACATGATTGTCATTATTATTGTTAGTATTGATGCCCGGGTGGATTAAGATTGCGGAGACATTGGCTATTTATTGCTTTTCCTTGTTTCGGCATTTTAAATCAATATCCAAACACAAATCAGAATCAAAGACCAATAACGCGCCAAAGTCAACGTAACGGTCACAAAAAATAATAAATACACCGAGGAACGTAATCTATGCGCACAAGTACGCAAATGGCTGAATACATAGATAAATGTATGGTGAATACACATCAGCGGGGGTTTCAAATGACAAAATTAATCGATTTAGATACGTAAAAATCTTACTGAATTTTCCCATATTACAAAATTTTTCATCCAATTCTAAAAATTACGCGTTGAGCCACTATGTAAAAGTGTCAAACGGCGTTACTTTGTAAAAGCGTAATACAGAGTGAATATTTTACGTTTTCTTTTATTATTAAATGAGTTTAAAGCACAAAAACATTTTTTATTGGAGATACGACCTACACCTCTTAAAAATCGTGATTTTTATGGGGCGTAAACGCCTTTTTGTAATATTTTCACAAGTCGTAACCGACTTCTAGTTTCTTAAATATAAGATTTAGGTACAAAGAGTTCCTACTGAAGCCTTTATCTCAAAATTCTAAGAAATTTGATGTATAAAACATTTTCATTGTATTAAAATTGATAAAGTTATGAATTAAAAAACATTTTTTTTTGTTTTTCTGCTCTCCTGAAAAGTAGTGTTTTGGTGGTTACGCCATTTGAGATTTAAAGTATCGATATACGTCCCCACTGCTGGGGCACGGGCCTACCCTAAACTAGGGCGATAAAACAATATTCGCATATTATACCTATGGATGGTTTTTGAACATACATACATACATACATAAAATCACGCCTTTTTCCCAGAGGGGTAGGCAGAGATCACTTCCTGCCATGTGCTACGGTCCTGGCATACCACTTTCGCTTCATCCACATTCATCAACCTGTTCATGCGCGCTCGTCGATTACGGGTACTTTTTACTTTTGGTTTTTGAACAGCGTTATCCAATCCAGAAAAAAAGAAATACAATTTTCTTCCTCGTCTTAAACTTGTCAAATAAAGCATTCACTCTAACAAAATTGTAACAGACAGTCATATTATAATCCGTCATACAGTAACTCGATGATATTGAATTATTCCATACATAATAGTAATAAATATACGCCATTCGAATGTGGGAGTTGAAAATAGATTTATCTGTATCCGTATTATCAGTAGTTGAACAATGTGTATCTACACTAATAATAAATCTGTAAGGGTCGGTCATGGAGTAAGTTACTTTGTTTTTAGAGATATTGTGTTTATAGGCTCAAATATATGACACTGATACTAATTTCACGATTTTTAGATATTTTTTCTGTATGTGTGTATGTATTATGTTCCTCCATAACTCTCAAACCAATTATCCGAATTTGATGAAATTTGGTATAAAAACACATAGACATCTGGGACACAGAATAGGCTATTTAAATTGCACCTAATGCTTCGTAAAAATCGAAATGTACGCGAACGGAGTCGCGGCACAGCTAGTTGTGAATAAGAATTATCATTTTGACTTTTACTCATCATCATCAGCCCAATACACCCCACTGCTGGGGCACGGGACTACCCTAAACTGAGCGATCAGGCCTGAGTCACCGTTAAAGAGTGGAATAATCGTACCTACATATGAATATTAAAATACAGAGGTACGTGGCGGGATTTGAACTGACGACCTCTCGCATAGCTTCTTGTTATGTTATCGTATGGTTGATGAACAACTTGGTGTCGAGAGTTTAAACCGCCCATAGGCCTCTGACATGGCTTCACACACCATTGAAAAATCTCTCAGGTGTGCTGGTTTCCTCACAATGTTTTCCTTCACCGTTAAAGCGTCGAATGATGGTACATATGAATTTCAAATTTGAAAAACACATTGGTACCTGGCGGGGTTTGAACTGGCGACCTCTCGCATGGCAAGCAACGATCTTAACCACTCGGCCATGGACGCTACACCTACTTCACTAAATATGTATGTAGTATAAAGCAAAGTCGCTTCCCGCGTCTGTATGCTTAAATCTCTAAAACTACACAACGGATATTGATGTTTTTTAATACGAGTAGATAGAAGGAAGGTTTTAATTCTTATGTATAACTACCTTTCCGTCCGCGTAGAGACGTTTAACGGGTAAAACATTACTTCCTTATAGCGCAGTCGGTTAAAAAGTAACCTTTTATAGGCTCTGGACTATATCTGTACCAAATTTTATTTAAATAGGTTCAGTACTCTATGCGTGAAAGCGTAACAGACAGACAGAGTTACTTTCGGATTTATAATATTAGTAAGGATATACCCGAAGCGAAGCGAGAGCCGTTCACTAGAATATTATATAAATAAAAATGCATCACTGAAATAATTTGCAAACTATTGCATCAAATTGGATGATTCTCTTTTCTTGAGATTTTTTTTTTATTATTTTTTACCTCATATAGGTACATAAGCTAGATAATCTGTTAAATTATTATCTTGCTTCCAATCAACAAACGTGACCTAATACCTACAAAATACCCTAAACTAATACGATCGAAACTGGCGTACATTGCATCCACACATGGGCCATCGTAATACGCACTTAATTCGGACGAGTTACGGGTTAAATTCGCGTAAATCGCCCGGTGGAGGCTAAAATGCACTATGTTCGCTATGCTTTGTTAGCGTAATGAAGGAATGGTCCCTAAATTAGGGCTTTACGCTCGCATTTCCTATAGGGTTGTCTATCTCTGACGAGAACGGCAAAAAAGGTTGATGAAAATAGGTTGCATTTTCTCGAAATATTTGAGGGACAGTTAAACAAGATACATCATCATCATCAGCCCATTACGTCACCACGCTTACGGCACGGGCCTTCCCTAAACTAGAGCGATAAGGCCTTAGTCAACCACGCTGGCCAAGTGCGGGTTGGTCGACTACACAACCTTAGAATTTCTTCGTAGGTGTGCAGGTTTCCTCACGATGTTTTTTCACTTTACCGTTAAAGCGTCGTACATAATGAATCTCAAATTTGAAAAACACAGTGGTACGTGGAGGGGTTTCAACTGGCGACCTCTCGCATGGTACGCAACAACCTTAACCAATCAGACATCGACACTTTTATATTTTTTAGCATTTAATAGTTATGTTACTACTACTCCTCGAGATGGTATAATATTTAGGCACTCCCGCTAACATCTGAAGTTGTACCTAATAAAACGTAATACCTGAAATATGTCTATGTGAAGTGAAAATTTAGCTTTACCTAACAATATTAAAGAATGTGATACTGTACCTAAGTTTAAAAATCTACTCAAAACACACGTCACTAAACTGTAAATAAAAAATGGTTATGTTTGGCCTTAGAGGCAAAACTTTAATGTACTTAATTAATAATTGTATTTTATATCTCATTGTAAATGAACTGTAAGTTTGTATGAGAAATAAATTTCTTTAAACCGATATATATTTTATTTTTATCTATAATCTACTTGATTATAATTTCACGCGCCCCAAAAAAGTATTTATAAACCTCAGACTACTTTCTGCACCTAAAAATTATTTTTCATTAATTATCTTAATTAACGTAATTTAACTTTCTAAAATTATGTTTTTGATGAATTTTAAACTCAAACTCTTAAAATTTAAATGTAACTTCTGTATCCTTTACATAAAATGCAAATAAATTATTTGATTTTTAAGAATGCCGTCACAAAGCTAATAAATCGATTTCAACGAGTAAGAACATTAAATATTTGTCTTTATGGGTCTATACGCGTTATTAGGAGTAGCAAATACATAGCTACTTACTGCGCGACGTTTGAAAAATGAGTAAGGAGATAGGCTAAATTTTAACCGACATTGCTACAAAAGGGAATCATGTTTTTAATAAACGCGGGTGGAAAGCTTCTCTGATATAAATCTAAACCGTGTATACTGAATATAAGTATAATAACGGCCATGAAGGCACAGTGCACTCTCTGTGCCATTGCCCTCATAGTTCCTAATTCCGGGCCGAGCGATTTCTTTACAGAAAACTCACTCAATTTTTCGCGACCCCGAATCCGAACCGGGGACCTCTCGGTTCTAACGCAGCCCTTGCTACCAATAGACCAACGAAGCAGTCGAGTTTACTACAAAACCTAAGAATTTCTTCGTAGGTATGCAGGTTTCATCAGGATGTTTTCCTTCACCGTTGAAGCGTCGAATAATCGTACATATGAATTTCAAATTTGTAAAACACAGTGGTACGAGGCGGGGTTTGAACTGGTGACCTCTCGCATAGCAAGCAACGACCTTAACCACTCGGCCAGCGAACCTTTATCGATTACAACTCATGTGACTCGATGTGTGTTACACCCCTACCTGCTGCCTGTAAACTGATTGGCCTTCCCCTGGAATTAGCTTGTTGTGTCCCGGGACGAGGATCTTTGTGTCGAGCCGACCGCGGCTGGGAGTCAAACCCGGGACCCGGGAGAGTTAATGAATATCTTGTTAAGTAATAGCCTGATGGCAATGTTGTTTTGACTGGCTCGGTGGAACAGTGGTTAGTGATAGCTACGACAATAAATTGCTTTAAACAACTGAAAGATAAAAACGAGCATTTTGATGTCCGTTGGTCTAGAATTCTATAAGATGTATAATTCTATAACATAACAGCTGAACAGTCGGGATCCATTAAATATTAGATTTGCTGTAAAACAATAAATCCCGATTGTTCGGTTATGTTATATATCTTTGAATTCTAGACCTTCTAATTTGGTCACACCAAAACAGTAGTTTGCATATATCGCAATAGGCAAACATACTTACTTTTGCATTTATAATATCGGCAAGGAAAATAAAAATAAGTAAATGGTATTGTCTCTTACTAGCGCGAACACTTCACATTTAGAAAAATTTACGGATTAAACTTGCAAAAACCAAATATCTGTAGTGATTTAACTTTCACTTTAAGACAACTTTCATCTTTAGTCTTGCCCGTGCGCTGTAAAGAGCTCGAAACGTCGTCTCTAAATTATATGTATATTTAGTAAAACAATACACACGAGTTTAATCCGTAAAATTAGTTTTATTTTAAACAAGTAAATGACCAATTTCATACTTGCACTTCTCCCTGTCCCATAATTACATAATATAAACGTAACATCACATAAGTACATACGCGCAGACAAATCAAAACCCTGTATATACAGATACATATTTGTGCGTGTTTACTCTTGCCCCTGATTCTGCCGGCGTATTTACTCTTCCCAAATCCGCCGATCTCTGATTGCTATTTCAATTGACCCGTCGGTTCCGCGAATCTGGGCGACGATTCCGCGTGAAACAGCCAACATTTTTTTATTTTATTCGTTAAACATTTAACGAAATGGCCAGTGGCATGTTTTTGTTGCGGTCTCGATTCGCTTTTCGCCGCGCGACACGAAAAAAATGGTAACAATTTAGACCAGACCAGTAAAGTACATAATTTGTAGTCGATAATAAAGCGTCGAACCGAGTGGTTGTTGCTTGCCATGCGAGAGGTCGCCAGTTCAAACTCCGTACCACTGTGTTTTTCAAATTTGAAATTCATATGTACGACTACTGGACGCTTTAACGGTGAAGGAAAACATCGTGAGGATACCTGCACACCTACGAAGAAATTCATAGGTTGTGTAGTCAACCAATCCGCACTTGGCCGGCGTGGTTGACCAAGGCCTTATCGCCCTAGTTTAGGGTAGACCCGTGTCCTAGCAGTGGGGACGCAAATGATTCGTAACACAAGTGCTTGGGTAACTTACATCGAAATCAAAACAATGTATGTGATGTTGTGAGATATTTATTTATTTTTGAACGTCACAACCGCTTACCATTAGGTGAAGTGAGGATACCCTGGCAGTCTTTAAATTTGATGTATTTATTTAATTTATATAAATAAAACTCTCAGAAAAAGGATAACCAACGATCTTATGCATATGTGTACCAGATGGGGAATGAACCCGTCACTTTATGTCATAGCGCAATAGGGTCTCTACTAAAATGAAATGCCTTTTCAATCATAATTCATGAGGGGCTCTACCATTTTTTTTTTATAATGAGCTAACAAGATGACCTCACTCCACCTGATGGTAAGCGGTAGTGAGATCCAAATATGAGGTCGACAGGCACAATATACCATATTGAGCCTGTCGCACTCACCCTGAAAGCCGTTTCACCCCTCTCTCCCGGAACATCGATATGAGAGGGAAAGGGGACGTGAAAGAGGAGACCACTGCTGCGGCAACAACGAGACAAGGCGTGGAGTCTCGCATTGGTATTGAGCTGTGCGGGTCGGAGTTGGCCAGTCCGCCGAACGAAAGGCACTACCGCTTCTACGGGCCTCCCAGGCCGCCGGGCTGACCCGCTCCGCCCGCACAACATCGCCGCTAAGACTCCACTGGTCCGGCGCTTGCCGCAGCAATGGTCCCCCCTGGCTCCGGTTCGTACAGTGCTGATCCCGGAACGCGACCTGACCGAGATAGGTCAGAGTCACTTGGCGGGTTTTACGCAACTGTATGGTGGTAACAGCAACCGGTCGACAAAATATCTCCCACCTGAACGACCATTTTTGTCCTACCTGACTTGCGATGATGGCTTGGAACGCCTCGTCATCATCACCGGACTTGCGGGGCAGCGGATGGCTCTCACCCCTAATGGGTCTCTACCAAATGCTCTATTGAGCTGCGATCGGTCATAATTGTGAGTCTTTCAGCGTGTCCACACCTACCGCCGCGAGCTTGCTGCGAGCGCGCTGCGTTATCGCGGCGATATCGCCTGGCCGTGAAATCGCCCAAAAATCGCTAGGTGTGAACAGGCACTTTATTCATAGAAGTAGTGTCAGTTCAAACAAAAAAACGTTTGTTTGCTAAATACCGGCACATTTTCGCGTATTCGGCCATTGCATTGCTTCCAGTCAAATGAACGCAAACAGTCGTTACGAGGCGTCCGGACTGAAACTCTCTATGACTGTAGTGACCATGCGATTAATTTATATGGGACTAGCGGCCGCACATGACTTCGTCCGCTTGGAAATGGTTCTGACAGCAATGGTTTATTAAAATAGCCCTTAATTTAGCTTGAAAATTTTTTTCTTTATCAGTGAAAGTCCGGTCGAAATTGGTCCAGTCGTATCGGAGATTAGCGGGAATAAACAGACAGACAGACAAAAACAATTTAAATTGAGTTTTGTTATTGGTAGATAAGAATACGTGTTAGTCAGCGTTGCCATCCAGATACTATACAAGGTCTGGTGGCTCGTACCATGTTAAGTTCCTCTTTTTTGACCCTTGCCATGAGGGCATGGAACGCTCTTGCAGCTCATATTTGCCCTTCCTCATATACTCCCGGGCTCTTTAGGAAACGGGATCTAAACAAGCCTTAGCGTAGAGATCGTCTAATCTAAAACTGAACGCCCCTCCATTGTCGTACTATTACATGCAAAATCAGTGTACAGATGCAACACAACCAAGTCAGCTGCAGTCATTGGTTATTCAGTCGCCAGCTAGACACGGACGTGGAAGCACGCTTCGATCACTCATAAAAGTACTGTCAGCATCAAAGAAACAATCTCATCATGACAACAAAGATTACGAAAAAGCATCTTCGGAGTCAGGTAAACACTCACTTTATCCTTAAAATTACTTACGTCAGACCGAAGAAGTTTTGTAAAAAAAGAGAACACGTGCATTTGGACAAGCTGTATTATTTGAGCAAAAATGTTTCCATCTTTAACGACTTGATTAGTTTACCTGTTTTTTATTGAATACCTGCACAATGATGGGTTAGATATTCTTTATGTTTTGCGACCTTGTTTTAACCATTTCTTTTACTTTAAATGCGCAAGGTTGTAACTTTATTGTATATATTATTTTACAGGGGAAAGAAATTATAGCCAAGGTTTATCACCGAATGAAATTTGAAGCAAAAAACGGAGTTGAAAATTTAACTGATGCCAGATGGCGAACCGCCCAAGCAGTTGGTTATAGTGAACATACAATTTCAAACATATTAAAAGAGGAGCAACAAGCTTTATCTAGTGCATCAATTGACATGGCACAGAAAATTTTTAAATCGCCTTCAAAAAGAAAACGTTTGCGTCCGAAATCATCTCTGGATGATTTTGATATATCTGTGTTACGCAGGACAATGATGTCATTTCACACAGAATATGAAGAAATGCCAACATTAAAAAAACTCAAACAAGTTTTATCGGAAAAAAATAATTTTGACGGGTGCATAGAAACGCTGCGTACTATTTTGAGGGAATCTGGCTTTGAATGGTCTGAAACAGATGACAATCGCAAGACACTGGTGGAAAAGCATGATATTCAGAAATTGCGCTTTAACTACCTGACACAATTGGAAAAATATCGCAAGCAAGGTCGATACATTGTGTATACAGATGAAACCTATGTTCACACAACACATGTGCAAAATAAATGCTGGAAAAACATAAAAGAAGAATCGCCACTTCAAAAAAAATATCAAAAGGAATGAGAGTCATAATAGTTCATGCCGGTGGCTGTCAAGGATTTATTCCCAATGCTTGCTTAATTTATAAAGCAAACTCGACAAGTGGTGATTATCATGATAACATGAATTTTGAAAAATTATAAAAAATGGCTTACAAGCCAGCTATTGCCGAATA
Source organism: Maruca vitrata (assembly GCA_039566165.1). Taxonomy (NCBI): domain Eukaryota; kingdom Metazoa; phylum Arthropoda; class Insecta; order Lepidoptera; family Crambidae; genus Maruca; species Maruca vitrata. Next base: position 5,790,151 of record CM076936.1, on the reverse strand, counting down.
TCCCAGAAAATTCTGTCATTGTTATGGATAATGCTTCCTACCATAATGTTGTAACCGAAAAAGTACCCAACTCAAATTCAACTAAAAGCATTATGCAAGGATGGTTGACTGAAAAGAATATTCCGTTTGAAAGATTCAATGAAAAGAATAGAACTTTATGATATAATATTACAGAACAAAGATAGGTTCAAAAGTTTTGCTATCGATGAATTAGTGAAGTCGAAAGGATGCGAAGTTTTAAGATTACCTCCTTATCACCCGGAATTGAATCCCATAGAAAAAATATGGGGAATATTAAAAAACTATGTGGCCAAAAGAAATGTTCATCAAAATTTTACATCGATCATGGCTTTAATAAAAAAACGATTTGAGATGATAGATAGCATTATGTGGAAAAATACTTGTCGGCATGTTAATGAGACAGAAGAACTATATATGAAAAATTTTGACATGGATTTTTGAATTCATCATTAACGTGGGGTCTGATTCCGAGGAAGATGATTTGGATATTAGTGAATAATATTTTTTTTTATATTTTTGTAATTTTGATCCAACTGTAATAATTAATGACATAAATACTAAATAATAAAAACAAATTATATAATTTCAGTATTTTATTTCAATTTATACCTAAAATGTAACTATCTACCAAATATAATTATTAATGTAGTTCGCCAGGAACATGCAATATGTCTGCAATATGTCTAAAACCACATGACTGAATCTATTCTATAATAGTTTCATTAAATATAAAAATGTTGTTAGTTTACGGTATTAATTAAAAATTCCCGATGCATTATATTTTTTATGCCAACAGTACACATGCCGGTCAGGCCAAGAGTAGATTTGTTGGGCGACTAGTGCATAAATGACGTGACGGCAGACAGAACGGACGTATCGTGTCATACAAAGCGCTCGCTTTCTGCCATACTACGCCAGCGCGCGGACGAGTCGCACGATTAGTTAACCTATAAGTGCGCGGATGCGTTAAGTTGACTTTAAAATCGCTGCACGCACTCAAGTAAAATTTTGCAATGCGTATTGACACGCATACTTTGAAGCATTTACGTTAGTGGAGGGGCGTTCAGTTTTAGATTAGACGGTCTCTACTAGTATATTTTTCTATTTATCATCACCATCATCGTCATCGCCAGGTACGTGGCTTGGCCTGGTTTGAACTGGCGACCTCTCGCATGGCAAGCAATGACCTTAACCACTCGGCCATCGACTATATCCACCGTCAATATCAAATAACTGGTCGTCCTACCGCCTGCATAGGTGGCCTGTAGGCTGGAGAGTTTTCAGCGATGCACAATTGGATTTCACGCAGCATAATAATAAACTGCCGCAAACGCTGTCCGCTCACTGTTTGTGTGACGAATATTGTTTTCAATAGAGCGGTAATTTGATAGAGACCTTAGAACCGTAGCACACGGCGTTTTTAAACGAGCATTCGACGCGTAGATGACGCGCGTATACGCGCCTCATACGAGCTTTGAACGCAGCCGTGTAACCTAATACCTGGAGAGCTAGTTAGTCCTCGGAGTAACGGTCTTCCTATAAGGTTATAAATTTGTTTACGATTCATGCTATGCTAAGAGCAATAGCTATGACCTGGCAGGCGTCAGCCCTGCAAGTCATCAGCTCCTTTATTTTTAGGACTGTTAAGTAAATTGAGTTTCAAAAATTGTTTCTGCAAACTTTAAACCTGTATACTTAAATTTTTTATATGTTTTGAAGTAACGTCTCAGAATAAATATGCACAATGCCAGGCGGGTTTGAGCAGCAGAAGACCCTGACAGCCGAGGGACTATAAGCACACGGAGCAATCGTAAAACGCTCGTCTACTGCACGTATACGAACTGTAGTCGCTCGTAGCCCTTGCGTTTTGATCAGTAGCGCCATAAGTTAGCTATCGAAACACGTTAAAAACCTATGGAATTGTTTTTTTCATACTACCGATTTTACCTACACCTAAATTATATACTAACATAGTCTTTAAATTAATTATTACTAACACTATGGATTCCAGGCCGAAATAAACGATCTTTATTTTGTAAATTTATTTTCTTTATTTATTTAGTTCTTAACGTTACCGCTAGGGGCGCTGTACATTTTTTCAAAGATATTGTATAAATAGGCGATATCGAGTCTGTCACTTTTAAACTCATGGTAGCGCCACTGAGCATTCCTCCTCAATGTCTACTCCGCTCATTTGTACGCGCGTATACGTGCTTCTACTGCGCGTATACGCGCTTCAGGCGCGCGTATCGTCAATGCAAATGCAACAATCGGCGTTCCTAAAAAAGCCGTATGATTATAACTATTAGGCCAGCTACACACTAGGCGGATTCACCGTCGTGGATATTCCTTTACCGAATGGCAAAACATATAAATTATAATAATAATAATAACACGTCCGACCGATTTCGGCCAAGGCGGCCGATCTCAATGGAGATCAGCCAACTGCGCAGGACTTATGCCAAATGTACGCGCAAACACAAGTGCACTCTCTGTTCCCTTAATCTCATAGTTCGGTGAGACGGCGATCCGACATGACCGATGAGAGATCAGGCGCAGGACCAACGGCTTAACGTGCTTCCCGAGGCACGGGCGTGCATCCGCCAACATCCTGACTCCGTGCTTAGTGATTTCTTAACAGAAAAACTCACACAAATTTTGCCTGAATCCGGACTCGAACCGGGGACCTCTCAGTCCTAAAGCAGCACTTGATACCAATAGACCAACGAGGCAGTCATAGGGTATAAATTATAGCACTCATCCGCGTAGTACTGTGCATTCATGGTATAGGTTCTCTGTATACTGAATTTCTTTAAATCGGTTTAGTAGTTTTGGCATTAAAGCGCGATTGACATACAAAGCTGCTTTTGACATAATATGTCTTGTCATAATATGAATAATACATGTCCGGTTGCTAAAACGTCGTACGGATATTTCACAACTGTTTTAAACTGGATTAAGAGTATGAAACTTATGCTTAAGTAGACGTTTTGGGAATATGAATATGTGGGAAACTTTTTACGAAAAAAGTAAGAACTACTAACTTTATGTTCATAAAATAGTTATAACTCTCTAGAACTTGTTTCATAAGACGAATGCGTGTTTAAAAGTTTTTTGTTTTTAATAGCTATTCCACAACCCGCATAGGGAGTATATAGCCAATGTAGAGCCTCCAAGGAAGTGACGAAAACTCACCAACTGACCCCTAAAAGCCTTTACTGGGCGTTGTTAGGCGCGGGTATATTAAAATAAGTCGCTTTAAGTATCTTTTCCACGCGGACGAAGTCGCTGCCACAGCTAGTAAGAAATAATTGCTATTAACACAAAAAAAAATTATCATGCCCGTATTTCACCTGTGAAATTTGTTATACATATTTCAAATGGGACTTTATGACAAATATAATAACAGTATCGTTCGTATTTAGGTCACTGCTCATTGCCTATGATAATCCTACAGTGGAGACCGATTTTCACTGTGCTCGTTTATCAACGGCATAATGTGAGTATTTTACGATAACTATTTCAAACTAACTTCCATATTTGCGAATGTGCGCTGTTTTAAAATTAGGGTTGAATTTCTGTTTTGTGTTAACATTTATGTTCGGTTCCTAATATGCATATTTAATGCAGTGGTAATATAATAAACTTGCATTATGAATTGGTTAAAAGCGTCGATGGCCGAGTGGTTAAGGTCATTGCTGGCCATGCGAGAGGTCGCCTGTTCAATTCCCGCTACATACTACTGTGTTGTTCAAATTTGAAATTCATATGTAAGATTTTTCGACGCTTTAACGGTGAAGAACATCTCGAACATCGTGAGGAAACCTGCACACCTTCGAAGATTTTCTTGGGATGTGCAGTCAACCAACTTGCACTTGGCCAGCGTGGTTGACTCGCGGTCTTATCGCAGTTTAGGGTACGGCCCGTGCCCCAGCAGTGGAGTCGTATATGGGCTGATGATGATGATGTAGTCAACCAACCCGCACTTGGCCAGCGTGGTTGACTCGAGGCCTGATCGCTCTAATTTTGAGTACGGCCGTACCCCAACAGTGGGGACGTATATGGGCTGATAATATAAGCTAACAAGATGATCTTACTCCACCTGATGGTGAGCGGTAGTGACTTCCAAATATGAGGTCGACAGGCACAATAGACCTTATTGAGCCTACCGCAATCACCCTGAAGGCCTGCTTAAATGCCGAAACATGAGCTGGAAGGGCATTCCATGCCTTAAAAAGAGAGACTAAACCTATAAGTCCGAGCCACCAGCGCCTGCATTGTATGTGGATGGCAGCGCTGCCTAGCGCGTGTCGTTCGGGAGTGGAAAGGGGAGGGAGGGACTAGTTGAAATAGCTCAACTCAAAATAGATGAACTCAGTAGCTAGTTTATTTAGCGCGCCTGTATAACAATATACCCTCACATATAAAAAGTGTTAAATCGTTTAATGTATTTAAAAAAAAATGTTCGTTTACTTATTAAACAACAAATAAACTTTATTCATCGCTAGCAAGTACCTACGATTGAAAGTATGTGGCGAGGCAAACAAATATTTAATTTTATTGTTATTAGTCATAAAATAGTTATAGTGTTCATGTACTCTACGTGAGTGCATATAATAATACAAATACACGTCAAATTATAGTTCTAAAAACACGACAACGATGAAATTTGTAAGTTACCTACTTTATGTTATGTTACCACATAAGTGACAATATTTGTCTTTGTTGATAATAAAGTTCTTTAATCCTTTTTTTATAGTATAATCTGACCTGCATTCAGGCTCCTCCCGGCACGCATGCGCCAGAGTGTGGCAAGCTGGCAGAGGAGCGCCGGCGGGCGGTCGTTGGGCGCAAGCTGGATGCAGCCGCTCTTGCGCATTCATGCACGAGTCCTCGCGGTTGTCGGTCTTCCTGGAAGGTTGGGAGGGTTGTAAAGTACTCCTGTGTCTTTTGTTCTTCAATACAAGTACTGGATTCCTGACCAATGCCAAAAAAGTAATACCACCCGTGCTACGCATACGAATTTAGACAAGCGGTAGCGTGTCAATATTACACGAACTATTTGGAGCCACTTTTGACACCCTCGTAAATCGAAAAATATTTCACATAAACCTATAAAATTTGGCTCATATATTGAGACTTGCGTGATACATATGTATGTACTAAATTTTATAAGCTTATCTCAAACGGTTATTTAGATATTAATGTCCCTGCATCCAGGTTAATATCTTGTAGCCTAATTTCATTTCACTTTTATGTTTTTGTTTTGATAACGACTACAAAGAAAATATTGGTATTAGTTTTTGGTATTAGAAAGGAATAGATCATTGTACTAAATTTAGTACGAAATCTTGATAAATTGATACACTTAAATAAGTTTTTAATGAACAAAGAAGGAAGTGGATTGGTCGCAATCACAGGGCTTTGACTTGGTATTACTTATTGTAATTTAGGTTGGTATCTTATTGCCATACTTTTTATTGGAAAAATTTTCATAATTGGCTTTGAGCGCGAATGTGATGATGAATTTTTCAATATAAAGGTCCAATGCAAAGCTTTACATATCAACAAATAAATTGACTCTTTAAAAACACCCTTACTTTGGGTCACTTTCGTTTTTAATTTGCTTACGCAATGACTACTTATTCTGTCCGATTTACAAATCAGTCCCCTGTTATACTAAATATTAGTCTTTATGGATCTACACGCGATATTAGGAGTAGCAAACATTTAGCTCCTTACTTGTTGACGTTAAACGTCGGGCAGTAAGTGGCTATGTATTTGCTACTCATAAAGACTAATATTTAGAGTAATGGAACGCGAAAGTCTAAAATCATAAGTCCCCTGTTTATCCTTTAATAGGCAGGGGACTGATTTTCCCCTGGTTATAAGTGAAAAAACAAAATCCAACTTACTTGCACAGGCAGAACGCGATCTCTGTATTCCAGTGAACGTTGGGTTTCCTATAGAACCCTCTGAGGGCGGCCATGCATCCCTCCCTGTCACACTCCATGGAATGGCACTTCTGGAGCACGGGAGTCAGGGAAGTCATGCATTCGGAGTCCTTGATGCAAGCGTCCAGAGCCACGTGGCACGTCGACTGCAGAGCCACCTTGTCATCACCTGATTTACCGTTCTCTTTGCCAATCCTCTCTGTTGATTTTTGTAAGTGGGTGTGTTAATATCTGTGTGGCCTGTATGCATGTTGTGCAAGGTATCAATTGATTTTAGTTCTAATGTGTTAATGGTGTCAGAATTAGCCGTTTAGTAACATAAACACTTTGATTGACAATTATCGTCGTGATCGACTACGCTAGTTGTAATTTTTTTTGGCAATTTAGATTATAAAAATGTCAAATGAAAGTTTCACTTTTCGAAAGTTAACATTCACGGTATTGAAGATACTATAATGATGGCTAAGAAGGTGATAGAAGAAGTTTTGCTTTCACAGAAGGATATTTATCATTTCATTAATAAAAAGTGATGATTGTTCGTACTGAAGGAATTTAGTTATTCATCACTGTCTAATTCACCATGAAAGACATGTCTTTCGATTCTTACATGAGTAAATTAATTGTCATTTATTTATACATGTTTGATGTATCAGTTCTTACTGACAGAACATAATTTTAGGTACTTTAGTATGTCATATGATTGCAATATCATTGTTTTTTGTTTTTATTTTCACGCGTGTCAAATGTGATACACAGTAAGTGAATAAAATTTTCAGTCAACATTGAGCTCTTAAACTGTCACTGTTTCTGTTCCGTTCATATTGGCACTAAAAGTAAGTGAAAATGTTACAATAACATTGTTACACACAATTTGATATAGTAACACTAGCGTTGGTTTTGTTAAAATATTGACACTGTAAACGCTACACCATGTTTTGTAACTTGGGTTCAAATATACATATATTTTACTATCCATTTTCAGCTTAACGTTTATTAAAGCCGTGGTCAATGTAATCGTGTTTAGATTAAACAAGTAAACGCTTGAAACTTTCCTAAATGTGTAAACTCTGTAAAAAATATTAATCGGTCGTTTGAATAATCTTAAAATTTCGATTGTCCCTATTATAACGTATATACTATAAGATATAAAGCTTTAAAATAGACGATATATAGAAGAAAAAGGATTTCTTAACTTCATAAAATCAAATACTTATATAGATAAAATAAAAAATCAAATAAAATTCAAATATCAGTCAACATAAAAATAAAAACATATTAAGTATAATATTCGAAAGTGATATTATACATACAGTTACTTACATTATGCTCATGCCATGACAAATATAATTTACAAATAGTGGTAAAGTTGATAATAAATATGACACAATGTGAGAAGATCATTAAAAATTGCGTTGTGATAAACACGATGGATTGCCAATGGTTGTTCAAAAACAAAATGTACGATTTAGTAAATAACTAAGCATCAAAATTTGGTTCGATCATGCTCAACTTTTCAAGTTTGAAATAACTCTTTCGTATTAGATCGCGTAGAAATTATCTAATAGAACGACGCAAAGTATCAAGTAGAAGTTTTGTCTATTGCGTTGGATTCCATTAAACAATCTCAGAACATTCGAATCGTGGTTGAATGTTTGAATTTCCAAACTGCGGAAGCCTCCCTTTATCTTGTGTCTAAGCATTTTACTAAATCCGTTGTTTACACTAAATCTTCTACGGTTTACTGTGAACCATAAGGAAAAGGAAGCAACTCTGAGGGTTCTAAAGCGATTACTATGAGGATCCCTTCTAAGTCCGTCGGCTACGCAAAGCTTACTTTGATCCTTAAAATTCCTTATTTCAACCTAAACCTCTCTAATATTTAATAGTGGAAGATCTATGCTAAAGAGTGTACCAAACTGGGGATCGAAAACAAAAAGGGGCGAATGAGCACTTGGACACTTAAAATGATTACTGTAATGTGCTGTCAGTACAAAAACCACCCGTGTTCCGATTATAGAAATGATCCCAAGGAGCCGTACAGTTGGAAGCTCGAGTGAGTGTTATTACGATATCTATGGTTGTACTGTCTGTTTTAGGTGTAAAAATTTCAATATGACCTAATTTTTCTATGACGTTCACTAATACCTCTACTTGTTTTCATACATGTTCCAAATTTCGAGAAATTAGAATGTCATCAGAAAATCGTTCAAAGTATAATTTACTAGAAGAAAAAACTTGTTGTAACAGCATATTACACATTCGGTAGTGGAAACAAAACCGTACTGGACAGCCGAGAGATTAGTCAACGTCGTAAGATCATAAACCATACGTACGGTTCTCATCAATGTATCCAGGTCCGTAGACGGTCTTGGTGGCATAGAGGGGGTCCTCGCTGCCCCCCGGCTCATGGTTCCAGCGGTGGTAATGGTGGCCATGGGGGTTGTAGTGGGGGCTCGAATATCGGTGTATGTGGGTCATAATTTTGTCCGGCGCAATCAGGTTCCCGTCGTGCGTAATGGACATACCGCCGATCCATGACGTCACCGCGGTACCGGTTCGGTTCCCGGCGCGGCCGTCCGTCATCAGCTTTACTGTAATACCATCCATCGAATCTCTTAGCTTCGGGCACCACGACGACCGATCCCGACGGCCTCCGAGTCTCGCCGGTCGATCGTCCCAACACAACAAATACCCTAATGACGATAAAAACAATCCAAACAACAACGAGATCGGCAAACGTTACGACACTCATTCGGGCATTACAAAATTTTGCTTTATTTATCGTAAAAATCATTTCCCGATCAAAAATAGCAAAGCCTCCTTCGAATTTTGCAGTTCCGATCGAACTATTTATCAAAGCCAAGTCTATGCCGCGCAGTAACCATAGAGATCGTAGAAAATAGAAGATGCAGAAAGAAAACATGCAATCATGCTAATGTTCAAGAGTTATTCCCCGCCGTAGACTTTCAAAGAACGCATACAAAAATTTGATTGTTATCTTTTATGAAAGTCTACAGTGGTAAAAATAAGGAAAAAGGGAAAATAACAGTTATCAAAAAGCATGCAGGCATAAAGTAGGAGCGGATGTACGAAAAGCTAAATCTGTGGTAGCTAAATTTGAACCTAGCGTTGAAAACTTAAGTAAAGTTGGATTCGCTTCGATCTAAGTAAACCCATTTCCGTTCTATTACAAGTTGATGTTGATAAATAGATTAAAAGTAGCTCGTGATTCGTCTTCGTGGTCTATGTGACCATCAGATCCTGTCATCGATGGTAGCGCTCCTACCTTACGAAGCGGTGCGAAGCGTGCAGTGCAAGAGGCGACGGAATCGGACACAGAGATTAGAAGAGAAGAGTGGGTGCGGCGCGGCTCACCGTGGCGGGGCCGAGAGGGGCGCGGGGAGAGGAGGGCGGCGCGCAGGAGGCTCGCGGCGGCGGCGCGCGTCATCAGCCTGGTGCCATTCTCGGTCAGCAACAGGATGGTACCATCGGGCGCCGCGTAGCGCGTGAGCGCCGGCGCCCGCGCCGACGGAGCCCGACTCGGCACCTCGAACAGGGCCCTCACGTCCGGCGGACACTCGCCCCACGTCGCCGCTGCCCCACAACAACGTCAACCGACCAAGCGCTCGCGAGCCACACTACCCTTAAGGGACCCAGCCTCCCTTAAGAGTAGTGACGTCGATAGTTCGCCGCCCCATCGAGAATCTATCGTCATGACCAGTGGTCGAAGGTGTGGAAGCCAAGAGTTGAGGTAACTGCGGGCATTTGTACGGTGTGTGAGGTCAGGAGTACACTAAAAAGAAGCTCAGTGTCTGTGAAACATAAAGGTAACAGCCTGGTGTGGTAAAGTAGTGATCTAAGTCAATCCTAAGGCCTAGGCATCTAATCAGTGTCGAAAATAAAAAGGCACGAATAAGAAAAGAATAGAAAAACTAAAAAAATAATACGTAAAACAACTAATTAAACACGTTGACGGCTATTTGGAAGTGAGTCTAGTACTCCTTAAAGCGTTTTATAGTGTAGTGTTATTGTTGCGTTTTGGTTTTGTTCACTTTTGAATGTAGATATAATTGTTTTTACAATGTGATTATAGTTATTGGTCGTTGGTAATCATAGTACATCAGTCGAATTAATAGAACAATACAATTAGGCAAATATAATAATGGAGTCCTACAAGGCACATTGATAGGCCTAATATTTTTCTTACATATAATTTACATCATATTATATTTTACGGTGTTACTTTCATTACGCGTGTACCTATGCATTGCTTTTAAAACACTTAAAGCTATTACTATATAGGATGTTATTACCAACATCCAGCTTGCAGGTTCTGAGTGAGGAAATATTTAAAACATCACTAGTCGAAGCGTAAAAATATGTACAAAAACGAACTCATAGCATTATTTTTAATTTAACCTTTTAGGGCAACGTTAGTAAAATACTCTTATCATAGATGTCGGATTTTATAATTATACGTTAAAAGACAAATTTATAGATTAAAGTAACTTTGAACTTTCCAATAAAGTTTATAGTAAATCTTAACGATTTTCTTGGACTTTTCAACCTCCCTAAACAATCATTCATACATTTTGATTTTAACGTTATTTATGCTTAGATATCGAGAAGTAAGTAGTTATACTTTCAAAATTCTGATTAACTAAGTAATTTTATGAGGAAAAGGAAAATACACAGGATCATCCTTCCTCATCCGCAAGCATTCATCTTTTCTTACTCCACGCGCCCCCTGGTTTGCCGGTTGGACCAGACTCGTGGCATAATGCCATCGCTGGGCATGATGCGTCGTATTGTATTATCAAAAAAGAAAATACACAGACATTTTCACACAACTCCAATCTTCAGTAACAAATGCATGTATTTTTGGTGACGATAGCAGCACCAGAGGTATAGGTTACAGAAAATAGACGAGTGGGCGAGCATGGTCGGTCGGACAACAAAGAGTTGTATTTTAGGAGGCGATATTTTTGTGAGCGGTAAGTTACTGTTGCAATTGGAACAGGTGTGTGAACTCCCGCGTCGTGTGTACCCGCCCTTAGGGCTGTCGCGAAACGGACTGTTACGATGTCAGTTTTTATTTATTTACTAGAAGTACTAGTGGCAAATTGAAATTACCGCCAGCCTATATGTTAAGCCCCGTCTAGATCGGATCAGTCCGGAAATCAGACTGATCCGGGCCCTGGTATTCCCTATCTTCCTGTATGGTGTGGAAACGTGGACAATTTTGGCCCGAGAAAGGCAAAGGATCGATGCTTTCGAGATGTGGTGCTGGAGGCGCATGATGAGAATACCTTGGACCGCAAAGCGCACCAATGCATCGATCTTAGCCCAGCTCAAAATTAAAACCCGCTTGTCCACCATATGTCAACAACGAATCCTTTCGTATTTCGGACACACAGTGCGCAGAGGCGATGAAAGTCTGGAAAAACTGATCGTTGTTGGGAACACCGAAGGCAAACGATCGCGCGGTCGCTCACCAACAAGATGGACTGACCAAGTAAAAGACTCATCGTCCTCAAAACTTTCCACGGTGGTGAAGGACGCGCTGGATAGGAACCGGTGGAGGCAGATTATCCGCTCCAGGCTTGGATCCTATGCTGACCACGATCCTCAGACATGAGGGAACGACTAGAGAGAGAGAGATCGGATAAGCTGTTCCTGAGATTAGCGTGCAGAAATGCACAGAACAACAGATTTGAATGATTTGAAACAGTTTGTCTGTTAAAAACACTCCAAAATATTGTTTTAGATACTATACATATAATTTGATATATAGGTTTACATTAAGAAAATAACTTTTTTAATTACAGAGATATAAGTATTTCAATGAAGTCGTCAAACCTATGTTCTAATTTAAGATATCTGTTTCCATAAGTAATTCATACTGCAGCACCTTTAGTTCCTTCAGTTCCTTCTGACCAGTATGACCAGAGTAAACTTTAAGTATTTAACTATGAATTTGAACGGGCAATACTTGACCGTGTCCACGAGTGCTCTAAAGAGTCTCGAAACGTCGGGTCTCTAAACTTTCAAACATATTATGTTTAGAATAACAATACACGCGAGTTCAATCCGTAAAATTAGTTTTATTTCAAAACTACTACTATACATTTCAAATCGCGCAAATAATAGACAATACTATTTGCTCTTATTTTTTAAAAACGAATTTAAAATTTCGTTTTCGACAACCCTTGCAGCCCGCTATCATGGTACCGGGGCCGTTCGCCGAGGCTTTGTTAAAAACTAATGTTCCAGCGACGGGCAACATTGTCGCTCAGTCGCCAGAAACATATTCTGTTGCGACGCGACACGATACTCGTGATTGTTTTGTGTTTAGCCGACTGCAAAAAAAGGAGGTTCGGCTGTTGTTTTTAGGCGTTCTTGTGGTCTTCGCGAATGCTATTCTGTATAGTATTTTTTAACTCTTTAGGTTTTTTGTAAAAATATAGAATAGTCATCTTAATTGTACTTTAAAATTAAATTAAAGTTGTTCATAACGCATTTACCGTTCCATTGCATATAAATGACATGAAAACATGAATCAACTACAATTGGTACAATTATTTTACAACTTTATTATACACTAGCTGTGCCAGCGACTTCGTTCGCGTTTCCCCCGTTTTTTACACATTTTCCATTGTATCTTTTCTCCTATTGGTTGCAGCGTGATGTTATATAGCCTAAAGCCTTCCTCGATAAATGATCTATAAAACGCAAAAAGATTTTTTCAAATCGAACCAGTAGTTCCTGAGATTAGCGCGTTCAAACAAACAAACAAACAAACAAACTCTTCAGCTTTATAATATTAGTATAGATTGTAATATTCAGTTTCAATAAGACGAGTCGAGTTTAAAGCGATCATGTCGCTAATTCAACTGACAGGTGAAAAAAAAATGCATTTTTTATTAGCAATCTTTGCCAAAAAGCCTCAGGCGAAGCTTTTTAGAATGACTAAGGACGTAAAGTATGGAAGTTAAATGAAAGATCTTATTAAAAACTAATTGCCAACCAAGAAGCCGTTTAATACCAGCGGAAAACTAGTGACGAACACACGGAAACTCGGACTTTTAACTGTTAATTTTATGCAAATTCCGAGAGAAAGCTCAGAGAAACTGGAATTTGTTTAGTCATAGCGTTTTACTAAGAATTGAATAAAAGAAAAGTCTAAAAATATTGTTTCTGAGTATATTTGAATTTATTTGTATAAGTATCTGGTCACTTTCGATTATCGAGTGGTTTCGGTGTAGCTATTTTGCAAGGGATTATTTACCTATGTTTTCTTTATTAACCACAACTCCTAAATAATAATATCTACTAAATAATAAATGAGGTTTTCTACCGATTCCATATATCAGCCAATTGCGCAGGACATATTATAGTGCACAAATGTACGCGCAAACACAAGTGCACCCTCTGTTCCCTTACTCTCATAGTTCGGTGAGACGGCAATTCGACATGACCGATGAGAGATCGAGCGTAGGACCACCGGCTTAACGTTCTTTCTGAGGCACGGGCGTGCAAGCGCCAGCTTGCTGACTCCGGGCTGAGTAATTTCTTTACAGAAAAACTCACACAAGGTTTTCCCGACCCCGGACTCGAACCGGGAACCTCTCGGTCCTTACATGGCACTTGCTACAAATAGACCAACGAGGCACTTGTGTACTAAATCATCATCATCATCATCAGCCCATATACGTCCCAACTGCTGGGGCACGGGGCTACCCTAAACTAGGGCGATAAGGCCAGTCAACCACGCTGGCCAAGTGCGGGTTGGTTGACTACACAACCTAAGAGTTTCTTCGTAGGTGTGTAGGTTTCCTCACGATGTTTTTCTTCACCGAAAAAGCTTCGAATATTCAAACATATGAATTTCAAATTTGAAAGACACAGTGTGGCGAGTTTTGAACTAGTCCTCTCGCATGGCTAGCAACGACCTTAACTACTACTACGCACTAAATACTCTTTCAATAGAAATAAACAACCACGTGCATTATTATTATTATTATTATCCTGTTCATTACCCGTCCCGCCAGAAAGCAGATTATTGAATTTTAGATCCGCTGACCTCGCTTATTAGAAATATACTGTCAGCAATACAAATGCATTTACATAAAAATTATCCACTCACAAAGATCCCCTTGTTTCTGCTTAGTGAATTTCGTAGCAATGTTTGCTCACAACAATTCCTGTTGAGGGAAAATGATTTCCTTTGTATGGCCAGCGAGGGCGACCATGAAGTTTACTTTGCCAGGATAAAGTGGACAGAGAAAAAACAATCTATTTTTGTAGCATTCTTCCTTTGAAAATGTATAAAAATTTTTGGGTTTTGGTCTATCATGATCTTCTGATAACTAGTTTCACATATTATATGAAATTATTTATTGCATTCCATGGTGAAAAAATTTGCTAAAGGCGACCACTATATTTTTGGAGCTGAGTATCTAATACCGCTCTGCCATTTTAGATAAATACTTGGTGTACAGATTGGATAATTAAAAAAAATTGTTTATACAAAGTAAAAAATACTTCAACTCAAACTAAGAAAAGAGGCGCGAAGATATTAAGTTTAAGTAATCACTACATATAATTCTCTTAAATCTTCCTGCGTCTCTCTGACCCTACGTATGCTTAAATTGTAAAACTACACAACGGATTTTGATGCGGTTTTTTAATAGAAAAAGGTTTTTTTTTGTTTAATGTATGTTCTATATTTTTGTGAACTGTAAAACTCATCCGTATTTTTGTCCTTTTCGCTCTCAAATCATGGTGCCAATAAACCGAGGGATTCTGCACTCCAATTACTGGCCGTCAAATATTTGGCGACTCAACGAAAACAAACAGACAATCGAAAGGAAAACTGTATAGAAACTATTGGAAACGGTCCCGAGAGGGGCGAACTACGACGTACTTGTGAGTACGGTCCGAGAAAATGGCGGAAAAATACGCATTACCGACTAATGGTTCTTTTTTTTCCAAACTGACTTACGATGATGGCTTGGAGTAGCCACGTCATCATCACCGGCCTTGGATCTGTCCCCTGGAATCGCGGTTTAAGGGTGAGAGCCATCCGCTCCCCCACAAGTCCGGTGATGATGACGAGGCTAATCCAAGCCACCATCATATTATGTAAGATAGGAAAAAAAAAAAGGAATCGCGCTGCCCAAATGCTAATTTTTGATCTATTATTCTGGAATTTTCACGCAGAAATTCCCCTTTAATTGAGATTCATATTGAGGCGCATTTGTTATTGGAACAATAAATAAAATTATTACACAACATCACATACATTCGACTTCGTGGTGAGTAGCTTATGCACTTGTGTTACGGGTATCAGAAACAACAACGGTACCTACCTATATATATATATATATATATATATATATATATATATATATATATATATATAAACTTCAATATTTAAATAGCCCAGCTACGGAACAAACACCGATGTTCTTCATACGAATATTTGTCCCGAGTGGGAATCTAACCCACGACTCTTGCCACATGAAACAGCGGCATTGTCCAATCGCCATCGATCCAGTCTTTATCCATATGTTTTTTTATTGATCTATCAGCGTCGATGGTAAGTTTGTGGTCAGAGATTCTGAAACGAGCTTATTGTGTATTACATAAATGTTTGTTCCGTGTATATTCGTGTATACCACTATTGTTTTTGAAATTCCTAGCAACCTAGCAAGAGCCTAAGCAACTTTGCACGGATTCATATCATTGACTAGCTGTGCCAGCGACTTCGTCCGCGTTTTCCCCCGTTTTTGAACACATTTTGCTTTGTTGCTTCGTTCCTATTGGTCGCAGCGTGATGTTATGTAGCCCAAGGTCTTCCATGACTGTAGCTACATAAACGACTCATATAAATAAATAAATATCTTAATCTAACAACAAATCAACTACAACTAAATAATTTAACTACGCATTAAAAATAAATAAGTGATATAGACATAAAAAAATAAAACAAATAAAAAATATATACTAGGATAGCGGGAGCCTGAGCGAGCGAGTGAAGTTCACTATACGATTGCTATGTAACAAAGGAGTTTAGCTTAGCTTGATTTATGAAACACTGTTTGTTGAATTCGAATAATAATACTGACCGGTCACTAAACGCGACTGTCAAAAGTGACAGTCGAATTCGTTTGGACATGGCCCGACGTATTTTGTTTTATGATTTGGATTATGTTTGACCTCATGAAATAATGGAGTTGAGAAGACGGTTACGATTTGGATCATTGAGATTCGATAGGTCGTCTCCGGGACTTGTCAAGTGACTGGGCAGTATTGGTTATCGTGATTATATCGACTTTCATAATGTTATTTCGTTGATGTGAACTTACGATCGCCGAACAAGAATAAACTGTAACTATTGTATGTGGTGTTATTCATTGCCTGAAGACCCTACGCAGCCCACAGAATGAAAGAGAAGGTAACCTAACGATAACAGCGTAACGATTCCTCTGATGTCGCCGCCGGCCTCCCTGACGCGACATATAGATATGATGTTGGGTGATTCAAGTAAAATTAAACAGAATAATTTTGTTTTATTTTTAAATGAATTCAACGAATGTCGTTTATCTTTAAGGGCATCAAAGTTACGAGAATCCCAACATTAACCCCACAACAA